>JASVEC010000029.1:0-712369 GCA_030770535.1 Batkoa obscura
AACTGGTATGTCATCCTTTGCTCAAAGTCAATGTAAAGTTGTCAAACCAAAAACAATGAAAAAGAAATTTGAAGATGTACCAGCTAGATGCTTTGTTAAAACCGAGACTGGTAAATGTCGTATGGGTGTTGAATCCTATCACTTTGACATTGCTACTGAAAAATGTGTTAAATCAACTTTTGGTGGATGTGATGATGGTTGTCTTGGCTTCAAGACTATTGAAGACTGTCAAAATACCTGCAACAGATTCTCCATTGATGTTTAAACTTATTATTTAAAATAAAAAATTAGATTCTTATAAATATTTATTTTGTCACATATTAACACATCAACATATATTAGCATATTATCTTTTTAACTCATGGTTATTTTCTGATATTATAACTTATACTTTTTAGATTTGGTATCTTTTATTTGATATATCACATTATATAAAAAAGCCTAAATTTTGAGTCTAACATCTAATGTTTTTCACATCTGATAGAACCCAAAAACATGAGATATCAAGCAATATAATTGTTGACTGTTGGAAATATTCAAAAAAGACTTAATTCGCAATGTCGAAATATATATATGAAATAAATCAGTTTTCAATGTAAACTGTTTTTATTAAGATATGTTATTACTTTAGCATTTTTTCTAAATAAAGTGGTGAAAAAGATATTCATAGTTCTCTGCGCTAATATATATATAAATAGACGAATAAACATTGAATTTATAAAAACTTACGACTTGGATGTATGCCTTTTCAAGAATATAGATAAAATATTTATTAAAGCTTCAGCAGAAAACCATTCTTGTAAAATCAACTATGGTTTTTGATTATTAATGATGATAATAATATCTATACCGTATTTTAATATTTTAAAAGTAATTCAGATTTGAGAAATGTAATTGTATAACCGTATAACAATTAATCTGATTTTAAAACATTTATTAATATTGAATATATTATGCTTTAAATCTTCTCTGCTTGGTTATTTTATAATCGATTTTAGCATACGTCAAACATAAAGGTTCAATTTTGGATAAATTATTTTAAAAGATATTCTTAATAACTAATCCCGAAAACAAATGTCAAAACCGAAAAATCCCTTAAAAAGCAGTAATAGTCCCTTTTAAAATAAAACATCATATAGTTTTGTGTTATAAATATAGTATATCCTATTATCCTATTTCTCTTAGAATTATCATTAAACTATAATGATATTATTAAAATTCAACCTAGAACATGTAACATTGAATCGATATGTTTATTTACATAATATTCTTTGTAGAAATTAAATTCTATTGGAAATTAAAATTACTTGAATTGATCAATTAATTATAAATGAACTCTTGATTTAATAGCGCAACACATAACAATCACTCTATTTCTACTTGTTTATAGAGAGCGGCAAAACAACAATAATAAATAAGTTATCCGATATTTATTATTTTGGGGATTTGTAGAAAGTAAACCATCTGAATAAAATGCATAATCATTGTTATTTCGAATGTTCTAGGTGAGTTTAAAATACTATATAAAAAAATAGTTTACACTAATATATAATTATCAAATATTGATAAATATAATAATATCCACTATGTATACTAAAGTTTTACTTTTATCTGCTTTCTCTTCCATCCTTGCTTCTACTCTTCCATTAATTGAACCTTTTTCACAAGGTGGATGTGCTACTTCTTACACTGGTCCACTTAAGTTCCATCAACAAGATATAAGTTACAAATGCTTTATCCCTACTGTAACTGGTAAATGTCGTGGTAGTAATGACAGTTATCATTATAATGTTAAAACTGGTCAATGTGAAAAAGCATTATTCGGAGGATGTAATGATGGTTGTCAAGCTTTTGATACTAAATCTAATTGTGAGTATAACTGTGTCAAGTTTACTATTGATCCTGTTGACCCAACTGGTATGTCATCCTTTGCTCAAAGTCAATGTAAAGTTGTCAAACCAAAAACAATGAAAAAGAAATTTGAAGATGTACCAGCTAGATGCTTTGTTAAAACCGAGACTGGTAAATGTCGTATGGGTGTTGAATCCTATCACTTTGACATTGCTACTGAAAAATGTGTTAAATCAACTTTTGGTGGATGTGATGATGGTTGTCTTGGCTTCAAGACTATTGAAGACTGTCAAAATACCTGCAACAGATTCTCCATTGATGTTTAAACTTATTATTTAAAATAAAAAATTAGATTCTTATAAATATTTATTTTGTCACATATTAACACATCAACATATATTAGCATATTATCTTTTTAACTCATGGTTATTTTCTGATATTATAACTTATACTTTTTAGATTTGGTATCTTTTATTTGATATATCACATTATATAAAAAAGCCTAAATTTTGAGTCTAACATCTAATGTTTTTCACATCTGATAGAACCCAAAAACATGAGATATCAAGCAATATAATTGTTGACTGTTGGAAATATTCAAAAAAGACTTAATTCGCAATGTCGAAATATATATATGAAATAAATCAGTTTTCAATGTAAACTGTTTTTATTAAGATATGTTATTACTTTAGCATTTTTTCTAAATAAAGTGGTGAAAAAGATATTCATAGTTCTCTGCGCTAATATATATATAAATAGACGAATAAACATTGAATTTATAAAAACTTACGACTTGGATGTATGCCTTTTCAAGAATATAGATAAAATATTTATTAAAGCTTCAGCAGAAAACCATTCTTGTAAAATCAACTATGGTTTTTGATTATTAATGATGATAATAATATCTATACCGTATTTTAATATTTTAAAAGTAATTCAGATTTGAGAAATGTAATTGTATAACCGTATAACAATTAATCTGATTTTAAAACATTTATTAATATTGAATATATTATGCTTTAAATCTTCTCTGCTTGGTTATTTTATAATCGATTTTAGCATACGTCAAACATAAAGGTTCAATTTTGGATAAATTATTTTAAAAGATATTCTTAATAACTAATCCCGAAAACAAATGTCAAAACCGAAAAATCCCTTAAAAAGCAGTAATAGTCCCTTTTAAAATAAAACATCATATAGTTTTGTGTTATAAATATAGTATATCCTATTATCCTATTTCTCTTAGAATTATCATTAAACTATAATGATATTATTAAAATTCAACCTAGAACATGTAACATTGAATCGATATGTTTATTTACATAATATTCTTTGTAGAAATTAAATTCTATTGGAAATTAAAATTACTTGAATTGATCAATTAATTATAAATGAACTCTTGATTTAATAGCGCAACACATAACAATCACTCTATTTCTACTTGTTTATAGAGAGCGGCAAAACAACAATAATAAATAAGTTATCCGATATTTATTATTTTGGGGATTTGTAGAAAGTAAACCATCTGAATAAAATGCATAATCATTGTTATTTCGAATGTTCTAGGTGAGTTTAAAATACTATATAAAAAAATAGTTTACACTAATATATAATTATCAAATATTGATAAATATAATAATATCCACTATGTATACTAAAGTTTTACTTTTATCTGCTTTCTCTTCCATCCTTGCTTCTACTCTTCCATTAATTGAACCTTTTTCACAAGGTGGATGTGCTACTTCTTACACTGGTCCACTTAAGTTCCATCAACAAGATATAAGTTACAAATGCTTTATCCCTACTGTAACTGGTAAATGTCGTGGTAGTAATGACAGTTATCATTATAATGTTAAAACTGGTCAATGTGAAAAAGCATTATTCGGAGGATGTAATGATGGTTGTCAAGCTTTTGATACTAAATCTAATTGTGAGTATAACTGTGTCAAGTTTACTATTGATCCTGTTGACCCAACTGGTATGTCATCCTTTGCTCAAAGTCAATGTAAAGTTGTCAAACCAAAAACAATGAAAAAGAAATTTGAAGATGTACCAGCTAGATGCTTTGTTAAAACCGAGACTGGTAAATGTCGTATGGGTGTTGAATCCTATCACTTTGACATTGCTACTGAAAAATGTGTTAAATCAACTTTTGGTGGATGTGATGATGGTTGTCTTGGCTTCAAGACTATTGAAGACTGTCAAAATACCTGCAACAGATTCTCCATTGATGTTTAAACCTATTATTTAAAATAAAAAATTAGATTCTCATAAATATTTATTTTCACATATATTATTAGATTGACTTTTTAATTTATGGTACTATTTTGAATTCTTAATCTATGTTCTTTTTGTATAAGTTGTAGTGTCTATTTGATATTCTATATTTTACTAGATTTAATTTTCGATTTCACAGTTAGAGTTTCATGTTAATATAATATACAAACCATGGCCTATTAAATAGTAGTTATTAGATTATAAACTATATATATCCAAACTAAGTTGCTTTTGTTGATACATCTTTCAAGGAATATATGACTATTTTTATTTTTGTTTTTATTTAATATTTATATAAAGTAAAAGTTAAAGTTAAAGGGACTGATATCCATCAATACTAATAAACAATTCAATAAGAGGAATTTATGATTCCTTCATAAACTTTATTCTATAAATCATTTCTTATTAAATCTATTAAACCTGACAATTCTTATAAAATTAATGAGAATTTTTGTATAGAGTAATAATTGTAGCTTTGTCTTTATATTTTAAAGGTTTAATAGCGATATTTATTTAAAAAATACAAACATGTAACGCTATGCTATTTTAAATTATTTTAACACATTAGTTAATTAAAATCAACACTTCTTTCCAAATATTATTGTTTGATTCTTTTATTCTCTTATGTTTTTTGTAATCACTCTTAACATGTCAAAAATAAGGGTTCAAATTTGGATAAATTGTCTTATAGAGTTATTCTCACATTTTGTTCAAAATGGAACAACGTCAAAACAGGAAGCGTTTTAAAATAGAATAGCAATTTCTTTTAAAATTTAATAAAATTTAATTAAACATGGAGCTGGGGACTTTTGTTATTTTTTAGCTTTTGATTGATATCATCCATTAAATACATTATGTTGTATTCAATGCAAATTATGACTCCACAGCTTTACATTCTATCCATGCTAACATATTACACAAATTTTCAACCATTGAAAAATACAGGTTAGTTTTTTCCTATTATCTTAATAAAGCTAATAGTTATTTAAAATACTAAAACAACATGTGCCATTTTTAAAAACGTAAAAAACAGAAGGTCTTTGTGCCTTTATCAACTGAAAGATTATAATAGTTGCGAGGGTTAGATTACATAGAGCTTATTTAAACAGTAAACCCATTTCACAAAAGGATATGAGTTTGTTCGCAATATCATGGTACACATCGTTTTTTTTGTTTATTGATCTAGTTAATAATTTGAACCAGTTTTAAGCTTTTAAAGTGATAACTTGAACAAAAAATATATTAAGCATGAGGTAGCATTTTATTAGTATGTTATTAAACACTGTTACAACAAGCGATTGGACCTTTCAATCAATCTGTTGTTGATGATTTAATCTCGAATTCTTCTATCTAAGCTTCTTTAAAAGTTTTGAATTTCATAAATCTGTCTTATGTTATAAATTTTAAATCTTTAGCCCCTTTTCCATTTTAGTTCTTAGTTAGAAAGCAGGGACCATTTAACATTTTGGTAAATTTTTATCTCTAACAATGTTTCTCAAGTGGATAAACAGGATTGAATCTTCTTTACATAATAGCTATACATTAATATTTACTTTGTTTTTTTTGTCTATGGACTTTTATATTTTGTATTGTTTTTATAGTATACTTTTTTATTGGCAGGATCAGAGTTTTCCATAGCTATTTCAATATTAAAGTCTTATATAATATTAAATAAGTATCAATTAAGTTACTGCCGCCAAGGTCATAATTTTTGGATATAGTAAATTCAAATTCTGCTATAGTTTTGTTAAAAAGTGATAAATGATCTGAGATTAATATTTTTGATAGCTTTATTAATCTATATTTTATCTGTTCTTCTGAGGAGGCATCTTCGATATCCAGTACAGCCTCCTTAATTTTTTCTGACATAAAGTTATGGATCTTTTCTCTCGAGTTCAAATATGTTTCTCTACTAGAATTCTGCAGCCAATACTATGCTTAGTAAGTTTTTCATAGCTAAAATTTGATCCAAATTCGGCTACTAGGCCAACACCGTCATCCTTTAACTCAAGTATTTTAGACTCTTTTAACACTTACAATATTAAGTCATTGGTATCCTTCCCAGCTTGATATCTTGATGGAATAAAATCTTATTAACAGTTAAGTTCACCATTACAAATAGGGCTCAATTAAACATTGTTAATATTTACACCCCCATGATTATATGCAACATTCAATTTTAAAATTTAATAAACTAAAAATTTGTTGTACTTTAAGGGTCTGGGTTAAAATTCAGTAAAACTTAAACAGCTGACTAAAATTGTAAATCAAATTTTTCTAGTTTGATTTTGGAATCAAACAAGAGAATGGCTATTTTTTTAGTGTTTATATTTAATCTGCCAAATTTACAAAGAATCAACTAGAAATAAATCAAATTTGGATGTAACTAATCCATATTAATCTAAATAATATTCCAGTGGTAGTTTATGTTAGATGTACCTTTACTTTAACATATAAAGCAAAATGAATGATAGAGTAAACATACCATGTTTAATTAGCGCTAATAACCAAGTCAATCAATAAAATTTAAGCTATTACATCAGAATTCGTATGGAAACCATTCTTTAGCTAGTTTGCTCAAGTTTATTATTTCTTAAACTTCAATTGAGGATGTCGTTTTATCTTTCAATGTTCTATATACCTTTAAGCTTATTATTTAATACAATATACAACTTAAACTATTAAACCTCATCTTATAAAATTTGTACAGTAATAATAGTATTACATTCATATTCTATTTGATACTTTAAAGCGGTTTCCATTCAACCGATGTAAATATGAATACATATACAATGTGAAATCATTGCAGAATATTTATTAACTATTGGATATAGAGTTTT
This sequence comes from Batkoa obscura, assembly GCA_030770535.1. NCBI lineage: Eukaryota > Fungi > Entomophthoromycota > Entomophthoromycetes > Entomophthorales > Batkoaceae > Batkoa > Batkoa obscura. The sequence continues at coordinate 6,969 of JASVEC010000029.1, forward strand.
ATATAATATTGACTAGATCTTTCTATTCTTTTGTTACTATTTTAGCTGAAACATTAACACACGTCAAAATACCCAATTTTCATTATAGATAAACTATTTTAAAAAAATATTCTTAATATTTAATTCTAATAAAATAAGTCAATATTAAAATAACCTGATAAAGTAATTGGTACTTGATTAACATAACCACCTTTATTCTTGTAATAAAATACTCTAGTTCAATTGCCCAGAACTTCATGATACTACAACAAGCTATAAAGCCTTAATTAAATTCAATGTAGTATATGCAACATTGAAATAATATATGTACATATATATTGTTCTTTATAAAAATAAAGTTTTAATTATAATTAAAATTCCTCAAATATCTTACTTGATTTTAGTTACTTTTTTGGATATAACGGCGTAACTCGTAACATCCACTACATTTATAAATATCAAGTAAGTAGCAAAAGCGGTAACTATAATAATAATAATAATAATAATAATAATAAGCAAATAATAGCAACATTTTGTATTTTAAAGATACAAAAATAGAAAACAAAATGAATAACATAGAGCGATAATATTTATTTTAAGTGCTCTTGGTGGGCTAAAAACACTATATGGAGGTGTCCGAATTGGTTTCATTTTTTTATCCAATTTTTAAATATTTATATTTTAAAGGCTTTGCTTAAAATTCTATAAAAATAAATTCTTTATTAAAAGCCAAAAGTACTCGACACAGTTTTAAATTATTTTGTTATAATTTATATTGTTAATTAGCGGAATTTTTATTAAATTTAATATAAATTTCTGGATTAGCAAAGATTTTACTAATATAGCCTGTATAGTGATATTAGTCAAAGTTGTAATATGTAAATAAATATATACTTTTATATAACTTTATTAAGAAATATTTATTATTAACTGTTTTATATTTAACACTGCAGATTTGCTATCAAATGAATAGATTATTTTAATGTTATAATTACATTATTAATATATCGCTAAGTTAATAAATAGCTGCATGGGAGGGAGTGGTTAGCCCCAAAACTATAATTAACCATCCCTATGTAATACAAGCAGTATAATAATAGTTTTTACTTATTATTACAACTACTTGCTCTTTGACTATTTATTAACTTAGCTATCAATAATTTAAGTGATATCAACATTTAATAATTGATTTCTATCATCTAATAAGCTACTTACTTGCTTACTAAATATTGAAACTTTTAAATTCTCAGTTATTTTTGTAAGATAAGCTGGGGTTGACCTTTTAATTTTTCTATCCTCTATAGATTCTATAACTTTAATTGAAATTATATCGCTTTTTTTTGATCTATCAGATACTGGATAACAGTGTAGTTTTTCACCACGTTTAATAAAATGTAAATACTCTTTAATATCTTTTATTTTTATTATTATTATTATATCTTTGTTTCTTTCATACTTTTTAAAAATTATATTTATTTGCCCATTATTGACAGTTGAGTTATTAAATCTATTATTTTCACAAATAAAAATCTCAAATTTTAAAATTGATTGATCAATATCTTCTATTTTACCTGATGCTTCAAGATTATCTTTCCACTGTGAAAGATTTCCAAAATGTCCGTCAACTATACTTTTTCCATGATGCTCAGCAAAAAAATTAAGATCAATATTTAAACTACTATTTATTTTATAAATTTCTTCAAATATATAATGTAAAAACTCTTGAGATTTAAAATGATATCCTGTATCTGCCCATATATTAATTTTTATAAACTTTTTAAATAAAGGCTCTTTAGATATCAAATCAATTAAACAATCTCCTGCATATGCTGAATCATGATTTAATATTTCAGATAAATAATCAAAATAAATTTTGCCTATTGTTTTATCATTTTTTAAATATAAAATGCTAAACCCTAATACTGATATAGCTTGTTTATTATAATGATCTAAATTTATTGGATCTGGTCTTGTTCCTATTTCCATATTTTGTTTAAAGTCTAAAATTATTATACAACTTCTATTATTTAATTTTTCAATAGTTTCATTATGTTTTTTTGAGTATCAACACAAAATTTATGTAATTTATATAACCTTTTTTCTTTATTAAAAGATTCCTCTATCTCTGCTTTATTTTCTGTCGCTGTATTTATTTTATTTTCAAATAACTTTTTTCTAACTGTATACTGGGCACATATGGGGATGTATTTTTTTGTTTAAGAATTTTACTAACAATCTTTCCACTCAAATAGCGTTTAAAAAATGGAAAAAATAATGAAACCAAAAAAAACACCCCCATATATTACATAAATCTGTTTTTCTTGCTGGGTTTTTAAGATTATTTGGTATATATTTAAAAAATGTTGACCTAGCTACTGCTTTATCTTTTAAATCATTAAAATATTTACTGTATATCATTCTTCTACTTTTATTTAATATATATATATTATCTGACGAATATTTATTATCATTATTTTTTTTATTAAATCTTGATGAAATAGTTGAATTATTAAGTAAATATTGTATAATAATCTCGATTTGCTCATCTTTAATTTTTTTTGTATTTTTGATAGTGGGTCGTAACGTTGGTATTTTATTATTATTAATTGTTTTTGAATAATCATATTGATTTTTACTTATATTAAATCCAAAACTTTTACATTCATCAAAAGAATATACTGAAGCTATGGTCGATAATAATGCTACTTGTTGGTTTTTATTTCCTGTTTCCCTTAAAGCACTAATTTTATACATTGCTTGATTAAATCTGTTATTATTAATAGTAAACTTTAATGACATTTCTTTTCCTTTTTTTGTTTTATTATAAAATTCCATAAACTCTGGGTTATTGTGCATAGTTGCTAAAATTGATGTAAATGAATCACAATGTTCATATAATGTGCTTCTCCCTATTGTATTAAAGTTTTTAGAAATTCCATTTCGAAGTTTAGTTATAAAAGCTTGCATTTTGTTTTTATTTTAATAAAAAATAAAGCCAAATAATTATATAATTATATATTATGTAGCTATTGAATATTTAATAAAAAATACAAAACACTGTGAAATATCGTTTCATCAGCTCTGTGATTGATTATCGCATAATAATCACTTAACTTGTTTACAAAACTAGTTGGAGTATAAAATAGATTTTTCAACATAATAGCTCAAGGCTTTTTAATTGAATTGTTCCCTAATATGGAGGTTTTTTTTTGGTTTCATCACTTTTTCCATTTTTTAAGCCTATTTGAGCGGAAAGATTGTTAGCAAAATTCTTATATACAAAAACACATCCCCATATAACTAAAATAGACTTAAATGGATAAGAATAATACGTAATAAGTTACGAACTATGCAAAACAAATAGAATAGACAATACTATTGTAAAATCTATGTAAGATGTTGTCAGAAAGACTTAGTGGCTTTATTAATAGTACGATATCAGGGAGTAATCCAATTAAAAAGCCTCAAGTTATCATGTTGAAGAATCTCTTTTATGCTTCAATAAATATGGATATTAAAAGGAGAGGATGTTATTCCTTGCAATATGAAGTTATAAATTCTCGCAGCAAATCAAAATAAGAGACACTGACTTGGTTGTGTTTGAACTTGAGAACACAACTTAAGTGGTTGTTGTGTTATAATCAATTCGAGAGCTAATAAAGCAATATTTCACACTTGAATAAAAAACACATGGGGGTGTTTTTTTTGGCTTCATTATTTTTTCCATTTTTTGAGCGCTATTTCAGCGGAAAGATTGTTAGTGAAATTCTTGAACAAAAAAATACATCCCCATATAATCATTGATTTTGTATTATAATACTACTATCTTTATTTTGTTTAATTGAAAATATTAAAAATTAATTTAATTTAAAAATAGTAATATGGGGATGTCCAAATTGGTTTCATTTTTTTATCCACTTTTTAAATTATTTTATTATGGTTTATATTGTAAGTTAGCGGAATTTCTATCAAATTTAATATAAATCCCTGAATTAGCAAGGCTTTTACCAATATAGCCTATATAGTGATAGTAATTAAAGTTGCAATATGTAATATGTAAATAAATATATACTTTTATATAACTTTATTAAGAAATATTTATTATTAACTGTTTTATATTTAACACTGCAGATTTGCTATCAAATGAATAGATTATTTTAATGTTATAGTTACATTATCAGTATATTGCTAAGTTAATAAATAGCTGCATGGGAGGGAGTGGTTAGCCCTAAAACTATAATTAACCATCCCTATGTAACACAAGCAGTGTAATAATAGTTTTTACTTATCATTATAACTACTTGCTCTTTGACTATTTATTAACTTAGTGTGAAATATCGCTTCATTAGCTCTAGGATTGATTATAATATGATAATCAATTCAGAGTCCCTTATATAGGTTTGCTGTGAGAATTGCCACCACCTGATCACGAAGAACTTATTGCCCACGCTTTAGTGTCCATACTTGGCAACTATAGTAAAGAATAACTGTTATAATGTCCCTTATATGAGGATGTTTTTTTTGGTTTCATTATTTTTTCCATTTTTTAAGCACTATTTGAGTGGAAAAACTGCTAGTGAAATTCTTAAACAAAAAAATACATCCCCATATATAGCCATCCAGTTGGAGTATAAAAGAGATTCTTCAATATGATAACTCGAGTCTTTTTTAATTGGATTACTCTCTGGTAACGTATCGTTAATAAAGTCACTAAGTCTTTCTGACAACATCTTACATAGATTTTACGGTAGTATCTTCCATTGTATTTGTTTACATAATTCGTAGCTTATTACGTACTATTTCTATTAAGTTAAGTCTATCTTAGTTACATAAACTAAGACCCTTCGACTCAAGGCAAGTTAATTAAGCAAGAGTAGCTTTTAACTCCGACCACTGAGTATCAACTTTCACACAATATTGGAAGTTATTTGAATATTTATTAATTGTTAAATGCATCATATATTATATATGACGTATTATTTATTCAATTTTATTTTTAAATTTAATATATGGGGATGTCCGAATTGGTTTCATTTTTTGTCCAATTTTTAAATATTTTATATTTTAAAAACATTGCTTACTCTATAAAAATAAATTCTTTATTAAAAACCAAAAGTACCCAACACAGTTTTAAATTATTTGGGGGTGTATTTTTTTGTTTGAGAATTTTACTAATAATCTTTCTACTCAAATAGCGCTCAAAAAATGGAAAAAGTAATGAAATCAAAAAAAACATCCCCATATGATAGATGTGAAAACTATTACTCTGATTGTTTACATTCCCAAAAATAAATATTATTGAAGATTCTATTCATGCTAATTTATTTTGAAAAGTGATATAAAGAAGACTAATATCTAATTTATTTTTAACTTTGATAATATAGATTCAATATAAGCATAAATTATAGTTAATTCATTTGATACTCATAAAAAGTATAGAAGCAATTGAATCTTTTTTTTTTTAATCTTTTCATTGACGGTTTTATTATTTATTTTATAAGACAAAACTGTATCCTTCAGTGTTATTAGCTACAGTAATATAGTTAACTTAGTTCAAAGTATACTTTTTACTCTCCACTTATTTAAAAAGACTTTAAAATTCCTTATTACCATTGGTTAAGTATTGAGCTTACTTTATTTTATGTTATGTCCACTTATCAGTTGGTATGGTACTGGGCTTAAGGAATTTAAAACCCTTGTGATTTCTATAGATTGTACTATCACTTTTACTCTCTTGAAAATTGGATCTTCGCCCATTACAATACTCTTAACTAAATAAAAATTAGTAATTTGAAATTAATGAAGTCCAATAATCGATTTTAATTAAATTAATAAATAATAAATAACAAATGAAAATGAATAGAAAATTCAACTAAGCGAACTATAGCAATCAAGTTTATTAAAAAATAGCTATTATAATAACAAAAATAATATATGATAAAAGAATAAAATAAACAGCAAAAAAAGATGTTTTAACATCTTAAACAAGTTTACCATTGGTATTGACCATGGTTTGTTTCCTATCTGATACAAATAAACTTTTATAAAATGAATTAAAATTATTCCAATCAATGGTATTTTTGGATTGATCTTCTATTTGATTTGTTACTGTTAAGTCATGAAGAGTTGAAAGATGACTTTCGAGTTTGTTATTGTCATTGATTGTTGAACTTTTAACAGGTGTACTTTGTTCATTGCTTTTTGTTCTTTTAATAGGTGTACTTTGTTCACTTATTCCTTCTGTTAGGTTATTTATTGATTTTCGTTTGTTATTGACGTTATTATTAGAAATATTACTATTAGTATTATTACTATTATTCATATCCATATCATTAATGATATCGCTACTATCCATAACATAATCATTTGTTGTCATCCTTGTTTTCTCAATTCCTAAATCACTTGATTTACTTTTTGATGGAATACTTTGAGCTACAAGTGATACATTAAATTCATCATCACTAAATTCAACATCAGATAAACACAAATCAGGTGAATTGACATTTAATAAATTGTCATTATCTTCTGTATTACCAAAGGATGGTAAATCTATATAAAAAAGCATTCTCGTTAAAAACCACATTAAAACAGAAATATTATAATTACTTACCATCAAAACCAATCATTTGATCAATATCTTTTTTAATTTCTAACCTAGCACAAATTAATTCTTCAGCTATTTCTTCAGCTGATAATCCTTTTGTTTCTTCATCTTCATCTTCATCTTCGCTTAATTCTTCAACGGTATAACTAAATTTTGTTTCAAATCCACGTTTGAAACGTTCGCCAAAATCTATTTTTGTGAGTAGATTATCAAGCTTCATGTTTGGTTCTTTTTTTAAATATTCGCCATCTGGAGTTAAAGTTAAAAGATTAGTCACGGAATTGAAGTTAAAAGGAAGATAAATATAAAAATACCTTTTTTTACATAAAAATTACTTAAGACTACTTGCTTCTGTTTATCTTGCATTTGCGATTGTTGATTCATGCTTGATTGTAACTTAATAATTTTAGAAATGAAGGATTTGGTTTTGATATAGTTGCGTTTTTAATTAAATTAAATTTGTAATTTATTTTATCTTAAAAAAATAGTTAAAACGCGTAATTTGAGATGATAGGGTAGAAGGAGAGAATCGACCAATTAAAACAAATTAAAGCACCACCAAAAAGACCAAATCATTAGAAGGGCCTAATAACTAGTTTATCACCGTTTAAAACTAATGGGCAAGCTACCCATATAATTGATAAAAATTACTCTCTCTAGTTTTGAGTAACTGTGACGATTTTCAATGTTTTATATTAATTTAATTCATTAATAAAGAGTATAATTAAGTTGATGTATGTGTTTATATCATAATTTTAAGCATTGCTTACAGTCAAAGTTTATTTTTATATTACCTCTTACAATTACACTGAGGCTTTAAACAAATGAAATATTATAATGTATTATAATATAGGACAGTTATTGTGTTCCAAATTTCCACCTAGTAAATATGACATTTATTGGGAATCAGAGGGAGTAATGATTTTTTTCAATTGGGTGAATGTTAATTAAGACCAATAAAATTTAAAACAATTCACTCATCAAAAATAATCGATTTGATTAGAAATAGAAATAGAAATAGAATAAATTTTATAAGTCAAAGTTTAGTTTTATGTTGTTAAAACTTTTGGTTTAAATTATAAACATTCAAGCATTTTGTTATCATCTACTATATATGTTAATAGTCTTTTTATTTTTAAAAGCAAAGTTTTTATATTATTAATAAGTTGATTATCTACATCAATTTCTAAAACATTTATTAATTACGTATTAATTCTATTTTAAATAAAATTAAATAATAAACTCAAACAAAAAATATTTATAATAAAAAATATGTTTATTTTTATTATTTCTATTATTGATTACCAATATTTTTCCATATCAATCATTTCTACTTGTTCTTCATCTTCAATACGGTTTAAAGTATTACCAATAATCATAGCTTCTTGTCCTAATTCTTTTAAAGTATTTAACACTTGATCTTTATTCTCTTCACCTACAATCAATATCATACCAATGCCACAATTAAAAGTTCTAGCTAATTCAAAATTATCAACATTACCAACTTGTTTAACCCATTTAAATACTGGTAATAAATTAATATCTTTAGCATTTACTTTAACTTTAATATTTTTTGGTAAGACTCTAGGAATATTATCAATAAATCCGCCACCTGTAATATGAGCCATACCTTTAATTAATTGTTTTTGAATTAAAGGTAATAAAGATTTAATATATAATTTAGTTGGAGTTAATAAAGCTTTTCCTAATGTAATATTATCTTGAAATGGACATGGATCATTATAATTCAATCCAGATAATTCAACAACTTTACGTAATAAAGAGTAACCATTAGAATGAGGTCCAGAAGAAGGTAAACCAATTAATACATCATTTTCTTGAATTAATTCCATTTTAGGCAATATATTTTCTCTTTCAACAATACCAACTGCAAATCCACCTAAATCATAATCCCCAACTTTATACAATCCTGGCATTTCTGCTGTTTCTCCACCAATTAAACCACATCCGGATTCAATACATCCATTAGCTACTCCCTTTACTACATCTGCTGTTGTTTTTATGTCTAATTTACCACATGCAAAATAATCTAAAAAGAATAATGGTTCTGCTCCTTGTACAATTAAATCATTAACAGACATAGCTACTAAATCAATACCAATTGTATCATGAATATTTGTTTGATGTGCTACTGCTAATTTAGTACCTACACCATCTGTAGCTGATACTAATATCGGATCTTTATAACTCAATTGTTTCAAATCAAATAATCCACCAAATCCACCAATTGTAGAATCAGTACCTATTCTTTTAGTACTTTTTACTACTGATTTAATTTGTTCAACTAATTCGTTACCAGCATCAATATCAACACCAGCAGATGAATAAGTTAATTTCACTTTTTCATGTGTTAATCCCTTTTTTCCAATATCCGAACGATAAAAACTAGTAGGAAAGTTAATCTTTGATACACCAGAATAAGCTTTATTAATAGCTTCTTCTAATGTATTACCAATACCAGTGATTGATAATACTCGTCCACCATTTGATACTAATTTATTATTTTCTAATTTAGTACCTGCATGAAATACTATAACACCCTTTTCATTTACATCAATATCAATTTCAATCCCTTTTTTATATTGATTAGGGTATCCACCTGAAGCCACAATAACAGTAGTAGCAAAACCTTGATTAAACTCAATGTTGATAGTATCTAATCTTTGTTCTGTACAAGCCAACATAATTTCAGCTAAATCTGTTTTTAATAATGGTAAAACAACTTCAGTTTCTGGATCTCCAAATCTTACATTATATTCCAATACTTTGGCTCCATCTTTAGTTACCATTATACCCACAAATAACATACCAATAAATGAGCATTTTTCCATACGCATACCTTTTAATGTAGGTAATAATACTGATTCATACATTTGTTTCATTAATTGTGGTGTACCAAGTGGAGTAGGACAATAACACCCCATACCTCCTGTATTGGGACCTTCATCATTATCATAAGCTCTTTTATGATCTTGAGATGGGAGTAAGGGAACAATAGTATAACCATCTGAAAAAGCTAATAATGATAATTCTTGACCTTCTAAATATTCTTCAATTACTACTTCGTTACCTAATATAAATTTGAATTACGATTAGTTAGATTATAGGATAATAGATTATAATGTTATTACCAGCATCACCAAAAATTTTATCCACCATAACTGATTTTAAGTCTTTAATAGCTTCTTCTTTATTTACTGGAATTAATACACCTTTACCAGCAGCTAAACCAGAAGCCTTTTATAATTATTAATATTAATACTAAATAATGACAACAATAACAGTAAGCTTACTTTAATAACAACATTATAATCTAATGAATTTAAATATTCTAAAGCAAGTTCATAATCGGTGAAATTCTAAAAATAAAAACAAAAATAAAAATTATACAAACGCTAACAAAAACACTTACTTGATATCTTGCAGTAGGAATATCATATTTTTTCATAAAATCTTTTGAAAACGCTTTACTACCTTCTAATCTAGCAGCTAATTCACTTGGGCCAAAACAGGGGATACCAACTAATTAATTGTATTAATATTCTATTATTATGTAAGTATTAAATAGATGTACCCTTTTTAAATCTATTTTGTACTCCTTCAACTAAAGGTTGCTCAGGTCCAGGGATAAGGAAATTGATCTGATATAAGTAAACTATAATTAGTATATATACATAGATAAAAAAGACATGTGACCTACCTCATTTTCAATAGCAAATTTCAACAATTGATCAAAATCACTAACACCAATATTAACATTTTTTACTTTTGGGATGGATTCAATACCACCATTACCTTAAATATATATTATTATTATTATTATTATTAGATTATAGGATGATGAATTACCAGGGGCAACAAAAATAGCTTTGACTAGTTGACTTTGAGCTAATTTCCAAGCAATAGCATGTTCACGGCCTCCACTACCAAGTAATAGGATTCTTAATTCTGAGAGAATAAATCGACATTAATATCGCCGTATACTATTAAATGTATATTTAACTATTACCTTTATCACTCATAATTTTTTATAAAAGTAATGCTGCTTTATTTTTCTACTTTTTTATAAAAAATATTCCACTTTGACTAGAATCCAAATCCCTTAACATTATTCTTTCTCACTACCACTTATCTATTTCCATCCTATTTTAAGCCCATCAAATAGCTGTTATTGGAATTGTTACAATCTCTATTGGTGCTCGAGTTGTTCTAGCTCAAGCGAATCATTATTAAGGATTAAGGATTTCGAAAAATTTGACAAAAGTTGAGATTTTATTCTTAGCTTTAGTTTGTCAAATTTAGTCATCTAAAAAATTTTTAAGTTGCTAAAATTGAAATTTGATTTTAAAATTGGACTAAAATAGTTTTGGAACTTTAATCAAACAATATTATTTATAATATTATAATAAACTAGTTAATTAAATCCACATTACATATATCTGAAGAAACTATATATAAACTGCAAGTGTTTTCAAAGTCCTTAAGGTCACTGGTATACTAATGGATAAAGGGGTATAAGGGAAGACAAAGTAAACCCAATGTTTGGGCAACGGTAATGAGAAGGTTTAAAGCTTCCCTAAACAAATGTAAGAAAAAACTATACTTTGAAATAAATTTTCTAAAGTAGCATGACTAATGATGTTCAAGAGCATAGCTTGTTTCAAAAAATAGTTGATAAAATAAACGACAATGAAGAGAGATTTTGGAGAAAGAGATTCAATCTCTTATATACTTTTTATGAGTATAAAAGGCATTAATTAACTAAACTTTAATTCATATTTAATACATATCATCAAAGTTAATGGTAACTTTGATATTGGTTTTTTTTACATTAATTTCCATAATGCATTCAACTTGTATTGAACCATATCCAGCTATAACACTGGATTTCGAGAAGTAAGCAATCTAATCAATGTCCCGACAGTACAGATGGGGTAAAGAGATGTTCGTTATAATAGCAGTTTAAATATAGGATTCTAATAAAAGGAATATTAAATACAGATTTGAATATTTGCATTTTTATTATCTGAAGAGTAATTTTTGAATAAAATATTCATCTTTAGTTTTTTAAAATTATTTTGGTGTTACTTTAATTAGTACTATTTTTTATTATTGGATATAAAAACATTTATATATTTATAGAATTTTCATAGGCCAAATATACAATTGTTTTATTTAAAAAATGGTAGACTATAAAGAAAATGATAAAGAGATGTAACTGGAGGAAGGATGAGAGTAAGGAGTTGATATGAGTAGTTAAGAAGACTGATAGAGCGTCTAACTTTAATTTGGTTGTTTTAGTTAGTAACGTATTAATTGAGATGGATTTGTATTTTATTTTATAAAGTTTTTATGTTTTAATTTTATATTTAGGCTAAATATAAAATTCCATTATGAGTATTTTTAATTCATGATTTATAAAAAGTACATAAAACACAATTCCATTACGTATCCAAAAAGATAATTTAGTGATTTAATATATGAAAAACTCTGCAACAAACAAGTTAAAGAATAATCCTATAAAAAATCAAAAAATCGAGATATTGCTATCACCTTTGGAACTGATGCTCCATCCAGCTACTAGAGATGGGCTAATTGCTTTTGGTTGCGTTTAGTTATGTGAATGGTATACTTAAACTTTTTATTCAGAAGTTTATGGTGGAATGGTACAATTTTTTTTAAAATACCTTCCTTTCATGTAATAAAAATAAAAATTTTAAGCGTGAAGCTAAAATTTAAGGTAAAATGTTATTAAAGCCAATATTGGTTTTAGTTTTTATATAATGAAAACATGGGAGTCCTGGTTAATGGAAAAGAAGTGCTAGCTAAAATCAAGGATTAACTGTCTGGTTGGAGTTTTAAAGATTACTTTGAGTGCCTTTATAATGATTTCATGAACTTTGTCCCATTCCAAGAGTATACGAGATATGTGGTAAGTTTAGCTCGGTTTCGTACTTATCAGATATACATGCTGTCTAAGACCCTGGTCCAAAGATGTACAGTTTTTGTTGTTATAAAAATGGTAAAAGATATGGCACTACGGCGCTTCATTTGGATCTGGCAGATGCCGTAAATGTAGTGAACTATTCTTCAGGTGGTTCAAATGAGCCAGGCATCTTATAGCACATTTTAAAAGAGAGAATACATAAAAGATCAGTAAATTTACATGAAGTACTAAGAAAAATAAAAAATAAGTGATCTTATCTATAACCAAGCCTTTTGCCTCATCGAAAAACAATTAAAAAACTTTTGAAATAACCACAATGTAATTAGTCACCAAACATACCAAAAACCTGGTGATCCAGTACTAATTCTGGGTGATTGTACTCACCAAGTTCAAAACTTTCACCACTACATCAAAATAGCAACATGTTTTGTGGCACCAGAAAGTCCATCTGTTTGTGTCAAATTAATAAAGCAGGCTTGAATTTTGCCATATAATCATTTGAGGTGTGTAGATGTATTAAATTTGCCGAGGTTATTAGCTAATACTTGGAACACGGTTCAAAAGAATCTTACTGAAAAGTCAATTTTGGAAACAAAAATCATCAACACTAGTTTGTTCAATAAAACTAAAGCTAATATAAAGAATAAAAATTACCTACTAGTAAAAATTTATAGACTCCAATGCAAAAAAATCGAAAGAGCCCAAGAATAGGGTAGTATCATATACATGGATGTCAAACCTAGATGAGATGGAAAATAGTGATATAAATAAAAATATCCAAATGAGTATTGAGTACAAGGATAAGTAATTAACTAAGGATGGTCAACAAATGATGGAGGATTAGTATTTTTTTTGAGAAAGTACTAAGGGGCTATACAATGAACGTATTCTTGTATAATCAATAGCTTGATTATATAACTACCCTTATAGTCAGGCCTAAAAATCAAGCTTAACAAAATTTACCATTTACTTTTATTATTAGTATTTATTGAAGCAATATGGGGGTGTTTTTTTTGGTTTCATTATTTTTTCCATTTTTTAAGCGCTATTTGAGCAGAAAGATTATTAGTAAAATTCTTAAACAAAAAAATACATCCCCATATAACCTTTGTGAAAGTTGATACTTAGTGGTCGGAGTTAAAAGCTACTCTTGCTTAATTAACTTGCCTTGAGTCGAAGGGTCTTAGTTTATGTAACTAAGATAGACTTAACTTAATAGAAATAGTATGTAGTAAGCTACAAATTATGTAAACAAATACAATGGAAGATACTACCGTAAAATCTATGTAAGATGTTGTCAGAAAGACTTAGTGACTTTATTAACGATACGTTATCAGGGAGTAATTCAGTTAAAAAGCATTGAGTTATCATATTGAAGAATCTCTTTTATACACCAATAAGTATGGATATTAAAAGGAGGTAATATTGTTTGCAATATGAAGTTAGAAATTCTCGCAACAAATCAAAATAAGGGGCTCTGACTTGATTGTGTTTGAACTTGAGAATATAACAACTTAAGTGATTGTTGTGTTATAATCAATCTGAGAGCTAAATAAAGCAATATTTCACAACCTTATTCATAAGATTTAAAAATTTATTATATTAAGAGCTTTTTTTTAAATCCGAAAAATAACTTAAAGCTTTTATATTTATTGGTACAACTAATTATATGTAAAAGTATAAACATTAAATTAAACTAAATACTTTCTGTTTATGTGAGTAAAAACAGTAGTTACATTCAAGCTCTTTAACATTTTATTTAAAAATTTGGAAACCTAACAAGAAGACATATTTTTGATAATTAGTAGCTTAATTATTATTTAAAAGATTTCGTTCACAGTAAATATGTTACAATCAAAGCTTAATAAAACATTTCATATCATCAAATATGTATATATCTTCTTTGTAAAACCAAGTAGAAGCATAATCTCTTCAAATTTCTTTGCTGTATGATACTTCAGATTAAAATATTTTTTAAAACTATTTTTTCAGTACATATATCAAAACATAGAAATAATAAAAGTTTTAACATAAATTTTTCAAAGTATATTCAAGATAATACACCCTTAATACTTATTGGTAATTTTTCACTATACGGGGATGTATTTTTTTGTTTAAGAATTTTACTAATAATCTTTCTGCTCAAATAGCGCTTAAAAAATGGAAAAAGTGATGAAACTAAAAAAAACACCCCCATATAGAGGTATTTTTCGGTTTCATCACTTTTTCCATTTTTAAGCGTTATTTAAATGGAAAGGCTATCAATGAAATTCTTAAACAAAAAAATATATCCCTATATGTTAAAATGATTTTATTAATTGATTTCAAATAATTTTAAATTCCAACCAAAATGGAAATGTCAAATCACTCAACGAAAATGTACAAAAAAAATGAGTCATACTGCAAAAATCCCATAAATATAAAGAAAGTTAACTTTAGCTTTGTTTTTTTTTGAAAAATGGCAAGCAATATCGATAACGGAGCTACTCAAGCTGAAAAATTATATAAAGATGAAGCAACTGGTGAAATGGTTTCTAAATCGTAATATTTTTACCCATTTTTTAATTATTTATTGACTGTTTTAAAGTGAATTAAAACGCCGTATTAAGCAGCGTGAAAAGGAGCAAAAAAAGGTAAAAGGATTAACTAGACGATTCAAAGTTAATTAATTTTCTATTTAGGCTGAAAAAGAAGCTGCTACTCCAAAAGTCACTAAAAAAGAAAGTGATAACGCTGAAGACTTAGAAGCTGACTTAAACCCAAATGTAAACCTTTTTAAACTTTATTTTTCTAATATTAATAAGCTTTAGCAATATTTTGAAATCCGTTCAAAAGCTGTCAAGAAAATTCAAAATGATGGTGGTAATCCATACCCTCATAAATTCAAAGTTGATATCTCTTTACCTACTTTTATTGAAAAATATGGTTCCATCCAAAATGGTGAAAAATCAGAAGATATTGTAACTGTTGCTGGTAATTCTCATAATTGTATAATATATCACATTTGTTAATTTATTTTAGGTCGTATCCATAACAAACGTTCATCTGGTGCTAAATTAAGATTTTACGATTTACACAGTGAAGCCGTTAAAATTCAAATCATGGCTAATGCCCAGTAGGTTTTACTACTTAGTATTTCAGTTTATATATTTATCTATCTTACATAGAGATTCTGAGCGTGATTTTGCTGAAGTACATGACTGCATTCGTCGTGGTGATATTGTTGGTGTAAAAGGACATCCAGGACGTACCAAGAAAGGTGAATTATCAATTTTACCTTTAGATGTTCAAGTGTTATCACCATGTTTACATATGTTACCTACCGCCCATTTCGGATTTAAAGATTTAGAAGCTCGTTATCGTCAACGTTATTTAGATCTTATTATGAATAATAATGTTAGAGATAAATTTGTTACTCGTTCCAAAATTATCAAGTTTGTTCGTCAATACTTAGATAATAGTGGTTTTCTTGAAGTAGAAACCCCAATGATGAACATGATTGCTGGTGGTGCTACTGCTAAGCCTTTCATTACTCATCATAATGATCTTAACATGGATTTATACATGAGAATTGCACCAGAACTTTATCTTAAAATGTTAGTTGTCGGTGGTTTAGATCGTGTTTATGAAATCGGGAGATTATTTAGAAATGAAGGTATTGATATGACCCATAACCCCGAATTTACTACCTGTGAGTTTTATATGGCTTATGCTGATATGTATGACCTTATGGAAATTACAGAAAATATGCTTTCTTCTATGGTCAAATACCTTACTGGTGGTTACAAAGTTAAATATCACCCACATGGACCTGAAGGTGAAGAATATGAAATGGATTTCAGCCCACCGTTCCGTAGAATAAACATGATTGAAGGACTTGAAGAAGCCCTTAATGTTAAATTCCCTCCAGCCACTGAATTTTATTCAAATGAATTCAATAAATTTTTATCGGATTTATGTATCAAACATAAGATCGAATGCTCTGCTCCACGTACTAACGCTAGAATGTTAGACAAATTAGTTGGTGATTTCCTTGAAGTACAATGTATTAGCCCCACTTTCATCACTTGCCATCCACAAATGATGAGTCCATTAGCTAAATGGTAAGGAAATTTAGATCAAAGCATTTTGTGTATTTATAAACTATTTTAGGCATCGTGATTTCCCAGGGTTAACTGAAAGATTTGAATTATTTTGTGCTACTAAAGAAATATGTAATGCATATACCGAATTAAATGATCCATTTGATCAACGTGAGCGTTTCGGTATGCAAGCTAATGATAAAGCAGCTGGAGATGATGAAGCACAAGTTATTGATGAAAACTTCTGTACTGCCTTAGAGTACGGATTACCCCCCACTGGTGGATGGGGTATGGGTATTGATCGTCTTACCATGTTCTTAACCGACTCTAATAACATCAAGGTAAAATTTTAGTAATAATTCACAAGTGGTAATTTTATTCAAATGATATAATTTTTTAGGAAGTTATTATGTTCCCAGCTATGAAGCCAGAAGAAGAAGGTGCTAAACCTACTGTTGCTCATGCTGATAATTAAATAGATTTATTTTTAAAATAAAAGAGGTTGAATGTGATTACCATCTAAAGTCGAATTCATACAAAAATATTTGCTATAGGTATTTTGAAATTTTAAATTAAAACTTCCTTTCAATGGGCTGCTTTTATTAAATAAGTTTTTATAAAAATTATCGAAGGATAAAAAACAACTTTTAAAAAAAATGTTAATGAGTTGTTTTAGAAGGTGTGGTTTATTATTATAAGTTGCTTTTATAATGGATACTGCTTGTTAGGTGAAAGCGGTGTAATCAAAGCCATTTTTAGTTTGGTTTATGCTGTAACTGTAAAGTTTGTAATCATTGGCAGTTTAAATTTGCTTTCAAAAATGAAGACCTTTTTAGCATACTAAAGTAATACAGATCAATAGTCTTCAGATTGTATTAATTCCTTGAAATGACTTTCACGCTTGCTTCAAAAATTAAACAATTATGAGGTTTAGATTAAACTATATAAAAAATATCAAAATGAAAGTCGTCTTTTCATCTTTTTATTTAAGTTTAAAATTTGAGCAATTCTTAGTTAAATAAATAATAAAAAAACAAACTGTTCAAGCCTAAGATCAAGAAATAATCCCACTAGAGCTTACTTGATCCATATTTGGAGTACCTTGCCTATTTTGTTAAACAGCCTCTTTTTTAATATATAATTACAAATTAACTTAAACTGTTATTGAAAATGATTTCTATGACCAGTACTGAAGTTTTATAAATGCTTTATACTTCAACCAAAGAATATAGATAATAGATAATTATAAAACATACATTAGTTTATTTCAAATTACTTTTATATATGGGAATGGCCTTTATTTTAATATTTTGTCCATTTTTAGGCAATAAAATGTAAAAAATATCTGGTATAAGTTAAAAACATTCATAATTTTTAATGAGGTTTTAAGTTTTGATTTTTTTTAAAAGTCCGTCTATCATTAAAACAGAATCCTCTGGCCTCGCAGTAATATTTTTACTAAACTTCATGGAAAATAAGGAGCGATAATTTTAATCACTCAAGAGTAAAAACATTCAATATTTAATTATAAGCAATTGAATAGTTATTATATTATGTTTTATTAATGGGTTTTATCAAGCGCTAATTAGTGCTATTGAAAAAAGAAATTTGCCCAAAAAGAAATTAACTTGGGGATAACTTTAATTTTCTCGAATATATTTTTAAAAGTTTTTAAACAAAATTGACTTTTTATCAATTTGAAAAATGTAAAATAATAGTAGTGTACATTGGATAGCAACTAAATTATTTTTAGGAGTAGAGTTATAATCAAAAATTTACCAAAGCATTTAAAGGAAGACAGATTAAGAGAACATTTTCAAAAACAAGGCCATGTAACCGATGTGAAGTTGATGAAAAAAAGGTAATTGAATTTATGAATTTATAGTATTAAAATACTAAGTATTATAAAGTGATGGTACTTCCCGAAAATTCGCTTTTATTGGTTTTAAGACAGAGAAAGAAGCTAGGGCAGCTGTTCGTTATTTCAATAATACTTTTATAGATACTTCAAAAATAACTTTGGAAATTGCTAAACCGGTAATAAAATTGGAAATGAAAAAAAAAAAATCTAAACTTAGTTATAGGTTGGTGACTCCAGTTTACCCAAACCATGGAGTAAAATCAGTTTAGAAAAAGCCCAAAAAGAAGAAGAGAAAAGAAAAGAGTCCGAAGTAAAAAAAGTAGAAGAAAGGAAAACGAACGAAAATATGGAACTACTAAAGCAGGCTGAAAAAGACCAAAAATTAAAAGAATACCTTGAAGTATATCAAAGTAGAACTCAAACAAAGACTTGGGCCAATGAAGATACTGCTAATAGTTTCCAACCTAAAGTTAAGGTCCAAACTGTCAAAAGTAAAAAGGCTGGTGGTGAAAATGTCGTTCTAACTAAAACTCATCTTACTTTCGACAATGATGATGATGATGAATATCAAGATTTGGATAAAGACATAAAAGTGGAGGAGGAAAAAGAGAAAGAAATTGAAAAAGATGAACTAGTTTTTGACAATAATGTATCTGATATGGATTATTTAAAGGCAAGAATGAAACAAAATATTTCAGATGAAAAGGAAATTGACGAGAATAACGAAAAAGAAGGATCAAAGGAAGAGTTAAAAGATGAACTGGAAGAGAAAACTGGGAAAACTGAGATAAAGGGTAAAAATTATTTGATAAACTAGTGACTTTAGTTAATTTGTATTCTTTTAGAGGAACTAAGCCCAGAAGCGCAAATTTTAGATAATGGTAGATTGTTTGTACGTAATTTACCATATACATGTACCGAAGATGATCTTAGAAAATTATTTGAAAAACATGGTCCGCTATCAGAAGTCCATATGCCAATCTCCAAAGAAAGTAAAAAACCTAAGGGTTTTGCATATATATTATATTTGTTACCAGAACATGCTTTAAAAGCATTCAATACTTTAGACAAAAGCTTTTTTCAAGGCAGGTTATTACATATACTTCCATCTAAAGATAAATTGAATACTGAAGTAAACCTCGACGACCAAAACTTGAGTTTAAGGAAGAAAAAAGAGCTTAAAATGAGACAAATGGCAACGAATTCCTACAATTGGAATTCATTATTTCTGTCACAAGATGCAGTAGCTGATGCAGTAGCTGCAAAATTAGGTATAACCAAAGGAGAATTAATGGATCCAGCCTCAGATGATCTAGCTACTAAATTAGCTACAGCTGAAACTAAATTACTCATGGAGATTAAAGACTTCTTTGAAGAGCATGGCGTTGATTTAACCGTTAGCAATAAAGAAAAAAGCGATACTGTGATAGTTGTCAAAAACATACCATATGGTACTGAAGAATCTCAATTACTCGAATTATTTGGAAAACATGGAGAAATAGAAAGAGTTCTTATACCACCATCAAAAACTATTGCTATCATTGAATTCAAGCACCCAACTGAGGCAAGAGCAGCTTTCCGTCACCTTGCGTATAGAAGATTTGGAGACGCACCCCTCTATTTAGAAAAAGCACCTAAAGATGTATTTAAGATGAAAGTAGAGAAGAAAATTGAACCAAAAGAAGAAAAAGTAGTAACCATTGAAAAGATTTTGGCCAAAGAGGAAGAATTAGTTGAAGGGGCTACATTATTTGTTAAAAACTTGAACTTTGAAACAACCAAAGAAAGATTACAAGAATGTTTTGAAGTATTTTTAGGATTTAAATCAGCAATAGTTAGAACTAAACCAGATACCAAAAATCCTGGAAAAACTTTATCGTTAGGGTTTGGATTTGTTGAATTTGACTCTCCAGAAAACGCAGCCTTGGCTATGAATGGGAGACAAGATTACATGCTAGATGGACATAAATTGGTTATTAAAATATCAGAGAGAGCTACAAAGCCTAAGAAGGAAGAATCTAAACCTGTTAAAGGAGCCAAACTACTTGTAAAAAATATTCCCTTTGAAGCCACTAAGAGGGATATCAGAGAGTTATTTAGGTATTTCATAGTAATTAAAGTATTTGTTATTTTTATTCATTTTATTTAGCACCTTTGGTACTATTAAAACGCTTAGATTACCTTCTAAGTTTTCTGGAGGACATCGTGGTTTCTGTTTCATAGAGTTCATAACTGAAAAAGAAGCAGCTAAAGTAATGGACAATCTTTCTCATACCCATTTGTACGGTAGACATTTAGTTATTACTTATGCAGAGGAAGATGAATCGGTTGATAAGTTAAGAGAAAAGGTTAAATCTCAATTTGATAAAGATAACCAACCTAAGAAGAGAAGAGTTGTTTTAGAAGATGAAGAAAATGAAGGAGATATGTTTTAATTATTATAGAATCTATAGAGTAAACTTTTGTTAAATTAACCAACTATTCTTATCAAAAATACATTAATAAAGTAAGATTTAAAATTATTTTTCGTTACAATGTTATTGTTATTGAACATTTTATTGAATGTAACTTTACAGTTACAGGAATATCATTTGATTAATTTATAAAGTGGATTGTAGTTGAATTATACAATTTTTTCCTCTCTAGTCTAATTTGAATAATTTTAAAAAAATACTTGCCTAAGGCAGTATTTATTTGATTCAGCAATATAACAGTAGGATCCAGTTGCATAAATGCTTCAATATTTAAGGTTACATCTTTCATAAAGAGCATATTATAGCAAATGATGGATATGAAATGTATCGAATTGATGACTTCTTTATCATGATTTTGTTTATAAATTAATGATTTACACGAAAAGTAAAACTTTTAGTTATTACTTAATATTTTTACAAAATCGACAATAATTTTGTCTCTGTACGTACACATAAAGGTTTCTACGTTTGATATTGTACTATTCAGAAATAAAAGTTGATATCAATATTGCAATTATCATCATTAACTCTCGAATTGGTATACTAAGATTAAATCTCAGTATAAAACATAAGGTATTAATATACAATCAAAATGTACTTTATAAGGCTGATGTATTTCTGAAGATACTGTTTATTTTATCATTTATTTTGCTTTTTATTTACTTGAGGATTTTTAAATTATTGGAAGTGGCATAAAAGCTTGGGTTTTTGTTTTTTAGTTTCTCAATGATCATACTTAAATACTATAGTTTAAATCTTATGCAATTAATTATCACATTCCATGAATAAATGAACTTTTCTATAAAATACTGTTAAGTAAATAATATAAAGAAGCAATATATTCAACATAATTGAAAATCCAAAAAGAGGCTCGTCGACCAATTAATAATCTACATAAAGTATATTTTAAAAGAAATACATATTACGATATAAACTTTATTTGATCTGTGTTTTAAAAAAATATTGAACTATACTTTGAACTGCAATTCCAAAAAAACATAAGGTGGAAAATAGAATATGCCTTTGAAAAAACAAAGTCAGCCGAAGGTTAGATAATGATGTATAAAAACAAGAAAAAACTTTAATCTTAAAATATCTAATTTATTAATATAATAAAAGCTCATAAATTAACGAGTTCTACAGGTTGAGTTGCATTCCTCAATGCTAGTAAAAGCAAGACATCCACCACAACCGCCATAAACATCTTCAACACATTTGCCTTTAGATGGATCAAAATGATAAGATGGGAAAGCTCCGCGGCACATACCAGAGTCAGTTTTGATATAACATTTTTTATCAAATTTGACTAAAGGATTGAAAATTACATCTGGAATTTCAACTTTGCAAGATTTTTGGGAGAAAGAGCCATTAGTTTCGGATTCTTCTTTTTTAGCTGGTTGGCTGTTCTTTTTTACACATGAGCTTTCACATTCTTGCTTACTTTCAAATACAAAACATCCATCAGCACAGCCTCCAAAGGAATCTTCAACACATTTACCAGTAGCTGAGTCAAAGTGATAAGATTGAATAGACATACGACACATACCAGGCTCAGTTTTAATAAAACATTTATCATCTAATTTTCTCAAATCAGCTGATAAGTTATTAGGCTTATTGACTTTACAAGAGTCTTCAGGTTCTTGTTCTTTTGGTTTGACTTGAGTAGCTGGTTGGCTGTTCTTTTTTACACATGAGCTTTCACATTCTTGCTTACTTTCAAATACAAAACATCCATCAGCACAGCCTCCAAAGGAATCTTCAACACATTTACCAGTAGTTGAGTCAAAGTGATAAGATTCAATAGACATACGACACATACCAGGCTCAGTTTTAATAAAACATTTATCATCTAATTTTCTCAAATCAGCTGATAAGTTATTAGGCTTATTGACTTTACAAGAGCCTTCCATTTTTCGTTCCTGCGGTTTGACTTGAGTAGCTGGTTGGCTATTCTTTTTTACACATGAGCTTTCACACTCTTGCATACTACCAAACACAAAACATCCATCACCACAGCCTCCAAAGGAACCTTTAATACATTTGTTTTGTTTCAAATCAAAGTGATAGGAGGAGAAACCAGCACGACACATACCAGACTCAGTTTTCATAAAGCATTTATCATCTAGTTTATTCAACTCAGCTGATAAGTTTTTAGGCTTGTTTACTTTACAAGAGTCTTCAGGTTCTTGTTCTTTTGGTTTGGCTTGAGCAGCTGGTTGGATAATGTTTTTAACGCAGATGCCTTCACACTCTCTCATGCTACTAAAAGCATGACATCCATCCTCACAACCGCCATGAAGACCTTCAACACATTTACCAGTAGCTTGATCGAAATGATAAGATGAGAAAGCACCACGGCACATACCAGGTTCAGTTTTAATAAAGCATCTGTTATCTAAATTTTTGTATTGAGGATTGTTACTAGTTTTGATTGCTTTACAATCCTCTTGTTTAAAGTTGGATGATCTTTGAGAGCTACTTACAGCTAATAAGGCAAATAAAGTTAAGGTTCTGAGTACACTATTCATGTTTGATTTTATAAATCTCTAAAGTTTAAATTTATTTATATTTTTATATTCTAATTGTTTTTATAAATATTATACGTTTACTTTATGTGTTTATATACCTTTTTTAATCCTTATCTTGGTTTATTTTGTTTATTCTTTGACATATTACATATTTACAAATATTGGATCAAGTAATCCAGTAACTTTTATCCAATATTGAAGAACTATAATAGGTTTCGATCATTATACTTTATTGATAATTTGGCAAAAAATCACAATAGAATTCCGAGTAAGAATTTAAAAGTGAAAAATAATAAACTTAAAGCGTCATTTTTGAGCTTCCTTCTATATTTGTGTTTATTCTGCTGCTATTATATTTAGCATGTTATTTAATATTGTTAGCCTCATATTAATTAATGTAAAAATCAAAGTGCTATAATTTATTGATTCAATGAGTTCTTTAAACTATATTTAATAGATGTTAACAGACTTTATATTATTAATCCTTAATAAAAAATAAACCTACGTTATTTAAATTCAATTCACATATTTTTAATTGGCATGAAGTTCCTTTAATAAAATATGCTTGTTAATATGATATGTGTTTTTTGATATCAAATATCTTTTATAGATAGATGATATGTTATAATTTCGTAAAACCATATAATGCTATTAATAAACTATATTTACTTATTTTAAAAAGCTCTTTGAAATCCTAGACCAAGTGTTTATTACTTTTGCACTTCAATATTCTAGCTATTTAGAATAATGATTTAATAATAAGTCTCAATAAAAAGATTACTAATTGAAAAATGTCGGATACTTGCTTTGTTCTAAACTTAGTTACGTAACTCAATATTCTATAAATGATAATGTCAACAATTACTGTGATTGAAATTTTATATGGTATTAATAATAAACATTAAATTAATTATTAGTAACTCCTACTTTTGTTAAGCATTACTTTTCAATTAACACAATTGATTTTTAATTATCGTGTTTCTCTCACTAAATATGATTTAAGTATAGATAAAATAAATTCAAGACATGGGTTAGTTTAAACCTAAGGCCCAATTTTTGTCCGATTTTGATTTAACAAAAATTGTGAATTAAGCTCAAAATGTTATGGAAATGGTTGCTTTTTGTTTAATTTAATTCATATGGGGATATATTTTTTTGTTTAAGAATTTTACTACCAATTTTTCCGCTGAAATAGCCCTTAAAAGATGAAAAAAGTGATGAAGCCAAAAAAACACCCCCATATGGGAATGTTTTTCTATTTAGTGTTTATTTGTTTTTTGAAACGCTTTACGCTACATAGATAATGAACAAAAGAGAGGTTGGGGAATTTGTTTTTAATTTTAACCAGAATTTTAAACTTGCTTCTATATTGAATCTTAAAGCGTAAAAAATTTACTAGCAAGGATCCTTACTTGAAATACATCCTGTTTAACCTGAGGTGCTTGTTATAAAATTATTAAGTTAAATCAAAAACTTGAAAAATGTTTTAGAGTAAATTAAGCAAAAACTTCTATAATGGTTTCAAGACCAAAAAGAGTGTCTTCAAGGATTGCTTGATCCATAGCCAAGTACCTCAACTGTTAGGGCACGGATCCTTCTTTTATAGTTAATAAACATATTAAACCGAGTTCAAACTGTTATTATGATTATTATTATGTTTTATTATACTTTTTCAAATCCTTTGGTAAGTGCGAGATGTGTTTAAATTAATTTAATTGTTATATTTATTAAATCTCAAAGTTTTAAATATGGAGTAATGAAGCTACTCATCTTTAGGCTATAGTTCATCTCCTTACTAATCTGTAAACATATTGTTACTGTTGAATAAACACTGATTTTTGAATAAGCTCTTTATCTAATACATTATTGATATAATTGTTATATACTAAAACTTTATAGGTTTTTAATTTATGATTAAACGTACTAAATAAAAGTTTAACAATTCAATTGTAAAAAATTTAAACGATTGAAGTTTGAATATTGAATATTAATTTCGTTGTTTTATTTTTTTAACAAAAACTATTTGTACAATAGTTATATATAATAAATTGTTTATATATGATGACCAGAACACTATGATTTATTTATAACCAGTTGAACTAAATGAAAGTATCAATTATGATTAATCAATTAAATTTGGAATTTGTTGATTAAATGAGGAACTAAAAGTACGTTTTTTAAATGAATAAAATATCAATTTTAATTATTGGCAATCTGATGATAACATCAAAATCTGTTACCAACATGTCTTAAATATAGTTATTTTAAAAATAATGTATTATATTCATTTTTTAGTTAACGAATTCATCGAAATCACCATAAAACTAAAATAGTATTATTATGAAAATATAAAATAAACTTCACCTATTAGACAATAAAGTTTAATTGTTATTATAATATTCAAATAAACATAAAAATTATTAGTCTAAGTATTTTAAGTTTAAGTTGATATTATGGTGAGCAAAGTAAAAAAACAAAATGATAAATTAGTATAAGTAAATTTGGCTTTATTCATATATTATGAAGTCAATTCATAATATGATAAGTTTGGCAAGTCGACTCACACTCTTGTATACTTTTAAAAGCTAAACAACCATCATCACATCCGCCGAAGGTTGCTTCTACACATTTGTTTTGAGTAGTATCAAAATGATAAGATGAAGTAGCACCACGACACATGCCTGATTGTGTTTTGATAAAGCATTTATTATTCAATTTACTCAAGGATTCAGCCATAGCTTTTGGTTTAGAAACAGTACATTTCTTTTGTCCAAAAGGCTTCATGGATTGAGGCTCCTCTTTTATTGGTTGAATACTCATTCTCAAACATGAATTTTCACATTCTTGCATACTTTTAAAAGCTAAACAACCATCATTACAACCTCCAAAGGTCGATTGTACACATTTGTTTTGGTTTGGGCTATAGTGATAAGAAGAAACATTAGCCATACAACGCCCGCTTTGACTCCTAATAAAACACTTCTCATTTAATCCGTAAGATTGAGACCTATAGCTCCTATGTACCCTACACCCATTCTGTTCAAAACTCGTGAGGTTTTCACAGTTGACAACAAAAAATAAAGCTAATAAAGCTAAGCCAGTAACTATATTATTCATCATAATGTTATTATGTATCAAAAAATATTTGTATTTATAAAGAAACCTTTTTTATTTATATTATTTTTTCAGATCCTTTCGTTTACTTTTTTTATCATTTTATTTACCTCTTAATGTATTATTTCCTGTGGTAAAAATTACACTTGTTTATATTTTTTGCTCTTACCTTTCTTATAAAAGATTATTACTAGTTTTGCTATTTTTATCATGATAGTTCCGCTTATTTTTATATGCTGTGTTATTATGTGATTTGTTTTATTTTCATTAAGTTTAGCAGTTAAATTATAGTTATGAGATAACTGTCTCCGTTAAATATTTATAATGATATACTTGTATTTTAGAAAGTGAAAAAATAAATGTATTATATGGGGATGTATTTTTTGTTTAAGAATTTTATTAATAGTTTTTCCACTTAAATAGCGCTTAAAAGATGGAAAAAGCAATGAAATAAAAAAAAACACCCTCATATGTATAAAAATGACTCGAGCGATTAAATTAATTTTGGAATAATTCATAGAATGAAGTAGTTCGAGTTACAAAAAAATGGTAAAAAATGTGACGAACTTTAATGAATTAGATTTTGTATTTATTTCGTGTGAAATAAAATCCTATTCTGCATCTACTAAATGTGACAACTAGTTACATAACCATCCTCTAATATATTAAAATAAATCGTAGCCAAATTATTTATTTTTAGTCTAAAAACCAAATATTTTATTCTACAAATTGAGATAAAATAAACAACTCAATAATGTAAATTAAAATAATCCTTTTATATTAATCTATTTCTTTGAAATCTGTATCAGTAAATTAATTTATTGCTGTGGCAATACTTTTAAATAGTTTACATAATTATCAATTTTATAAAATTTAATCGTTTATTTAATACGACTTTACCTTTGTTGATGATAGTTAATTGATATTTAAAAAGTATGCTTTTATTATATTAATACGTCTTTTATAAAGTTTATTAATTTTGTGTGATAAATGAATTTTTTAGAAGGCTTATAAAAGATAATTGTAGTAACAACAACCCATTATCTGATAAATTATATTATATAATAACTCAAATATAAAATTATTTATTATATAATCCGATGTATTGTTTATAGATAGTAAATTATAACTTTTATTTAAGTTAATAAATGTAAATAAATTTCTATCTACTACTAATGACAATGTTATCGTCATTAATAATAGATGCAAGCACTTTTCCATAAAATAAATTTAAAAACTTGGTTAAACTCAAATAAGTTTTATATGGGGATGTATTTTTATGTTTAAGAATTTTACTAACAATTTTTCCACTTAAATAGCGCTTAAAAGATAGAAAAAATAATGAAACCAAAAAAAACATCCTCATATTATGATTTAAATTTAAACCTTGCAAATCCATATAGGAATGTCTTTTGTTTTACTAATTAGCCGTTTTTTGTGCTATCAAATTCATATTAAAAAAACCGCTAGTTAAATTCTAAATAAAAAATACTCATTTATAGTCTATTTTGATAGAGTACCTTACAGTTAAATGTCTTTTGTTGCTTCTCATTTGTATTTAATTTTTTTTAATGAATTTAAAGCTACAAAAAAAGCAGCAGTGCATAAATTCATTATAGAAAAATTTAGCTACAAATTAAAAGCAACAAAAGAAATCTTACTGCAAGCTGTCCTAAATCAAAATTGAAAAGTAGAATATCCGGGTTTAAACGAACCTATATTTAAAAATTATATAAAAACAGTTTTCCTGAGTTAATATCTATTTTAAACTTGTAACATTTTTTGATAAAATTATTTCAAACCAAATTGTTATTTTTAAAAATATAGAATATAAAAATAGAAGTTTTTTGATTTTTTACAAGGTTCAAGTACTTTAATAATTAAAATAAAATTCAAATAAAAAGAGGTTTAAGAGACTGAATCAAATGGACACTAGATAAGTTATTTAATTGGTTTTAATCAAAAGGGCCCCTTCGATCACTCATTTAAACATTAGACTTGAGAGCCGTCAAGAGATCTAACAGCGCGTTTTGGTTTAAATTATCATTCAGCTTGCCAAAAAAGAGGAACCGTCATAGGTTTAGGTTGGTATGAGAAAGAGGTTATTTATAATTATATTTTTAGGTACATAATTTTTATCTTATAACAAGCATTGTAATTAATAACTAAGTTATTATAGAAAGCTTGTTTGAATATTAAAGTTAATATAGAAAAACTATTCATTTTAGATTTTTATGGTTTGAAAAAATACTACTTTAGACATTAAACCACTCTTTCTATTTTACTATGCTAAAAAAAAAGTATTGAAACAATATAAGCTTCGCAGTGGTATATAATTTATAGTTATCTCCCAAAGCTAATTTTCGTCTTTAAAGTCATTTTAAAGTTTATATTACTTTTTTTTTCACAAAATGTTAAATTATATAAAGATCAAATAAAGCATTTGGGGGTATTTAGCTTTCAAGATTTTTAAAAAATTCTCTAAATATATCCTACTTGTCCATTTTTGAAAGAACTGAAAAGATAATGAGGAGAGTATTAATTAAAACATCAACCCCTAATTTTTACTTGCTACTTATATTGATATTAAAAAGCAATATTCAAATACAAGCATATATTTCAATAAATCTACTATGATTTGATTTTGTAATTCGTGATTCATTAATAATATATTTATTATATATTAAATAATAAATCCAATACTTTATGTTTTCGAATAAATCACAAAATAGTACCAAATACGATACTTATTATATCATGTGTACATGTAATATACAACTATGTAGATTTTCCTTCAATTTTATTACGAAAATTTATAAACTCAGCTATCTATTACAATAAAGAAAGTTGACATACAAAAAATATTTCTCACAGAATAATCACTCATTTTTCCTATATTATATAAAACAGTTAAATAACAAAAATGGATGTGGTATAATTTTTATTACTACTGATAGTAGTAAGTGTCATAGTTCGTTATATTGAATTTTGAACATATTATAAATTGGAAAATAAGGGAGGTTTAATATAAATATCTCTTGACTAGTTCCCTTCATTTTATTAATAAAAAATAAATGATTGGTAATAGGGGATGATAAAATAAAAAATAATGATTGGGAATTTTCTTAATTTAGTACTGATTTTAAGCATGACTAAATTAACTGATCGTATTTGAACATCTGATAATTATTAGGGGTTAAACATTTATATTTGTAATATCAAGCTATTAAGTTTGACTTTTATTTTTGTTTTTATTTTTAAAACAAATAAATGGAATTTTTGGATTAGAGAGGCTATATAAATTTATCACAGCTTATAGATATTTTTAAAAATATTTAATTTTATTAACTTTGCTATAGATAGATACTATTAAATATAATTTCAATATCATCCAAGTGTAATAGTAATTTTAAGAATAATTTTAAAATGATTTGATAAATATCAATTTACTTGTTTTATACTTGTTTTATATTTATCGTTAATTAATACTTTTTTGTCAAAAAAGTTTAAACTTTATTTAACAGTAAAGCTCATATAGAGCACAAATTATATAAATGTATTAGGAAAAAATTTTATTTAATTTAATTTAAATATTATATTAGGACTGAATGAAATTATGTAGAATGGTCAAAACACGTGGGTTATATGGAACCTGATCATGCTCTCCAAAATCACCATTGATGTTACTTACGCTATAATTGAGAGCTTCAAGTTTTTTTGAAAAGTTGGTGCTTTGCTCAACATTTACTAAGGTATCATTAGTAGAATGAATTAATAAAACTTTAGGAGATAAGTTGGATTTTGAGGGGCTATTGATACAATATTGAGGGGATGCTTTATCCCAGGTTGACATGGTGTCATCTTTTAACTTTATGTCTTCACCAAATGCTGGAACAATGAAACCAGAAACATAACTTAGATTTTCTTTTGCCAGCAATTTTAGATCAAATATACCATCGATTAAAACGACTCCTTTGATATTTTGAATTTTAGTTAAACTTTTGCTATTAAGGTTATCATTTAAAATATATTCATTAGTATTGAACGTGATCAAAGAAGAAATGTGAGCACCAGCACAATGGCCCCCGATATAAACGTTTTTATCATTAAACCCATATTTAATTATAGTTGAAGTAACATTGAGAAATCCTTTTAAAGAATCTTCAACATGATTCGGATGCATTGTATTGCTTTTTCCACCCTTTTTACTTAAAGGATAATGAACTAAAGCAGTAACAATCCCATACTTACTTGCTAAATTGGCCGCCATGTTGATACTTGAATCTATATCTTTAGATACCCAGGCACCACTATAATACCATACAACTACAGGGGAGTTGATTTGTCTCTCATTTGGAAGTATTAAATCAAAATAGTTGCTTTCATTCAAGTCACTGTACAATATTTTTTCTTGGATGTTTATGTTATCTGGAAGGGGTCTTGTTATAAATGTTAATATCGCTATTGTACAAAAATAGGTTATACTTACATTTTCTCTCTTGGTGTGACCCTCTTGTTGATTGCATCCTAAATAAAAATTAACATATTGATCATATAGAAAGACAAAAATGTACTGCATATGTTGTAAGGAATAATAGTATAAATAAGTTGAAGAAGATTGACAGCATTATTTTAAATACTTTGAAAAATAAGCAAAACGAGTTATATTTATACCCTTTTTGCAGGAATGTATTCAATAGCTAAAGTATCTTAAGGATGATTTAAATTTTGGCAATTGGGTAACTATGAGAATACAAGTAATAAAATACATTGAATGATATTTTTGTAGGATAAATATACCAAATTATTGGTATAATAATTTATTAATAAATGGTTGCTTTTACTGTTTGTTTGAATAGAGGATAAAAAATGAATGATCATTTTTAATTCTGTCATTTTAAAATACCATATAAATACATTACATTCTATCATTGAAAGGTGGCAACTATATTTATCGGGATTACGTTAAGATTCATCCTTTTATTTTTTCTCTCATAGAAATGTCATGCATATTTACATAATGAGCAAAACACAAGACCATAAAACTTTTTTAAGGGCACTTTGTATAGTGGGTAATTACGGAACAAGATAAATGTAAAAACAGTCGAATCTTCTAATGTTATTTTATTTTAAGAAGTCTTACATATGGGTAAAATCTTAAAGAATAAATATAAATTAGATTATCCATTTTATTAATATTTGTCTTTGTTCAATACGTCATTTTTCGACTTTTGACTTTTTTATAAGTGTTATTCAAGAAAATCAATAAAAATGTATTAAAAAACTGCTGTTCTAATTTCATCTTTTTGTATTATGATTTTTGAGTCTCCTACTATTACCCGAACCTAACTTTGATAGTAATATTAATAAATATTTTATAAAATTAACTCATGAACTTGGGTGATATTTATGAAGTTTTAATCGACCTAAAAGAATCAATTAAAATTGATTGATATTATTTATTTAATAAATATATATTAGGGCCTAAAATTTTTTTGGTGATGTTTAATTGAAGTTTTATAAATTAAAATAACTAACGCTATACTGAAAACAAAAGTTATTTTGGTATTTTAATTATTTCAAATGTTTTTAAAAAAATGATTATTTTAATTATAATTTAATAAATGGGGATGTTTTTTTTCGGCTTCATCACTTTTTCCATTTTTAAGCGCTATTTGAGTGGAAAAATTATTAGTAAAATTCTTAAGCACAAAATACATCCCCATATAAACTTTTATTTTCAATGCTTTTTTTACAATTCTATGAAATCGATTCCCAATTTGAATAACATAAATTAACAGAAGTACATAATCAAAAAAATTCGTAAAATAAAATATACAATCAAAGTCACTGCTAAGTTAAGCCTAAGACTGAATAAGAAAACCTAATCTATCAATATAGATAATCTCAAATACATTTGTATTCCAAAGCCTTAAAAGTTATAAATAACATTAAATCTGAGTTTTAGTTCAACATTTTCAGTATTAAGTTTTATAATAAATTGCTTAATTTTTTTACATTTTTTAATTTAGGCATTATCAGTTTTATATTTGATAATTTACATTTTTACCTGTCAAAAGATTTAAAAAATAACTTATAATTTTATCTCATTGTACAATACCTATTATAAGTTTTTAACATCTCCTTATAACAAAAAAAGGTGTAGTTTACCCTTGTCTGCCCACCTCCTTATCAGCTTTTGATTAAATAAGAACCTCAGTTCTAACCTTCTCATGGTATCTTAGAAATATGCTCATACAGCATTTATTCTCTTTAACATCATAGTTAATTTATACCTATCCTGGCTAAATGCTTCTATCGCTCATCTTTACACACTTCCCTTTTCTGTAGGATTTCTTCTTGCATTTTTGCGCTCCACTTGCAATATCATATATGATTTCCCTTGAATTATCCCTTCTACCCAGTTGGTTTTTCTCGTATCCCTCATTTACTATCTGGTTTAACCTCCCTAACAAATGCCCTTACCTTTGCTCCTGAGTTATGGGGTTCACATAGAAGTTTGACTCCATCCTAATTTAATACATTGGGGACCTTTTCACTTCCTTTCAGCCCTACATCTTTCACCAATCAATTTGAAGCTCTCTGGAGATTTAAAATAAAATTGATCTCATTTTGCATCATACGCCCACTAAGAGTAGCAACATATTGGACTTTGTTTATTTGGTTCTAGTTAGACTCGTGTGAATAGCTCAGCCCTTTAAGCTCATTAAATTTAATATTTAATGCTTTATTAAGTAGAGCAAAACATTGTAGACTAACACTATATAAAATAAATAGCTTATATTTTTGTTGCTTAGAAATGTAAAACTTTCAAAAATTATACATGTATATTTTGACTTTAAATTATATTAAAATTATTAGATTATTATTTTGTTTGTAACTTTTAATTATTATAATTGAAAAATGATAAAAATATTTTAATAAACGATATAATATACAAAACCAATCTATAAATTTATAGCTATAGATTAATACTATCTGCGAATTAAATCTATCATATGATATAATATATTTTTAAAAATCATAATTTAATATTAAACTAGTAGTATATCCTAATTAAATAAAATTAAAAAACGAAACTTTTACTGTTATTTTTACTAGTTTACATTTATTAAAAATTGTTATTCTTTCTAAAAAACATAATAAAAGTAAAAAAAGCTTTATATACAGCTAGTTATTAATATTTATTTTAACGTTACCAAGTCAATAAGTTATAATTCACTTATAATTTTTTGCTTTTTTGTATAAATTTATATTTTTAGTAATTTAATAACATTAAGAATATGATATTATTTTATGAAAAATTTGATACAAAGCTAATGCAGGACGCGATTCTTAATTATAGCTATACTGGTATAAATAGCAAAGTAAACAACATTTTTTCGTAAAATGCTTTTACTTTTAATTTTCTTATTTCTTTCGTTAAATAAAATTAGTGCACTATTTCCAAGAGCAGTCGGTGGGGGATGTATAGAAATAAAAGATGAATTATATTATTTAGGTGGATTTATTACACTCCCAAATGTAGAAAAATCAAGAGGACTCAACAAAGAAATTTTCAAACTAGATTTCAAAAAGGGAGTAACTTTATACAACAATATGGCATCATGGGAAAGGTATAATACCACTCATACTCCAGAACCTTTCATGTATCCAAAGCTTTTTTATATCGAAGACTTTAATCAAAAGAATACAATGATTGGTTTCTTTTTTGGTAAACTAGGTTCATCTGTAGAAGTAAATTATCTTGATATTGATAAAGACGAATGGTATGATAAACATTTGATTAAAGAGATATCTTATCAGCCAGAAATAGAAAGTTTTATGGATCATTATGAGGAATATTCAATTGTACAAAGTGAAAGCAATCCAAAACAGTTTTACATATCTGGGTTTTTTCATAATTTCAAATTAGATGAAGATATAAACTATCAAATAAAGTTATTTGATATTGAATCAAAGGAAATCAAAACAATCTATGAACCACCAAGAAAAATGAAGGCTAAGTTATCGTTTATTTCAAATAATAAATTATACTACTTTGAAGTCTCAATAGAAAGCATTGTACCAGGTGTCAATTATAACATATTATATGAATTAGACTTATCGGCATTTGAGCTAGTTTCTCATGAAATTCCTTTTAAAAGTTTTGGGGAAATTCAAATTATAAAAGTTAGAGAATCAATCTATTTTTTTGGATCTGATTTATTAGAGGATAACTCAATCGAAGTATTTGAATTAAAGACACAACCATTTTCATTCACTAAAATAAATAGAGTTGTTAGAATAAGTGCTTGGGGCTGTTTTGCTAATTATAAGAATTATATAATAAATTCATTCGGTAATAAATTTGTTCAATCTTCAGATAGGCTGGGGTGGGTTCCCGAAAGCTCAGATAAAACACAAATATTAGACACACAAACTTGGCAAGACATTGAAAGTTTACCTTCGATATTAGAACAAAATAATGACATCAATAGTAATACGAATGATTCTGCCGATAATAACAACCTTAAAGCTATAATTGGTGGTACTATAGGAGGAATAGTTGGACTTATTATAATTTTATTAGGTATATTTTTAATGTTTTACAGACGTAAATTGAAAAAAGAAAAGCCTCCAAGTGTCATTATTGACCCCATTTTTATCGACCCAAACATTCATTTAGATAGCAATAACAATAATAACACCAGTGCCATTTTTTCCCATTCTCATGAGATCGATGATAATAATACCGGGTTAACTAGGAATTTGTACTTGAATCAAATAGGAAATATGAACATGATTAGTCAAGAGAATCGTTCAATTAATGGGACTATCCTTGGTCAATCTTCAGAGTCTAAAGAAGATCATACAAGAATACCATCAATTGTATAGTTATTCGCTATTATAAGTAGAACAAAAGCTACACAAAATATTAATAGTAATTTTCATCTATTTTATTTAATGACAAAAAAATAATAGTTACATAATCAATGAGGAAAATAAGTATCATTTTTTCAATAAAATCAAATTTTCAACATATAGGAATGTTTTTTACTTATTACCCTTTTTTGGTATTTTTTTAAAATTTAGAAATTAACTAATACAATTGTTCAAGTTCGAATGTGTGCTAATAAATGATCAATTTTGTAACCAACTATCTGTTCTATCATTCTGGCTTGAGGTTTGTTAATTTAATTTTTATTTTAAAATGAACAGTTTAGCCACCACACATTCAAGCTTGAACAACATGTACTGGTTAATTAATTTCTAAATTTTAAAATAGCAAAAGAACAATTGCTAAAAAAAAGCATGTTTTTTTGTTCCGAAATTTGACTGATATTTTTTAAAATTTTTAAATCTAAAATAAACAATGGTTGAAAAGAGCGTTACCATACGCCAACATAGATAAACTATTAATTCTTTATAAGGCTTCAGAGCCATTATGCTTCCCCTTTTTCTCATTACCCTCGTCTTTATTCTTTTTGCACTATTTCAGTATTCAAGTAAAGTATTATGTCTTTTGAACTTTGAAGGATTTTAAAAAAAAATGCTTTAAGACAATTTAACCTAAATAGTTCCCCTTTAGAATATAGCAACCTGACTATTAGTATTGGATTATGTAATAGTATTGTTAATAAAATTTAAAACATTCTACCTAAAAAGGTAACCTATTTTGTTAGTAATAAAAAAATTTAAGATACTACCACTTTCAATCAGTTTACTCCCTACCCCTTTTGCCCTTTGTCTAATATGTATAATGATTTATAAAAAGAACAAATTATAGATAGTTTTATTACCGATGCTTTTGAGAATGCCTACAAAGTC
The DNA here is from genome assembly GCA_030770535.1 of Batkoa obscura. Classification (NCBI taxonomy): domain Eukaryota; kingdom Fungi; phylum Entomophthoromycota; class Entomophthoromycetes; order Entomophthorales; family Batkoaceae; genus Batkoa; species Batkoa obscura. Next base: position 43,410 of record JASVEC010000029.1, read on the forward strand.
TTTGACACCTTATTTCTTTTTCGGAGTATTTTTTAGAGCACCTTAATATAGAACACTCTCAAGACTTATAAGTTTAGAAGTATGGAAGTGGGAAAAGTGGAGGGATATTAGTTGTAAAAGAAGCAATACATAGGACTAATATGAGAAATCGTGATGATATAATTCAAAAAGTTGACTGTTGATAAGTTTATTATTGTTAAAAGCAAAAGGTAACTCTTGTACTTAAAGACTTTTGCATCCTAGAGATAAAGTTGAAATTTGTTAAGAGAGGTTTAAAGCTTTTTGAGACATAATTGTATGATATGTAAAAGTATAAGAAAAACGTATAAACAATGACAATCCTTACATATTAATATTAGTATACTAAACAAATTTAGTTTTAATATTAATAGTGACATATTTTATGTGGAGCATCGTATTTACTATTTAAAGAAATTTTATTTTTAAAAAGAGTTGTTTAATAAATTAAAAATTCTTAGTTTTAATGAAATGTTTAAATATTATTTATTTAATATAATAGCAAATTTTGAAATTAGGCTTTAGGTTCATATGGTAAAGTCCATTGCTTTAAAGAAGAGGTAGAATCACAACGTCCTGGGTTAACGACACACCATAATGGTTGAGTAGCATCAGCATTGATACCGCGAGATACCATCTTGAAACGGAAATTGTTGAAACGTGGGACAACTGGTTTGGTACGTACGACCTTACCATTAGCATCACGGTTACCAGACCAAAGGACTTCAGCAGCAGCTGAAGCACGTGGCCAGGCAAAACGATCAAGATTGACTTCATCGACTTGCTCAGACCATACAGTTACTTCACCACCAGCTACTAATTTTTGTTGATCAGCATTAAGGTTCTTAAGGAGATCATAAGTATAAACCATTTGCCAGTGTTTGAGAGGATCACACCAAGAACCACCAGATGGAGCATCACCTACCCAGGTACCACGACCACAGTCAAGATACCAGTATTGATAAGATGAAGCAACAACACGGTAACCGCGTTCAATAACCTTCTTGGTATCTTCAGCACCCAACCAAACTTGAACCAAAGAATCTTTTGGTAAAGTAACATTGTGTTGTAAAACAATTTCTTCCCATACCATGATAGATTTCTTGTTTTGAATTGCGCGTTTGTGCATACCTTCAGCGAATACATTAAGAAGACTTTCTAAAGTAACCTTGTTATCTCTAACGTAGTTACGAATCTTTTCAGAAGTGTTCCAGCATTTATAATTGACTTCATCACCTGATAAATGTAAATATTTATCTTTGAATACCTTGGAGAATTCATCAATAAGATCATTAACAATAGCAACAGATTTAGGATTGGTTGGATCAATTTGACCAGATACTGGTTGAGCAGCTACGATATCCCATTCTAAGTCGTCCATACATACAGCAACTTCAGGGTAAGCTTCACCAATAGCATATGAGTGAGCTGGGGCTTCTAATTCTGGAATAATACGTACACCACGATCTAAACCATATTCAATAAGTTCAGCAATTTCAGCAAATGAATAAGTTTGATCTGGGAAAATAGCCCCAATTTGCCATAATTTTGGATGTTTCTCTGATTTAAATGGCCAGGAGTGGGAATCAGTTAAATGCCAGTGTAATACGTTCATTTTGTTGTAAGAGAGAGCATCAATGGTACGTTTGATATCCTTGATTGGGAAAAAGTTACGACTGCTATCTAATAATAAACCACGGTGGGGAAATTTAGGAGCATCTTCAATAGTTAATGGAGTGTGGGTGACGAAATGTAAACCATGCTGTTTGTTCCATTCTACTAATTGGGTGAAGGATTCTAAACCACGGATGGCACCATAGACAGTTTGAGCATTAATAGAAGCACCTTTAGCATCAATAGTTAAAGTATAGTGTTCATCAGTCTTGTCATCATATTCATTGTTAGTATCCTTTACATTAACTTTAAGTTCACTAATAGATGGAAGAGCACGAGAATCTAAGCTACCACGGAAAGTTGGCACAACTGGAACCCATTTTTCGGTGATAACCAAATTTTGATAACGACCAACGACACGATTTAATCTGTCACAATTGGTGTTGGTGGTGATTTTAAAGTTATCACCAACAATCAAGGTTGAATTACCGGCGGTATATTTTGCAACTTTTGGCCAGATAGCATCAGGATGAGCTACGACTAAAGATAATAATGAAGTAATTAAAATAGAAACTTTCATCTTAAATAAAAAAAGATAATTTTTTGATTTCTTCAGCCTTTCTTTTTATATCAGTTCTTCAAAAATTAACATCAAATAAATTATATTAATGTAAGATGGCAGATTCCTTAATTTGGTAATATAATAAGTAAACTTTTTACTGAACCGAAATTTAAGTTTTATTCATCCTATTTTATTGGCTGTAGGATTTTAACGTGATCACTTGATTAAACCTCATCATAAAAATAACCAGCACCAATAAATTTCTCGCCTTTATATTAAATACAAATTTAAGAAATGAACCAAAAGTTATGAATATAAGTATTATTACTCCCTTGGTATATGGTCAACAATATATATATATAAACATTAAATTACTTATTTATATTATACTATGATATTAATTCCGCAAAACATTTATGTTTATCAAGGAGTTAAGTGAAAATACCAGTGTTGCCTATAGTAATCAATGTGTATTAAAGCATTAATTAAATAAATATTTGAAACATTTTCTGGTTTTGGTTTAATGCTATTTTTCTGATGATAATTTATTCTTTAAACTAAGCTTTGTATGAAAAGTAACTTAACTATTTTTATTAAATTTAAGTTAAAAATGACTAAAATATTATCATTTATAAAAGATGGAAGAACTTTAAACTTATTATGATGATACGAATTTAATCAAACATCAATGTTTATTCATTGTAAAATGTATTTTATCTTACAATTACATTACATTTAACTTTAAATAAGCTACGATTTTAAAAGACTTTATACTTATAAATGAGATCAAATAGCATTAACTTAGACTTCCTAATTGACTTTTGAAAAGAAGCATGAAATTTTAGATGCCAAAGCCTGACAAAATTTATCTACCGTTATTTCACAACCATATTATGGTCTACCTGTTTTTAACTTGGGTTCTATACAAAATAAAATACTTGCTCCATTGGCTAAGTTTTAATCCCGTGTTCAAACTCAAATTCTTGACCATAGATAAAATAAAAAAGCTACCAGCAGTAAATTTTCTAATAATAGGTTTGATGATTTTATTTATAAGTTATAGTGTAGTATTACTAATTAAATTATATACTGTTTAGTATAATGTACTTCTGGGTGTAATGTGGCATCTTGAGGAACGGGAATCGTCATATTTAAATAATTCCATACTAGAAGGATATTTAATAGAAAAGTGTGAGTTCTATATTAGAAATGTCTCCTTACTTCCATATCTCATTTGCTTTTTTAAGCAGTTTATATTTCAAAAAAATTCTTAATAAATTCTTAATAAATTCTTAATAAAATCACATTATCCTGTACTGCAAATTTCATATCAACTTTGCAATATTAAAAGTGCTTTCGTAAATAGCAACTTATATATTGTACACTTTTACTAATTAAATATTTAATAAAAATAAATGTTATTGTTATAAGCTATCATTAGTTTATATATAATACAATATATACATACTGTAATGAAAACAACAAACTTAATCTAAGTTATTGTTCTAAAAAAACCATACGTTAATTTTTTACCAATTATTTATTTTTGATTTTGTTACATATTATTTACTTTGGTTTTTATATAATATTTATTTTGTTTTTAAATTATCGGGTTCTGTGAAAAAGACTGAATTCTTATCACACGAATTTAATAGCTTACAGCTGAATATACTTATAAAAAAGGTATAAGAGTTTTAAACTTCTAATAATAATTGAAATATAGTATTAGTAATTAATAAGCTAATTTCTTTGAAATGTTTATGATATTAATTTAATTATTATTTTATTAAATAAAATAAAATAATGAACTGGTTAAAATGTTAGTATTACAGCTTAATTATCTAATAAAATAAAATAAACAGAAATAGGTTTACTTAAAAATAAATAACTTGATTACTCATATATCATTTACAATTAATATAAACTAATTCAACTATAATAAAATTCTATAATTATTTATTGGCTTTAAGTGATTGTTCCCAATAGGTTTCAAATCGTCTATAAATTGCCATAGTAGCTTGTGCGTCTTCAACCTATAAATAAATAAATAAATAAATTTAATCGACGCTTATAAAAGTTACTGAGGAATGGGAAGCGCCTTGGATATCGATACCTAATAAGTTAGTACATAATTTCTTTAGAGAGGGTGCCTTATTATTATTTATTTGCTTTAAAGGATAGTATTTAGCAGTATCTCTAATATTTCTTTCTGGATGCTGAATTTTTAATGCTTTTAAATCGTTTTTTATACTATGTCCAACTAATATTCTATTTTTTAATAATTCTAATACTTTAATTTGTACTTCTTCAAAACTTGGAGCATCTTTCAAATGTTTAGGTAAAATTCCAGATACCCATGTACGAAAATCAGTTACTATTTTATCAACTTTTACATATGTATCATAAATTACTATCCCATAATAGTTTACTATTGATACACGTGCTAATGCACTTTCACTTGCATTTACTCCTACTCCTACCATCTCACAATCTATAGCTAATACTTTACCTATTCTAACAAAATAAATCTTATTTTCTAATTATATTTATGTAATTTACTTAGTCACTAAACTAGTATTGGCTTTGTATTCTCCTAATAATAATTTTTTTAAATGATCACTGATATCTTCACCCAATTTCAAACTACTAACGCTTAATTATTAAGTAATTTAAAAATATGTTTTATAATTTACCTTTCATCTTGCTTTACAAGTTCCAATTTATTACTTTCTTTAAACAAAGTTATATTCTATCATTAAATATATATATAGATAAAGTTGTACTTACTTTGGTCCGTTTCTTTTATTACTTTGCTTTTTACAATTTTAGTTTCATCAATTTGAATTTTATTATTAATCTTTATTTTGTTCTTCGTTATTTCTTCTTTTACCCCAGTATCCCTATTATTCTTGTTTTTTATTAATCGAATACTTTCTTTTTGTACTTTAATGCTCTTAACACTTCCTTTATCTTCAGCATTTTCATTCTTTTTCCTCTTAGCTACTTTTTCTTTCCCAAGCAATTCCTAATGCTGTATTAATATACTTCTTTCTTAATCCTATCAATCGTGTGCTTACTTTTTTCAGGTTTTCCCAATTACCACTCCCCTTCTTACTTTTATTTTTAGTGCTCTTATTTGATGTGTTAGTTGGATCAATTTAATATATATATTATTTTACCATTCTATTCAAACCAAAAAAGTTGAAGGATAAGAATAAATTTTTGATTTAGATTACAAAAATAGAAATTCATAATTGGCTTATTACTCGGATATTCTATTATTTTACAAATTAAACTTAATAATGAAAACGATAGTTGATAGTTAAATTGATAAAATTTATTTATTGCCTTGAAAAATTATATCTCTCGTTCTAAATAAACATCTTAATTATAATTAAAGAGTAATTTATTAAATTTTATAAATATATAATAATAGTTAAAAAATTCAAGAGGACAAGCATGCATTTTGGCAATCTAACATAGATTCGAAAGCTCTACAGCCATCAGAGCACCCACCAAAAGTGGTTGAAACACAAGAATTAGTTATAGGATCAAAATGGAAAGAAGGTATGCTCATACGACATGTCCCCATCTTACTTTGAACGAAACAAGTGACCGGAAGGTGCTTATATTTATCTTGACTTTGTCGGTCAGCAGTAACAGTACACTTTAATTGGCTAAATCCATCAAAAGGATCAATAATATCATCTTTCAACTTTGAAACACATGTTGAATTACACTCTTCCATAGTATTAAATGCTTGACAGCCATCATCACAACCCCCGTACACTCCTGATACACATTGATTACTTTTTGGATCATAATGATAGCTTTTAAAATAGGCAAAACATTTTCCAGTTACAGTAGGTGTATAACATCTTAAGCTTCGTTTTTGCTGCTCTTTATTTAAACTTCCGCTATATTTTGGTATACATCCAGTTTGACTGAATGAGTCTTTTTGGCCATAAACTTCTCCCAATAAGTTGAAATTAAAGCATAAAAGTACAATCAAGAAATTCATTTTGATATAATGTTAATCTACGTTTTTTATTTTATATTTTGATATTATTGTATTTTTATATTACTTCTAATTCCTCCCAGCAATTGCTATTTTTTTATTCTAATTGACATGTGTTTTTTTGATTAAGTTGAATTTTTGCCTATTATTATTTAACTCAAAAAAGCTCTATCCTTTCATTATTCTTAGATTCTCTTTATTTTAGTAAGAGATCAGACATATCAAAGTAAAATAACTTTGTTTATTTTATCATTAATTTCTTTATTTAAAAAGTCTATTTAAATAGATGTGGCTAAAAAAATATGATATACCAAATCAATTTGACATTCATAAAAACAAAATTTTATTATTAAAATGGTGCTACACAATTATACTAAATTTATATAGACTAAACTTCAACTAAAGATCAACATAAAATGATGTAGATTGAAAATTGAGATCAGCTAGCAAAAATAAAAGCTCTCCTTTTAAAAGCAGGTTGATATTTTTTATTGTTTGCTATAGCTGAGCTATAAACATTTATATTATGAAATTTTTATCTACAATCGCAAGCGTCTTAACTATATTAAGTCTATCTGGGATAGCCTTTGCTGAAGATTCCAGTTCTAATGCTAGTGGGAATAACACATTAAGCGGTCCACAACCTGGGCTTGATTATGCAGTATTTGATACTGGGGTCGAGCTGAAACAGGGTAAATCTCGTGGTCCAGTTATCTGGTATTTAGGTTATTTATTTTACAAAAATCATTTTGGTAAATGTAAATTTGGAAGAGAGGGATGTTGTTGTGGAAAAGACAGTAATGGTTGCTGCATCGGAGGTGGAAATAATCAATACCCATCATGCCAAGGTATTAGTTGCCCAATACCTTGCTTAACTGGTAGAGAACCTGGTTGTCCTCCTCCTATATGCCCAGGACCCAATTGCCCATCCCCATGCCCAGGACCTAATTGTCCATATATCTGCCCTGGCCCATTATGTCCAAAATTATGCCCAGGTCCAAATTGTCCAATTGTTTGTCCAGGTCCAAATTGTCCAGTACCATGCCCAGGGCCTTTATGTCCAGTTCCATGTTATGGACCAAATTGCGGAAATATTATTTGCCCTCCACAAATATGTAACATTGGATTTAACGGAAGACCTATTATCTTTAATGTTAATATTAATCAAAATATTGTGATTAATAATAACGGTAATGGGAAATGTGTAATCATTTATGAAGGACTTAAGCCAATTAAAATCTGTGGACCTGATGATTGCTTACGTTGTGACCGTTTACCAAATAATCAATACCAAGTCAAAATTTTAAAGCCCACTGATGACAGATTATCAATTACTCCATTAGATCAACAATAAAATAAATGATTTTTCAATTTAACTTTTAATGATATTTTAAATTACGCCTAAATTTTAATAAATTTTAATAATTAACAATTTATTTCAACGATATGGGTTTTAGTTTATTTATTTTTATAAAACAAGTGTAAAACACAATAAGATAATTAAATGGACATGATGAAAAAATCTCAAAAAAAATAGCTATTGACTATTTTTGCTGTTTTATTTATTTCTACTTATTTCAGTTATGAAATAGTAATATCAATATCAGTTAGATCACTGATTCGTATTTGATATTAATTTAGAGTTTTTTGAAGTTCAACGTTTTCACTTGGTCCACAAATTTTATAAGCTGCACCACTCTAATTAGGAAGCATAAAGCAAGTAAAATCTCGCTTATCTGCTGGATAAGAATATTTTTGTTGATATTAATATCGAAGATAATTGGTTTGTATGTATAACCAACATTGTAAATTTGAGGTAGACAAACAAGAGTTCCACAGTTTGGTCTAGAGCATGGTGCTGAACAATTTAGACCTGGACGTAATTGCGGGCACAATGGCCCTAGGCAAATATGAAGGCATCTGGGACCAGGGCATAGGTATGGGCATCTTGAACCTGCGCATAAGGAAAGAATACATCTAATCACTATATTAATTAAGCAACATATTGTACAATTTGGGTCTGAGGATAAAGTACAGTTGCCATCAACCCCACTAATACAGTATTCATTGTTATCCATTCCATAGCAGTAATTGGTAGTTGGGGATCTAAGTGTTGGATTAGATTGCTTAAAGAGCTTATATAGTAGAGCGCTAACCACATAAAGTTCATGACCAATATTAGGTCTGCCTGGTATCTCAAAGCTAGCATATAGAGATATGTTTTTTTATTCAAGAATTTTACTGATAGTCTCTCTACTCAAATAGCGCTTAAGAAATGGAAAAGGCGATAAAACCAAAAAAAAAACACCCTCATATTCTATTCTATTCTATTCTATTCACTATCATTGTTGTATTGTTATTCATATTACTATTACTATTGCCTTTTAAAATATGGGGGTGTTTTTTTGACTTCATCACCTTTTCCATCTTTAAGCGCTATTTGAGCGGAAAAATTGTTAGTAAAATTCTTAAACATAAAAAAATATCCCCATATCTAAAATACCACCTATAAGGTCATTAAGTAAATAAATTACTAGATATTAATAGCATACTAATTAAAATCGTCAAAGCGTAACTTGATTTCATTTTTTGAGGCTATTCTATATATCATTTTTTAAAATTTTAAGCATAAACCTTGTGACTTATGAATATATAGTTATCCTATACCATCTAAGTTTTTTTTAAAGTCTTCTTGGATTTCTCTTTAAGCATGTTGCCTTTTTTGAGGAAAATATAACGTTATTTCTATATTTGGTTGCTAAGTATATAAATAAAATAAAACTGGGTAGAATTTAGTTATGTTGTTATTAGTAAACTATTTTCACATATTTTAAGGCTTAATAAGTAATTTTAAAAATTCAAAATGCTAATTTAGTATTTCATTTAGTTTAGCTCCCATGTTTTTGTACTCTTTTTAGAATAGCTACTTATTTTCTACCATGCCCTCATGTATAATATTTATCATACCTCCATGATTACCAGGGCCAATTTATTTCCTTTAATGGTCCTAATACAGTCTTTCCCTTGATTTGATTATATGTAAATTAATTTTCAGGATTCATTTGGTCTTAATGCGCTGTTATGGCTATGTGATTATTTTAACTGTTTGTTTACTTTATATCTGGTTTTATTTGTAATGGTTATTTTTACTATTAGCTTTGATTGATGGATAATGTAACTCACGACCCAGAACCTGGCTACAAAATCACTTAATTGATCTGTTTCTGGGTTTGGTTCTTAAGTATAGTCATAAAGCATGCCTCCTTTTTTAAGTAAAGCTTTGATGACATCTTTAGGATAGGTATTTCGGTACCTGGCAAAACCTTACATCCTTTTTTAAGATTTCACCCGTTTTCACACAAATTACTTTTTACAAATGTCAATTATCTCACACAAATTTGATGTTCCAGCTTAAATACTTTATTCATAAACAATTTTTATCTAACTTGTTTAATATGAAAAATTAAATAGTGGTTTATTGTCATAAAGTTTATAATGACCAAAGAAGGTGTCCTCTACCCTAATGCGATTCAAAGCAGAACCAGGTTGAATTGGTTTAACATTTTTTAATTTGAGCAGCTCCATCTGAAGCAATAGTAGCTTCTTTGATTAATAAAGCTTCCACTCAAGAAAATAATTAAACAGAAGGAACAAGGATAGTGGGCTAAGTCTGATATACTAAATAAACTATGTCATAATCAGGGAGCGGCTTTGCAATAAAGTAATCTTCAATTCCTAGATGTTAGATGTTTTTATAGAACAATGTTTTTTAAGTTCAACGTTCTGTAAACAGTAGATTAGTTTAATGAATTAATCATATTATGAGAAAGGCAATCTAATCAAAAAATGCGTCAACAGATCTGTATAAATGCTGTAGCACTTTATTATCGAGTTAATCATTCATTAAATACTTTTTAAATATATAGTTTTTGTACTATATTGTTTAGTCATTTGTTTTTAATGGTTAATAGCTCTTAATACCAAAGCATTAGATAGCTATATTATTAGTGATAAATAGATAAAATATATCAAATACGAAAAATACTAATATTAGTTACACAAAGTTAATTTATTGTGAAATAGAAATTCTGTTATCGGTTGGATCCATAATACGTACTTGGTATTGATTTTCTGGAGTTAAATAACATTTGAGATTATCTCTTGGACCACAAACTCTGTAATATCCACCAAATTGATTAGGAACTCTAATGCAAACGTAGTTTGGCTGATCTCCATTAATAATAATATTTTGGTTAATATTAATATTGAAAATAATTGGGCGATATGGGTAGTTGATATTACAAATTTGAGGTGGGCAAATAACAGATCCACAATATGGTCCATAGCATGGCTCTGGGCAATAGGGACCTGGGCATGCTACTGGACAATTTGGACCTGGACAACGAATAGGGCATTGTGGACCTGGGCAAACATTGCCACAGTATGGACCTGGACAAATATATGGGCAGTTAGGGCCTGGGCACTGGTATGGGCAATATGGTCCTGGGCATGGATTTCTACATCCGGTCCATCCTGGTGGGCATTGGAAGCAGTTAGGGTTTCCGGGTGGGCACGGCCATGGACAATTTGGACCAGGGCATCGATTACAATTACCAGAACCACCAATACAACAGCCATTGGAATCTACTCCATAACAACAATTAGTGGTTGGGCATTCTGGTTTTGGTGGATGATGTTGTTTAAAGATATGGTTCAACAATAAAATGATTGGAATAATGGTACGTTCAGATTTTTTACCAATTTCACCTGGGGTTTCAAAGTTAGCAAATTCAGCTCCATTTATTATCATTGACCCATTTTTTGGCATTTCATTATCCCCTCCCGCTGAATCTGGGGTATCCATAGAATCTTCTTGAGCAAATACGCCACTAGACATTAGTAGCATACTAATCAAAACTGTCAAAGCATAACTTAATTTCATCTTTTATAAAATACTCTTCACAGAAGAAATAATAATTATTAAGTATAAAAACCTCTTTTTTATATAAGCTTTGCCGTCAATCTTTTTAAGATGATCTTTAAATATTTGATTTTATAATTTGTTGATTGTCAATTTTCTTTTCTATATTTATTGAATATTAATTTACTAATTAAGTTGATCTTTTACTGTATCTCATTAATAGGATTTGTTCTGTTTGATCTGATTGCCTTTTTTATTGCTTACTTAGCAGAGAATATTCACATTTATTTTATTGATTGATGATTTGAAATTATCTAGTTGATAAAAAATCTACAAGTTCATGTTCATAAAAAAAAGTAAATCATTAGTTGGAACAGCGAATATTATCTATCTCTAAAAAAATTTGAGCAAATTTTTTATGATGCTGCAGTTATTAACTTCTAGGGTTTTTTACTTGCTCGAAGCTGTAAGGTTATATATTTTATGAACAACTTAATAAATAAGGCTTAGTAATTTATAATTGAAAAAGTCAAGCTCCTAGTTAGCCTTTAACCAAGGTAGAGTGTTATTCAAAAGTTCTTCATCCTTCCATGGTATTTTAGTAAAGTTTAGTAAAAGTCTTATCTTAGTTTAACATCTAGTTTTAACCATAGAGTTATAGTTTAAAAAATAATCAAATTAATTTAGCTTTTCGATTTGCTGGTTTTTTCTCTGAGACAACTGAGATCCGTTGGAATGCTAAATATAAAATCGAATATTAAAAACAGAAACAGGATAGTTATTTTACCTATATAATGAAGTGAATAAACGATTTTAATACTGGTGCTATTTTGAATAAAAAGTTCTGAAAATAATACTATTGAATATTTTAATGCACTTATTAGGTTAAAAAATAAAGCCAAGTAAATATAAAAGAATGAAAATTTACAAAGATAAAATTATTAAAAAGAAGTTCCTCTATATTATTATAAAGCGTACAAGATTAATTCAACGTATGGAATGAATAAAAATGCGGATTAATGCAAAATGTATTTATTCAATAGCGCCCCGATTCTCCTTTTTAAAATAAATTTCTTTTTATAACAACTGAATCTAAAATCCTTTATTGGATAACCAATCTCTAACCTCATGACATTTTTGACCTTTAATAACAATTTGAGAATTGATTTGTGAAATAGAAATAATCCACTCTGGGAATTGGGTCAATAAGTCCGTTTTAAGTTGAGTTAAATCCCCTTGAATTCTACGAATAATAGTCAACTTACGAGTGTTTCCATTTTTAAATTCCGAATAAACTGGTAATGAGAGGTATTTAGTACGACGTACAAAATAGGGTAATGTGCATTTTTGAGTTGGAATAGTTAAAAATGGACTCATCTCCTTTGGATAGTTAAACTTTTCTCCAGTTGTTGCACTTTCAAAATATCTTAATTGCTCCAATTTTATGTCCTTTAACCCTCTTCTTATGTAGTTGCTTTTTATTATTGTTGTTAATCGATTCATTGCAAATAAATTCTAAATGTAATTTTTACTTTTACTTAATTTTTGATATTATTTTATTTTTTGGATTGTTATCTATATGGGATCTAAATTTGATTTTATTAGCACCTAAAGTTAAGTTACTTCTTAAGACTGTCTAGTCAACTTGACATTTATCTTATTTTATTTCGATTACACCAACTTACATAATTAATTGTCCTAGTTATTTCAAATGAAGCAAAAAATGATTCAATAAAGTATTGAACTTAAATAAGTTTTATAAAATAATTAAACAAAATTTAAAAGAAGCCCTTTATTGTATATCAGTATCAATTAAATTATTAACATTGAGTTTCATAGATCTAAAGCTTTTATTTACTTAAATTAATATATCATATAGTATGGGTTTTTATCATTAGAAGATACGGCTGTTCATTATTCGGCCCTTCTAATAATTAAAAATCGCTAAAATTTAACTTAAAATTTATTATGGTTGTCATAAGGCTTTGGGCTATCCGCCCCTTTTATGTAAAACTCTCAGCCGATGACTCTCCACTCCCATCTAATACCACCACTTCTTTATTTCACATCTAGGTAAATTCAAGTGATGTAAAACTCAAAGCCACTAAATATAAAAAGTCTCAGGTTAATCCAAGGGCTCTTTCCTTAGAATATCTCTCTTAAAACGAGTAATACTGTCCCTCGGTTACACCTACCTCATTTCATAAATCTTTTATTTTATGTCCCAACTTGAACATTTCAACTCTTTATAACCGCAAATAAAACACTTTGGACTTTTGGCCTCTTCAAGATTCTAAAAAAACTATGATATGTCAGTTTTAATTAATGTCTAGTATCTTTGAATCCTCTTTGAACTTTATATTTCTTAATTACATAAAAATGATTCATTGATACATTTGTTGTATGTATCTGTCAATTAAATATTATGAGTTAGGGTATGTTCTATACTGCTAATATAATATCTATTACTAATTTCAATTTATAATATGAATCAAAAAGTTAAGTAAAATTTATGTACCTTATAAAGCCATAGCATTTATCCGGATCATACCTCAATAGTAGATATATTTGGTAGATAAATGGCTATTCCCTTATTATTAATCCATAAACCCTTTGTACCACCAAACCAAGGAATAAAAGGAATTTACTGCATATCTAACCTTTTATATATTTTTTACTTGTATAAAATTGGTTCCCTCAAATCAAACGTTTTATATATTTTAATCACATCCATTTGAAGAACTATAATCAAGTTTCTAAAACACAGTATGTTTCAAGGTTTGGTTCTATATCACGAAGCTAAAAAACACCTCTATCCAGTTCAAAGTTTAATCTTGATATTAGTTTCTCGAGACGTTGCGCATTCAAGCACCTATAAACAATATATACACTTTTAAATAAAAATCTAAAACATTAGGGTCCTTAAGCAACTTTAAAAAAATCTAAATCCAACGAATATAAAATTAATTTGAGCAAAAGTTGTAAAACTTTTATTCATAAGATATATAGTACAACCTATAGGATAGTTTATAAAGATGCGATTACAAATATATGATTAAAGTCTGCTTATAACTTATCAAAGTAGCTATCCAACGCTGGAATCTCTGTCTTGAGACCCTTACGCTTACGTACATCAGTGATAAGTTTATTGAGTTTACCTTCTTGAAGTGCATTGCCTGCCATTAACTCCCAGTGATCAAAAACAGCTTGTGGGAAAGCCTGACCACCAGTTTGAGAGCGTAAAGCTGAAGTGAAACCAAATGACTCATTTACGGGAAGGTAAGCTTTAACAGTGTACATGGGTGTGCCTGGACGTTGAGCCTCTTCAATTACTTGGCCACGTCGTTGCGATACTACTGAGTAGATACCTCCTAAGACATTTTCTGGAGCTGCAATTTCGACTAAATAGACAGGCTCAAGCAATGTTGGATTGGCAGTAAGCTGTGACGCATAAATAACACGACGGCAAGTTGGAATAATTTGGCCACCACCACGATGAATGGCATCAGCATGTAAGGTAACATCAAGGATGTTATAGCGTGTAGCACGCATATTCTCCTCACACAATACACCTTCTTTAGTTGCCCATTGGAAAGCAGCAACACATGAATCTTTAATCTCATTGAGATATTGTACAGCTTTGGTTTGATCAACCAAAAGATTAGGACCGGTAGTCTCTGGACCAAAGCACCAAATCTTACGGCCATCGTTGACATCCCAACTGTATTTCTCAGCAAGATGACGGGCACGAACTTTAACATCATCTCTTGGGTTAACCTTTCCTTCTTCAATTTCCAATGCAAGGTCCATGTCCAGTGGTTGCGCTTTCATGAAAATACGATTATGCTTATTTGGAGATTTAGATAAGCAAGTGATATCAGACTCAGCCTGAACTGTCTCACGATATTGTACGACTGGATCACCAGTTTTAATTGGTACACCGGCATGATCTTCCTCAAGATCTTTAAGACAAATCTCAAGATGTAACTCACCGGCACCGGCAACAATATGTTCACCAGAGTCAGAAGTGAAGCATTGTACACATGGATCGGACTTTGATAGGCGTTTAAGACCTTCGACTAATTTTGGTAGGTCATTAGCATTCTTGACCTCAACAGCAATTCGTACTACAGGGGAGACAGAGAACTTCATGACCTTCATGTTATGAGCAGTTTCTGAAGTAGTAATAGTACCAGATTTAAGAAGGAATTGATCAACACCAACAAGACCAATGATATTTCCAGCTGGACAATCCTCAATTGGTTCAATGTAGCGTCCCATCATTAGGACAGTACGTTGGATAGATTTAACAAAGAGATCATCTTTCTTACCTGGGACATAATTAGGACCTTGGATGCGAACTTTTACACCAGATTTGACAGTACCAGCAAAGACACGACCAAAGGCATAGAAACGACCTTTATCTGAAGTAGGCACCATCTTAGATACATAAAGCATAAGAGGGCCATTTGGATCACAGTTGCTAATAGCGGTACAAGATTCATCATCGGCTGGTCCTTCATAAAGAGCGGCAGCACGGTACTTTTGAGCGGTAATAGGGGATGGAAGATGGATGACAATCATCTCAAGTAAGGCGTCAGCAGCAGGTAAAAATCTACGCATAACAATCTTAAGCAAAGCCTTACCAGTCAACTCCTTTTCTTCAGGCTTAAGTTGGATATCCAACTTTTCTAATACCTTAGTTACTTCTTCTTGCTTGAAATTCATGATTGAATCAAAAATACGGAAAATGGGATCCAAAACAAACAAATTGAAAGCACGTTCCAAAGCATTGCCATCAGAATCAGTAGGCTTGGTGGTCCATTTCTTAGTCTTTGAGTTGAAATAATTCTCACCCCAAAGACGCTTCATCATCTTTTCTTTATCAACTCCAAATTTCTTAGCGTAACGATCAGCAAATTGGCGAAGAGTAAAACCCCATCCATGAAGACCAGAGCCAAAAGCAACTGTACCTTTTTCTGGATAAACTTGGACATCGCCTAATGCCTCGTCAACATAAGTAGAGACGATGACATTAACAGATTCAATTGTACGACAGAAAGATTGGTAAAGAGCCTCTTTTTCAATTTGAAGTTCTAACAAAGCACGATCTACTTTATTAATGATTACTACAGGCTTGATCTTTTCAGTAAGAGCTTGACGTAAGACGGTTTCGGTCTGGACACATACACCGTCAACACAATCTACAACAACCAAGGCACCATCAGTAACACGAAGTGCAGCAGTTACTTCTGATGAGAAATCAACATGTCCGGGTGAGTCGATAAGATTAATTAAGAACTCACTACCATCTGTTTTTTGTTTGACATCTTCCATACTCTCTTTTGGGAGCTCAAAGAACATAGAGATGGCAGTGGACTTGATAGTAATACAACGATCTTGTTCATCCTGACGGGTATCGGTATAACGAGCGTTACCAGCGTTGGAAGCTGAAATAATACCGGCCTTTGATACTAAAGAATCAGTCAAAGTAGATTTTCCATGATCAACGTGTGCTATGACAGACATGTTACGGACATTAGATGCCTTGTCCATCATAGCACGAATTTGGTCTACAGTAAAATTCACCATATTTTAATAAAATTTAAAGCTAGGGTAAGTTCTGAATTTTGAAATTTAAAATCACCTTTATCGTGCGATGTTGTGATTATATATAGTAGTCAGTAGTTGTGGGGTGAGAATGGTGTGGGGAAAGCTGATTACGTAGCACTTTACTAAGCGAAAATCAGTTTGATTTCTATGATACGTTTATCCTTTTTTGGAGTATTTTAACTTGTTTCATAAGTTAAAGACTTGGATTTTGAAACTTATATCCCTAAGTAAAAGACGATTATAGCATATGATTGGGTATAACTATCTGGTGAACGTTTTTCATTTGCTTATTTTACAAAACTCTGGGGTCATAAAGCAGTCACCTTTTAAAAAACCTTGTATTTTTGGATGGGATGATTTGTTTGTTTCAAATGGATGATATTTAATTGGCTTAATTTTAGGATCATTCCATAAAGTTACTTGTTTTATTTACTTTATCTCTCCCTTAAAATGTTATTCTTTAAAGATATTCTCACAGCAATAGTTCGATTAAAAGATATAAATACATACTTGATACTATATTAAAGGCTTATACTATATATTATAGTGTACCTTGCATAATGGCTATCAAGCTCCTCAACATTAAGTTAATAGAAGAATACATGTGAGTTCACTTAAATGATTTAATTTAACTTTTAAACTAGGAGTGATGTTATAATCATAAACCTGTCAAAAATTTTCGACTATAAAACAAGCTGATAAAAATATTCATGCTCAATATAGCTTTGTTTTAAATACAATAATATGAGGTGAATATTGTTAAATGGTTTTGATATAGACTCATATTTTATTTAAAACTAAAGCTTAGAAGAAATGTATACTGTGCGAGGCCTAACTGCGCATATATTTTTAAAACATGCCAGGTAAATATAAACCATAGGTTAACTCAATAAACTTAATAAAACTCAACTGGCTAATAAGCATTATTCGTATGAAGCTAAAATTGTTTTGTCATTAAAATTGTGAATATATGTACTTCTTTTTTATTGTATTCAAATAACATAAGGCATTGTTTAATGCTTCCATTAAATATACTTCTTGAGGATTAAGATGCTTTTATTATTGAAATGATAATTAAAAATAAAGTTCATTTATTTTGTAAATTTTGTTAACAATAGTTACGGTTTATATAATTAAACTATCTAAGGAGCTCTAATATTATTAGATTAGGTACACTTATTTAAAGTAAATAACTAAATTTACATACATAAAATACCTTTACAAATATAATAAAACAATACTTTATCATAGTATTATTTTTTGATTTTTTTAAAATATTGCTAATTTATAGTTAAACTTTAAAATGATTGATTTAAATTTATTTAAGGAATAAACATGGAAATATGGGGATGTTTTTTTTGGTTTCATTATTTTTTCCATTTTTTAAGCGCTATTTGAGTAGAAAGATTGTTAGTGAAATTCCTAAACAAAAAAATACATCCCTATATACTACATTCATTTGCTTTGAATGATAAATGTATTTGATTATTTCTTTAACTTAATATAATTGTATATTGTTTATATTTAAGACTTTGTTAGTAATTTTGTTCATTTATGCATAACAATATAAGGTTTAAATTTTTAATAATAAAACATGATATTTGGTATAATACATCATAGCATACAAATAAAGTTTAATTTATATTGAATCTGAATTATAATTATATAATCTGAAAAATACAATTTAATTACATAGCAGTTTGCGATGTTATAGATAAATTTTATAAATAGTATAGATACCATATTGCATGATTAGTAACTTTCATAACATTGTTATTAATAACATTATTTAATTTTATAAGTTTTCACTTGAAAGCAAATATTCCTTATATCTTCGAATTTGATAAGTCTAATAATTTAAATGTGGTGTATAAAAATGCCGAATTTTTTAAAGGTACGACCAATTCAAGTAATCTGTAAAGCCATAGGTATCAACATTAAGTGATCTTTTAAAAGCAATCCGTGTAAAGGGTCTCTTTTCTAAAGCCTATGAAATCCCATCTTTATGAGGTTTGCATTCTATTGAGCTTTTTTCATGTAAACTTATAGGAATTTGTGGGAATAATCATCTTCATTATATACATAAATAAAATAAAATATAATCTTTAAAAATCAATAATAGTTCGTTGATCCTCTAAATAGTATTAAAGTGGTTTTGAGTTTTCATTTAAATACACATACAGTAATAAAATAGTGATTTATATCATCATATTAAACAATTTATTAATTAAAGTTAGTCTGTGTCTGATTTTATACAACTTTTCTCACATTCTAATTTCGTTTTGAACGCTAAACAGCCATCATCACATCCACCAAAGGTAGAAGAAACACATCTAGATTTAACATAATCAAAATGGTAAGATGGTTTAGTAATGATACAGTCCCCTCGTTTAGAAGCAATGAAGCATTTAGCTGGTAAATCATCAAAAACTGATATATGCTTAGCAGTAACACTAAACTCACAACCTTTTTGAGCAAAAGGTTCTGTCTTATTTAACTTCACTGCTTTTCCTTTGATACAAGCTTTTTCACATTCAGCTCTAGATTTAAAGGCCATACACCCATCATTGCATCCTCCAAACGATGATAGCACACAGTCAGATATCTCTGGATCATAATGATAACTTCTATAATATCCTAAACAGTTACCTGGTAAACTAGCTATAAAGCATTTTCTAGAAAGTGTCGTTTGATGGTTTCTTAAACCTCCTTCATGTGTTGCATTACAACCTTTTTGTTCAAATGAATTGATCTCTTTGCCTTTAAGTGATGCTATAAACGCTATAAAAAATAAAAACTTCATTACAAAACATAGAATATAAGAAAATTTTGTCTTTTATATTCACCATTTCCACATGACCAAATAAAGTTATTTTTAAAGTTCAGTATAATTGAACATTACGTAGTTTTCTAATTTTAACACTAGCGTTTAATGAAAAGTGGGTATTTTGTCTTACTAATTGACTATTTTTAGATTTTATTACCGTTACCACAAAGCTTTACTAATGTAGTTTAAATGTGACTAAACTTTTTAACATATTATTTTTTTCATTTAAGATTTTAGTCATAAATCCATTACGATTTTAACAAATTTTTAAATAAAAACAAAAGATTAAAGAGTTTAACTACACTTAAATTACTTCAATAGTATTTTATTGATTAAAACAGCAGTAATATTTCCTATGACATTTATGTATTTAAATTTGTAATTATGTGATTACAAGTCTAATTAAATGTTTTTTCTAATTTTTACAACCAACAAGAAGGATGTAAAAAACTGAGCCTTTGTTATAGCTAATTTAATACTTTAATTTATACAATTAGTACTTTATGTGACCTGTTTTAAAAGAGAAGCACCATTAATTTATAAGTGTAAACTTCTTGTCTTTTGCTTTGTAATTTATTAAAAAAATCAAAAAGTAATAAATATAGACTCAGTTTTGTCTGTCACTAGGTGATGGAATATTAGGGCAATAATATTTTAAATTTTATGCTACATAAAAAAGGAACAAATAGATGCGATAAAAAACATTTCGAGATGTTCCTAGAAATAACCCTATAATATAATGTTGCTATCAGGTGATTCGCCTTCAGTTGAGATACAAGTAAGGCTGTAGGTAAAGAAGTAAAGTTTCAAGTAGTCTATGAGCTTAATTGACTGTAAGTGAAATTAAGGCAACACAATTAGAACTAAATCTTTTACAGTTAACAATAGCTAATTTATTGTACTTGCAGTAATATAAGCTTTTTTAGTAGCTCTAAAGGCTAGCGTTAATATTTATTATATTAAAGCCTATACTGTCAATCATATAACTATAAATATATTTAATAAATCAAAAATATAAATTAAAATTAAAATTAAACTTTCAGTTTTAAGTTAGTTAGTTATGAGTACAAATTACAACTATAAACTTAAATAACATATAATAATTCAAAATTTTATTGTATTATTTTCACTTGTCATTCCTTTTATTAGGATTTGATTTTTATTGTTAAAACATTTAATAACAACATAGTCGATAGTGTTATTATATAACATTCTCACTATTTTGAAGGCTGGTTAAAAATAGTCTCATCAACTGAGCGATTCTCTTGTTTAACCATGTCCATACTTACCATCTGGTTTAAGTTCAAATTGCCAGTTAATCTAGTGGTACTATCGTCAGCTTGTTGAAAGTGAGAAAAGGCATCGTTGCTATGATAATTGCTAGTACTGTCCAAATAAATCTTTGGGTTAATGAAAATAGGATCGGTAATAATACTTGGAGGCCTTCCCCTTTTCAATTTACGCCTATAAAACACAAAAAGCAGACCTCCTAGAATCACAAAAAATCCAATTACCCCTCCTATACTACCACCTATTACAGCCCCAAGGCTATTGTTGCCAACATGATCATTTGAGCCATTATTTGTCGTATTTTTTTCTTTTAATAGTGGAGGTAATCCTCCAATGTTTTCCCAAGTTTGTGTGTCTATTATTTGTGTTTTATCTGAGCTTTCTGGAAGAACCATTGTACCTGAATAATTGACAAATCTAAAGCCAAATGAATTTATTATATAATCCTTATAGTTAGTAAAACATCCCCAAGTGCCTATTTTAACTGTTTCGTTTATTTTAGTAAATGTAAATGATTGTAAATCTAACCTAAATATATCAACCAAATCGGTTTTTTGATTTATTTCTGATCCAATGAAGTATACAATTTGACCAAATCTTACAAACCGAATATGTGGATAATATTTAAAAGGAATCTTATGCAGCGTTATTTCAAATGTTGATAAATCTAATTCATATAATATGTTATAATTAATGCCCGGCATATTATCCTTTATTAATACTTTAAAATAATATAATTTGTTATTTAAAGCAAATAATAAATTAAATCTTGTTTTTTTGGTTGGTTCATAAATTGGCTTAATTTTCCTTGATTCAATATCAAATAATTTTATTTGATAAGCTATATCTTTCTTTAATCTGATATCATAAAAATACCCTGATATGTAAAATTGTTTTGGATTTTTTTCGCTTTGTAGTATTGAGTATCCTATGTTATTAGCTTCAATAGCTTTTGTTTGTTGCTCATAGGAGATCTCTTTGACTAAATATTTATCATACCAATAAAGCTTATCAATATCAAAGTAATGAGCTTCTAGAGATGCGCCAGTAGAACCCATGAAAAAAGCAATGATTACATTTTTTTTGTTGAAGTTTTCAATGTAAAATAGCTTCGGGTCCATGGTAACCCCAACTGCATTAGTAATATTGTACCTTTCCCACGATGCCACATTATTAGAGATGGTCACCCCCTTTTTAAAATCTAATTTAAAAGCTTCATTATTTGGTAAAGTTACATTGTTTAAATTTGGAAGTGTTATTAATCCACCTATATAATATAATCCATCCTTTATTTCTATACATCCACCCCCAAATACTCTTGGAAGCATTGTATGTATACTATTTATTAAAAAAAACAAAATTGGAAAAAGTAAAAACATTCTAGGTAGAAAAAGATTTTCAATTTAGTATTTATATTATGATATAGTTATGATCAAAGATTACTTTAAGATTCAATCACCTATTAAGTTTGAAGACGTTGGTAATGTGTTCTTAATAGGTTCTTATATTAATTACAGCTTTCTTATTACTATTCTTCAAGTTTATAGTTATAAAGCTTAAACATCGTTGATTTGCTATAAAGTTGTATTATTTGAAATAGCGCACTAAATATTTTCAGAAGTCTTAATTTAAATAACATTTAGATATATTTTAAAAATACAGCATCTACAATTAAAATATTGAAAATATTTATAACTTACAACTATTGATCAAAATTTAGTTTATAAGTTTAAATTTCTATTCAATATCAAACATTAAATAAACTAATGATTCATTGGAAAGTGATAGACGTCTACAATTATTATTACTATTATTTATTATTTGAAAAACTCATCTCTGGTATAATTATTGCAATAATACTGATGGCTAAGCGAGTGTAGTTATTTCCTTTGTAGCAAATTAATCAAAACTAAATAAAGCATTATACATAATAATTAAAAAGTATTGTTGAAAAATTTGTTTAATATTATTTAGTTTGTTACAGACACAAATTATAATTATAAACCTTAATATAAAAATAAATGGGGATGTTTTTTTTGGCTTCATCACTTTTTCCATTTTTTAAGCGCTATTTGAGTGGAAAGATTGTTAATAAAATTCTTAAACAAAAAAATACATCCCCATATTGAATTTCAATATGTCTATTTAAATTAAAAAAATAGTCCACAATTTATTTGTATGATTTTAAATGATTGTTATAATACTAGACAACTACATAATTGACGGTATTCTTGTATGGTCTTCATTAGACTCTTCAGTATGTCCGAGAATAGTCTCATTAACTGAGCGATTCTCTTGATTAATCATAGTCATATTTCCTATTTGATTTAAATTCAAATTTCCAGTCAATCTGGTATTATTCTCATCGATTATATGAGAATGAGAAAAAATATCACTATTATCATTATCGTTGTTACTATCTACATGAATGTTTGGATTGATAAAAATGGGATCAGTGATAATACTCGGAGGCTTTTCTTTTTTTAATTTACGTCTGTAAAATATAAAAAATATGCCAAATAAAAGTAGAAGTCCAACTACTCCTCCTATACTACCACCTATTATAGCTCCAAGGCTATTATTGTCAACATAATCATTTGAGTCATTGCTTGTCGTATTTTTTTCTTTTAATAGTGGAAGTAAACTTTCAACATTTTCCCAAGTTTGTGTGTTTATTATTTGTGTTTTATCTGAACTTTCTGGAAGCTTACCACCACGATAGTCAACAAATTTAAGACCAAAGGAATTTATTATATAGTTTTTGTAGCTAGCAAAGCATCCCCAAGTACCTATTTTAACTACATTATTTATTTTTGTAAACATAAATGGCTCTGAAGTTATTTCAAATATATCAGTTAACTCATCATCATATTTATCAGATCCAATAAAATATATTAACTGATTGACTTTTACAAATTGAATTTCACCATACTTTTTGAAAGAAATCTTATGAGGTGTTATTTCAAACGTTGATAAACTCAATTCGTATAATGTGTTATAGTTAATATTCTCTTTATCATTTTCTATTGTTACTTCAAAGTAATACAATTTGTTAGTTAGTGCAAATATTAATTTAAACTTTGTTTCTTTTGGTGATTTATAAATTGTCTCGATTTCTCTTGATTCGATATCAAATAGTTTTATTTGATAAGTCATATCTTTTTTTAATCCAACGTTGTAAAAATATCCAGATATATAAAACTGCTTTGCATTAGTTTCACTTTGAAGGATTGAGTATTCGGCATAATGATTCTTAACACTTTTTATTTCTGGTCTATAAGAAATCTCATTAATTAAATGTTTGTCATACCACTCGTATTTATCAATATCAAAATAATGAACATATATAGCTGTGTCATAATTATCACTATGAAAATTAAGGATTGTATTTTTTTGGTTAAAGTTATCAATATAAAAAGGCATTGAACGAACAAAAAATTCAGGTGCATTAGTAGCATTATACCTTTCCCATGATGCCACATTATTGTATAAAGTTACTCCTTTTTTAAAATCAAGTTTCAAAATTTCCTTGTTCATGTCTGGTACTTTATTTATATTTGGAAGCGTTGTAGACCCACCTATGTAATATAATTCATCTTTTATTTGTATACATCCACCACCATTTACTCTTGAAGATCGCGCGCTTATTTTATCTATTAATAAAAACAAAATTAATAAAAGTAAATTCATTTTAAATAAAGTAATGCCTTTACATCTTCTATTTATACTAGTTTACCTATAATTTAGAGTCGTGTCCTACTTAAATCTTGTGCTAATTTTAGAGAAGATAGTATTATGTTCTTAATATGGGGATGTATTTTTGTGTTTAAGAATTTTACTAATAATCTTTCCACTCAAATAGCGCTTAAAAAATGGAAAAAGTGATGAAGCCAAAAAAGCACCACCATGTGTTCCTGTATTGATTCCGTTTTAATAACCTTCTTTGTTAAATCTTTGAATAAAAACTCAAAATTTTAAAGCTTGATATCATATGATTAACATGGTAATTAGTGTTTTGTTTATCAATATGAATTGTTTAATTTAGAATATATCTGATTTGCTGTATTGAAAAACAAGGCATTTAATACATATCATAACTTGAATATTAAGTAGAATTTTTAAATAGCTTTGATTTAATTTTAAACATAATTTACAGCTATAGTTCGGGATTAAACTTTAAATAACCCAATGACTATTATTATTAAAAAAGGTTCAAATACCCTCAAAGTGTTACTTTTGTCAGTTTTAATATTTAAAAAGAGTGCTCCTGCTTTAAATTTTATAATGCAGTTGCCGGTTAAGCATCTATTATTGTTTATTTTATAGCTAAACGATAATTTTAATTGCAAGATTTAAAAAAAAAATTACATCGGAAGTTTACTGTTAAACTTATCATTATAAAGCATATTAAAAAAGTACAGTTCCTTCAGTCTGGGACTCAATCTTCTCAGATTGAATTTTTAGATGGATACTTGACAATATTTTTTATAATTTATAATTATTTATTTGAGTTCCTTTAGATGTTTTTAATAATACCTTGGTTCTTATTTTCATGTAGGTGTGTTTTTTGCTCAATATTGAAAAAAAGATTTAGATGATAAAACAATTTGCTCTTCACTGTAAGTAAAATAAGAATACAATAAAATAAAAATATTTAAATTTCTTTGGAGTTAATTATTTTGGTTCATAGCTAATTATTAAAAAATATTTACAAAAGCATTTTAATTTTTATTATATATTATAAATTGCTTCCTTCATTTTAATACCTTCAACTATCCTTCCAAGTAAATTTGCTAAAATATTTCTATGATAGGACAATATCTTTTTATCTCATTTTTTGTCTCATTTTTTATACAATAAAAACTTAAACACTATTAATTAATACTGAAATAGAGAAATGTGCTCTGATACCAAGTATTGATTTATTTTTTCTTACTCATTTGTGTTATTTTGAAAATTTGATGTATAAAAGTAAGGCTATACCGTTTATCTCATTTTATTTTTTACCCTATTTTTATACTATAAAATTTAATACAATACAATACAATACTGTATATTTTTCTAAGCTGTTACATTGAACTTAAAGAAAGCTTTATTTGCTTTAATAGAAGTTATTATCAACTTTAAGAAAATCATTTTATAGAAATTTATTTCATGACCATAAATATTTATTAGAATAAAGTTTATATGGGGATGTTTTTTTGGCTTCATCACTTTTTCCATCTTTTAAGCGCTATTTGAGCAGAAAGATTGATGGTAAAATTCTTAAAAAAAAAATACATTCCCATATAATAAACAAAACAGTCAAGGGATTGAGTTAACTTTTGATGGCTTTTGAAGTATTGACATTACGGATAGCATTTTAATATGATAAATTCCTTATACCGTTACATAAAAAAGAATATAAATTAGAAGATTCTAATCAACTAGCGATGAATTGGAGTCTTTTAAACTAAGTGATATTTTTATAGTGTTTTTTAATGACAAATTAATTCAATATAATAAATCTTAGTAGAAAATTAAAGTGTGTACGACATGTATGATTTAAACGTTCACGTTATGATAAAATGTTAGATCCTTTAGTAGTTAATAGCCTTTTTAATAAAAAATTAAAAACTAAAACTTTCTTATCATCTTTAAAACAATTTCATTAATAACAGTTTTTTAAAAATTGTATTGTGATAAAGCCTTAAACCACAGCAACTGTAATCTGTAAGCAGATGCTAACTTCAACCAATTAAATAGCAATGACTGCTTACTAAGAAAAATTACAAATTAGCCGAAATACCTTTATTTTTACAAAATGTTAGTTAATAATCCAAATATAAGAAGATTTCATTATAAGATACAGCAAAACAAAAACATATACAGTAACAAATTAAAACTTTTACCAAGCAAGACCTCAAATAATGCTGGAAAAAGTCTATTGACTATGAAACGAAACTTCAAAACTCGAATGATTGACTTATTCTTACCAAAGGGATATCCAACCACTGTGGACACTGGATATTTAAAATACTCCCAATGGCAAATTTTACATAATGTTACAAGTACAGTAACAGGTGGTAAGTAAATTAATTTGAATAAGGTATAATTTAATTCTTAAACTTATATTTAGTTCTATCAACCCAAAGTTTATTATATGCTATGGGTTTAGGTGCTGGTAGTATACCGGTAAGAAAAATATAAAACTACCAATTAGTAAACTAAAAGAGCCTAAAAATAGATGGCAGCAGCCTTAAACTGGATCATAAAAGATGGTTTAGGACAACTAGGTGGGGTTATCTATGTAAGTTTAATGAATAACAAGTTTGACTCAAACCCAAAAAGGCATCGTATGTGGTCCGCAATTTCTATGCAATTAGCTTCTCTTTTAGAACTGTTTTCTCCTTGTGTCCCTCATTTATTCTTACCTTTGGCTTCCGTTTCTAACATTGGTATTTTTTTATTTTTTTATTTTTTTATTTGGTTTCGTAATGGTTTTGAATTAGGTAAAAACATTTCTTGGTTGGCTGCGTCAGCTACTAGGTAAAGTTGTAGTTTATTATGTTCTGTTTTAGCTAATGCTTGTTCTTATAGAGCTCAAATGAACTCAAGCTTTGCATTAAAAGACAAGTAAGTGTTAAACTTAAAGGAAGATTAATTAACAAGTACTAAATAAAAGTTTAGCTTAGGAGACATAACGGCCAAAAGTGGTAGTCAAAGTACTTTAGCTGCAGTTTTAGGCACGATGTTAGGGGTAGTGATCACACCACTTATAGGCAATGAGTTACCCAATTTAGTATTGGGGTTTTTACCCTTTTCTTATTTAAGTTTATATTCCATTCACAAAGCGAATCAATGTGTCATTACTAAAAATTTTAATTTAGAAAGGATTGACTTATTATTAGACAATTATTTTAAAGAACACAAGCTGTTATCACCTAGTCAAATTGCAGATAAAGAAAGTTACTTTTTGAAATATAAATCCAAGGTTTATGGCAATTTTGTTAATGTTAATCCTTCTTTAAGTGATGTTAAATTTGAATTACCCGCCGAAACAATGATTGAGTATTTAAATCAAAATCATTTTTTTATTGCTAAGAATGATAAGCAATTTTACTTATTTTTGGCAACTAATATTGATAATGAAACTAAATTTAAAGCCTATTATTTAATTTATTATTATTATTATTTGGAGTTAAATAATAATAGTGACAACAACAATAAGACAAATATAAATAGTTTAGATGACTACAACAGTATAAAAAATCAGCATGAGTTAAATGACGTCATAAAAAAGTTATATCAAATGAAATGGAATATGGATACCTCCACTTTATTTAATACCAAAAATTCGATTCAAGTTATCCCCTCTTAGTATAAATCAACTCTTGATATTTCCCTAAATGAGCACTGTATCGTGCCATTACAAAAAAATAGTCACTTAGTCTAATTAAAATTAAATAAAACTAACTTTAAAATTTAACATTTAAATTTTACCTATTTAAATAAATTCCTATACTGTTATCGACCTGTCCTTCTTTTATTAATGGTATCACTCTGCGCTCAGCTCGGCGTGTTAATGACCTAGCTATATGTAATGCTGAACTGGCTTTACCTCCGGACTAAATATTAATAATTGTTAATAATAATAATAACTTTTCATGTGATTCTATTTACAGGTAAAATGAAATTCTTTAATGGAGGTAAATCAGCAGATAATTGATCAATATGTTGTTCCATTTCTTTTACCAAATTATTTTCTTGATCAAACTTTGTCAATTCTAAAAAAAATTTCATTAATTATTATAATATAATTTAAGGCCAAACTTACCTATTCTTTTTTCATGAATTGTATTATTCCTTGGTGTAGCTATGTGAGCACCAATATCTAATAAAGTACTTTGAATCTAAATATTAAAATATTATACAAATATTCTTAATAAATATTACTTTTTTTAAAGGTTCATTCAATCCATTATTTTCTTCTTCACAATATTCTCTCGCTAAACTAAATGTAAAATAGATTTGAATTTGAATGAAACAGTGAACTGAAGATTTACCCTAATATCGAACTTAACTCATCCGTTGTTCCTAATGCTTCAAATACTATATCGTCCTTTTCTCTTCTCTCTCCGTTAAATAAGGAGCTTTTGCCTTGATTTGTTTAACTACGTAATCGTTTAACTATTATTAATTATCACCTTTATCGCCAGTTTTGGTGTAAATCTTAATCTGAGACAGAGCTGGAGTTAAAGTGCTATAAAGAATGAATATCATTTATTGTTTGATTGTTCTCATACTTTTATTTACCTAAACTTAGACGTTTTCATTAATTTCATCACTATCAATCTCATTTTTTTAAATTTTGTATTATGTCAATCGTAATAAAATGGTTTGAAAAAATTAGTTATGAATGCTTTTTAGTTCAGTTCTTGACCATTTTTTATTCGATATAAAATTAAAAATTTGTCAAAACATTAAAACAAAAAGCGCCATTCCAAATATTGTAATTTTATCTTATTGATACTAGCTATGATGCATTATATTATAATATGATTTCAGTTTTAATTTCAGCTAAAAAATAATAAAATAATAAAATAATAAAATAATAAAATAATAAAATAATAAAATAATAATAGTTTATTTAAATATTAGTATTAAAGCTATTATTTTGATTCTATAATTTTCAAAAAGTAAAAAAAAATTGATTTACATTTTCGCCCAAAACAGCTATTTTAGGGTTGTTTGGCACATTTGATATAATCGCTACCATCAATCCCTAGGTTCTAAGGTCTAATATTCAAATTATCATGTTAACTTTCGTAATAGTTGTCTACTAGACAATGTATTATCTTCAATCAAACCCAATAAGGAATCCTTCATGCTCTGATGAGTAATAAGCTTATGTTTAAACCAAACATCATGTAATTTCTCTTGCATTCATTGAATAATCAGAATCAGTTGCTTTAAAAATTCGATAAGCTCAAATAAAACCCTGTGGTATTTGAAAAAATACCACAGGATTCTTTGTAAAAATTTTGTAGTTTAAATAAATTTATAATCTGAATTTTATTAAATTATAATAAGAAATGCCCTTTTTCAATATTTTGTCCATTTTTTATGTATTATAAGTTAAAAAATGGTAATTGAATATAAAAACAAGAGGGATGCTCCTATTGTTACTTTTTGGTTGTAATTTTTTAATTCTTAGACTAAAAATGGGCAAGTATTTTATTAAATTAAAATGGTGTGTTAGAAATTATTTTCATTATTTTTAAAAATATGTTTTTTATTCGATAATAGCAACCTTTTTAAAATTAAAATTAAATAATCGTAATAGATAGAAGTTATATTAAATGCTTACAATAAAGTAAATAAAGTAGCAGCCAACAAGCTTAAATACTAAATAGCTAATTTTACTATAAATAAGACTATTAAAACAAATAATATTTTATCAAATATTGTTTGATAATTAAAAATAATGGCTGATTTGAATATAGATTAGTTAGAAATTCCTTATTTAAACTGACAGTTAGAAACTTACTATACTATTTTAATAAAAATCAAAAGTATTATTTACAACCTTAAACTTTAAACAGGGCAGGAATAATAATATAATTTGTAGTGTTTAATCAAAGTTTTGAAAAATTTATAGCGATTAAAGAGTAATTTCAGATTAAGGGTGGATGTTAATAATCATGTTAATAAAACATTAAAAGTGGAGTAAGAGGAATAAGCAATTAAATGTTCGTCTTTTCTTATTAAAGTACTACTATTAAACAAATATAAAAGAAAAATAAAACTATGTAAAAAAAAGGTTCAGATAATATTAGTATTTATTATCATTATTGCCTATCTTCTATTTGAAGTTAGTTTTAATATTTGATATTGCATTTTTATTACTTTTTTATTATAAATTAATATTAAATTAATAAATCTTAACTAAATTAAGTTAATCAAAAATACAATTATGTCATTGTTGGCTAAGTCAACAACTATTAGCTTAAACTTACAATCAGCTGAAACGAGGATTAATTGTTAAATAACTAAGATTAAGGGTGTAGAAAATACAAAAATAAAAATAGTATAATAAAGAGGGTGGAAAAAAATAGGAAAAAAAGATAGTATAAATAAACAACAAAAAGTCGCCTTATATAAAATAAAATAAAACTTTTCAACTTATAAATTATATAAAAAAATGATACATATCCACGCTTTACCTCAAACCCTAAAAAATATGAAATTGAATCATATTAAAGAATCTATCTTTAGTAACCATCATTACTTAAACAAATTAAGTAATCCTCAACCAAAGACTTTATTAAATAAAGTTACTATTGGTGCCCGTGCTAACCCAAGTAAACCTCATTTTACAACTCAACCCAAATACACCATGTTATGGTGGAAAGATGTCTTGATAGTAGGTACTGTATTCTCAATTACTGGTTCCTTAAGTTTGAAATTAGTACAGCCAAGTTTAAATTTTGTGGGCATTCAAGGTAATTTTAAAGATGGTCCATGGACATATCGTGCTGCTCATTTAACTTTATCACCACCTTCTTGGTGTTTAATGTTGGTTACCATTGGTACTTTATTCGGTAAACAAGCTTATTTTGCTGCTGTTGCTAAAAGAGTATTATCAAGGTTTATGATCGGTTCTAAAATTAAATCAGCGTTACTAACTAAAGCTGGTGTCCATCATCCTTCATCATCGCTTCTTAAGTCTATTAAATATTAAGATTTATTATGCTCTTAAATAGACTAAAAGAGTCTGTTTCAGTACTGGATTTCAACTATTAGAATTTGTATTATTTCTCTCCCTTCTCCCTTCTCCCTTCTCCCTTTCACCCTATTTTGGTGTTAATAAAAAAATTCATTTTTTTATAATTGTTGTTTTATTGTAACGGCTTTTTGTTTAACAATCTTAATAGCACGTTGGCTAGCGGATACTTGGCTTATTTTAAATTCTCTATTTTTCAAAATAAAAATTAGATGTTTTTATTATGATGTAAGTTGGTTGTTAACATTGTGTTTCAATACAAATAATAATAGTTTTGGATATTATGTAAATAGCTTAAAGTTTCATATTTTATTAATTTTGAAAGTTAAGATTTTTAAGTTCAATTTAAGTCAATTTTAATTAAATAAAAAATTGAGTCCATGATCGTCATTAGGTAAAATTAAGTAAACAATAATAATTACAAAGTTAATAAAGTGTAATAACTATCTAATAAATGAACAAGATAAATGATCATTATGTATATTTTTTATATATTTTTTATACTATTTTCTATAAAATACAGTGTACAATGTACCCTACAATATATAAAGCGCCTAATAAAATTTTAAACTCAAAAAATAAATATTAATAAAAAAGGTAAAAAGTAATAAAAACAGCCAAAAATGATGGACAAAAAGATAACAGCAAAAAGAAGAAGATATTCCAAAATACTTGGAAAACTAGTAAAAACAATCAACTATAACAAATGTGACACATTAATCATTATAAAATAAAGCACTTATAACTTTCTCTTTGCTTTTTTTAACCTTTAATAAAACTTCAATAGCCGGTCTATATTAAAAATATAATTATATTAACATATACATAATGAAATTAAATACAGTAACTTTAATTTCATTATCATGGAGTGTATTAAATGCATCCGTATTAAATAAAAATGAACAAAGTGAAGAAAAGAAAGATTATGAATCAAAATCGATAGATAATGCTCCAAAAGGAAATACAACCTTGACAGAAGAACCGATTCCAGGTGTAGATTTTGCTGATTTTGATACTGGTGTTGAACTAAAACAAGATAATTCACGAGGTCCCATTATTTGGTATTTAGGCTATCTATTTTACAAAAAACATTTTGCCAAATGTAAAGATCTCGGTAAAGAAAATTGTTGTTATGGTAAAGATAATGACGGTTGTTGTATTGGAGGAACCGCTGGGCAATGTATACCATGTCCAGGTCCTAATTGTCCCATAAAATGTTTAACTGGAAATGAGCCTGGTTGCCCACCACCACCATGTCCAGGACCATTATGTCCCAATCCAAATTGCCCAGGACCAAGATGTCCTTATATTTGTCCAGGACCATTATGTCCAAAAATTTGTCCAGGACCAAGATGTCCAATCCGTTGTCCAGGGCCCAATTGCCCAGTACCTTGTCCAGGACCATTATGTCCAGTGCCTTGTGTTGGACCATCATGTGGTGTAATTACTTGTCCACCACAAATTTGTAATGTAGATTTTAATGGACGTCCAATTGTTTTTAATGTTAATATTAATAAGAATATTATTATTAATAAAAATGGAAGGAAATGTGTTATTGTTCCAGGTGCTAATGGTCCCTTGAAGATTTGTTCAGGGGATAACAATATTGAATGTGAAAGAAAAAACGGCCAATATGAAGTTCGAATTAAAAATCCATTAGATAAAGATTTGCAAATTAGTCCACAACCAGTTAATTCAATTGATGATTTACCCGATTTATCTTTAACTCCTGGTGAAAGTAGTAGCAATAGTAGCTCAGATAGTCAAAGAGATACTGGTGCTGCTACCGGTTCTAATTTTGATCCTGAATGTGATGTTGATTCTCCAGTTTGGTCAAATGATGGTCAACAAGGTGGTCAGTTTGGAGGACAACAGGGAGGCCAGTTTGGTGGTATACAAGGTGGATCTTTTGGCGGACAACAAGGAGGGTCATTTGGAGGACAATTCAGTGGACAACAAGGAGGGCAATTCGGTGGACAACAAGGAGGACAATTCGGTGATATGCAAGGGGGATCTTTTGATGGTCAACAAGGAGGGTCATTTGGAGGACAATTCGGTGGACAACAAGGAGGGCCATTTGGAGGACAATTCGGTGGACAACAAGGAGGGCCATTTGGAGGACAACAAGGAGGATCATTTGGAGGACAACAAGGAGGGTCATTTGGAGGACAATTCGGTGGACAACAAGGAGGTATGCAAGGCGGATCCTTTGGAGGCCAATTTGGAGGATCACAAGGATCATCTGGTGATATAGAAGTGACACCAGAAAATCAAGCACACTTTACAGGTGGTAGTAAAGGGAGTTCTCAAGGTGGTCAATTCGGAGGTCAATTTGGCGGATCACAAGGAGGTATGCAAGGAGGATCCTTCGGTAGTATGCAAGGTGGCCAACAAGGAGGATCTCAAGGGATTCAATTTGGTGGTCATCAGGGCGAACCTTTTGGCGGATATTTTGGTGGACAAGCTGGCGGTATGCAAGGTGGACAATCCGGTGGATTACAAGGAAGTATGCAAGGTGGACCCTTTGGTGGTCAATTTGGAAGCCAAGCAGGAGCCAGTGGAAGCTCACAAGGACAAGCTGGAATGACAGAAATTACACCCGAAAATGTTGCTCAGTTTACAGGCGGTAGCCAAGGAGGTATGCAAGGCGGATCTCAAAGTGGATTCAGTATGCAACATGGCGGCTTCCAAGGCGGCTTCCAGCAAAGTCAACAAGGTAATTTACAACATGGTGGCTTTCAACAAATACAAAAAAGTAGTTTACAACATGGTGGCTTTCAGAACGGCGGATTTCAAGGTAAATCTCTTGCACCACCACCTAAACCTGAAGAGAAAAAAGCAGGTATCTTTAGCTTTTTGAAAAAGAATAAATAAGATATCAGGTTTAAGGAGATATGTTTTATAAAAAAGTACCAAATAAATAGATATTTTGACTACTGTGTTATTTGATAATTTATTCAATAGCTGTTTTATATGATGAAAATTCGATTATTATTATTAAGTTTAAATCCAATTATTGTTATTATCATTTAGTTTTATTCTTTTTATAGTAATATTATTAAAAATTGCTTTCTTTACCAATAAAACTGAACTTCAAGTACAAAATCAAAATTATTAAACGTCATTTCTTTAATTATTTTATCTCAAATTCAACTTCCAACTAAGTATGCCTAGGGAAATAATAACAGTACAAGCAGGACAATGTGGAAATCAAAGTAACTAATTTCAATAAAACAAAATAAAATTAAACCAAACTGGTTATTAAAATTATTGATTAGTTGGTCAAGTATTTTGGGAGCAATTATGTGCCGAGCATGGAATCAGTCCGGATGGAATATTAGAACCTTATGCAACAAATAACGCAGGAGATAGAAAGGATGTATTTTTTTATCAAGTAAGTTGAAATATGAAACTAATAATCTTCTAATCCAAAATCACATCTAATCCAACATATTAATTTTCATCTATAGGCAGATGATGAGCAATATATTCCACGAGCAATACTAGTTGATTTAGAACCAAGGGTTATACAAACAATTAATAATTCAGCATATTCGAAACTATATAATCCAGAAAATATGTTTATTGGGGAAGATGGGGGTGGGGCTGGTAATATTTGGGCTCATGGCTATGAGCAAGGGGATAGTGTATTAGAAAATTTTATTGATATGACCGATAGAGAAGCAGATGGGTCGGATTCATTGGAGGTAAGAGACATTGAATTAAATTTAATAAGTAAGTAAGTTAGGAATATTAAATGAATAATAGGGTTTTATGTTATTACATTCGATTGCAGGAGGTACCGGTAGTGGATTAGGTTCCTTTTTCTTAGAAAATTTAAATGATCGATATCCGAAAAAGATCATACAAACATATTCCGTATTTCCGAATAATGAAAAATCTTCTGATGTTGTCGTTGGACCATATAATTCTTTATTATCTTTGAAAAGATTAACTCAAAACGCAGATTCTGTTGTAGGTAAATTATTATATTTTTATTGGATAAGTTTTATTTATAAACGAATTCATGTGTAGGTTGTGTTGGATAATGGTGCCTTAGAAAGAATTGCTACTGATAGATTACATATTCAAAACCCTACTTTTCAACAAACTAATCATTTGGTAAATCTAGATATTGAATTTAAAATTTTATTTGTTTTATATCAAAATATAAATTAGATATCAACTGTTATGTCTGCCTCTACTACCACTTTAAGGTACCCGGGTTATATGAATAATGATTTAGTTGGATTAATTGCATCTTTAATACCAACACCAAAATGTCATTATTTAATGACTTCCTATACACCATTTGTAGCTGATGGAGTAGCAGCGGTAATTTTTTTGATATATTATTAATTAATTTATAAGATTAAATTTAATATTCAAATTTTTATAGTCAGTAAGAAAAACGACTGTATTAGACGTAATGCGTCGATTATTACAACCGAGTAATAAGATGGTGACAACTAATCCAACTAAAAAATCATGTTATATTTCTTTATTGAATATAATTCAAGGGGAAGCAGATCCAACGGAAGTATGTTATATATTATATTATATTCTTTTGTTGGACACGATTTAATTGATTTCATTTTTTTATTAAAGGTTCATAAATCCTTAATACGTATTCGAGAACGTAGATTAGCCCAATTTATCCCATGGGGGCCAGCCAGTATCCAAGTAGCCTTAACACAGAAATCACCTTATGTACAAACGAGTCACAAAGTATCTGGATTGATGTTAGCCAACCATACATCCATTACACAAGTAACTATCTGATTCTATATTAGAATTTATTTTGAATTTTTTTTTTTAGTTATTTAAAAGAACCTTGGATCAATATACTAGATTAATGAGTCGCAAAGCTTACATTGATAATTATAAAAAATATCCCATATTTTCAGATGGATTTGAAGAGTTTGATTCGTCAAGGTAATATTAACAATTTATTCTTCTAATTTCTATTTAATATAATATATATTTAATTTATTTATTATTATAATAGAGAAGTGGTATTAGATTTAATGAATGAATATCATGCTTGTGAATCTCCTGATTTTGTTTCAAGAGTAAGCTTTTGTTTAAATTTATTATTGCCCCATTATTTGTTTGATTTTTATTTATTTATTTTATTAGCAATCAACTCCTGTTCCTACACCAACCAGTTCTAGTCGACCTATTAGTTATAGAGGTTCTTATGAATAATTATTAGTTTATTTGACATATTAATTTTATTTTATTTTTAATATTTTTAATATTGTTTATGTAAAGTTAATTACAGTGATTTTTTTAAAAATCAATTCAACGTTTAAAGGGACTTATAGCTGGTATATTTTTTTAAGTAAAACTATGATAAATCTCAAAGAAATCGAATTTAACTAAAATTGATCATTTTTAAAACTCAAAAGCTGCTAAGGCTTAATGTTTTATTTACAGAAAGAAAATCCAGCTAATTAATAGTCGAAGAGAATTTAAATAGGACAAAGTTTTTAAATTTTCATAAAATAGGAATTACTATTATAAGTTCTGTATCCTAAAAGATTTTAGTAAAATTTTTAATAGAGATCGCGCTTTGAGATATGTGGAAGTGATTAAAAATATACTCAAACTCAATAAAGATAAGGTTTTTATACCTTATGTATAGGGAAGTTGTCAGGACCATTAATTAAATCTAATACTATAATTAGTCAAGATTCAATACAAATTGAGCGCTTCTTGAAAACTAATATAAAGAAGATCAACAGCAAAGCTGTTGCTAATTTTGATCGCATATATATTGAGTTGGATACTGGATGGAGTTAATTAATGGATTTTATACTCATAGAAAGTATATAAGTGATTGGAACTCTTCCTATAAAATCTCTCTTTATTGGGAGTTTCTTTATTTGTTTTAGAAAATAAAACCATGCTTTTAAACCTTATTAGTTGCATTGATATAATCTAGTCCAAAGTATAATGTTTACTTTCTATTTGTTCAGGAAGGCTTTAGAACTTCCCATCACCGTTGGTTAAGGATTGAGCTTATCTTATATTACCTTTGCCGACTTATGAGTTGGTACATCGCTAGATCTAAGGACTTCAAAGCCCTTACGGTTTATATATACAGCTTTACCAGAAGGTGGGACAATGGTTTATCCATTAAATATAGCTTTTTCCATTTTTTAAGCGCTATTTGAGTGGAAGGATTGTTAGTAAAATTCTTTAAAAAAAATACATCCCCATGTAATTTAAAAAGTTAAAGTGAAACTAGATTTATTTGATATCACTTACTATGCAATAGAGTATAATCAAAATAGTATTCTTCAATAAAAACCATACATGAAATGGTAACATTTTATATTAATACTTCTCTAATCGCTAAAGTTGGATTAATTTACAAGGAATGTCGTGAAACAAAGAATTATTAAAACAGTATAAATCGAATCTAAAATATAATTCTACTATAAAAAGATCAACTAAATTTAATCCAATTGCAATGAACTCTTACCTTACTTTACTATTATTATCTGCTTTAGTAAGCGATGTCTTTGGTTATCCAAGTAACAGGTTACTTAAAAGTGATATTGAAGAGTTCCGTGAGCTGAATGAGGAAGGGAAGGAAATGATCTGTCGATTGAATGCTTTACGTCGAAAAAATGGTAAAAAGGATGTACTTTTAGATCGCCGTACAATGCTTGCAGCACAAAAACATGCTGAGGGAATGAAGTAACATAATAAATTCACACATGAAGGTTTTACATCAAAAACTAAAGGGTTTATGGATCGTATTCATTTAGAAGGTTATGCAGGTGGTCAGAATATTTGTCAAGGTTCCGGTAATGTTGTAGATATTTTAACTTGCTGGAAAAATTCCCCAAATCACTTTAAAGTTATGATGACTGATTATCAATGCTTTGGCTATGGTAGAGATCATAAACTTTGGGTTCAAGATTTTGCTAATGATGATAGGTGTATTGGTTATGATGATATTAATTGTTCAAAATATGCAATAGATGAAGGTTTAAAGCAATCTTTAGAAGGTGAGGAGCCTCAATTAGAGGATAACTAAAGCTATACCAAACCACCAAAAAGAAAATCTCTTAAGTCAACTCATATTGAACACGGTAGATATTAAACTATTAAAAGATTAAAAAAATGTTATGAGAATTTTTCTAAAAATTGTAATGTTTTAAATAAATTTAACCATTTTATTCATAATCACTATAAAATACTGTTACGTTGTTAAATAATACTTAATTAGTACATACTTTATTTAATTTTATTAATATTAAATTAATAAATCAAGTTACACAAACTTAATAACAAAGATAATAAACTCAAACATATCCCAAATAGTTCTATAAATTTAAATAAGATAATTTATTGATTTTAGCTAATTTCAGTCAATTATAATTCAATAACACAAAATATTAAGATAGATATGCGGATGTATTTTTGTTCAAGAATTTTACTAACAATTTTTCCGCTCAAATAGCGCTCAAAAAATGGAAAAAATAATGAAACCAAAAAAAACATCCTCATATTACATTTTATATTAGTACTTTTTTAAAGACATAGGAGCAGATACATATAAGACAATAAACGGATAGCTCCTATAACTTAAATTAAAAATTTAAGTATGGATTAATTGAAAAAGTAATATTACTACTAATACATATATGGTAATTTTTTAAAAGTAAATTAAAATATAATTACCATTATTTCACAATAATAACGAAGTATAAAATAAATTCTAAGAAGAGTTATTATAGAGAATGATTATACAAATAATGTTATTAATAATAATAATGTTATATAATAGTATAGCTATAATATAATTAATTGGATGAAATAAATAGAATACTTTAAAGTTTGAATATAATAATATAAATACTGAAATAAACATCACAATTCAATCATAAAAAAACTGTTTAATTATTGATCTAATTAAAATGCAATTCTACTTTACTATATTGTTATTATCTAGTTTAACTAGCAACATCCTTGCTTATCCAAGTAACAGGTTACTTAAGAGAGATGGAGAAGGGCCCCGCCAACTCAGTGAG
This sequence comes from Batkoa obscura, assembly GCA_030770535.1. NCBI lineage: Eukaryota > Fungi > Entomophthoromycota > Entomophthoromycetes > Entomophthorales > Batkoaceae > Batkoa > Batkoa obscura. The sequence goes on from JASVEC010000029.1 coordinate 83,086, forward strand.
GAAGGGAAGGAAATGATCTGTCGATTGAATGCTTTACGTCGAGAAAATGGTAAAAAAGACATACTTTTAGATTATCGTGTTATGGAAGCAGCACAAAAACATGCCTCAGCAATGAAGCAAAATGATAACTTAACACATGATGGATTTACCGCAGAGACCAAAGAATTTATAGATCGTGTTCATCTTGAAGGTTACACTGGTGGCGCTGGTGCTGAAAATATTTGTCAAGGTTCTGGTAATGTTGTAGACGTTTTAACTTGTTGGAAAAATTCACCTGGTCACCTTGAAAATATGCTAAGCGACAATGAATGCTTTGGTTATGGTAGAGATGACTTTTTCTGGGTCCAAGATTTTGTTAGTGGTGATAAATGTCAAGGCTATGGGGATATTGATTGTACTCCATATAGTATTGATCAAGGTTTGAGTCAATCTTCTGGAACAAGTTCATCTCAACCAGAGTATAAGAAACTTGGTGATGAGAAACCAGATGAGAAGCCAAATACGCCAGCCTCTGGTAACGGTAATCTCGGCGAAGAGGATATTGAAATGATATGCCGAGTTAATGAAGTTCGTCGCCGAGCTGGTAAAGAGCCAATTAAATATGATACTCGTATCAAAGCAGCTGCTCAAAAGCATGCTGAAGCAATGAAAGAACATCAATCCCTAAGACATGAAGGCTTTACTGAAGAAACACAAGGGTTTATGGATCGAGCAGTACTTGAAGGATTCCCCACTAATTCTGCTGGTACCGAAAATGTTGCTTCTGGTATAGGTACTGTTAAAGAAGCCGTCGATGCTTGGATTAATTCAGCAGGTCACTATGAAAATATGATATCTGATACCAAATGCTTTGGTTATGGAAAATCGGATATGTATTGGAGTCAAACTTTTGCTCTTAAAGAAGGAGAAGAGTGCAACGTTCAAGAATCAATTGATTGTAGCAAGTTTGGCTTTTAAGTAATTATCGTTTTGTAGTCAATAAATTAATTCTTTTTTTGCTGCTACTTTTCAAAAGCAATTTCACTTTTTTAATTTTATTAGTTATGCTAATGTGAAAATTAAGATTTTTTGTATTAATTTCATTAAAACTAATATATGTAAAGTGTATAATTAGTTTTAAAGTAAAGTTTTATTTAAATATATCATATATTTTAGGGGTTATATTTTGATCAAATAATTGAATTTTATAGCAAACAGCCACTACTATTATTGTAAAAAGGTTATTGATTAAAAGCGGTAATGTTTAATCTTAATTCGAAGTCGAGGATGCAATAAATGAACTGTTTATATATATTGCCTAAAATAATGATCTAGTATAGGTCATTTAATTTTGACGCTAAATTCTATCTAATGTGTTTTTCTATAGATAGATCCTTATATTTATTTAAGTATCGTTTTTTATTGTCAAATAGACATTTTAAAAGCTTAGTAGGCTTCTTTTGTTGCGGCCTTCCATTTAACTACATATTCAATTATCTTATATCTGATAGCTATGTGACTTCAAATAAATTTTAAAGTATGTCATAATAATTATTATCATTCTTCAATGATATTGAAAAAACATCTTAGCAAATTTTACTTAAAAGGATACTCAGAGGTATCAAAATTGAAAAAAGTAGGCTAAGGTATTAAATAAAAATAAACTATACATACGTGATCAATTTATAATGATTAATTGATAAGTAAAGTAACAAATTTCTTTTACCATTTATTCAGATATCAAATCTAAAAAAATCCAATGAAATTGATCGTTTAGATATTATTTTTATGTAATTATCTTAAAAAGCAAAATATTATATGGGGATGTTTTTTTGCCTTCATTACTTTTTCCATTTTTTAAGCGCTATTTGAGCGGAAAAATTGGTAGTAAAGTTCTTAAACAAAAAAATACATCCCCATATGCTTATACAAAAAACCAAGGGACAATATAAAAGTAGTAAAGAAACTTAAATGGAAGAAACAAAAACCATAAAAGCAGTTATAAATAACCATTATGAAAAATAGTTCAAAATGAGTACCCAGATCAAAGGAATTGCAATCTTATTTTTACTTGTTTTGTGATAACGAATTTGCTTCAAGAGTAAGCTTACGATTTAAGTTATTGCTCTAATCTGAAACTATTGAATTCAACTTGCTTCGGGTAGTCTAATAAACCCCTTTTTCACTATATCCTTCTCTATTTAACTTTTGAGGTCTTATCATCATCCCAGCTCTTGTGTTCTTACAAAATAAAAAAACTTGGTGTACTAGTTGGTTTTAATGATTTTAAAAAATTTCTATTTCGAGAAACAACTATTAATAAAACAATACTTTAAGAATATTAGCAATTTTTTAATTATAACAATTATTGGTTTTTAAAGTTCAGTATTGAACTATACTTGCAAATTCTTTATGAAATAAAATTCAAAACTATGTAATTTATTTTACATGATTAAGTTATAAAATATACAAAATATCTTGACTAAATCTATCTTGTAAACATGTTGAAATAAAACGCTTAAACCAACACATAAAAAAATATATCCATATTATATCAAATAACATAAATTTATAAGATTTTAAAAAAACTAATTTTTTAATGGAAGTTTAATGAATGTCAATAAAAATAGGATTAATACAGCAGAGACCAATATAAGAGCAAAACACTATCTTCGCTTAATTTACTGCATATTTGAATTATTCATAACCTTGAATCAATGCCATGCGATAGTATAAATACTGAGATAAATATATTCTTTATTTAAGATATTTTTACTTTTACTCACCTTATTTTTTTCAATAATTAAATTAAGTGCTACATCTCCAAAGAGCAATCAGCGAAGAATGTATAGAAATAAATGATGAAGTATATTATATAAGCGGATTTATATCACTCCCGAATCTAAACATAACGAATGATGCCAACAAAGAAATTTTCAAACTTGATTTTGAAAAAGAGATAACTATACCTAATAATGGGCATTATGGGAAAGATAGAATGGGGATATGTTTTTTAGTTTAACAATTTTACTAACAATTTTTCCTCTCAAATAGCGCTTAAAAAAAGGAAAAAGTGATGAAACAAAAAAATACCTCCAATGCTATCAATACGCCCAATTTTTTTTACTAATTCAAAACTATTTTACGTCCATAATTTTAACAAAAAAAAAGCAATTCTTAATTTCTTTACTGGTAGCTTTGATACATTTATAGAAATCTATTACTTTGATATTGATAGATATGAGTGGTACAACAGATATTTAATTAAAGAGATTTCATATGATTCGAAAGTAGAAAACCTTGGCGATCATTATAGTGGATACTCAACCCTACAAAGCGAAACTGATGCAAAGCAGTTTTGTATAGCTGGGCATTTATACAGTGCTGAATTCAAGAAGGATATAACTTATTAGATAAAACTATTTGATATCGAATCAAGGCAAATCGAAACTGTTTATGAATCATCAAAAAAGATAAAATATAATTTAATATTATTTAAAACAGTCAACTATATTATTATCAAATATTAATAAAGGACAATATATAATATATTAATTATAGCGTGTTGTGTGGGTTAGATCTACCAACATTTGAAACAATTTCCCATGGTATATCTTTTAAAAAGTATCCTGAAGTTTGATTTGTAAAGATTAGTCAAACAATGTACTTTATTGGATCCGAAAGAAATGATACCATCAATTTAGTTGATATATTTAAATTACAAACATAGCCATCTACATTTACTAAAATAAATAAGGTATTTACAATATGTGTTTGGAGATGCTTTACTAATCATAAGTATTGTATAGTAAATTCATTTGGCTTTAAATTCGTCTACTATTTAGACGGATCCCTTTTTGAAAGTTCAGATAAAACACAAATATCAGACACTAAGACTTGAGAAAATGTTGAAACGTTGTCTCCATTGTTAAAAGGAAATGATACTACAAGCGATAGCTCAAGAGCTTCTATCGATAGTGCAAGCCTTGGAGCTATAATTGGTGGTACTATAGGGGAGATAGTTAGCCTTGTTATAATTTTAGTAGGCATATTTTATATATACTCCAGACGTAAATTGAAAAGAGAAAAGCCTTCGAGTATTATTACTGATCTAATTTTTATCGACCCGAACGTTCATTTAAATAGCAATAACAATAATGATAACAGTGATGTTTTTTCTCACTCTCATAAAATCGATGATAATAAGGCTGGGCTAACTGGCAATTTAAACTTGAATCAAATAGGAAATATGAATATAGTTAATCAAGAGAATTGTTAAGTTAATGAAACTACTCTTGACCATTCTTCAGAGTCCAGAGAAGATAACACAAGAATACCATCAACTTTGTAATGATCCAATAGCATATTAGTTATACTCCCAATCATATAAAATGAAATGCAAGCTATCTTTATCCAATTCAATAATAAATAAGACAAATAACAGCTGCTACAATTTTCTATCTTATTTGAAGCTATGATCAAACTTTGCAATTTATTATACCGAATTAGTTTAGAATTAAATATTAAGTCAAACTTTTTAAGAATATTTTACTTTTTAATTTATTAAGTGCATAGTTGTATAGTCGATAGGATGTATTTAAATATAATGGACGCTGACTTTAATTTTTGAAGCTGCTAAAAAAGCCTTTATTAATAGAAGCTTATAAATAAGGTATATATCTAACTTAAGTCTAATTTTAGCTGCTATCGTTGATTTTATTCGTAGTTTGTAAAACTTATAGACTATCTGTAATTCCGAAAAATTAAAAGGATTTACTTATTATTCTTTTATTAAAGGTCAACTATTTTATAGTAATGCTAGTTTAAATGATTTTACATATGGGGATGTTTTTTTTAGTTTCATTACTTTTTCCATTTTTTAAGCGCTATTTGAGCGGAAAGATTATTAGTAAGGTTCTCAAACAAAAAAATACATCTCCATATAGATCCATTATTTTTGATTGACTATTTTGCCCATTTTATAACATAAATTTTAAAAAATTAGTATAAACACTGAAATACAAAAAGACACTTCTAGGTAAATTATTTTTTCAAAATTTCGCTACCCACTTTTAGGCTTTGTCTTAAGTCCACCTTAGCTCAATAAAAACGCGGTACTCATATAAGATCTGGATTGGAGGCTCTTTGATGCCTCATTGCTCTTTTTTATCACTTTTAAATATCTAAGCAATTAAGGCAGCCATTTTACAAATTAGTCAAAGGATATTACCAAAAGCATATAAATGTAGTATACTAAAATAACGATAATACAATTTGCTGTTTTGTAAAATTTTGGGTAAAAAAATAAAATCATAGATTAATCGTAAACTGTAATATTAAAAATAATAGTTTAAAATAGATAAAAATAAAAAGTGACAATAATCATGATGAAAAGCCCATTAAATGTAAATAGTTCTTGTTAGTGCATTTTTTACTTTGAATATCTTATAAATACAAATGAATAAAAAAATAAAATCTATACTAAATTACACTATACTTTATTGATTAATTAAAATTTCAGCGTTTAAATGATATTAATCTGGTTCAACTACAGTAAATAATTGAAACCATATTTAACAAGCATTAAAGCCATTGTGAAAGGTGAGAGGCAAAAGGTTAAGAAGTTAGATGGATTAATTTTTGTGTTTCAATACTTCAACATCAGCATCAACATTTGCAAGATGAGGTCCATTTTTAGTACCTAATACATCAGCATCGACATCAGCTGATACTAAAGAGTTACCACGTCCATCTTTGGCAACATCAGCCTTAACTTTAGCTTGAGCTAATCCATCTTTATTCAATACATGTGCATCGACATCAGCTGATACTAATGATTGTCCATTTCTGCCTTTAGCAACATCAGCTTTGACTTTGGCATCAAGTAATCCTTTTTTACTCAAAACATCAGCATCAACATCAGCTGATACTAAAGAGTTTCCATGTCCATCTTTAGCAACATCGGCTTTAACATCAGCGTTAAGTAATCCATCTTTAGATAATGCTTTTGCTCTGATGTCAGCATCAATCAAAGCTTGGCCATTTTTACCTTTGAGAACATCAGCCTTAACTCCCAAGTCTAATAAACCACAGTTACTAAGAAGATCAAGGTCAACATCAGCATTGACAAGATTTAAGACATTAGCACCAATATTTAATCCTAATAAACCTCTTTTTGGACGGCATGGACGCTTCCCATTGTTACCATTACCACTTCCATTATTACCTCCATTATTACCACCATTATTTCCTCCATTATTTCCTCCATTATTACCACCATTATTACCACCATTATTACCACCATTATTACCATCATTATTACCACCATTATTACCCCCATTATTACCACCATTATTACCCCCATTGTTTCCTCCATTATTACCGCCATTATTCCCGCCATTATTCCCTCCATTATTTCCTCCATTATTTCCTCCATTATTTCCTCCATTATTTCCTCCATTATGACCTCCATGTTCATAATCATTATTGAAGTATCTTCTATTTAATGGACTTTCAATAGCGTCTGAATCGCTTCCAACAGGTACAGTTCTTAACAAACTATTGTTGACTAAGCTTGGGTCTTCTAAAAAGATAGGGGCAGATAGTACATTAGATAAGGAAGGAAATAAAAGTAGAGTGTATTTTAAAAGCATATTTATAACTGTTATGTAATATTAAAGTAATTAATTTGAACTGCTTTTTTTATAAGTTTCTACTTGCTTTTTAGGTTCCTTTTATATTCTTTATTTCAAACTATCAAACTATAACTTTTAATTTCAATTTTTGCCCCTAGAAATCTACTAACTTAAAATGTATTTTAATATGCTTTGTAATATTAAATTTTTACACTTTTTTACATCACATTTTCAATGACTAAACTGTACTTCCCCTTAAAAACATTAAACTAGTTTTGTATTTTGAATCAAGTTTCCTACTCAAACTCGGTCTGCTTTTAATTAATCCCTTAATTTTATGCATTTTCAATTCAAGCTAACTTCTTATTCTTACTCCATCCTATTTTTAGATATTTAATTCAACTTTCTTATTTTTTCTATTTGAGTTTTTCAACACATGTTTTTTTTTATTTTTTAACAATTATTCTAGATATATAATGATAAATCAAATATATGTTAGTAATTTATTTTTATTATAATAAATTGACATTTTTGGTATGTTTAATGTTACAATTTAATGTATTGTATGTCGTTATATTTCCGAAAGCCAGTTATTTAGCTGGTATTCACTCCAAAATTCAATAGTAATTTTAAATGACTCGAGGCCAGCAACTAATAATAATACCTCAAATAATGAATAGAAGTTGAAGATTATAATAAAGAAGTGATAGGAAAATGAAAAAAGTTGCTTGATGCATGCATATTTTATTTTTTACGTCAAACAAAGGAAATTTAGGTCCTATGAATAAAAAAGAAATTCGATACAGGGACGTATTTTTTTGTTTAAGAATTTTAATAACAATTTTTCCGCTCAAATAGCACTTAAGAGCTGGAAAAAGTGATGAAACCAAAAAAAACACCCCATATATTCATAGCAAAAGACTCTGAATAATGCTGCAAAAATAAACAAACTAGATGTTTCGCCAATAAATACAAATCATTGTGAATTTTTATAAATACAAGTTTGACAGGAAATCTTTTGCTAGAAAATAGTTTAGGTGAGTCACCTCATATAAAAGTTTATAAATACTATGACTTTTGTTTTCAAATTTACTATCGGAATTCATTGTCTTAACTATACAATATAAAGATGTTTTTTTTGGTTTCATCATTTTTTCGATCTTTTAAGCGCTATTTAAGTGGAAAAATTGTTAGTAAAATTAAATACAAAAATGCATCCCCGTATGATTTCTTAATAGCATTTATAATAGTATATCTGTTAGCTATCTATTAACTATCTATTTTAATAAGTATAACCATCGATTTTCTTATGTTTAGTCGCTTTAACTTATAATAAGAAAAGCTATTTATTTTAAGAAAACTTTTCTTAACAATTAACTATACAAATTATATAATGAAACACTATTTTTAAATTAACTCACTAAATAAAATCAAGATTTTAAAGTGAAGTTTATGTTAGGCTAATAAATTATTTATTCAACTTAATAAAGCCTAATTCATATTACTAACAAATAACTAAAATAACAAAACAACTAAAGTAAATAATTTTTATTTGATTAAGAGGAACACGGTGAGATTAATTAAAGAATATGTACGGTATTTGAGTCTGCATGGGAGTTACTTAAAACATCAGCGTCAATATCGACATTAACTAAATCTTTGCTAGCGACTCCACCAAGAATAGAACCAACAAGCTCATTACCAGCGACTCCACTAAGAACAGGGGCAACAATGCCACCTACGGCTTGTTCAGTAACTGGAGCAAGTAAAGCTAAAGGAACAAAGGTTCTTCTGTTAATAACTGGAAGAATATGTGGACGATTGTCTTTAGTTTTTAATATTTCAACATCAGCATCAACATTTGCAAGATGAGGTCCATTTTTAGTACCTAATACATCAGCATCGACATCAGCTGATACTAAAGAGTTACCACGTCCATCTTTGGCAACATCAGCCTTAACTTTAGCTTGAGCTAATCCATCTTTATTCAATACATGTGCATCGACATCAGCTGATACTAATGATTGTCCATTTCTGCCTTTAGCAACATCAGCTTTGACTTTGGCATCAAGTAATCCTTTTTTACTCAAAACATCAGCATCAACATCAGCTGATACTAAAGAGTTTCCATGTCCATCTTTAGCAACATCGGCTTTAACATCAGCGTTAAGTAATCCATCTTTAGATAATGCTTTTGCTCTGATGTCAGCATCAATCAAAGCTTGGCCATTTTTACCTTTGAGAACATCAGCCTTAACTCCCAAGTCTAATAAACCACAGTTACTAAGAAGATCAAGGTCAACATCAGCATTGACAAGATTTAAGACATTAGCACCAATATTTAATCCTAATAAACCTCTTTTTGGACGGCATGGACGCTTCCCATTGTTACCATTACCACTTCCATTATTTCCACCATAGTGGCCACCGTTATTACCTCCATTATTTCCTCCATTATTTCCTCCATTATTACCACCATTATTACCCCCATTGTTTCCTCCATTATTACCACCATTATTACCGCCATTATTCCCTCCATTATTTCCTCCATTATTTCCTCCATTATTACCTCCATTGTGTCCTCCATTATTACCACCATTGTGTCCTCCATTATTACCACCATTGTGTCCTCCATTATTACCTCCATAGTGGCCTCCATTGTCACCTCCATTATGCCCTCCATTGTTACCACCATTATGTCCTCCATTATTCCCTTCATAGTGGCCTCCATTGTTACCTCCATTATGCCCTCCATTGTTACCACCATTATGTCCTCCGTTGTTACCTCCGTAAACTGGAGTGGTAGCATAGTTGCCATTATTTGTTGAAGCAATCGTCATGATAGAATCACCATCTTTTTGGGGAGCGTCTTGTATATATAAAGGAGAAACCAATGCAGCGAGGATGCAAGAGATTAAGAGAGTAGATTTGTTAAAGTACATTTTTTTTAATATTTATTATTTAGTAGAGTACTATTTTTTGATGTAATTAATTTTTACTTTTTTGAGATAATAAGTTTCGTTGAGTTTTTGAGATATTTATACTCTTTCTTCTCACTTCCCTCCATTTTGTATATTCTTCATTTAACTTAGTTTGTGAACTCTCCAATATCTTCTTGAAGTTGAAATCACTCCTTAATTCTTTCGCCAAAATTTCATTCTCACTATCTAGTTTCATTCTAACTTAATAAGTTCTTTTTAAAATCCAAGTTGGGTACCGAAGTTCTTACTTCATTAAAAAGAAAATGAAGTTAGAAAAATTAGTTTTTGTTCACATTGCTGATTAACACTTTGGATCAAATGCAACTGGCAGTAATAAAATTTCAAAAATGCCCCTTAAAAATTTTAACAAATTTATTTTTAGGGTTGGGTGTGACCTTATAAAAATAAATTAAGGTTCCCTACTTTTTTTGTTTCTGGAGTAAAAATAAATTTAAATGGTTAATCAAATATTTAAATTATTTTAATACGTTTTTATTCTAAAAGTAAGTCATGTTTTCCTAGATTTTGATAGTACTAACTAATAAATTGTCATACTTATATTAGATACTCTTTATATAAAACATTACTCCACTTTAAAGCTTAGTGATGATATCAAATACAAAACACTTTAGTACATTGTGTATATTCGTAAAGTTTAATGTGTAGCTATTATGTTATAGAAAATTCTCATTTAGAACGTTAAAATTTAGTTTATTACAAGGATGACTTCAAATTTAATAAAATTAATTTTATCACATCTCATTTTAAGTAAAGTTTCCAAAATACAAAAGAAAAATTATACTCATTATTTACTATAGAGAAGATAAATACAAAGTTGTCTGGGGAAGCATTAAGCTATATGTTATTTAAAATAAAAATGAGATATAAAAATATCAAAACTTTATTGTTTTATTTATTATTATGCGTACCTTTAATTTTAATTTCCTTTATTACATTATACTATCTAATCTTATCCCTATACTTACACTTACAGCAAATTTGACCCAAACAGACTTATCATTAAACTCAACATCGAATAATGGGAACTATTATTACTATGTCCCTACTAATACTAATCAAACTGATAATAAACCAATGCAAACCTACGTTGTGATTCCTTTAATAAAAGAAAGCGATGAGAACATAAAGAATGAAACTATAATAGCCAAAGAAACAAACGTCACACTTCCGTCGAACCATACAATTATTGATGAAAAGAAAAACACTACAATAACTCCAAAACAAAAAGAGAAAGAAAAGAAGAAAAAGAAAAAGAAAAAGAAAAGTTGTAACCCTCATTTTAGCTTACTTGGTATCAACTTTGAGATTCATTTAGGGCCTTTACTTTCAATCGCAGTAAAATTAGGTCTTTTCAATGGATGCAGCCTATTGGATTTAGATGTCAAAACCAAAGTATTGAAAGGTAAAAATGGAACTGCTGTAATAGGTGCCGATATTAACACTGAATTATTGGGTAAGAAGGGATTGCTAAACACTAACATTAAAGCAGATATCTTAAATTTTAAAAAGAATGGTACTAGCAATAAGGACAATAACAGCGATCAAGAAGTAAATAAAACTATGTCTGATGAAAAAAATAAAAAGTTAGATATTAGTCAACTTGATAGTAATACAACGCAATTAACAAGTCAAAATGATCAAATGAATAAAACTAGTGTTGAGATACAGCTAGATAACAACAAGATGTAAGCGTAATAACGATAAATACTGACAATGGAAAAAAATAATAGTTCGAAGTATAGTTACTATTAAGGGTATAAAAGAGCAACTTTAAAATTTTATTTAATTTTATATCAAACCTAATTCTTATTTTACTTTTAATAAATTTTAATGCTTTTAAAAATCATTACTTGAATTTATTTTTGAAGACATTTTATTGTAACCTTATTATTAAAAACAGCTCTGTATTATAAATTAATTCCTCATACTCATTAAAATTATACTATCTTACTATTTAAACCTAATTTTTATAGTTTCTTATACATTTATCTATAAACTATTGTTTGAACTAATGATTATTTCAAACTGCTGTTGAATTAGTCGCATTTAGATTCTGTAAGCTTTAAACTAACAGACATACAAGTTTTTTAACAGTGAAATAAAGTTAATACTTTTTTCCATCATTCAAGATTTTAAATTATTATTATATTAAAGGGTATCCGCGCGAACGCGTTTACCCCACTACCAAAAATTGTCCAGTGTTATCAGAGTTAACTGACATGGAAACTCTCAGAGCCGATGTGCAATGCTTAGATTGTTCCCAGCCCCTTCGCCTTCATGATCACGAAGAGACCCTGGCAGGTAAGTAAAGATTTACTGTTAAAGTGTTGCAGAATTTAAAGGCCGCCTAGAAAACTTGAAATAATAGATTTGTGGGATTTTGAAAAGTGTTTTAGCCAATCAGAGGTCAAAACGATTTTAGCTTCAAATTTTAGCTGAATCTTTTTTTAAATTAAAGACAAATACTGTGTTTTTAGTTAAATGCAAAGATAAAGAGTACTAACACTTGAGGTGGAGCGAACTGGAAAGAAGAGAATTTTGGATATATTTAATGTTATAGGTTTTTAATATTAATATTAAATTATTATATTTAAAAATAAACAAATATAATTTGTATGTTTTGAAAGCCACTTATAAATAATAAAATTACAATGAAGAGATTTGTAAAAAAACCAAAAATAATTTAAAAGTATCAACGTTATATTGAATCATATACTTGGTTTTTATTATGATAATAATACTTAAATAATGAATAAGCTTATGTTTTATCTATAATTAAAGTATCTTATAAACATCTGGATAATATAAAAATAGTTGAAATAAAAAAGCTGTTAATTTCTAACAAATAAATTTATTAAATAAAATATATAATTTTAACTAGATAGAGCCTCTTCTACCAATAACGGATTGCCATCCTTTAGCATTCTCAAATCCATTTCTTCCATATTGATAATCTAAAAACGTTTTCTTGATTCCAGCTTCATCATTCATTACAAATGGACCGTATTGCTTGATTGGCTCATTAAGTGGCTTTCCGGCAATCAAAACAAAATGAACTGGTTCATCTTGAGATTTCATTATAATCTTACTTTCTTTTTCGCCTCCTTCTTTGTCAAATACCACTGTTGTATGTGCTTTGATAATCTTTCCGCTTTCAGGAAATTCTACTTTACCTTTAAGAGTATAAATAAACGCAGTGGTAAATTCTGCTGGTAGGATTTGATAAGCCGACTTGTTTGGTTCCATTTTAAAATCTATATAATAAACTGGATTCTTGGTACGGATTGGTGAGGTTATTCCATAAGATTCACCGGCAATCACTTTAAGTTCAATCCCTTCTTCAGGTGTTGCTCTTGGGATTTCTAAATCTTTTAAATCTTGATAAGATGGCTCGCACATCTTTTCTTTAGCTGGTAAGTTGATCCATAATTGTAAACCAGTTGCAGGTTCACTTGATTCGGCTAATGGCATTTCAGCATGTACAATACCTTTACCAGCTGTCATCCATTGCAAGTCTCCTGGGCCAATAATTCCTTTATTTCCATTGAAATCTTCATGCTCGTTGGTTCCACTAATCATATAAGTTACAGTTTCAAAGCCTCTATGAGGATGGTCGGGAAACCCAGCAGGGAATTGTACTTTAAATTCATCTAACATTAAAAACGGATCTAAATTTCTTAAGTTGTAAGTTCCAATACTTCTTCTAACTGTTGCACCCACACCTTCGGGTTGTTCAATAGATACTACCTCTTGTACTACTTTCCTTGATACTTCAGCTACGGGCATTTCAAATATTTGTTGTTTTTGATTGTTTTGGTTTGTTTTGGTTTTGATTTTGATTTTTTGATTTTTTGATTTTTATTCTTCTATTCTTCTTTTGCTTTTATACTTTTTACTTTTGTGAATACCAAGTTTGATTATAAATCTTATTCACATAAAACCATGACTGTTTTACAAACTAATTGAAAGCTTGAATACCCAAAATTTTAGAAGGTCTTATTTGCTGCTATGAAATCTACTTACAAATCCAAGCATAAACTTTACAATTTCTTGATAATCAAAGATTAGTTCAAGAATAAAATTTGAAGCAAGTGTCAAAATCAATAATCAGTACTGAGCAGATGTTCAATTATGCAGTAAAAAATTTGGATTAGAAAAGCAAAGCGAATTTAAAATTACTTTTTTAATGAAAAACTAAACAAGCGGACAATGAATTATTTATAAGATTATTTAAAATGACTTTATATCGCATCACCTTTATTTCTTTAGTTATCTTTTTGGTCAATCATTTCATAGTGAATTTAAAATAAGGTTGCAATACAACTATAAATTTGTTTATCAAAATTTTTGATAGCAGCGCTTCATAGTCAGCATACCTGCAAGAATGTCAAGAGTTCTGAATTAGTATCTTATTATATATATAATAAACTTACTAATTTAAAGACATTTTATAAGCAGTTTTTATAATAACAGCTATTTGTTATAAATCGCATAAAAAATAGCATAGTAATAAGATGAATAATAATAACTAAGTTATATGATTAAATTTGAAATATTATCAATGATTAATAAAAATTTTGAGATATAATATAAATTTATAACCAAGCAATAATATAGTTGAAATATTTACAAAACACGATATATATTAAGCCTCAGTTTTAAAAGAAATTATAAATGATTAGATAAAAATTTGTAATATTAAAAATTTTATAAAATGATTTTATTTAAACATTACTATAACAAGTTTTTTATTACTTTGACCTTATGTTTTTATATATTCTGTTGTTTTAGCAATAATAGCATTATTATTTTGTAATATCTTAGTAGATTAAATTATAGAAATGCTGTATGTACGCTTCTGAATCTTCCTTACTACTATTTACTGTTAGACTTTTTCTAATACATTTGTAACCATTTTAAAGTATACAAGGTATTAAAATACTGAGATTTAAAAAATGTTTTAGTACTCTTAATCTTTGAAATTTACAAAAATACTAAATTTTTTAAAAAAAAAATTTAAAATTAATTTGAAATTGGAAAAATGATCTACAATAGACATCGCTTAAAATAAAAAGCTATCACCTTCATCGACGAAAAGAATGGCGAAGTAGGTGCATAATAGTAGATTTTCTAATAAATACAATCAAGATCAACAATATATCAACATTTTGTTTAAATATCACAAAAACCCAATGTCAACTTCTATTTAAGCAGCTAAAATACCTCAACTACAATTTAATTCAATTTAATTTAACATGAGATCTTTTGGCTGGGCCAATTTAGGACTTGTAGCTTTAATAGCATTGAATGCTGTAGCTGGGCAGAACTGTGCGAAGCCAGTAACTAGGAAAGAAGTTAGAGAGTTGACTCAACAAGAGTTTAACGCCTATGTTTCGGCAGTACAAAAACTGCACAGTAGTAAGACTACCACCTCTATTTATAGTGACTTTGAAGTATTTACCCAACTTCATGATGCAACTGCGCGTAATATCCACAATAACCCTTCTTTTTTACCATGGCATAGAGAGTTTTTGTATCGCTATGAACAAAGATTAAAAAAGATTAATGCTAATATTATATTGCCTTATTGGGATTGGACCTTAGATTATGAGTACCCTCATCAATCCCCCATTTTAACTAAGTTAATGATGGGAGGGAACGGAGACAAAAATAATGACTATTGTATTTCTGATGGACCTTTTAGTACATTTGCTATGAAATATGCTTCAGATCAAGGTCCTCACTGTTTAAGAAGAAGTTATAGTGAAGATAGAAATATCACTTCATTTGTTCCACCAGAAACAATAGTAGCCATTTCTAGCGATAAAAGATTTTCTTATTTCTCTTACCTACTTGAAATTTATCATGGTTACCCCCATGTAGGTATTGGTGGGGATCATGGTGATTTTTCAAAGATGTATTCTCCAAATGATCCTTTATTTTATTTACATCATGCCTTTATTGATATGTTATTTAGCAAATGGCAAGATAAATTTGGGTTAGGTATAGCTTATGAAGGCACTAGATATAGAAAAACAGTTTCAAGTAGTAATACTTTAAGTAATTTGGGGATTAAAGTGAGCGATGCATGGAACACTCGTAGCACTCGTTACTGCTATCAATACCCAAGTTATCCAAGAATTGTACCAACTCCAAGCTATGTAACTGCTGCCAATTTACAAAGTAATACTTTATTAGTTAGAAGAAATGAACCAAAGCCTAAAGGTTATGATAACAAACTAAAGCAGCAGTATAAAGGGAGATTAGGTTCTGTATTATCTAAACTTAACGGCGACATTGAAGGCAAGGTCAAATCAGCCTTGAGTAAAAATCCCTTCTTACAAGAAGTAGATAATGATGATGATGATGAGTTTAAAGGAAAAGATATCAAGGAAGTAATTAAACATATCAAAACTAAATATAAGAAAAATGATAAAAAAGCTAAAAAGCGCCTTAGAAAACCCAAGAAACTACCAAAAGGTTGGGCTGATAAAAATGGATTTTTACAAAGTGATATTGACGAGGTTTATCAAGATACTATTGATCTTTTGGACTCTCTTTCTGAAGTTGAAGGCTTTGTATCAGTCGCAGATATTAAAGCTAGCTATGTATAAATAAACATATTGCAGTAATACATTTAGTATCTAAAGAAATTTGAATTATTAAATATGGGGGTGTCTTTTTTGGCTTCATTATTTTTTCTATCTTTTAAGCGCTATTTGAGAGGAAAGATTGTTAGTATAATTCTTAAACACAAAAATACATCCCCATATAACCTTTTTAAGCTTATGAATAAAAAGCAACATGTTTTGGAGTCAATCAAATACCTGTATAGCCTTGAGGCAAAAAAAAACCACTATTGCATAGTGTTCAAAATAATAACGTGATTAATGTTAAATAAAAAAGTATTTATTAAATAAAAGCCAATGTGTAACACTATACAATAAAGATGTTTATTTTAAAGTATTTTGTCTTTGAAATCTTTTATTACAACCTTTGTTTATTAAAAACTCAATTTATCCAATATCAATTTTGACAATTTTTTATAATTTTAATATAAAAAATATAAAAAAAAGATATATGGATTGTATATCATATATATTAAGTAACTCAATATTCATTTAATTATTTATTTAGGATTTTAATATCAATTATTTTTGTTTTTATTTTCAACTTACCTACTTAATTTTAAGATGGATGGAGATTGGCCTAAACAAAAAAAAATGGAAAATAATACAAATCTGATTGTACAAAAATTACTAAAATAAATTTTATATAAAACAAAAAACCAACAATGTGGTAATAGAGTACTTGATACATAAGTATGGTGAGCCAAACTCTTTTATTTAAAATTAATTAAAAATAGGCTAAAAGCAATATATGAGGGTGTATTTTTTTGTTTAAGAATTTTACTAACAATCTTTCCACTCAAATAGCGCTTAAAAAATAGAAAAAGTAATGAAACCAAAAAAAACACCCCCATATAGTGATTATGAAAGTATTTAATGTTCAAATTTTATAGCAAAATAGTACTTTGTAGACAAATCTTTGACCAAAAATAAGCAAGGTTAAAATTATAGACTTGCCCAAATTTTGCTTATATATGAATTAGCAAATTGGATTTTTCTCGAAATTGTTTAAGGATTTAATTCTCAAAATGAGTAAACAAGAAGGAAGCATGGCAGAAGAGATAACCACAAGAGAAAGTAATTCATTATTCGAGATAGTGGTTGGAGCTTATGAAAGGATACTTTATGGTTTGAGTTTTTGTGAGAAAGGAAAAGAAAATGAACTTCAAATTAAGAATTCAAAGCAATCTACATTAACTACTAGTTTACCCTATTCAATATCACCATTTTTTATTTTCCCTGCTCATATCGGTTGTATAAAGTCTGTCAATGTTGGAGTAAGTAGATATTTGGCTTCTGGATCAACAGATGAGTTTATTAAGTAAGTTTTAATTACAGTATGTTTAAGATTAAATGATTACTTAATAACAATTATCTGCTGAAAAATGCTAACAAGTTATTTAGATTATATGATATGAAATCTCGTAAAGAGTTAGGATCTCTTCAAGAGCATAAAGGTAAAAAAAAGCATTTGGTTATTTTTGTTTGATATTAAATTATTTAGGCTCCATTACATGCCTTGAGTTTGTAGGAAAAAATCATTTAGTCAGTGGTTCCGAAGATGGTACAATAATGATATGGAGAACTAAAGATTGGGAGGTATTAAAGACTTTAAAAGGACATACTGGAAAGATTCATTCTTTGTCTGTCCATCCAACTGGAAAATTAGCTTTATCAGTAGGAAGTGATAAATTAATGTTTTTATGGAATATGATGACAGGACATAAAGCCTCTTCCATAAGATTACCTAAGGTTGCTGATGCCATCCAATGGAATAAAAAAGGCGATCTTTATGCAGTAATGTATGAATCTTTTATTGAAATTTATTCAACCACTTCTTCAAAACCAATAAACAAAATAGAATCGAGTAGTATTCGTTGTAAATTTATGAGTTTAGATTGGTCTGAATTAAATCAAAACAATTATTTGGCTGTGGGATGTAGTGATGGTTCGTTAAAGTTATTTGGTCCAATTGAAAATGCAGGCTCAAAAGAGATTGAAAGTTTAGAAGTTCAAGCTCATTCTGTAAGAATTAAAGCTTTAAAAAGCGTCAATTTAGAAGAAGCTACTTTACCTCGATTAAAGACTCGTATTGTTTCAGATGAGGATCCTTTAGATAAAAGACATTACCTAACAACAGTATCTTCTGATGGATTGATTTTAGTATGGGATCTTGAAGTTTTAATTGGTAGGTTAGATAGTAATGCAGAAGAACAAAGTGTAATAAAGCTTAAAGAATACGCCTCTCTTTTGAATAAAACCAAAGCATCAAAAGAGGATATGGAAAAGGACAATTTCCCTTCAGAAGATGATAGATCTTTAATATTAGCTTCGTACTTTGCTGGTGTTCGTCTTACTTGCTTATCCATTAACTTTCCCTACTATTAATTTGATGATTTATTTGAGCCCAGTCATATGAATAACAACTTTAGTTATCTTTAACAATACTCTTATAACAAGACTACAAAGCAATCTTATTATAGTTTAAAAATTATAGAACTTTAAAAATAGAATTTATAATAGTTAGAATAAATATTATTTTTATCTTATACTTAATCAAAACTTGTTTAACATACTTTTATACTTGCTTATTTTTTATTCAAAATATACTTTATACATGTATAAAAGTAGTTATAATTTCATTATAGTAATATTTTTCTCTTTTGAGTGTTTTGTCCATTTTTTAATAAGCTTAAAACACAAAAAAATATAATTGTAAAAATATAAATGAGTATATTATTTGAATATTTTCAGTGTCTTTATAAACTCATACAGCATGGGGGAGCTTCTTCCAGTTGCCTAATGCCAACAGATTTCCACTTTATGTTCAAATATTCTTTAAAATATATAAGATAAATTTCTATTTGGATAATTTGAATTATTTCATCTGATTATGGAAACAAACATCTAAAAAATCAGATTATGTTATTTTTGAAAAACCCAATGAGCCAATAAGCTTCCAAATATCTCGTTTGTAAAAATGAGGATGTATTTTTTTGTTTAAGAACTTTACTAACAATCTTTCCACTCAAATAGCGCCTAAAAAATAGAAAAAATAATGAAACCAAAAAAAACACCCTAAAATAGTAGCAATTCAAAAAAGGAAAAAAAATACAAAACTTAGATCTTTGTTCCAATAAATTGTACAGAAAAATTCGAACATTTGAATAATAGTATTTATAAATACTGTGTAACCTTATGTAATAAGGAAGAGTATTTTATAGTAATATGAATCCAAATACAGCAATATTCAAAGGATATGATAAAGTTATTGTAAACAACTAAGTGTATACAAAGAGTTTTTAAATTTAAATATAAAAAAATATTAAGTAATTCTTTTTTATTTATTAAATGTCAATAGTAAACCTTTGAATAAAATCCTTGGTTGTTAATTTGAATACAATTAAAATCAGTAGTTATGTAAACGGAACAATTAATTCTATCTATATACAGTTCGAATTCTGCTTTTATAAAACTGTATTCAATTTAACCTATTAAAAATGCACAAAAAAAGTATATAAACTAGTGTGCTTTTACTTTAAACGATGTTAAAAACAGTGTTGATAAATAACTTCGTTTTGATATTAGACGCACTTCACTTACATAAAGTAACTGGAATACAAATGAATTTAATTTTAGATGAGGGACTTTTTTGATGACCAAACCAAGTACAAGTATCAATTGAGTTTTGGCACTGAAAACTATTTTAAACAAGATTTGATTCATGTAAATGGTAAAGATGATTTACAGTGAAAACAACGATATGGGGGGGTGTTTTTTTTGGTTTCATTACTTTTTCTATTTTTTAAGCGCTATTTAAGTAGAAAAACTGCTAGTAAAATTCTTACACAAAAATACATCCTCATATTTTGTAAATTCTGAATATTACAAAGAAGGAGGACCTGTATTTCTATTTGTTGACAGTGAGAAAGAAATCAACCAAAAACGGGTGGATATGAGCATTTTTTTAGATGCAGTCAAAGAACACTAAGGTATTGTATTTGCATTAAAACATCGATCTTATGGCAAATCAATGCCAAAGGAAGACCTTTCAGAAGATAGTTTAAAATATTTAACTACCGAATATGCTTTGGGTGACTTGGCTACTTTTGCTAGAGAACTTCAATTACTAAAAAGAAGGGGGATGATGAAAAAAGAGCATGGAACATTACAACAATAAGAACAAATACTAAATGGATTATCGGCGGTGCAAATTATGGTGATACTTTAGCTGCTTGGGGTATCTTTATGGTATCCAGAGACATTTATTGATGCTATTGTATCCTCTGGCCCAGTTGAAGTAAAAGAAGATTTTTTTGAGTATGATCAAAAAGTACAGGAATCGTTAGTTGTAAATGGTGGACAAGTTTGTTTGGATTACTTCTTAAAAAATACAGAGACTATTGATAATGTCTTATTTAATGGTAGTATTAAAGATAAAGGGGCACTGAAGTCGACTTTTGGTTGTAGTGACCTATCAGATCATCGATTTGCTGATGCATTAACCTTTATAGTTGATAAAGTACAAAGAAATTATCAAAATGAACCACCAAATCTTATCACTTTTTGCGAATCATTAAAATTAAATAGCAGTGTTGAGGAGATGCTTAATGATTATATAAAAGCACTTAAAGATTATTTAAATCAAAATAAAGAAACTTGTGAGAGTTTAACTAATTTAAGTAAATATGCTACAGCAAAAAATAATAATGTTGGTCATAAAAGACAATGGTTTTATCAACAATGTACTGAATTTGGATCTTGGCAAACAGCATTAAAGGAAGAACTAACTGTTAGATCTCGTAAATTAACTTTGGGATATTTTCAAGATAATTATTGTAAAAAAGTATTTAAAAATATACACCATCCAGTGCAAATACCGCAGAAATAAATAAAAAACATGAAGCAAAGGCAATCAATCAAAAAAATATTAAATATAATAACGGAGAACTTGATCATTGGACAGTATTATCTGTAACTAGTTCCAACGCTAATGTTAAGGCTCACATCATTAAGGGGCTGCTCACTCCTCGGATTCTACTCACTTGGCTATGGCTAGGGATGATAAAAATATAAAAAGTGCTAAAAAGAAGGTTCTGGATTTTATTCGAGATTTATTGCAATAAAGTAAAAGCCATAAATTATATAGTTGAAGACCCTTATAAAATACCTACTTACAAAGTGTTAATAAAAAACAAGCAGTATTTTTAAAGAGTTTAAAATATTAGATGCAGTTTTGTTTATAAAATAATGAACATTATGAAATGAATTTATAAACCTGGTCAGTGACGTTTTCGTTCTGTAGAATATCATTATGATCTCTAAATTCGCTACTTACTACCTGTACATTATTAGATCCTAAATCCTTTAAAGGAGAAGCAAATTCAAGAGTTTGCTCGAAGTTGAATAGAGTATCCTGTTTAGAGTCTATCAACAAATAAAATGGGCAACTGATTGTAGCCCATATTATTCAATGGTTCTTTTGAAATAAATTGAGACGATACCTCCTTTCATTTATTTGCATTGCCACTAAATTTTGGTACAATATAGTCATTTTTGTATTTTTTATAGTCATCAACTGAGTATATAATATTGAATATACCACCAATAGATATCACACCTTTAATCCGTTTAGCTTGATTTAATTGTTTATTTATCATCAGTATAATCTCTAGTATTTAATAATATCAAAGCACTTAAATGGGCGCCAGCGCAAGAGCCTCCCAAATAGGTTTTATTGTGAAATTTTAAACTAAACATAGTTTGTAAATTTATTCGGTGAATCCTTTAGATGAATCGGATGCTATATATATGATTTTAGATTTTTTTTAGTAAATATGTGATGTAAAATAGTACCAGTAATGGTTTTTTCAATTAGTTTATACAGTGTTGGATAAGATATATCAAATTTATATTTTAAGTGTTAAAAATAGTAAAGTTAACAAAAACAAAATCTTTTTATTTTTTTACTATAAAAAACATATCACTTAATTATGATAAAAATAAAGTTTAAAAGAGATTAAAAGCTATTAAACATATACAAAATAAAAAACATAAACATTTTATGAAGTACAAATTAAAAGTAAAAAAAAAGTAATAATATGGGGGATGTTTTCTTTAGTTTCATTACTTTTCCATTTTTTAAGCGCTATTTGAGTAGAATAATTGTTAGTAAAATTCTTAAACAAAAAAATACATCCTCATATATAAAATAGCAAGTGCTATTGTGTAAAGTTGAAATTGTAAATTAGTACAAAACGCAAATCATTCGCCCAATCACTAACAAGTTTTTAGTAGTTGCTGGTAACTGGGAATAAGGTTTACATCCTTCACAGTTTTATCCTTTTTTTTATAGCAATTTTATTAAAATTTATACAATTAATTTAGCTATATTCAATATTTTTCAAATATCTAATTATAATTTTTATCATTATTTATATTAAAAATTAAATTAAAGACTAGATAAACATAAACATGTTTAAAATATTAAACTAGCCATTATTTAATTAATATGAGCTTATTGAACCAAGTTCTAAATATAAGTTACCAGACTTAAACCAGTTTGGAATAAATACTCCGTAATTGAATAGGATCGGAGTATTTGAAATCCAAATGATAGGTTCAATAAAAACTCAAATTTTAAGGCTAAAATTGCAATAAAATTATGGTAACTTTTGCAGTAAAATAACAATAATTACAACATTCCAAAGTTAAAATAAAAATAATCTCTAATTCTAACCAAACTTCCAATTTATAAATAACAACTTTGTAAATAAAAATATTATGACTTCTTCACCAAATGATAATGTAACTGATAAGATCAATATATTAACTTATAATTTCTTTATTCGACCCCCTGGAATTAATAATAATGGTAACGATTATAAAGATAAAAGAATTGATATGTTTTGTCATTCAGCATTATCGTTTTATGATATTGTTTGTTTTCAAGAAATGTTTTCTTTTGGTTCAAGTAGAAGACAAAAAGTCATTGATTTAGCTCAACAGTCTGGTTTCCCTTATTTTAAAGCTAGTAGAATCCCTTGTTTTGTTACTGGTATTGATGGTGGTTTATTGATGTTATCTAGATATCCAATGGTTCGTACGGATGAATTGGTTTTTACTTCTGGAGTAATGAGTGATAGGTAATTTGAAATTTAAGATTTATTTAAGGTTTACTTATTTATGACTTTATTTACTTTTAGATTTTCTTATAAAGGATGTTTATACGCTAAAATTAATATTCGAGATAACTTTCACTTTCATATATTTACCACTCATACACAAGCTAGTTACGAAAATGATTTACCGTTATCTGATGTCAGTGTACAAGCAAGACTTAAACAATTTAGTGAAATAAGAGCATTTATGGATCAAAATTTAGTCAATAAACCAGTAGGAGAACCCGTATTTTTTTTAGGTGATTTAAATGTCAATGGAAGAGTTACAAAATTTGAAAATGATAATCGATCGAGTAATGAATATCTAGCAATGTATCAAATTTTATGTGAAGGTAGTTATGAATCATCAAGTAGTACCACTTTAAATGAAAAATCAGTTAGTAAATCTTTAGTATTTAAAGATTTATTAAAAGAAAAATTTGGTTATCATCCCATTACTTATGGTGATTTTAAAGAGGATGGGGATGGTACGGCTATTGCTAAAGAAAAAGTATTGACATTAAAAATGGATCAATTATCCTGTTTATCTTTAGATTATATCTTTTTACTAGATGAATCAAAAAATAAGGACAATGATAACAATAATAAAAATAATACTTTATTTAAAGCAGAAGTTGCCAATTTACATATTGAAGAAATGAACAATGAAATTCCAACTCAAGATTTTCCTTGTACTCAATTATCAGGTAGGTTCTAATTTGTTATATATTTATAATTATTAATATTCGAATTATTTAGATCACTATGGTGTCAGTGCTCAAATTTTAGTTAAAAAATTATAATCCATTTTACTATTCCATTAGCTATTTTAAATATAAACTGAACTGCTTTTATTTGAATTTAGTAATAAAATATATCTTCATTAATAAATTAAAGTTTATTAATATATATATATAATAGTTATAATTAGCAAGTTAGCTATTTTGTTCTTGAATTAATATCAAATTAAATGTAACTTTAAAAGGTATTGAATCGTATATAGCAATATTACTAATAGATACTCCCATATGATTTCAATTAAAACCTTTACCTTAAATTACTTTAATTTAATTTAATAGCTATTTTTATAATTTATTATAATAACCTTAACAAACAATTATAAATATAATTTATTTATCTTCAGTATGAATTTTCAAAAACTTTAAATAAGCAACTGGAGCAAAATCATCATCTGAAATAACTACTGGTAAAGCTTCATCACTAATAATGCAAATAAACTATTATACTAATAAAAAAATTGATATTGAACTTACATAACTAATCGTTTTTTAAATAATGGACAATCTAAAGTTAATGATTCAAACTCTCCACCTTCTCCACATACATTAATACCAAATTTTTGGCTCTAAATAAAACAATGTTAAACAAAACTAACTTAAGTTATAAACATAATATTTTTTTACTAATGTTAATAAAATTGGATACATTTCTCCCAATTCTTTACCAAGATAATCTTTTTTTAAACCTAAAATAAAATATCATTTTATAATTGTTCTTATTAATATATATCTCCTCTACTAATTACCCATAGCAGCTACTTTAATTAGAATAGCTTTTAAACCAGAATCAATCATATCTGATAATAACCCTATTTGTTCTCTTTGCCAAAGATAAGCTAATGGTTTTAAACCTAACCTTTCACAACTAAAAACAATTAAATAAATTGAAACTCTTATTAAAAAAGTAAACTAAAAATCTTACACATTCTCCACTCTTTTATTTTGATAACTAGAAAATATAGCACCAACAGATACCCCTTCAATATCGGGTATTTCTTTCTATATTAATTAAATTAAAACTCTCAACATATATAAGAACATATCCGTTATGTTAACATTATTTACCTTAATTTTACTTAATAATAAAAACAAATCCTCTGTTTCATCATCTTTAGTTTCTTTATATTCCATCTCTTGATTAACTGGTTTTCCTACTATTGGTTGTCTATAAAGTGGTAATTGCATGCACTCAGCATAAACTTCGATAACATCATGACCTACTGTTTGATACATATAACTATCCAATTCATCTTTTATTGAATGTTTTAGTGATTTAATAAAGAAATAACGAAATTTACCTTTTCCGCTTTCAATAGTGGGATGTAAATTAGCTAAAGCTATAATTTCATGGCCATGTTGGACACATTCCATCATATTGTAACAACTATCTTTACCGCCACTAGAAGATGGGATTAGTATTACTATTAGTAAATATTTAAACTATTTTTGGATATCAAATTACCTTATTAAGGCTACTACTTTCATCTTCTTATTTATTTACTACAAAATTTTAAAATTGTTTGTATTTAGTTTGATGATAAAAAGTCAACTGTTGTTTTATTGGTAAAGTTTTAACTTTGAAATTTAATAGTCCAACGTCACATAGCAACATCGAGAAATTTCAATCCACACTAACCAATCAACTCATAATTTATATCTGATAAAAAAAGCAATATTTTAATTACTATCGATATTATTTTCTTTTTAATATCTTAAAATTATGTTACGTACACTTTTAAATACTAAACCTAAATTTTCTCAAAAGGTAAACACTTAATACAACATCATTTTGATTTCCATTTTTTACATTCCCTCAATTGTTAGGTCTTCTCAGCCATTAAACAAACCTATGCTTCCACTGCCAACTTATCTACATTAGTAGTGATTGAACATAAAGATGGTAAAATCAACACAGAATCTCTCAGCGCGTTGAATGCAGCTAGTAAAGTAAGTGGTAGTGAAATCACTTGTTTAGTCGCTGGCTCCGAAGTGGATGCTATTTCTAAAGAAGTCTCAAAATTAGCTGGAGTTTCTAAAGTATTAGTAGCTAATAATGAAAATTATTTACATCCAGTAGCTGAATCATTTGCACCCTTAATCGCCAAATTACAAAAAGATCATAGTTTTTCGCATATCTTTGGGGCTAATTCCGCTTTTGGTAAAAATGTATTTCCTAGAGTAGCCGCTTTATTAGATGTCGCTCAAATTTCCGATATCACTGGTGTTGAAGCTGAAGATACTTTTGTTAGACCTATTTATGCTGGTAAAAAAATTTCCTTTTTATAATTGAATGGAAGATTAATAAAAAATTTAATTAATTAGGCAACGCTATCTCGAAAGTTAAATCCATTGATCCAATTAAGATTGTAACTGTTAGAGGTACTGCATTTTCAGCTGTTGAATCTGGAAGCTCGGAGGCAGCTGTTGAAAAAGCTTCTGAAGCTGAAGGTTCTGGTAAGTCTTTTTATTTTATTTTTATTCATTCAAATTATTCATTTTAAATCACTTTATTAGACCTCACCAAATGGGTTGGAGAAGAATTAGTTAAAAGTGATCGTCCTGAATTAAGTACTGCAAGTAGAGTAGTGTCGGGTGGTCGTGGATTAAAAAATGGGGAAAATTTTAAATTATTATATGATTTATCCGATAAATTAGGTGCAGCTGGTAAGTTAATCCAATATTTTCATTATTTACGATTCATTTATTAACTTGTTTGATTTATAGTTGGTGCTTCCCGTGCTGCTGTTGATGCTGGTTATGTTGATAATTCTTTACAAGTTGGACAAACTGGTAAAATTGTAGCTCCTGAACTTTATATTGCTGTTGGTATTTCAGGTGCTATTCAACATTTAGCTGGTATGAAAGATTCCAAGGTTATTGTTGCTATTAATAAAGATCCTGAAGCTCCCATCTTCCAAGTGGCAGATTATGGGTTAGTTGGAGATCTCTTTAAAGTTGTACCTGAATTAACGGAAAAACTTTAAATTTAAAATAAAATTGACTTGAAGTACATACGTTACGTTTCTATTTGTTTATTGTTTAATGGATCGATGTATGATGCTTATATGTTTTGGTTATGTGGTTTAGATTAAAATGCGTTATTGCATATTAATAAAATAATCTTTAATTGAGTTTAGTTAAATTTATTATAAAAGTCATTAAGTTTGTTATTTTCATTTCAAATCATTAAGCTTAATCTAAGATATTTTAATCTACTTTCAATAATATTAACACAATAAAAATTATATGTTATAGCAATACTAAATTAAGATTTATAATAATAAATAACGATTTAAATAATACAAAAAGTATTAATTGTAATCAATATGATTTTAATAATCAAGTTTAAAATTTACAAATAGTTCTAATTTAATAAGCCCACTATTATCTTCAATAATAGAAAGCATAACTCTATCCCATTCAATAATTTTGACAATTTCATGTTAAATAAGCGTACTCTAAAAGAAAAAAAATCAATCAATAAACCAATCCTAATCAAAAAAACCCATTTCACTTACTTCATCCCCTTCCATTTCTTCTTCACTTTCTTCTCTTTCCCTATTTTTTATCCTTTCCACCTTATCCGCGAGTAGCTTATTTGATATTAGCGTTGATGCCACTACCAATTTATTACAACCAGCTACGGGACATTTGGCCTTAGCTTTCTTTTTTACATAACCCAATATAGCGTTTTTAGAATATGTATGTTGACACGGTTTATTAGTTACTGGATTTTCTAACCAATTGGTAGTAATGGGACATTTTAAACTTTCTTTTTGAGAAGAGATAAGAACTTCGTCATCTTCAGAAGAAGAACCTGAAAGCTCCTTGGTAACGTCTGGAAGTACACTATCTTTATGTAAAACAGAATATATATTTTGTTTAAATTGTAAATAATTTTCATTATGTGAATATTTTTTTCGAGTAGATAAGGACTCATATTCAAAAGTTTCGTTTTCAACTTGAGCAGTAAAAGCATCAAATAAAGAAGACTAAAGTAGAATATTAATCGGATTAGTTAAAAAAAATTAATTTGTTACCTGTAAAGCTTCACCTTCCGAATCTTTAATAATTTTTTTTGAAATATTTAATTGATTTTGATAAATTTGTACTAAATGTTGTTGTTTTAATATTTCTAAAAAATCTTTTTCAATTTGTTTTACCTAAATAGTTTTAAATTATTATTTCAATTGAAATAGATTAATTTACCTCTTGATGAGCTCCACTTTCTTCCATATCAACACCAATTTCTTGAAAAAGTGGTATCGTTTTATTAATACATTCTTCTACTTCTTTAATCCCTTTTTCAATTTGATATAATTTATTAACATAAATATTAGGTGGATCAAATTTTAATGGTATATTACTGAAATCAGGTAATTCAATTGTACAATCTTCTTCGTCTTCCATAATAATATAAATTTAAAATTAGATGAAAAAATGCAAAAAGATTAAAAAGTGAAATTCGAAATTTAAAAGTTCAAAATATTTATTACAAAATAATAAAATAGTTTTAATTACGAATGACATAATTACTACTTGGATGACAGATATGATTTAAACGTAATTGATGGAATGGATTATGCCATTGAGTTTTACAATATCTTCCATACCAACAATTATTTCTTATTAACATAGTATCCTCCTGAAATGGAGCAAGTTCTGAATGTGATAATGTAGCTCTATAAAGAAAGACTAATTCATTGAATAATTTATCAATTGTACAAGTATCACAAACTACAGTATCAATATCAAAATTCGTTAATTTACAATCCGACAAATTAATTTGTTTATTTTGTACTTTATCTACTATTTTCTTATATAATTCTTTAGGTGTTATATTCTCAGCTAATAAATATTTTTTAAAGATTTGACTTTCAATTGAATTACCCCAAAACCAGGTTTCTGGAAAATTTTCGGGCTCAAATTGAGACCAAATTTGAAATTGAGTATTTACCCCTACATCATTAATTGTTTCAGAACAGGATGGACAATAAGATTTATCACATAATGAACAACTTTTATCTTTATTTAATTGTTTTGGAAATAAGTTATTACATAAAGTACAACAACTATGAATTTCATTTGATTGACAAACATAACGATTATATTCTGGTAACATTGGTAAACAATAACAACATTTATATGAATGAATTATTGGAATCGATTGACTTTCATAACCCATAAATCTTTTATATGATTCTTCATCTACCATTAATTTAATAGAATTATTATTATTATTATTATTATTATTATTATTATTATTATTTGTTAATTTCAAAAATATAGGTTTAAACGTATCATTTGGCTGATAAGTAAATTCAATTGATTTAATAATTGGTCGATTTCTTTTAAAAAATATTGTATATTTAGGACACATAGGATTATTCAATATAATAGATGATTTTATACAATCTTTAATAAATAATTCAACAACTTCTTTTTTAAGATTTCTTTGTTGAATTTCATCTTTAGTTATTTGTTTTTCTTTATGAATTGCTAAATAAGTTTGACAAAGTTGATAAAGTAATCGATTAGATTGAGCACTGTTAATTGATTGACGACAAATGGGACAATTTGGATTTTCAAAATAACATTGGGCAATACATGAACCACAAAAAGTATGAAAACATGGAAAGATAGATACTGGATGATCATAAATATTATAGCATATTGGACACGTCAAATTTTCTTCAAATCCTTTAACAATTAATTTGTTTTTATCATTTTCATTGACTTTAAGTTCAAATTCATGAATCTCATTCTCACTCCCTTTTATACTAATTTTATCCCCATCTTTAATATCATATGACTTTTTAATGACTAAATTGATGTTATTTAAACTAACATTCTCAACATAACTCTTTAATTGAAAACACTTCTTATTTAACTCAACTACATCCTCATCGCTCTCATTATCAAATAATTGCTTAAATTTAATAACTACAACATCATCCATTAAATCAATCACTTTCCCTTCACTCCCATCTATTACTTTCAAATTCATTGAACCCCAACTTTCCTCAATTCTACTACTCTTTTGAATACTAAAATCCTCATCTTTATTTAGAGCACTACGTTTCATACCAATAATTGTAGATTGACTCATTTTTTAAATTCAATTAAGTTTGTTTCCTTGATTTCAGTTTCTTATTTTTGAATTTTTAAAAGTAAACTTTGGCCTATTTATATCCGAATTTCACCCCTTTTTCTATTACTGCGGATAGTTGATAAACTTCCCTTACTTAATTTTATAAATAAATTGTTCAATAACTTGACTCCTTCACTGCGTAGTATTCTTTGAACTAAATTGGTTGTATGATTTGTTGAATTAGTGAATTTAAAACTTTAAAAAATGTAAAAAATAATTCAATGTTGATAAATTTTAAAACTCAAATATCATTCTTTCAATTAATTTGAATTTTTACTAGAGTATCTGCCCAAAGAATAGATCAGCCGCTTAAATTGAGAAAGTGGATTCTTGGTTTCAAAGTGGGCAAAGATATTATTAAATTATTAAATTCAGAGTCCAAAATGACACCAATTTAAACCCCAAGCTTTAGTAAAAGGCTAATATAAAATAAGGTGGTACAGAATAATAGTTACGTTATATAATTAATTATTTGGAAATAATAATAACAATATTCAGTTAAATAAGCAATAAAACTATGGAATAGCCACTTTATCTTGAAATTTTTTTGTTTGTAGAGCAATCTTT
Organism: Batkoa obscura; assembly: GCA_030770535.1. Classification (NCBI taxonomy): domain Eukaryota; kingdom Fungi; phylum Entomophthoromycota; class Entomophthoromycetes; order Entomophthorales; family Batkoaceae; genus Batkoa; species Batkoa obscura. The sequence goes on from JASVEC010000029.1 coordinate 114,009, forward strand.
CAAATAAAAACTCGTTGGTTAAAGGTTATGCTCTAATTTTTGAGAACATTCAAATTCAATAGCCCAAAGTTCCATCACCTTAATTTTTAAAACACGCAAAATAATTTTTCAACATCCAATCAAACAAATACAAAAGGAATATACTTGCTGCGCGAATGAGAGGATGAATTTCAATAATTACGCAGCTAATGTAAAGTTATCCGAGTTATTATTGATATCGTGTTTATAATATAAATATAATAGGAATGAGATCTAAAGCCAATAAAAAACAACAAAGTTATCATCAAGAGATTCGTGAATTCTACACTTAAAATATGTTTAAAAACCCTTCCGTAAGAACCAAACGCAATAGTAAAAGTGAAGGTGGAAGCGTTGATTCCAGCCCATGTAAACGAACCGATTGTAATTCCACCATTTCATGGGGAGTATTATCCACCAGAAATATGCCTAATTCTAAAGTGAAAACAATTAATTTATTCAATGATGTAGAAGAGGTTCGATACAACCAGTTGTTGAATAACGAATTTAATGAACAAGTAGTATTTACATTTATCTATAACTCAGAGTATAATCTAATTTGTTATTTTGGTGAGGTTTATTTAAATCAATCGTTATTATGTAAAGGAAAACAATACAAGTTTAAAAATGAAGATGAGCTAGTTATTAAGTTGAAGGGTAATCAACAACTTAAAATAGATATTCAAATTAAAACAGAGCAAACTAATAAGGTTATTAAAGATTTTAAAGATAATTTAACTTGTACTATTTGTAAATATATTTACTCTTTTCCAATCACACTTATCCCATGTTTTCATACTTTTTGTGGTAAATGTATTATTCAAGAGTTTAAAGGTGATATGTTAACATGTCCAATGTGTAACCAATCAGTAGCTAAAGTTTATAAGAATGATGTACTTTCACAAATAGCACATAAATTATTATTAAATAGTAATGAGAGTGGATTAATTCCATTAGCATCTAATCATAATTATATTGATATTCAACAAGTGAAAAAAATGATTAATAAATATTTCGATGTAAGTAAAGTAAAAGAAATATCAAATTGCATTTATGAAATTAATTTTAAACGTAATAGACCAATTATTAAATCAATTGAACCAATTGTTAAGTATAATGGGGAATATAACCAAGTTAGCTTAGACTTAAATAGGAAAGGAGATGATATGTCATTCAAAATCAATGTGGATTTGAAATCTTATAATAAATACAACAAATATAAAGATCAAGATAATATTCCAATTCATTCATATAAATGTACTTATTGTTTGCCAGTTAATTCTGAATCATCAAGATATTTATGTAACAGCCAAGAGCGTCATATAATATGTGATATATGTGATTTTTTTTATCCAGAAAAATTAAGGAAAAACAAAGATGGTTGTGCATTATGCTATACTAATTCTTGTCCTTCTTGTGATTTAATATTATATGAATTAGGAATTAAATTAGAATCAAAAAGATGGATAGCTTATCAACCTAAATCTTTTCCATCGATTTGGTTTAATAGTAATACAATAGATAGTCAAATATTTCAAAATTATTTAAACTATTATAATTTATCACCAACTACCTTTTATCGACGTATTATTACTAAGATTCAAAATAAAGAGATAATATTACAAGATTTCAAATACCAAAATTTAACTTGGAATACAAAGGTTTGTGCTTTTTGTGTCAATAATGAATTATTTAATGAATTGGCTTTTCATTTTAGAGCTCAAATGACAAATGAGGAGTTACAATTGTTTCAAGAAGATATCAATATAAAGAGAAAAGATTGTTATTTTGGTAGAAAATGTGTTAAAAAATTGAGAACAAAAGGTAAAGAAGATTATAATCATGCTTGTCATCCTTGGGATCAATATTATGAGGATAACTCTATCGAGAAGGGTGTTTTTGATTTGAGATAGTATTATTGTATTTTAAAAAACCTGTTCCTTTTTATTTCTAATATCATTTTAATGTAATTTATTACTTGATACTGATATGTTTTTACTTTAGACTTTAATAAACTATAATCTTTTGTTTTATACTTTCAATGATTTTATTTTAACTTTATTCTTTTGATGCAATTAATATATGGGGATGTATTTTTTTGTTTAAGAATTTTACTAACAATCTTTCTGCTCAAATAATGCTTAAAGAATGAAAAAAGCAATGAAACCCAAAAAAACATCCCCATGTATAGAGTCCAAATATCAATATTAAATAGTTGCCTAAAAGCGTACTCTGACTTTTAAACTGGGAAAAAAAATAAAAATTGAAAACAAACTATATAATATCAAATTTATTAGATTTATTAATAATAATTATATGCACTTTATAATTTAAAATTTAAAATTCAATGTTTAAAGTTGAACTTATGATAATTAGTAAGTAATAAGTATAATGTGTAATAAATTTATTAGATATTATTTATTTTATAATATTTTATTATTTGAATGTGATAAAAATATAGAAAATAAAGCTCATTTTTAAAAGCTAAATTTATAAAAGAGCTTAATAAAATAGAAAACTATTGGCTAAAACCGCTCTCATTTTTATGAGTTTAACTCAATCACTTTATTTCTCAAAACACGCTAAATCAGTTTTCAAAATCTAATCAAACAAACCTATCAAAAAAGCGATGCTGCGCGATTGAGTGGGTGATTTTCAATAAGCGCGCAGCTATTGAAAATTATGATTAGAGATATGGTGTCGAAGAATATAAATAAACAGATATTTGAGCTTTAAAGAAATAAAAAAATTCAACTATATTGAGATTAAACTTTTAAAAATAACTCTATCTTTCCAAGAATGTTTAAAAATAGGACCTTAAGAAATAAACGTGGTAGTAAAAGTGAAACTAGTAGTGTAGATTCTAGCCCATGTAAACGTATCAATGATAAAGTAATCCAACCATGGGCAGTGTTGTCAGCAAGAGATATGACCTATTCTGAAGTGAAAATGATTGGCCTGGTAAATGATACAGAAGAGATTCGTTATAATCAGTTGTTAAATAACGAGTTTAGTGAGCAAATAGTATTTACATTTACCTATAATTTGGATTATAGTTTAATTTGTTATTTTGACGGAGTTTATTTAAATCAATTACCTTTAGATAAAGGGAAGCAGTATAAATTTAAAAATGAAGATGAGTTAAATATTAAATTAAAAGATGATAAACAAATTAAGTTGGATATTCAAATTAAAATGGAACAAAATAATAAAGTAATTAAGGATATTAAAGATAATTTAACTTGTATGATGTGCGATCAAGTCTATTCCTCTCCGGTTACTCTTATTCCATGTTTTCATACTTTTTGTGGTAAATGTATTATTCAAGAGTTTAAAGGTGATATGTTAGCATGCCCAACGTGTAATCAAACGGTAACTAAAATTTACAAGAATGATGTACTTTCACAAATAGCACACAAATTAGCATTAAATAGTAACGACAATAAGTCAATTCAAATTAAACCAAAGCAAGAACCTATCAATACCCAACAAGTGAAAAAAATGATTAATAAATATTTCGATGTAAGTAAAGTAAAAGAAATATCAAATTGCATTTATGAAATTAATTTTAAACGTAATAGACCAATTATTAAATCAATTGAACCAATTGTTAAGTATAATGGGGAATATAACCAAGTTAGCTTAGACTTAAATAGGAAAGGAGATGATATGTCATTCAAAATCAATGTGGATTTGAAATCTTATAATAAATACAACAAATATAAAGATCAAGATAATATTCCAATTCATTCATATAAATGTACTTATTGTTTGCCAGTTAATTCTGAATCACCAAGATATGTATGTGATAGAAATGAACGTCATATAGTATGTAATATTTGTCAATATCTGTTCCCAGAAGAATTGAAGAAAGGTGATAGTAACAATTGCAATAATGATTGCGAATTATGCCATAACAATTCCTGTCCTTCTTGCAATTCTATATTAAAAGGGTTAGGCATCGAATTGGAATCTAAAGCATGGAATTTATATGAGCCCCAATCATTTCCATTAAAATGGTTTGATGGTAATTCGATTGATAGTCAGATTTTTCAAAACTATATAAATCATCACGGTTTAACACCAACCACATTATACCAAAGTATCATCAGCAAACTTAAAAGCAAAGAGATAATACTACAAGATTTAAAATATAAAAATTTGAAATGGGATAAAATTGTATGTGAACATTGTATCAATGATGGTTTATTTAATGAATTGGCATTTCAATATAGAGCTCAAATGACTAATGAAGAATTACAAATGTTCCAAAAAGATACAAGTATTGAAAGGCAAAATTGTTATTACGGTAGAGCTTGTACTGGTAGATTTCTTGTTGAAGGACAAGAAGAATTTAATCATGCTTGTCATCCATGTGATGAATATTATACTGATAATTACTTATATAAGCATATCTATAAGCTGTGAGGGTGTTTCTTTATAACACGATCTATTTCATTTATATTTTAGTTTTACTTGAAATAATATATATTTACTTTTACATCACAATAAACCCTTACTTTTATCTTATTATACCTTTTAATGTTTTCTTTCGATTTCGTTCTATTATTCACAATTTACATCTATCATAATATTCAAAGGGATTTTTTTCTACATTAACTAATTAAGGTTTAAAGAATTAAGGCCAAACAGTATAGAGTATTCTATTTTTTTCTTGAATTCAAAGCTATTTATCTGTAATATTTCATTCTTAATCCCATCACCTCCCAGAGTGCATTCTTTTGTTTTTTTCATGTCAAGACAATTAAGTAAAGGTTTATAATCCGCCTTGCCATCCAATTGTTTTGGAAAAAGTGTACCTCTTTATTTTCTGATTTTATCAGCCTTTGTATTAATTGCACTCTCCCTTTTAACTTTGATAACAATTTGTTTTAACCCCCATGGTATTCAGTAGTTTATATTATTTACCATGGTTTCCATGGCTTATTTTATAAAACAATATTAACTATTTTTGCTGTATATACACTATTTGTAGAGCAAAAATGGCTTCTGGATAAAGGGTCCATATGTATCTCCTATTGTATTAAACACTCACTTTCTCAAAACAATAACCTTTCGGTCTAAGACTAAGATTTTCTATAGTCTGTAGTTAGAATCTTAGAGTTTTACCTAAATTTGATCATGTCCGCCTTTTATTCATTCTTTAAAACTTTGCTATCTTAAATTGACTATGCTTTGTTACGACAGCTAATAAAAAAGTTAGCCATCCAAATTTATAAAATTGAACAAAGATTTACTATGCTTTTAACTAGACTTCTAACTTCACCTATCTATAATGTTTATTATTAAAGCATGGCTTTAATATACATATTTCTTTTTAAAATGATATTAATTCAGATATCACAATCCTTTCTATCTATTAAGCAAGTAGGATATTAATTCTCATCATACAATTTATAAAAAATAGAGAAAGTTATTATACAGTTAAACATGTAAACTTCTCAGAAAGTCACAACATTTCATAGCTTGTTTAAACTGATTTACTGCTTTCATGTTTCTGTAGATTGGTTTTATTTCAATTAAACTCATTATATTTATTATAATGATCATGTAGAGCAGTTGATTTTAGTATTCTCTTAAAAAATCAATAATTCGGAGTAACATTTTTTTCAAGGAGATGCTAAATGAACTGTGTTTCATGTGGTGATTAGAATAAATAAAATGGGTTTGGTTGAAATAAAACCGTCTAAGAAGTATAAAAGTAGCGAATCAATTTAAACAAATTGCGAAATATTGTTAACTTTCTGAGAAAGTCCACGCGTTTGACTATAGTTATCATGAATTATGGGATTCAATTAGACCTAATGAGCCTCCTTTTATAATCCCAAATTTAAACGTTAATGACGCAATAATTCTTTAAGTATTAAAGGAGATATACGGTTTACGATCTAATGATATATGATTGTAATTTAATTACTTTTAAATGAAATATATAAGACTTATAGTCAACTATTAAAGAAAACTCTTTAAAGGCACTTTTTGAGCTATTTTTACCTTCTAAAATCAATCTAGCTTGACCTTTACCAGCTTTTATCGAATAAGCTTATAATAAAGGATATTGATAACGAATAACAATTATATAATATAAAAAAATATTATGTAAACTATATAAAATTTTATTAAAAAATAAAGGTGTTACTCAAAGAGGTCGACTAATACATAATCCTCCATTACTAATGGTTCTTCGATTTGAATACCATTAACATTATCGAAATTTGGCGAATAGTTACTGTCCAGATTGATAAAGCTATTTTCGATTGGACTTGAGAAATAATTGGTGTTTATGAAGGGATAGTTGCCGTCTTCAGTTAAAATAGGCGAGAAAAGATTATTGTTAGTCATATTAAATAAATTAGTTTCATCTAACGATGAATGATTGTTTTGTGGCTGTGTTAACATGAGGGTGAGGTCAGAGAAGAGGTTAGATTGGTGTTTTGCTAAAGTAAGAGAGAGTTGAAATAAAAAGTTACTTTCGGGTTGTACTGCCAATGTTTGAACATCCGATAAAAGTTTAAAATATTGTTCTTTATAATCAATTACCGAAGTATCTTTATCATCAGTATCTTTGTTGGTACTGGTAGCGCTTTCGCTATTGGTATCAACCACATCATCAATATGAAATTCATTCTTATAGAAGGTTAGTTTCTTTACTGGGGTAGGCGTAGCGAGATCCTTTTCATTTCTATCCTTGGCGCGTTGATTTTGGAAGAATACTTTAATACTATTTTCAGGGACACCAAACTCGCTCGCGATTTTATTTCTTTCACTTCTACTTGGAATTTTATTTTTTTGATAGTTTTGCATTAATATCTCGCGTTGTTCTTCTGTAAATTTAATGCGCTGCTGTCTCTCCTTTTTAGCAGTTTTGCTAAAATCATAAAGAGTTAAGCTATCTTTCATTTGCCTTGGAAATGTCTTTTTAGCCATTGTAAATCTAACAATTTATTGTTAAATGGTTTATATATACACAAAAAACAAATATTTACCTTGATTGAGATGAAGTGATCAAAAATATTTTAAGAGTAAAGTTGGAGGTGAAATTCGTGTCTTTTTATACTTTCTAGACAAAACTCTGAATCATACACCCCCTACGCAGTTAATTCTAATTACTAAATTCGAGCGGAATTCAAGGCTCCACCAATCATTTTCGTAATAGTGAAATCTATTCGAAAATTTGTTCATAATTAAATTTTGGGGATCAGTTTTGGTTATCATGTGGTTTAGTGTAAATTTGAAATATTTTATCATCTAAGTCTTCATAAATGGAGTCCCTTATTAACAAATGCTTTTAAATTTTATAAATCTCTAAATCTTTTAGATAAAAAATGATAATCTTTCATTTTCATTTAGTCGCTTTTAAGAATTATATATTTATTCCAAAATAAGAATAACGCAGTAAAAATAAAGGAAAGAATGAATTCACACTTCAAACTCTCGCATTTGATTAGCTAATTTTAGAATCATGAGATCTGGTGTTTTTATTTTTTTGTGAAATAGAACACGCAATCGTGCTTTATCTACTTTAATTTTCAATACTATTAATTAAAATAAGAAAAGCTGTATTTATTAAATATTTCAAAAAGCAATCAATAAGGCTCACTTACCAGATTTAACTTAACTTACTTGTAAATAGGATCCTGAGACGGTCTATCCAAGGCATCTTCTATTTATATTAACCAAAAAGTAACTAAAACTACAGCTCTTACTGTTTTAAAAAATCCATTTATATCAATATTACCTTTTAAATAAAGTATAGGTTTTCGCTAATAAAGAATAATCTGTTATAGTTTAGAATAAGCTTATTAAGGCTGAACTCTCAAATTAGAAGGAGAAATACATTTGATGGATATTAAGAGATCAAGCTGTGAAATTTCAAATGCTCTACATGAATTTCCACACGCTCTATAAACTATGAAGTGTATTTGAATAATATTTATAAAAATAGTCAATATCAACCTTATATAAAAATATGATTTTATGGTATTCTACTATCAAAATGGTAGCATATACCACTAGCCTCACAAAGCTAAAAATTGATGAGTTGTAAAACCATTTGATCCATTTGACATACATACAGAAAGGACATTTTATATACAACGCACTTAGATATTTGAATAAATGACTTGAAAAGTATAGTAAATAATTAACATTTGCTAAATGCTAATTTAAAATATCAAGTGTCTTTAATAAATAATAATCTTTTCGCATGCAATGCAAAACTCCTAAATAAAGCGCAGTAAACCAATTAGATCGACTTAACGTGAGCTTAATAGAGCCAATCAAATAAACGTGTCACTAGTTTTTTATTACATATCCAAATTTGAAACTTTCTGGGCTTTACTGGTTAACTGTAATATAATGACCATGACAGATACATTCAGATTATTTACTTCAGATTTTTAACTATTACTGCAACTTTTGAAAATCTAGTGACGTTCAATAGGTTATATGTGGTATTTTAGCTTATTACGGCTATGACAAAAATTTTCAACAGACTGAAATAAAAAAATTTCGATAGTAATTCTCAACAAAATTTAACAAAGTTTAAAGTGTTATTTATAATGGAAATTCTAAGTTTTGTTCACTCTTACTAAAATTATTATCAAACTCTTCTCACTTCAGTTTGTTTAACTTTTTTTTCTTGCTATAGCTGTAGTAAGCTAAAAATGTTGTACTTTGACTTTTGAAAATAGTATTTATACTATCTTATACAATTTTATTAAAACTTATAAGCATTCCTGCTAATTAAGAAAAATTTATTGCAATATTCTATTTACATTACTTTAGAATAATATTTTCAAATCAAACATTACAAGAATATTTATTAAAGTGATTATTTTTTAAATTACCTTGAAAAGTAATGTCATAAAATTAACCTTGATTTTAGACTGTGATAATAATATTATAAATAGAAGTTATTTTTTTTTAATGATTAGTAATAACAGTATAACAGTTTATAAAGAACAAAGAAGCGGAAAAATATTCAAAGTTAGGAAATAAAAAATAAAAAGAAATAAAAAACGAGTTAATATAGAAGTATAATTGATCAATGGATAAAAAAGTTTAACAAGATGGAGTCTCTCAAGAAACAGACTTTAACGGAAGCAAAGAGAGTAAATCCATTAGGGAAGAAAATTACCAAACGCTAATATATAAAAGGAAAGGAACTAGACAATTAAAAGTATAAAGAATAAGAGGCATATGGGGATGTATTTTTGTGTTTAAGGATTTTGCTACCAATTTTCCCACTGAAATAGCGCTTAAAAGATAGAAAAAGTAATGAAGCCAAAAAAAACACCCCCATATTGTCATTATATTCCACATTCCACGTGAATATATTTAGTTGAAACTAATAAGTGTAAAGATTCTAAAAATAAATACTCATTAATGTTCTTGTAGGAAAATAAGGAATAATAAAGCAAACACATGGTTCTAGGAATAAAAAAGTATTTGAAACATATAAAAGATTAAAAACTAATTATCAATAAATATAAGTTAAACATGAATCTCGTTTTTATTTTATTATCAGTATTATAATTTGCTTTAAGCAACGGTATATGGCTTAAAAAGAGCGCTACTAACTTAGCTTTGAAAGTTCCAACACAATATTTCAACACCCCAAAACATAGCTACGATGGTGATCAAAACAACTATTATGAGTCAATCGTTCCAAAATCAGGCGCCAAAGGCTCCCCATTGCTTATTTGGCTATTAGGGGTGGTGCTTGGGTTAGCGAAGATATTGAATCAAGTATAAGCATGGCTTATAAACTAGCTGACAAGAATATCACTACTACTATTTTACATCACAGATTGAGTCAAAGAAATCAACAATCTAACATCAAGTACTATGATCATTTGAAGGATTCATTAGTTGTATTTGCCAATACTATACTTAGTTTAAAAGAATATAAGAAAATTTATTTAGGTAGTCATTCCCCTGGTGCTCATTTAACTTCTTTAATGGCATTAAATGCTAATCACTATACTAATGATAGTAAACAATTGAGCCAAATCAAACAAATCAAAGGTGTGGTTTCCATTGACGACATATTCAATATTCCATTTTTAGTTAGTAAATATGAAGAGTGTAATGAGGAATACATCATCCCATCATTTGGAGATAACCAAATTGAATGGAAGGCAGCATCACCACAATCCGTTTCAAAAGAAGTAAATAAGATGGACTACAATCAGCTGCATAGTTACTTACTAATTGATTTTAAACAGGATACTTTAGTCAACCTTGAGCAGACGCTCGAATTTACATGTCATTTAAAAGAAATTGGATTCAATAATGTACAAGTAGTAAGTGGTGACTTTAGTGACCATAGTGATATTCTAAAAAACACTAATGTAATTGATCAAATTTATGAATTTATTTTGTAATCTCCATAAATAGAATTACTTCATATACTTTTTGAAATTTTAGATTCATATTTATTGTCTTTTATTTGGGGGTGTTTTTCTTGGTTTCATTGCTTTTTCCATTTTTTAAGCGCTATTTGAGCAGAAAGATTGTTAGTAAAATTCTTAAACACGAAAATACATCCCCATTTATTAAAATTCTATCAATAGGATTTAGGATAGATTTTTGACTAAATCATTTGTACTATTGTTCAGTATAAAAAACTTTTGTCAAATCAATCAGATACTTTGAATATTATTTGTATTAATGTGTGTATATATTACAACATATTTTATTAAAAGTATTGAAATTAAGGAAATACAGTATATTTCAAAAATTAAATAACTTTTAAAATATCAAAACTGTTTAAGAGATCTATACCTATATTAAGCCAAAGTACTTATATAGGGTGTAATAGACTATAAAAACATATAAATGGCTATTGAATAAAAGAAAGGGGAAGAAATAAGCTTCAATTATCCATGATCTTTTATATAGTTATTGGTAAACGTTATTGTTTAAATGCTACACAATCGAAATCGAACCATTCGTATTGTTTTGTAGATACCTCGTATTTTCATAGTATTTCAAGCATTTTATTATAAAATTGTTAGCTTTTCTACCACCTTATATCCCTATTACAGGTTTAAGAAAAACAGGGGGTCTATCAATTTAAACAAAAAGACATTTGGATCAAATTTGAAAGAATAAAAAAAAATTATTAAATGTATTATTTTTCAAGGTTTTGATAATAATATCAAAATAAACAAAAATACATTTTTAGGTAATATGATATTTAAAAAAGATAAAAACAACAAAGTTGATTAAAACAAATTTAACTTTAAAAATGAAATTTTTATTTTTATTATTTACATTATAGATTACTTCAACTAATAGTATGAATAAAATGAGAAGTAGCATTAAAAAAAATGCTAGTACTTTAAAGCTTAGAAATTTAAATAAGATTTGAGGATGTTTTTTTTAGTTTCATTACTTTTTCCATTTTTTAAGCGCTATTTCAACGGAAAGATTGTTAGTAAAATTCTTAAACAAAAAAATATATCCCCATTTAATATTTTAAAATATATTTATGATTTTATCAAAATAATTATCATGAGCTGATTGCTTTAAAATCAAATATTGAAAGCTTTTTATTATTAGTTTAACTATTAAATAATGCTTAAGTACTGAAAATATTGAACTAAGTATAAAAATAACTTATAAATTAGCTGGAAAAAATATAATTATTAGTATTTTGCACTATAAATTAAATTAAATTAAAAAAATTAAAAGTTGTTATTAAGTATTGTAATTATTTAAAAAAACTATTAATTGGATTTACTAATATTATATTTGATTTAAAGAATATAAGAAAATACATTTAAGTAGTTGTTTCATTGGTGCTTATTTGGTTTTTTTAATAACATTAAGTATTAATTACTATATTAAAAATAATAAACAATTAAATTAAATTAAATAAATCAAAAATACAATATTTATTGGTAATATATTTGATATTTTATCTTTAGCTATTAAGTATAAAAAATATATGGGGATGTATTTTTTGTTTAAAAACTTTACCAACAATCTTTCTGTTCAAATAGCACTTAAAAAATGGAAAAAGTGACAAAATCAAAAAAGCATCCCTATACTTTAATTTTTTCTCTTAGATGAGCAGTGTGAAATATCGCTTCATTAGCTCCATGATTGATTATAATATAATAATCAATTCAGAGTTCCTTATATAGATTTGCTGTGAGAATTGCTACCACCTGATCACGAAGAACTTATTGTCCACGTTTTAATGTCCATATTTGGTAACGATAATAAGGAACAATTGTTATCATGTTCCTTATATATAGCCACCCAGTTGGAGTATAAAAGAGATTCTTCAACATACCAACTCGAGGCTTTTTTAGTTGAATTACTCCCTGATAACGTATCACTAATAAAATCACTAAGTCTTTCTGACAACATCTTACATAGATTTTACAGTAATATCTTCTATTATATTTGTTTTACATAATTCGTAGCTTATATGTATCATTTCTATTAAGCTAAGTCTATCTTAGTTACATAAACTAAGACCGTTCGACTCAATGCAAGTTAATTAAACAAGAGTAACTTTTAACTTCGACCACTGAGTATCAACTTTCACAGCAGTTAGTTCAAAAAAGAGATGTAATAGTTATAATCATTTAACCTAATTTTTTTTTTAAAATTAGGCCAATTAAAAAGACCTTTTATCCTTTGTCAATAAAACTAAGAATGTGGGAGTCGTTTCAGAATTTTTGGTCAATTATCTATTATTTGAACCAAATAGCCAACTTGTAAAACGAACCCCACTAAATTAATAATAAAAATAGGGTAATAATGCAAAAGGAACAGGTTTAAATTTAGCCAACAATAGGAAAAATAGTTTAATATTTATGGGGTAATATTTTCACAATTTATTTAGATTATTGTGTGTGATTTTTATTAACATTGTAAAATTGACAAATTGAGACTACTAAGAAAAATTGGGGCTCCTTTCTAAAAACGACTTCCTTTATACCTTCCAGTACATGAAGGCTCTAATGATGAATATTTTCTTATTACCTTACGAAGTTCATTGCCTATTTGATTTTTTATTTATAATTTTTCAATTATTATTCTTTATTAAATAAAGACAAAGCTCTTACAACCCCCAAATTACAAAAGAAATATAAAAAAAAAGAAAAAAAAGTGATGAATTAGCTAAATTTATAATGACATATTAAATCTCATTTAGTAATATATATGATAAAAAGAAAATAGGCTACAATTATTATTTTTTTAATGTATATATTTAATAAGGAAAGGAGTAAGGAAATAAAAATTTAGAATAAAAAAGTAACAAGTTAACTAACTTAACATTCCATTGAATGACTATCAGAACAATCTTGATTCAATCTCATATTCATGGAATTCAAATTAACTTTAGCATTAGGATCTTCATCCAATGCATGAATATTAGATTGAATTATATTAAATTCATTCAATTCAGGTGTATGAATAGAATCCTCTAAATCCGATTCATTCGAAGTTATATGTCTTAAAATAGGTTCAGAATCTTTAAAAATAATAGGTAACGGTCTTGGTACACTGTTAATGTCCTTTGGATTATTTTTGTTTAGAACTCGGATTATCTCTTCAATTGTTGGATATTCTTCAAATTCTTGTTGACTGTATTTGTAAATTAATTGTCCCTGTTCATTGATAATAACAGTACCACCCATCTGGAAACCATCTCCACGAAAATTCCCTGGAGTTTCTTTATTACTTTGTTTAATAGCTTTTCCTAATGATAAAAAATGATTAATACTTGTTATTATATATAAATAAATTATATATACTTGTACTCTTCCTGAACAACTTTTTTAATGATTTCAACACAGGAACTTTTTCAAAACCAAAATATTGGTAAATACTTTTTTTAGTATCTAAATAAATTTCCCCATGCCAATAATTGCCTTTCATAAACGAAGTTAATCCTTTACAGTCAAATCCAACAGCTATTAACTTCACATTCAATTTTTCAAGTTCTCGCATCTGTTTACTAAGTTCTAAGGCTTCAGTGCTAGTTTTTAAATCTTAGTTTTGGAATTTAGATAAATAGATTTGTGCATCTTACCGACATAAACAACATCCAAATCTTCTTAAAAATTTAACAACAATTATTTGATCTTTATACAACTCACTGAATAAAAAACCGTTACTAGGTTGATATGTGGTTTCTAAGCGTAAGTTTGGATCAATAGTATCGTATAATTTGGACATTTTTATTTAATGACAATAAATATAAAGAAATAAAATAAAATAAAATAAAATAAAATAAAAGTATAAAATAGACTTTCTGTTATTATTTATACTTTATTCGTTATAATTCTAGTTACTTGATTGTAATAATTAGAAGTTTTGTTAATTAGTTTTATATAAATTTAGTTTAGCTTAATAATTGATAGAAATTTATTTTAATTTGGGGGAAATAAAACAAATTTTGATAACTATTCCTTTTTCTATTTGGCTCCCTTTTACATTTCATAATACCCCTTAATAGGAGGATGTTTATTATCTATTTTTTATTCACTTTTAAATCATTGATATATGTATAATAAGAAAAATATTATTATTTAATACAATTAAAACAATAATGATAATAATAACAATAAATGATATTTTATTTTAATTTAATAACTAAATAGTTTGACTTTATTACTTCATTTTATTTATTTTCAACTCTTTACTTTCAATTTGGAGTTGTAAGTACACCCATTATTATAATAACCCTAAAACTCAGTTATAAAAATATATAAAATTAAATTTCTAATTATAAAAAAAGCAACTGAGATTGAAAATTTGAAATAAATTTAAAACAAAGTGATAGAGATAATGTTAAACTTTAAAAATTATAGTTTTCATTTAACTTTAAAGTGAAGTTTTAAAATTACTTTTATCTTATAAACTTTAAATAAAATAATATAGTTTGATTTGATTTTATATAAATTCAGTCAAATTTAATATTTTTATATTCAGTTTGAACTATCAAACAATCGATAATTTGAGATGTGTGAAATAAAGAACTGATGACTAAATTCAATAAATTGATGTGTCTAAAAAAACATAGTAGCAACCATGCATAATTGCAACCTTTTTTAAGCCACTACACCCAATTTTATTTAAAGTTTCAATTTTTGGTTGTAGAATTCACAATCAAATTTCTATCAGTATTCAATACAATTGAGGAATCCAAAAAAAATAGTATCAATATGATCAGGATGGGATTCGAACCCACGCCTCCGAAGAGACCGCGGCCTTAACACGGCGCCTTAGACCAACTCGGCCACCTGATCTGAATTATTAAAATTTAAATAAGTAACTTAATTATAATCAATTTATATGTGAGTTTTTTAATGAATAAAAGCCACATTTTAGAAAATGACCAAAAAGAAAGGGATACGAAATTCCAACATTATGATTTAATAAAAAGGGAGAATGTGTGTTTAATAATTGTAAAGTTATTAACAATTATCAGTTTTAATAAAATAAATTGATAATATCAATAAAATTAAAGCAATATCTAATAAAAAAATCAAATAAAGATGAGTTTTGAACAATTATTAGTAACACAAGTGACCAAAAATGGGATGAAAAAAATACATTTATCCGAAATATTAAATGGAAAAGTAGTAGTGAAACTGATGCGTCGATTTGGTTGTCCATTATGTAGGATGGAAGCGAAAGCATTATCAAGTTATAAACCAATCTTTGGTAAGTTAATGAGAGAAAAAGATATTTTAATTGATTATTTATGATAGATGGATTGGAACTGATTGATGTGATAAGAGTTATATATTAATAATCTTTGTTTATAGATAAATACAATGTAAAATTAATTGGTATTGGGTTTGATATCAATGGGTATAAAGTAGGTTTTCCTTTTTTTTTTAAATAGTCTTTATTATAATCTAAATATTCAAATCAAATAAGGAATTCGAGCAAGGTAACTATTGGGATGGAGAATTGTATTTAGATCAAGAAAAAAAAGTATATGATTATTTTAATTTAAAGAGAGTGACTTTATTTAATGCTATATTCGCTTTTACCAGTCCAACTACTTGTAAGTTATTTTATTTTATTTTATTTTGATAGATTTTTTAAAAAAACTGTATAGTGAACTCCTTAAAACAGGCTAAAGAAATGGGTGTTGGTGGGAATTATACGGTAATTAAATATTATTTTCTATATGATTGAATATTAACATAGTTTGATGCTTATTTAGAAAGGCGATGGCTTGTAATTTTAACTTATCAATTGTATAAATGGAACATTTTTTAACATATTTTAATAGTCAATTAGGAGCCACACTATTATTTGATAATCAAGAGTTAATTTATAAATTTGAACAAGCAACGGGTAGTGATTACCCAGATATTAAAAAGATGATTGAGTTGATTGGGGGTAATTCCAATGTCATTGAGGTAAGGTTTTATACTTGAAATTACTAGTTATTGTTAATATTTGTTTTAGAATACTATTTCTCCTCATTTTCCAGTATATCATGATAATAAACTATAGTCTTTTCTTTTTTAAGCCATTTTATTTTGCGTTATTTTATATCGTTTGTAGCTTATAATTTATTACGTTATTTTGTATCATATGTATCTTATAGTTTATTATTTTGTATCAATTTTTAAGTGATGTATTTTTTATTCATTATTAATTTTTTCAAAAGCTTATTAAATCTTTCCGAATTGAAATATATTAGTTGATTTATAGAATAGTAATACTGAAAATTTTCAACAAATTTTTTTATTTTAAATAATAGAGATTTTGATCAAAAAACAATTGAAATAAAAAAGCAATTATATTTGTTAAGATTTTATTTAAGCCATAAAATTAATTCTCTAACAAAAATTAAAAAAAAAGAATACTTTATAAACAATAATTCTTCTATTTTTTTCAAAACAGAAACATGAAAAAACTTAATAACATTATCATCGTTATTCTATGTTATTAAATATTCTTTCACAATCATTTTAATAGTATAATTACTAATATGTAGCACCATGGTTAATTTTTTTATAAAAAATTCAAGTATGGCTAAATTATTTAATAAAACTAAAAAAATCGACTAATTACCCTAAGAATAAATACTATTAAAAAATAGAATAAATCCAAATCTCAATTTCATCTCAATAATTACGATATTAACATATTGTTGTCGGGCGATTTTATTTATAAACATTAAGTTTGAACTTTAGCCACACTAAAAGAAATTCAGCTAATTAAATTGATTTATAAAAAGACATGAATTCAATTTAATTAGTTGAAATTATTGATATGTTACAAGTTTATTTTAACCTTAACTTCAAAAATGGATTGTTGTGACTTAACAACAATGTGTTGAACACAAGTTGCGATGTTAAAGGCCATTAAATTACTAAATTTGTCTATCGATTAAAAAAAACCATAACTCAAAAAATGAAATTATGCTAAGTGGATAACTGGATAAAATAGGCTAATTGACTAACAAAATTTCAAAAAAATGCGAAGTGTGAGTAAGGGAGTAATAATTATTAAAAATATTAAAGAAAGTATAAATATGAAACTCAACTCCAAACATTAATTATTTGTATTAAATAAATCAATTCTATCTATTTCTATATTAACAAAAGAAACATATAACAATGACTACCGAAAAGAGTTTAATTGGACAAAAAATTAATTTAAATATTGAAGTTAATCCCTGGGATAAACCAGAAGAAATTGTTAAACTAAATTCCGCTTGGGATCATCAAAAAGTATTATTTAAAATATTTCGAAGATTTGGTTGTCCTTTATGTCGGTAAGTAGAGAATAATAATCTATTGTTATTGTATCTTTTTATAATATAATATATTTATGCTTTTTCATTTTATTTAGTTTAGAAGCTAAAGTACTTTCCAATTATAAAAAAGAGTTTGGTAAATTTATTTATGTTTTATTATAATAATCTTATTTATTTGTTTATTCTTAATAGAAAAATTAAATGTTCGTGTTATTGGTATTGGATTTGATGAATTAGGTTTAAAAGTAATATAATAATAATAATATTAATATATAAACATAATATTAATAACATATTCTATTTTATAATAGGAATGGACTGAAAATAAATTTTGGGATTATGAATTATATATGGATAAACCAAGAACTTTATATAAATATTTGAATTTTAATCGTCATAATTATTGGTCCGGTATTGTTACTTTATTTGGTGATGAAGAACGTAAGTATATTATTATTATTATTATTAAGTATTATTTATTTATTTATTTATTTATCTTTTATTTATAGAAAGAGCTTCTAGAGCTTGTAAAGAACGTGGTATCACTGGTAATATGTTGGTAAGTTTGATTAATAATTTATTAATAATTTATTAATAATGTACTTTTATTTAGGTTGGTGATGGATTGTAATAATTAACTATACTAGTATAACAAAATAATAGAATTATTAATATAATATTTGTTTTTTAAATAGTCAATTAGGTGGTACTTATTTACTTGATCAAGGTGGTGAAATATTATATGAATTTAAACAAAAAGGTTATGGTGATTATCCAAGTTTAAAAGAAGTTATATTTGCTGCTGGTGGGGATCCTAATATTGTTGATGTAAATATTATTTATTTTATTATTATATTAATTGTTATTTATTTATTTATTTACTTATTTATTTATAGCATAAAGATGAAATTTTAGTACGTCATTGTAATGATGCCCAATGTCAAATTTAAACTGATATTAAAGTTTGAAAGATGCTTTTGGTTATGTAATAAGTGATCTTTATTTAGTTTGTTGAATTTTTATTCTTGTTGATGCTTTTGAATAAAATAAACTATTTTTCTACTAAAAATTATTATAACCTATTTTTAATATTGAAAATTAATCTTATTAAATCAAACTATATATAATATAACAGTTAAATACTATATAGGGAAGTATTTTTTTGTTTAAGAATTTTACTAATAGCTTTTCCACTTAAATAGCGCTTAAAAAATGGAAAAAGTGATGAAATAAAAAAAACACGCTCATATAGTAATATTGAGATTGTGCTTTTTAATTTGATTACTATTTTCATTTTTTATATAATAAAAGATTTGAACAATTCGTTAATTAGGTTTATCAACAAAAAAAAGACAGTATATGGGGATGTATTTTTTGTTTAAGAATTTTACTAACAATCTTTCCGCTCAAATAGCGCTTAAAAGATAGAAAAAGTAATGAAACAAAAAAAAACACCCTCATATATATGAAAATCACTTTATTTATTTATTTTTTAACTACTTTAACATAGTCAATTTATTACTCCATTTTTTAGGTAAAAATCGACTCCACATTCTTTTTAATATTGGATAAAAATAAACATTTTTACCAAATAAATTGGAAAATGTAAATAACAATAATGAATAAGTTGGTAATCCTAATAACACAGAACTTATTCTATAACTCCATGGGCCTTCTTTTAGGGAACCTATATAAAAAAGATAAATGCTTAGTTCTCTTAATACTCTTTTTTTACATACTATTAATTACTAATTCATTGAAATTATTTTTTGATTTAATAGTAGTAATATCAAAAAAAAACATTGTATTATAAAATGAATCTATATCTATTATTAAAAATAGATCAATTTATTCCTTACCTTTTAAGCCAAACAGATTATTTAATAAAGGTCTTGAAATATAAACCGAAGTGGAGCCAGTGATAGCAAAGATGCCCATAATTAATATAAAATCTTTATAAAATAAGAATGAATTTTTTGGATGTGGAGATATTTTTTCAAATAATGTTCGTTTGATTAATAAATTATCATTAAAATGGAATGTACTTTTTAGTTTTGTTGGTTTAATACTTGTAGTTAATCGTGTTAGTAACATATTCGATATAATAATTGATTATTTGTATTTGATTTAAAATCGGGTTTATATGAGTCTTGGTTGAGGCTTAAAAAAATAATATCTTTTATTATTGATATAAAAATATATACAAGTATTATACTATTTTCTTAAAAAATAAAAAATAACAAATATTAAAAAATGATCAAATGTAAAATTTAGTTTAATAACCAATCATAAGCTTTGATCTTTTATCTCATTAATTTAAATAATTAATTTCTTCATTAATATATTAATATCATCAAAAAAATAAATGAAAAACATTCTATATTAATTGAACAAAAGTTATATTATTTAAAAATTACATTTATTTATAAATAAACTCCCTACTGTTCTTACACCACCTTACGACCACAACACTCAGTTTCTTCTTTTTTACTTTTACTTCCACAGCATTCATTATCCCCCTTACCTTCCTCACTCATATTATTCTTTACACTTAATACTCTCTCACTTTTTTTATTTCTATTCTTATTTTTTAAATGATTATTATGATTTGGTGTCCAATTTCCTAAAGATTCATTAGCATAAAAATCCATTGGATAGACATTTTGAAATTCAATATTATCTAAAGCAACATTAACTTCATAAGGAGTTAATAAGGGCTTATTAAATGCATAACCCCAATCAATACTTAATCGAGGACAAGCTATTTGAACAAAACTAATAATCAATGAAATTAAAAAAGTTATGTTAGTTGATTAATAGTGTTATAACTGTTAATACTTACACATCGATATTTTCAAATTCATTTAATTTGGTTGGAAAAATTTCAGATAATAAAATAATACTATAATTTAATCCTTTATCTTGAATCTTCTCTTTCAATGCCTAAAAACAAAACATTATCAATTAAAATCCCTACTACAGAAAAACCCTTACTTCCAAAACTCGATTACTACCCTGTCTACCAAGGGTACCTAAAATGATACCAAATTTTTTGGCTTTTTTACTCTGTTGAATTGCAAATTCTCTTATCTCATGCATTTCACTATGATTATAATATTCTCGAGTAAATTTTTGATTATATGGGTCATATCGATAAGCTGGTAAATCAGGATTAGCTATCATAGCGGCTTCTAAATGAAATCGACCATCACCTAGGTAGCTAGTATTTTATAAAAGGTATTATAATTGTATTAAATTATTAGGAAGAGGATATATTACACTTACATCAATGCATCTTGTGAGTTAATTTTTGGTGCTGTACAACCTAATATCTCACCAGGGCTTAATGGCTTACTTTGTGGTATTAAAATTTGATAATTTTTAGAAAGTAATTGATATGAAGCCTAATTATTATTATTAATATTTTAAAAAATAAATATTAATATTTTAATGATTCAATAATAAACGTTAATAAAATACTTACTTGTAAAGCAGTACCAAATTGAATTGTACCTACTAAGGCTAGTTTACTACCAGCTTCAAAATTATATTCTACAGTATCAATGAAGTGTTGGATATTGATACTGATATCGACAAAGATGTATAATGTTTTTATACTAGTGATATCAACAGGAACTAATAAAGTTTTAAAATTAAAATATAAAATTCAATAAAATAAATCAATAAAAATGAAACAATATTTCAACCTCATTTACCTAAACAAGAATGACCATAATGTAATAAAAAATCACACTTTAATGCTTTAGCTGTGAAATCATCTACACAACATGCACCATAAGTTACATCCCCCATTATTACTGTTTTTACATTACAGAATCTGATTAAATATTTAAGCTGAATATTTTATTCTTTTTATTAAAAGCTATTTTTTATTTACCTTTCCAATATATCCGCTATAGTACAAGCAAACATTAATATACCTTCAGGGAATTGTAAAGCCACTATAAGAGATGGGGATTAATTTTTTGATATTGATAATAATAAACTAGTTTAGTAAGATACATATATAAATCATTACCTTTTGTAGCTCCAAATTTTTTAATTTGCCAAATACTCTTGTGAATTTCAAAGTTATAATTGGAAGGTAACTAATTTTTATTAAGTTGATTATTATTTTTTAAACATTTTATTAAATAGATAATGTATACTTGTTTTATTGCCATATTTAATAGCTCATTATTTAATATATCTTCTGGTATTTGGTTCCATAGTCGACGATTACTAACTCGAGATTTTGGAGCGGTGGCATTATCTATTAGAATTTTTTTTTTAAAATGATTTTTTTTGGTATTGATTACTATCTAGTGTCTACCTTCAATATCTTCTATCCCTTTTCTAATTGTTGTTAAATCCATTTATTTATTTACTTTGATTTAATAAAAATAATAACTTGAAATTTCAAAACTAAAATTCCTAAAAATAAATTGCAAAAAAAGGACTAAGTGCCAAAGTTCCAAAATAAAGCTGCATAAATGAAGTTTATTTTGAATTTTTAGATTCATTCCAATTCAATTTTTAGAAATCAAATTCATTCTTTAACCAAAAGTTGAAAAAGTAAAACAATAATCAAATTATGTCAAGTGTAAGTATAACTATATATTATATATTCACAGTTTTAGCAAACCTAACTTCAAAGTTCAACACTGAAAAGTCACAACTTCAAATTTCAAACAATTAAACTATCAATCTCATTAAAAACTCCACTCACAAAAACGATAAATGCTAATCTCATTTCTCTGTTTATTAGTTAATCCCTGTTAATCCCAAACCCTTTTTACAAAATTTAACTGGAAAAGCAGTAGTAGTCAAACTCAAGTGGGGTTTAGAATACAAAGGTTTTTTAACTTCGGTTGATTCTTATATGAATTTACAAGTAAGCATTTAGTAATAATTGATTTATCTATACGATTATTGTTTCTACTTGTTTTTTATTATCAATTTTTATTTTTATTTTTATTACCTATTAATATTTGCATTTTTATAGTTGAACTCAGCTGAAGAATTTGAAGATGGAATAGGTGCTCAAGTTGGGGAAGTATTGATAAGGTAAAAAGCTGAACTTTTTTATCTCGGAATGTGTATTGATAATTTTATTTTGATTATTAGGTGTAATAATGTATTATATATCCGTGGAGCTGATGAAGAATTAAAAGAAGAAGTTAAAGAAGAAGCCATGGAATAAAAAAAGACTTTTTTTTTTGAATTGTTAGTATGAATAAATAAATGGCAGTTTTATTTGAAAATTTAATATTTGACTTTGTTTTTTTGGAGTTTTTAGTTTTTGGATATTGATATGTCTGAGGTAAATTAAGTTGTTTTTTAAATTTAAGTAGATAGTTTTATTTAAAAAATCAAGATAAATAAAAAGAGTATATTAATTAATTAAAGTTGCTTATTTTATTTTATAATTTACAAATACACAGCACATAAGGTAAGATAAGAGTATCTATAAAAGTAAATAAGTTAATAAAATACTCATATAAAATCAAAATAAGAGTAATAAAATAGTTTCAGAATCATTATACTCGTCAATAAACTCCAGCAACCTGGGCGTTTTCAGCGGATTGACAGATTAAATTAAAAATTTTATTTCATCATGCTATTGTTATCATAAATCAGATAAAAAATTACTTACCTTTTAGTTTCTAATGGTGGACAGAGTATAAATGACTTTTCATACAATCATTAATATGTGGAAAAACTAAAGAAATGAAGATTAATAAGTAATACTAAGTTATTGTTTTGTTAACATTTAAGAACTCAGGGCTTCTTAGAGATAGTTGGTCCATCATTTATTTTTATAAAAAATATCAAAACCGGTATGTTGTTGGATCATCATTGGGATTTTAATGAAAAATTATATATTAAAATAATTAATAGTCTACTTACAAATTCAATTCAAAAAGTGATTTTTTATGATAATGAAACTTTTTAAATTTATAAAAATTTTGAGAAAATTTTTTTTCTTATATATTGGAAAGAGCCAATCAATGATCGATTTTTAAATTAAAATCCCATTAGTAAGGATTTGAGAAATCCAACTTAATTATTTTTTTATTCAAATATTTTAAATGTTATCAAAAAGAATAATGGGGATGTATTTTTGTGTTTAAGTTTTACTAACAATTTTTCCGCTCAAATAGCGTTTAAAAATGGAAAAAGTGATGAAGCCAAAAAAGACACCCTCAATAATTTATTAAAAAAATAAGAATAAAAAGAATAAAAACAAAATTCATTAAAAAGATATTAAAAATTTATTAATAAAAAAAATTTAAATTAGATTATTTATCGTTAATATTATATATACTATAAAAAAATAAAAAAAATAAAAAATTGATTATCAATCATTCGATCATTCAATCAATCATTTTCGTCTTCATTCCCAATTCATCGTACATCCAATTCTTCTTTTCCAACAATGTCAAATATCTTATTAAATCCTCAAATAACCAATAACATACTCAATACTGTTTATTCCATTATATCCTTAATGTTCCCCTTCCATTGGTTCTGTAATGGTAATCATTGTATCATCATGATTTTCTTCCACTTCCGCTTCCACATCAAATAACCAATGGTATTGTAATATTAAGTTTTTAACCAAGTTTTGTTGATGACCTAAATTAGCCATAGATAAAGCAAAGCTGGACTCACTTGGTGGTGGTCGAAAGATAGTGGGGCCAAATACAATAGCTAAATTAGTTGCATACATATGATTTGTTTCTTCAAAGTCGGTGACACTAAGAGGAAATAATGAATAATTAAGTCATTGTTATTTATATTATTAGATTTAATCAAAACTTACTGTTCTAAATGTTCAATTAATGTTTTTAAAAAGATATAATTTTGTTCTGGTAATTTTGGTAACACATCTTTGATTGCAAATAAGCGTTCATCATAATCTTCAACAGCTAAATTCATTATTAATATCTTATTTTTTTAAATATTAATTTAAAAAAATACTTACTAACAGCACTAATAAAATTATCATATAATTCATAAGTAGCTATAGGTTCTGGTAAATCTCTTAAATATTGTTTTAAGGTACATGCAACTACATTAATATCTCCCCACTCATCTTGTGTTAAATCCATACTTTCGGAATCTAATTAAAAATACAATTAATATTATATCCCATTAATCATTTATCCCAATTTAAATTTTACCTTCATCAAATGCTTTACATAAAGCACTAATTCTTGAAGCTGAGCCAGGTACTCGATAGATACCCACTTCATCTAATCCTCTTTTTTCAACTTCAGCAATACATTTTTTTACTACTAGTGGTAATTCTTTATCTTTCATAACTTTACTTAATTCAACACCAAACACTAATAAAAAATAATACATTAAAATCTCAATTCATAATAGATACAAATAAATTTTTTAAAAAGTTACCTGAATTCCTTGATTTTGTTGTAACAATTGAAGTAGAATTATCTTCTTCATTTAATGAACTTAAATCTTGAGCTAATAAAGTAACTCTTCTAGCTGCTGCTTGTTGGGCTGCTACATTAATTACATGTACCCATTCATCCATATCCACTTTATCTAAACATTGAATTAAATATTCCCCTCCTTCTTCAGTAATAATTCTAATAACAAAATCTCTTTTTGTATAACCTTCATCCACGATAGTAGTTGAATTAATGAGCTTAATAACATGCACTGGTTTTTTGGAAGTAATACTCGAAAATTTTGAAAGCGATAAAGAAGTATCACCCGAAGATTGAACGGTTTTGTAGAGGGAAGCCATTTTCATTAATTCTTTTGTTTTTGCTTTACGAACTTGCTGTTCTTTTTGTTGTTTATCATACAATTTAGCTTGTTCTTGTTGTTTTTTTAACATTTCTAATTGATGAGCTTTGACTTCTCGCATTACTTTTTCCCTTTCTCGATTTTCTAATTTTTGTTTTTCTAATTGTTCACTTACAATAGTTCCAAAAATTCGTCGAAAAGAACCGGTTCCTGTAGCATAATGATATATACTAGTGGCATAATTTGAGTGTGTATTACCATTTTCTGCGGATGCTATTTGTTTGACCATTACCCAATCCGGTTTCTTTAATGCTTCTAAACCAGACAATAATTTCATTGTATCAAAACCTTTACGATTAGGTGGATTAACTGTAGCTATACCAACCCATTCTGTGAAACATTGTAACAATTTATAAATAACTGTTCTCTTTGAAAAATTTAATATGGATGTTGAGGCTGCTGAATGATCTGGTAAAGATCTTATAATGGAACAAATACTTTCAAATACATAACCTACACAAGGAGTTACAATTTCAATTTGTGGTAAATCTTCTTCAAGTGTACGCTCAATAGCTTCAATTAATGGATTTAAATCATCAATTGGTACATTATATTTTGATGCGATTTCATTCCAAGCTCGATTAAAACATCTACTCTCTGGACTAATTAAACCACTTAATAAACCTCTTTCAACAAAGGAAGGTAATTGATAATTTTTTAATAATTTTTCAATTTCTTCTTGAGGTAATGACATTAATTCAGCTAATAATTGATAATGAGAACTAGCTAAATCTATCATTTTTCTCCGACAAATAATAATCATTTTAATTAATTTAATAATTCTTTCAATTCTTTCTTCTATTTTTAATTCAATTGAAACTTGCTGAATAGCCCATGTTCTTATTTTATCTCTAAATTGCCAAAGATCAGCAATTGGTCTTGGAAATAAAGATACTAACACTCGATCACAAGTTAATGAAGTTTGATTTTGATTTTGAGTAGAATTATTAGTGGAATTTAATATAGTACATCTTCTTCTACAATTTTCTAATAAACTAAATATATCTGAAATTGCTGTTTCATCTTCTGAATAGGATAATGGTTTACTTGAACTTAACCATGACCAATTACTTATACTTTGTGCTTCTAATAATGAACTACTTAATAAATAATCTTTAGGGGTAGCTTTCTTAAGCATTGGTGCAATAAAATGGTGAAAGGCATCTAATAATTGATTTTCACTATATAAATCTAAGTCCCATGAAGATACTTGGTATGGTACTGATGTAGTTGCAGCTAATAGGTTTTCAGTAGAACCAGCAGGTGAATTCATTAACGCATATGGTGTACGAAATACAGGTTCATTTCTTTCTTCTTTTACTTTATTACCTGAACTTACAATGGGTGTTAATGAACGTGTTTCACATAAAATATGTAATTCTGAAGCAGCTTCCGAAATGGATTTATCTAATATATTACTCATTCTTTCACTTAAAGAATGTAAAAAGATAAATATTAACTCTAATAAATCAGGAGAATCAAGGAAATCATGAAAATGATAAGTAATCCAAAATTTAAATATATCTAATATTTGAGCTTCTTCTTTAACACTTTGTTGAAATAAATCTTCACTTGGTTTGGAATTCGTCATAACTTTTGACAAAGATTTATTAAAACACTCTTTTAACAATTCAAATAACCTTTTTGGTGTTGTTATACTTCGAAATGTACAAAAAAAGATTTCTCGATATTCTTCACTATCAAATTTTAATAAATTAGATCCCCCATATAATGGATTTTCTTTATAATTTAATAAATAAGGTGAATATTGATTTAATCCATAAACTAATATCTCTACTAATTCTTCAATTTTACCAGAGCATACTTGGACTTCAATTAAATTATCACTAATTGTTGAATTTCCTAATGAAAGATGATTTAAATCTTCTAATGGATCTAATAAAAATAATTAATAATAGTTAAATAATTAAACATTAAAATATAATAAACTATTAAATAATTAGAATAAAAATTTACCTTGAACTAATTTCTTTTTTGGTACTTTAAATAAAATTAAAGAATGGTCTTTTACTAATAAGAGGGATTCTTTTAAAGCTCCCAGTTTACTCAATGCTAATTTATTATCATAATTATCAAATTGATTGGAACTCACTTTTCTAGCGGATTCTCTTGAAACTGGACTTGAATAAGCAGAAACAGGAACTGATTGGGTACGTTTTCTAAATAAACCATTTTCATTATTATTATTTCCAGCTCCAAAATTACTATTATCTAAGCCAATATTACTATTATTAAGTGGAAAATGGGAGGAAATCAAATCAATAAATAAGGGTGAATTGGGCAATGATTTAGGAAATTTTAAAGATACAATTGCTGAGATTAATCGGGATGGATTTTTTTCATTAGTAATATAATCATCTACAAAGGACATTTCACAAATTAAAGATCTTTTGTGTAAACTTTCTTGAAGATAATCCGATCCAATTTCACCACCAAATGAACCTTGATCTTTATTATTTGTTGAACTTATACTTTTAAAATAATCAAAATAAACTTTTTTAATTTTAAATGGACATGTTGTATTTTTATAAGCTTCATGACTTAAAGAATATGGCCATTGACTTTGTAATGCTTGAGCGATCGAATAAACTTCATGAAACCCATTAAATTCATATCTCATCCCATTTTGTTCATTAAAATTATCGACTTGGCTATTTTTTTTCACCACTTTTAAAACAAAATGCTTTAATGCTCCAAAATAAGGTATAATAAATTTGGTAGGTGATCTTTTAGCACTTGGTTCTTGTAATAATACCATACATTTAGGTGGATTCGGTTTACCTGGATGTAAAGGTGAATATAATCCTAAATCTAATAACACAGGTACCCATCGTTTAGTTACTAATTTAATTAATCGTTTATCTACACTTCGCCAAGTTTCGCTTAACCTAGTAACTACTGGAGAACAAATAGCAATTGCAATAGCTATCCATGAGGTCATATCACCTAAATCGCGTGCCATATGGCCCACTTGAATCCATTGATTTAAAATAGCTGCTCTACGGGAGGGTGCTGAAGAAGGAGTTGCAAAAAATAAATGATGATAAATCAATTTAGTTAAAAAATGATGTTCTGGTGAAGAATAAGAAAATATATTAAGACCACTATTAATTAAACCTAATATTAATTTTGGATCCCCCAAACTTTCTGAATATTTACCAATCACTTGATAATGAAAAGCATATAATTGTTGAGCTAATTCCTGTGGATCCATTTTTAAAAATACGGAAGGTGTTAAACCAGTTTTTATTAAAGATGATAAATTATTTTGATTAATTTCTGTTGCTCCTGGATCTGTTAAACTTGGGCTATCTAATACTTCATTTTGTAAATGTTCATATTTGGTTTTCAAATTGGTATAAATTGATAATAAATTGAATCTTGATTCAATTGATATTAAATTTTGTTTTATGAAACTTTCTAAATTAATAAATGTATCTTCACAAATAATAAAGGAACTTAATGATAACCAAGCAGCAATAAATTCAGCAATTCTTAAATTAATTTCTTGATCTTCACTTGTAAAATCAACTTCATTTTTTGGAAGTAATTCTCTATAATGTTTTAACATATCAAATATAGCTGATGAGGTAGTGAATAAAGGATAAGTGAATAAAAATACTTCACGATAATTCGTTCCATTTTTATATGTTTTGGATGCAAAAATAGCTTCATGAATAAGTGCGTCAACGGTTCCAGATTCTATAATAAATCTGGATAAACTATGAGCATTTTCTGGTGCACAATTGAAGAGTAATTCTGGATGTGAATCCAAAGTAGAAATTTGTTTCGATTGATTAGGATCGATAGTTGATAATGCTTCTGAAGTAAAGGATGCTCCATCACCTCTAGAAAATGAAGAATTCATTTCATTCATCATACTTTCATCTGGTAAAGACATTGGAAGTACTTCAGAAGCTGGTAGTTCTTTTGAAGCAGATAAACGAGATGTCCATGCTAATTTAGATTCTGAATTTGGAGCTACAAAAAGTCTAGTTGTCCTTACTTTGTCTAAGATAAAAAGTTGAAAAGCTTGAACTTTTCCTGATGCTAATGGGGTAGAATAATCGTTTTGTGGAGTAAGCGTAGATATCGATGAGGCGGAAGAATTAGTGTGACTAAATATTGGATTACGACTAGAACCATTACCTGTATTAAATACCGTTGATGAAGCATCAATGACATCACAATCCTTCAATTTATACGTTGCATGATGTTTCCATTTTGTAAATGAACCTTTACTGGGATCCATCTCTTCATTTAAATTTCCAGGACTACCAATTTTTAAAGCATCATTAACCGCATTAAAAATACTTGTACGATTGTTACGGATCCATCGTCTTTTAAATACCATCAAAAGTTCATCAAATATAAGTAAACAGGTATATCGTTTAAATTTAAAGTGTAAAACATCCACCTCGGTAAAAATATCACCATAAACGTATTTTTCTGATAGTGGCTTAGAAGTTCTTGTTGATGAAAATAGGAGTGATCTTGCATTAGAATCGAATGTGGCGGGAATTAAGGGCATGCCAGTGGACGAAGGACTCCTTGAAGTTTTTGAAAAGATACTTGATGGGGAGGAAGATAGAGGGGAACTAGAACCAAGGCTACTAGTTGAAAAAGCAATTGAATTACGTACTTCCGCTTCGGTCGGTGGTTTATAAAATGAAAGTTTAGCGCCAAGTAAAGTAACGTAGTATAATTTCCAGCTTCTTGTTAATGTATTGGTAACTGAACCCGGTATCATATCCACTTTTTTATTTATGTAACCTTCTTTAATGATTGATGTTGAACTTTCATGCTTATTTTTACTTGTTAATTTTGCTAATGTATTTTCTTCGGCATTGGAACTAATAGAATTAAGGCTTTCCAAGCTATAATTAGCGTTTCCAAGTTTAATTGCTAAATTGGATTGACCACTTGAAAAAGAACGATCAGCATATTGGACGCCATTAAAAGTGTTTACGGAAGAAGTTGAATTTTTGCGGTTATAACTCAACTCCCCTTCTTCTGGTAAGTCTTCTAACCTTGACATATGACCGTTTGGACTTTTTCCGAACATTGAGTTTAACGATTGGGAACCAAATACGGTATGTGGACGGGAATTATGAGTATTATTACCTTTTGGCTGCCTCCTATTGGTAACATTATAAGCGGTCATATTATTCCATAAAATAATTAAGAGTTAAAAAATATTAATTCAAAAGTAATTAGTGAAATTTGAAATAAAAAATGATTTTTAATTGGTATCAAACTGCAAATTATTGGAGTCAAAAGTGGCACATCTTATTCATTAACAATTTACTATGAATTTGAAAATTTCTCTAATTGGAAGTTAGAACCAATCAATTGAATTAATAACATAGATTTTGACATATTAGTGGATTATTTTCATTATGGAACCAATGTTATTTCCGTTACACAGTGAACATGATGATGATTGGTCTGAAATCGACCTATGATTCCTATTTAAACTTAACCACATACCTGTAATTTTATCCAAAACTATTAGATTTCTAAAACATATTAAATTTTAAATTGAACATGAATTAATGTCTATTTTGAATATTTATTTAGTAATGGAATGCCACTAAAATGGTATCAAATATTTAATTTTATTTTCATTTTAACTTTTTGTTTGTACTACTCAGGAAAGTAGGATTATGTGAAATAAATAAATCGATATTCACTAAAAAAATTTAATATGAACTATTGTTTTGTGTGTTTTTATCAAATTATATAAGCTGCATGGTTTAAAACCTGGGAATATTTAAGTATAGCTTTAAATAAAGACAGAAATAAAACAATAATAAAAAGTAAAGTGTAATTAACAATTCGACTTTTATTGACACCTCTTAATTTTATTATTCTGCAGTTTCTGTTTATTTTAAGCTTAGTCGTTGTCTATGAACTAACTTAAATTAAATTTATAAAATTTATTGACTTGTTTTTTTAACTATAAAAGTTAATTTAAAATTATTGAATAGATTTTTTATAATTAACCACTTTTGGTAGTTTTTAGAGAGTGAGTAGTTTATACATCTTCCCCATCATTTCTTCTATTTCTATTTTTATTTTTATTTTAATAAAATCTGGATTTTGTAACACTATATTTATTACGACATCATTGCTATTATAAATTGAATTTTGTAACATTTTGTTTAATTCTGTTATTAGTGTAATATTAAAATAATATTGTAGAATTAACAATTATTTAAATAAAAACGCTATTTATTATAGAAAGATACAATTAATTGATAATAAAACTTATTGTTGGACTTTTATATGAGTAAAATTCAGGTTGCTCCTTATTTATTAGATGGGATTCATCAGTTTTAATTAAACTTAATAGATCCATACTATGGATTTCACTACTCTTTTCTTCTGAACTTGGCCTTGTATCACTAGTATAAACTCTCTCCTTGTGCCTCCTTATTTCGTGTTTTTTTAAATCTTGTGGTCTCTTGAATTTTTTTGGACAATTCTAAATAAAAGATTAACAATTGGACTACAATGTCAAAAAAAGAAAACTTACTCTACACAGATATGGTTTGTGATCCAAATGAATTTTGATATGAGAAACAATATGATCTCTTTTATGAAAGATAGAAGTACAATTTTTCCAATGACAATTTAAACATAAATTTCGGGTAACTTTTCGACCAATATGATGAAGTACAAGATGAGCTTGTAATTCTTGAGCGTCCCCAAATTGAATTTTACAATCATCCCATTCACAGATATGCATCTTTATTTTGTATTTTATATTTCAATTTTAATTTTATAAATATCTGATTGAAAAGTAGTAGTATTTATACCAATTATTTAAAGTCATTCAACAAAGAACATCGTATAAATTCTTAGCCTTTTCTAGGCAATCATTAAAAATGAGGTTATTGGTATTTAAAAGGCAATTTAGGAGTTTTAATTTAAGAAATTGATACTTTAGTTGAATATTAAATCTCTTGGCGAATTTAAATTAAAGAATAATAAGAGTGAATATAAGGTAGTTAATAGGGCTTTGAGCTTTGTTAATTTGAATACAAGTTATAATTTCAAACACGCTACTATTTTAATACCATTTATTCTCTCAAGTGGAAACTAAATCTACCATTTGGACTGCCAAGAAAATAGCCAAGGCTAGAGATCAAAAGTTCGTTGCCAATTTAGAAATAATAAACCAAACTGGTGATGTGATATAATAAAGATTGAAAAAAAGATCCGAAGAAGGGATGATAAAAGTTAATATGACTTTACAAATAGCTCTTTTTTTAAGAAAAACAAGTTAAGAAAGTTTTTTATTAAGGATAAAGGTTATAATAATATTTTTTTTGAATATTTATAAGAATAATTAATTAATGAAATTAAGTATATGGCCTTTAAATTCTTATTATTGAGGAAAATTAACTAGTAGTAACGAATGCCAAGTATAACTATTATATGAATCTTAAGATAATCAACATTTAAATAAAATAAAACAATAAGGAAGTGATTTACATTAATACAGTTAGGACAAGGTTTGCACCCAAGCTATGTTGATACCCTAATAAGAAATAGTATTTTTCATTAAGCTTATGACTATAGTTTTTAAATATAAGTTATAGCTTTTACAATACCAATCTAGTTTTATGAATTTTGTAGATAACTACTTTGATAGATTATGGGTGGTTGTAAACTAAGTCATATAGTGATATATTTATTTATTTGATATGACTGGAAATCGGACCCTTCTTATTACCCCTACCTGCTTTAGTATAATAGGAATTGAATTTATATATAACAAATGATGTAAAATATGGTAAAAAATCTACTGGTAAGACAAAACTATTAAAAATTACGTAAAGTTCGTTTTTCACCTAGTTGTATGTACATGGTTATCAAATTATTACCTTCATTTGCTGTTGTTTATTTTAATTTTGAAAGCTATTCACTTTAGTCACATTCCACCCTCCTATTAATTATTATCTATGCTTTTTTTCAATAAATCTTTTTATTAAGTTTTTATTATAGGTTATATTATTCAGTAAAAATTAAAACACGTAATCAATCTCTTCATAATGCAAGGGATATTTGTATTTAAGTAATTTATTATTTATAATAAAGGCTAAAAATGATGAAAAATTAAAGGTTTCGATTTTAGACATTATTTCCCGCCGTTAAGTTGGTAATTTGTTATTTCTTGGCTTTTTTTTTAAAACCTCCGATTATTCTTTGGCTTTTGTATTGTATTTGAAAAACTTAATATACAATTTAATTTATAGAATACTAAATAATGAAATAAGGATCTTTTAACATTCCCCAACTTTCTATATATTTTATTCTAAATTAACGCATTAAGTTATCAACTGTTGTTGTATTCTGCCCATAAAGTTATATAAAAGAACATGGGGATGTATTTTTATGTTTAAGAATTTTACTAACAATTTTCCGCTCAAATAGCGCTTAAAAAATAGAAAAAGTGATGAAACCAAAAAAAACATCCCCACATTAATAACTTGTTTTTATTTTATTAGCAAAAATATATAGATCTGAACATATAAATTGAAGTTATAAAATAGCTTATCACTCTTTTTAAAATAAATGTAATTAAAATATTGTCTATTGTTATGTTTAAAAATTGATTTATATCATAAATATTAACTTATTAAAATTTTATTTAGAAAAGTTTTAAATTTTGAATTATATTACGAGGGTGTTTTTTTTGGCTTCATCATTTTTTACATTTTTTAAGCGCTATTTGAGCGGAAAAATTGTTAGTAAAGTTCTTTAAACACAAAAATACATCTTATTTTAAAAAAAGCACTCACATTTAGATTTAACAAAAAAAATTATGAAATAAAGTTAAGAATCTGACCAACAACGTTTCCACTTTATGGAATACCATTAGGAGATGTTTTTTTTGATTTCATCACTTTTTCCATTTTTTAAGCGCTATTTGAGCAGAAAGGTTGTTAGTAAAATTCTTAAACAAAAAATACATCCCCATTGTGATCCCCAAAATTACTGTTTAATACCCCTTGCATTATTAAATCTTAATTCCCTCAAATGAGACGCAAATTCAACAGCTTGTTCCAAATTGACTAAAGTATCTTACTTGGAATCAATCAACAAATAACTAGCCAATTGATTATAATTCATCTTATCTAAGGGTTCCTTTGAAACAAGCTGAGGCGATACTTCTTTTCATTTATTTGTGTTATTCCCAAAAGCTGGTACAATATATTTATCCCTGTATCCTTCAACTTTATTAACTAATGGGGGAATATCAAATATACCACCAATAGAAATAACACCTTTGATTCGTTTGATTTGATTTAATTGCTTAATACTATTAGTATAACTACTAGCATTCAATACCATTAAAGCATTTAAATGATTATCAGCGGAATGACCTCCTAAATGAATTTCACTAAAGTTCTTTAAGCTAAGCATAGTATTAGTAGACCCATTTAACAAGTTCTTCAAGTGATCAGAATACTTAATACTAGATTCTTGATTTCTTTCACTTAATCTGTGATGTAAAACAGCGGTAGTTATACTTCTTTCAGCTAATTCATAGGCCATACTTAAACTTAGTTCAACATTTTCAGTAATCCAGGCACCACTTAACACTCAAACCAACAATAGTGAATCTTTGACGTCTAGTTTTGGAGGAACCATCTCATGAAAGTTGTTTTGATCCGAATCGTATTTATATTTTAGAGTATTAATGAATCTTCCATGTATTCTCGAAGTTGAAGCGGCTTTTATCATCTTATCACACATACTTTAACCGAAGTGGTCCATAATGTAGATAATAAAATACAATTTAGATTCATTTTTAGATTTAGAGTTACTAAAATTTAATTTATTATGCTTTTATAGTTAAGAGTATTAATATATCAATGAACGTGCTTTTATACTTTTTAGTAATTTTACTATCCTAAAACTTTAATAAGTTATTATAGCCTTTTAATAATTTTGTTCTTTGAGCTCCCTTCCCCTAAAAGTTGTCCTTAGTGTTCTTAATTTGGCTAAAGTACCTTTGGCTTTCGAATTTATGATAAAGATACAACGCTTTCAACATATGGGGATGTATTTTTTTGTTTAAGAATTTTACTGATAGCTCTCCCGCTTAAAGAGCGCTTAAAAATGGAAAAAGTAATGAAACCAAAAAAAACACCCCCATACCATGTTTATCTCAAGGAAAAAAATTTAAAAGAAGTAAGAGTTGGTGATAAAAAAGACTTTGGTCTGGCCAAAAAAGCGTATATTATCCGTCAAAGAACTGGAGTTTGCATTACCTGTTAAAGTAGGGGGAATTCTGACTTATACATTACAGTATTCCTATATCTTCTAAATCTTCTAAATTTTATTTAGATATTTTATATATCAATATTATTCAAATTGTTAAACCGTCTTTAATAAACCAAGCCGCCCAATATAGATAAGTAATAAAAAAGTAATAAAAAGAATGCACTTTTAATAGAAAAAGGTGATGTTAACTACTTTGATAGCCGAAGTTCAGTCTAAAGTCTGGAGATGGATTAGTTGCTTAAAACTGCATTTGGCCTTGTGACACACACGATTGAACTCTTTGTAGAAGATCCTTTGCATTTAGTTACTAGGATTTTATATGAAAGGAGGATTTCGTTACATTTATAATACAGGATGTTAGTTATAGTGGACTTTTTTTAATAAATTAAAATCGGAAAAAAGTTGAGCCTTAGGTTTGAATTCACCATTTTAAAAAATATATAATTTAAATATTTTGAGCTAAAAAATAAATAATATGATAGTTTATAAATCGAAATCTATATAAACTTGGGATTTAAACAAAAATATACTCTTTTTTATAAAATTTCTTGTAAAAATATTATCGAATATACATAAAACAAAGTCAATGAAACTATAACAATGCTAAGAAGTGTAATGGGCCCCAATATAAGGTAGCTAGGTATAAAGTTAAACATAAAATTTGTTTATCTTATATTGTTAACGTTATGTATCACTTCAATCAATACCATGAGAAATACATAAATGGGGATGTATTTTTGTATTTAAGAATTATACTAACAATTTTTCCACTCAAATAGCGCTTAAAAGATGGAAAAAGTAATGAAGCCAAAAAAACACCCCCAAATAATTACTTTAGTGTTGAAAATCCATGTAAGATTATCTATTTATCAAAATAGAATTGTTATGGTAGTTAACATACTTATTGTTATTTGATTGCTCCAAAACTAAACATTGAATATTACCTACTAGTAGCTTAGTTAGAAGGGGTCACTTGAGGTGGCAAGGGAGATTGAGCAGAGTATAAAGACGGCTTATAGGTCCACCAAAGAAAATATTGCTTTTTATATTTTACACCTTAGATTAACTTAAAGAAATTAAACATCGAAAGTAAGCATCCAATTCATTTGGAAGCTTTATTGAACCGAGTTGCAAATACTATACTAGTTCATATAGATACAATAAGGTTTGTTTAAGCGCTCATTACATTAGCAATCATTTACTGTATTTTTCCAACCATAACTTTCCTTTTTTTTCAAGGAAAATAAGTTGATAATCTGAAGGAGGTAATATAGGGATAGAGGCTATAGCTAGAAAAAACATTAAAAATTTTAGATAATCTGGGGATATATTTTTTTATTGAAGAATCTTACTAATAGTTGTGCCACTCAAATGGCGCTTAGAAAATGGAAAAAGTGATGAAATTAAAAAAATATTCCCATGTACTAATCCAAATATTAAGTTGATTATTATACGCTAATAAATTTGATAATTTCATCAATTAAATGGGGATGTCCGAATTGATTTCATTTTTTTATTTAATTTTTAAATATTTCTCAATAAAGTCTTATACAAGTATATATTTATTTATATATTACAATTTTAATTAATATTAATATATAAGTTACATTAGTGAAACCCTTGGCGATATAGCAATTTCTATTAAATTTAGTAAAAATTCTGCTAACTTACAATATAGATTATAGTAAAATATTTAAAAATTGAATAAAAAACGAAATCAATTCGGACATCCCCAAATGCTGCTATGAAACTGTAGCTTTACTAGTTACATAGCAGCATTTAATTGATGAAGCTATCAAATTTAGAAGCATGTAGCTTCCTACATATACAACCCCTTTTTTTCAAGAGAAAGCGACTTAAAATTATGAGGAGGCTTATACATGAGAGGGGGGCCTATAATCAGAAAAAGAAAAAGAAATAGTTGTCTTTTTTTTGTTTAAAATTTTCCTGACATTTTTTCGACTCAATAGCACTTAAAAAATGGAAAAAGCGGTGAAAGTAAAAAAACGCCCCAAATATTTTCATCAAAAACGTTGAAGGAAGCTTATATAAATTGGAACCTATAATAAGAAAAATATGGTAAGTCTGTTAGCTATTTTAAAGGTATGAAACACTAATCTCTATACTGTTAATAGTGTAAACTAGTTCAAATAAAAAAATTGAAAAAGGAATTTATTGATTGTATATTTAATATTTCGCATTGATTAATGTATATATTGTACCGATGATTTAAATGCATGAAAGAAAGTACTGCTTCTACTTTTTTTAAAAAGGGCCTTAAAGCATATGGATTATAATCGATTATTTAATTATATTTATTAATCTTGGACAAGATACTTTAATAGATTTTGAGCAAACATATAAATCCTCCGCTTATTTGAAAGAATTGAGATGTAATATTGTTCAAGCAGTAAGTGGTGAAATTGGCGATCATAATAATATTCTTCAAAACATCGACGTCATTGACCAGATTTCTAACTTTATTTCCTGTTATTTCCTATTTTTAAATAAAATATAGTTATAATTGTTTTAAACTTAATAAAAATTGTCACTACTAATTAATCTAAACACAGGTTTTCCTGTAACTTGAAGTTGTTACAATCTAAACACAGTTAGTAATTATGACTTATTCTAGTTACATGGCTATGTTTAGATTATGACAACTTTAAGCTATAAAAAAGGCACGTTTATTTTAAATTTGTAGTACATCTAAAAACCATAGAACCCATTGGTATTCAAAAATTAGATATAAGTATGTTTTTTGGTTTCATTACTTTTTCCATTTTTAAGTGCTATTGAGTCGAAAAAATATTAACAAAATTCTTAAACAAAAAAGATGCGCCCATGTCTATACTAATTATATAAGAACATTTGTTGCTACTTTATTTTGAAAGTCTAAAATTTTAAATATTAAGCATATATGTTTATTTTATAAATAATCTTTAATACATTTCCCACCTTACTTGATACTTTAAAATAGCAATGATGATAGGATACTATATACCGGCTGCTACCAATGCTAGGATTAGTGTACTATCATTTTAATATAGTAAAAAAAGTTTAATGTAAAATAAAGATGAAAAGAAATACATGGTTTATAGATTGATTCGCTTTACCTTTCCTAGAAAATCATTGTATACCTTCTACTCTACCCACAATAGTTTTTTTAATCTTATTTGGTTTTATACATTAAATAAAAGCATTGTGACTTTAAATTCGGGTATTTGATCATTCTAGTAAACTATCAATTTTATAATTCGAGTCCAAAAGCTATCACGCTTTTAAATAAAATTTAGTGCTTTTCCCTTACATAAAGGGTTTAATATTGATTTTTTTTAGCACTAAAATAGCTTAATTGAATATTGGAATAGCATTTTGGGATGATTTTGTTTATTCTGTGTAACATCTAAAATTGCTTTAAATATTCCTTTTTTGATTTATCGAAAATTTTGAACTCATATTGTATAAAATGGCCGTTGGAAAGATGGATGATTTTATGAATCTGTGTTATAATGTCTTTAATTTGGAACCGCTTGATATAAACCGTAACTTAATTTAAATTAAGAAACATATATATTATCGAAAGTTCTAACTTTAATAAGCTTAATAATGATAAAAGCAGTGGTGTATTGTGTCTTTCTTTATACCATAATAAAGCTCCAAAGAACCAAACAACATACAAAACAAATCATACTAAATAAGAGATGATAATAAAAATAGTTTACTTGTTTTTGAACTATTTACTTTGACTTTATATTCTAAATTATTAGTTTATTATTTATAAAAAATTTACCTTATAGAATACATATATTGATTTGAAGCTCTTCTAGTTTGTATCATTTAATCCGCACTTTAGAATATGTAGTGATCTTGGTTAATCTGTGTGGTGTTTACCAATCAATATAATAAAGATAAACTATTTCCGAATCCCTCCATGTATAAAGTTGGCAAAACTAAAATATTTCCGAGTCCTTTCGTATATAGCGTTGATAAAAAATAGTGTTATTTTCTAATTAAGTTGGATGACTGCTAGTTGATTTATTTGAAAAGAAGACATTCATGTAAAATATCACTCCCTACTTTTTCCTACGCCCCAGATTATAAGAAAGGTAAAAGGAATTGAAATTTAAGATTTACATTAAATTAAAGATAACCTGGTAAAAATTTAAGAAAATAAAATTATAATGAATAAAGTATACTTTTTTTAAAGAATAAACTTTAAAAATAGTGCGATTTGATAGAAAATAAATAGTTTTTATTGATTTGTGTTAAGCACCAAATTAATTAACCATTTTATATAGTATCAATTTAAATAAGTATAAGGTTAAAGAATAAAATATGGATGTCAAGAATATGATATTAAAACTCGTTTACTGTTATCTATGAATTATATTGCACAATATCATTTACGAAGGCACCATCGCGTTAAGAGATATAGAATTAAATGCTTATTAGTTATATTAATAATTATCATACTGCAAAGCTAACTATATTCAAATACGTATAAAACAAAAAAGGAAACAGCATAGATATAAAATATCTATTTTGGATTTCAAACTTAAAAGAGATTATATTTTAATTAATATGACTACATAGCAACCCTTTTAAAAAAACTAAAAAACAAGGATTATTTAAAAGGTCAAGCACTTTTTGAGTAATAAGGGTTATACTCATTCAATCCTCTTTGAGGCTGATTTCTAGCTTCTTCCATTTCCATAGTTTGTAACTTCAGTTTCCTTCTCATCTCCTCAAATTCCTGTGGGAGCCTTTTTTTACCATGCCCTTTCGTTACGATATGAGAATTCAGATGATTCAAAGCCCCATACGATTTGTTACAACCTGGGTATATACAAAAATAAAGGCGTTGTACCTCCTCGTATTTTCTTCTTGGTCTAGGCTTTTTGCCCTCCTCCATCGAGAATATTGAATCTACCTCCATTTTAAATGGTTGAGAATGGCCTTTTCCAATTTGGAAGTTTCTGTCTATTTCTGAAAAAGGGGGAAGCATCTCACGGTTTATATTATACATCTCCATATTTGAATTTCTCCTTGATATTCCTGTATACCTGGGGAAAAACTCGGGTAAAGTTTCAGATAAAGATGGGAGCGTCGTGTCAGCTTTGTGAAGTAGCTTTGGGATTGGACATACCCTTTCATCTTCATAATTTGGATTATTATCAGGAGAATTTTGAATGGTCGAAGGATGAGGTTGGTATGGATGATAGTGATGGGGCTCTTTTTTAATAAAACTACCAGAATCGTTTTTGGAATCCATGATGGAATGTTAAAAAGAGAGAAAACATAAGAAATACTTTTTATTGATTGATTGATGTCCCGTATTTTTAGTTCCTTGTTTCAAATTTAAGCATTTATTACTTGAAGTGATGTATTTAAAGTTTATACGCTGTATTACCTAACTTAAATTAAACTTAAGAATTTTTAATGCTATTCCATAAATAGTGACAAATTAAGCTATTTTGCGTGTTACTCATTTTTAGATTACCTCTTTTTCTAAACTTGACTATTCAATAGTGTTAAATTGGAAATATCCAGTTTAGTCCCTCAAAAAACCTATTATTTAGGCAAAAGCTGCCCCAAAGATTTAAACTATAGTGAATAAATAATGTATTGGAACTTACATCATTAAGTCCCTAGTTTTCTAAATATATATTTTTTTGTATTTAAAACAATAAAAATTTTACATTTATATAAACTTTTGTAATCTTATAAACATAAATTTGGAAGTATAGATTTTATTAGATCCTAATTTTATTTCTATCAAGCTTACATGTATTGGAAACTAATGGTTGAGATTATGGCTTTGTTTAAGTTATATTAGATAAAAGCGGTATTGTTAACTTGAATTAATTATATCTCCCAATAATTGTTTTCTGGAGCACTGATAAAAAATTATTATTTAGCTTCTTATAAGTGAGCCGAGACCTATTAAATAGTTGGGATCTAAAATAAGATAGACTAAGTTTAAAGCTTGAAGAACAAAACAAATAATTCTAATGATTTAGTTTCTAAGTACCAGAGTATAAACTAATATAAGTCTGTGAAGTACTCTGTGAAATTTTCCGTTTTATTCTATTTTTGAATATTACAAAAGCCTATTTGGAAATGGATGATATTAAAATTGTACGTAAATACAGCTAAAAAACAACATTTGAATTATTTCATAAAAATTAAAAAAAGTTCAGGTGATTAATTTTTTTAATTGGGATTTCAATATATTTGGACAATATATTAAAATTAAAAGGATGAAACAGAATTGTACATAGCAAATTTTAAAAGGAAACATTTGCAGTATCTGTTGTACCAATTATATGTTAATTATCTAGTATTCTTCTCACTATCAAGACCCATATGATCGTAAAATGGTGCTTTATCGTGACCCATGTTCTTATCACTATATAAATCATTTTTGGGGTAAAATAAAAAAAATAGATTTTTTCTACTTTAGTTTGACAGGGTAGTAAACTGTAAACATTCAACACTAATAAAAAGAATATATAGATTTGTATAAACAAAGTAAGCTTTTTTGAATTAAAGGTATTAACTAGAATTAAAATGTGACTAAATTTAAAACTAAATAAGTTCTTTGGTAGCTTTTTTAAAGTTAAAGTAGACAGGGTATTAATTTATATTTTTCTCAATACCAAATACATTACATTATAAATTAGATTGCATATCATTTGATTGGCCTAATGCATTAATATAACCAATAAAGGCACCAAACCTAATAGCTAGAATAACAAATGCTATAACGCAATGAAAAAGCTACCCCAAAACCAGACTCCTGAAATAAATTGGAATCTCAAAATATTAGAGGTAGTAGATTAAACAAAACAACTCTACCTCTAATAGCTGTCTATTAAAATACTAATACATTGAAGCTGCTTTCTGAGATAGACAATTTTGCATAATAAGTAATTCAGTAGCTTAGTAAAATAGTTGACCATATCTATACTCAACTTACGTTTTTCACATGCCATAGAATAAACAGAACTATCTAACAACATGGAGTTAATAGCGAAATAAGCAAGTTCTAATTTTTGTTTTTTATGGTGCTATGCTCATTTTAAGGATTAATTTAAAAGGATTGAAGTATGGATACATGTAATTACCAAGCATTGTTATTGGAATGTTAGTCAGCCTTAAATATTTGATGGAATTGATTCATACCTCGCTTAAAGCCGAAGTATACTTACCAAATATTATATTAAAATATTCTTTTTACCAAGCCTGTATAATTAAAAATGTCTAAAAAATGGGTTATAGTTTGGTTTAAGTAATTATAATGACCTAATATGCAATAATCTCGAGCATTTTTTGGCCATTCAAAAAAGTGAATATTCCAAATAGAGAGAATTTTATAGCTCATACTTATTTAACACAACAAGTACAATCCATTTGAAGATAATCGAGGAATTTATTTCCATGGCCTACATCAAGCAGAATAGAATTGGTCTAGTTTTAAAGTCGCACTGATTTAATAAAGCTATTAAGGTTAAATATTCAATCTGGCTTCATAACAAAGCAGGCTTTTAAAGAACTATACATAAGGATAAATCTTGTTACAAATTTAAAAGCCACTACACCTTTATTGTTTATTTTAGCAACTTTAACTTTATATATAAAGAACATCTTTACGCTACTTGTGAGTCTAAAACTCTGTTGCGCATTTTATTGCTAAAAAAAACTAGTTACTTCTATAATTATTCGCACCATATATTTGTCTAGCCTAAATTTTGTTTGAAGTTGATTAACTGATGAAAAATATGTTCATTATAGCTTCATAAAAATTTTGCTTAAGGGGATGGGAATTATACAGAGTGGTAGTAAAATTGGTTATTGCCGCATTTAAAAGTATGTTAGGAAATTTCGAACAAAGGTTCAATAAAATTGATCCATTTGCCAGTTTAAGAAATCTTCCTAAATCTATAATAACTTCTAATAAATGGAAGCTTGTATAAATTTATTTATTTGTGCTATTTATAACAGCGAAATAGACTAATGTAGACAAACCAACATCCCCTTAATTTGGAAATAAATCCTTTATTTGGGGGTGTTTTTTTTGGTTTCATTATTTTTTCCATTTTTTAAGCGTTATTTGAGTGGAGAGATTGTTAGTAAAATCCTTAAATAAAAAAATATATCCCCATTTGCAAGAATTCAGTTTTTTATCTGTTAAATGTTTACTTTTAGGCTATTTTTCAAGTTTTTTTAGAATTAGCGTTCTTCCCTTTAAAAAAATACAGCTTTACAATTTTAAATTAGTCAAGCTAAAGTTTAGCACTAAAAAGATCGAGCTATGTTTTTTTGTAAGCTATTTTTCAATAGAAACTAAGGATAAAAAGCTTTAGCTTCAAAAATAGTAAATCATTTAAAATTCAGGCTTCTTTTTTGCTTAACTACTGTGCTAATTTTAATAAATTGTTAAAAGCACAATCTTACTTTTGCTTAATTGTCGCTATGACGTGTATAAAGGTGTTGGGCCTAAATTAAGCCAAAGAATGAATAATTTTTACAATAAATTGTAGATTTGATTTTCATGAAATCTAATTCAAATTTTGGCTATTTAATATTTAATAATACACGGTGATATTTTTTACCAATTGTCTTTTTTATTTTTTAAAATTTAGAAATTAATTAACTAGTACGCTATTCAAGCTTGGATGTGTGCTAGCTAACTGTTCATTTTAAAATAAAAATTAAATCAATAAACTTCAAATCAGTATGACAGAGCAAATATTTGGTTATAAAATGAGTAGTTAGCTAGCGCACATTCGAACTTAAATAAGTGCATTAATTAATTTCTAACTTTAAAAAAGAGCAAAAAAGAGCAAAAAAGAGCAATAGATAAAAAGCATCCCCATATAAAAGGATATTTTTTTGGCTTCATTACTTTTTCCATTTTTAAGCGCTATTTGAGTAGAAAGGTTGTTAGTAAAATTCTTAAACAAAAAAATACATCCCCATATAATAAAACATTGTAGATTAATAAATAATTTTAC
The DNA here is from genome assembly GCA_030770535.1 of Batkoa obscura. NCBI lineage: Eukaryota > Fungi > Entomophthoromycota > Entomophthoromycetes > Entomophthorales > Batkoaceae > Batkoa > Batkoa obscura. The sequence continues at coordinate 158,982 of JASVEC010000029.1, forward strand.
TAATGAAATAAAGTTAAAAAAATCTTTTGTACATTTTAAACTTTTTATAAATCTTGATTAACCCAGAGACTCTCAGGTGTTTTATTACTCTTGTTTTTGATGAAGATAGCAACAGAAGCTAATCAGTGTAAGGGCAACGAAAGAATAAAAGATAAGGCTTAGTGCGGTAAAATATGAATTGTATAATTACCGAAAGGTACTGTAGTTTAAGAGTTACTGCTCCTAAACGGATTTAGTTCAAAATAGCTAATCTATGTTCAGCTTTGTACCATTTTAAACTAAATAAACATAAAATTATGTAAAACATAACGAAGCAGTAAACTTTTTATTTTTTATTTTTTATTTTTGTTTTTTTCTATTAAATATGTAATAATTTAATTTAATTTAATTTAATTTAATTTAATTTATTAGTTATACAAATTAATCATAAATTTTGCACTTTAAATAAAACTTAAAGCTATAATTATTTTTTTACAAGCTAATTTATTATGAGAAGATATTTATTTTGTTTATTATACATTTAATATTTAACTTTTTTCTTAACTTCAATGCTTTCATTTTATTGGATATTTATTATTTTAGATTATTTTTATCAATATTTAACCATTTTAACCAACTAAAGTATGTAATAATCCTAACTCAGAATCTACAATATCATTTAATCTATTTTATTTTAATTTGTCAGATGAAAATATTTAAATATAGTCATGGATAAAAGCGAGTCTGTTACAGCCAACTTTGAAAATTTATAAGTTACATCATTGGCATTTAATCAGCATACATTGCTTAAAAATAAGGCTCTATATATCCAGAATATCGAATATGATTTTTTTTAGAATATTAAAAACCACAAAAGGTATTTTATATGAGGATGTTCTTTTGGCTTCATCACTTTTTCCATTTTTTAAGCGCTATTTAAGCGGAAAGATTATTAGTAGAATTCCTAAACAAAAAATACATCACCATATAGACTTACTTTTGCCCATTGCTATATTTAATACTTTGCGCATTATTTAAGTTTAAAATTTAAAAAATTAGCAAAATTCTTAAACAAAAAACATATCCAAAAATTGTTCTTTTCAAAGTTTTGAAAAATCTTTGAAAAAAGTTACTTTAGAAATAAACTCATAATCGAGCTTTAAAACTTTATTATTTTATAAATTTTGTTAATCTTTATAACTTATGATTGTAATGAATAAATAGTAAAATCTGTTTGTATTTACTCTCTCAAAGACTAGGGATATGTAACAGATCCTTTTGCCTTACACCTTGAATGGCTAACACTTTAGAGCAATAAACACCTTGGTTTACCAACCATTTGTCAACAATAACCAAAGCTATGGATCCCCTATTGAACAGCATGAGTACCTTTGGTCATCTTTAATACTTATTAGATTTATCAAATACTTGGTTGTAAAGGCTGGAGATTTTCTGCATGAAAAAAGTGAAATAAAACTATTATCTTATTAAACTTTAATATATAATATCAGCGATATTTAATTTGACAAAAATCAGATTTTTATACTAAATATCAATAAAATCAACTTATACTCTATCTTAATTGATTTGATTTAACGTAAATTCAGGGTTTATTGCTGAATTTATTCCAATACTTATCTAATGCAGTTTGTTATTACTTACCATATATAAACACCTTACAACGATATCGCTACCACTGCATTATAAATTCGAAAGCTGCTACTATGTCTTCAATTTTATACTTTATAAAAACTAAAGCACAAACTAAAAAACATAGATTGTATTTGAAACAGCCTTAATTTATAGATCTTATTTAAATATAGTAAAACTGATTGTAGCAAATTACCGTAAATATCAGGATGTAACGCAACATAAAAAAGTAAGCCCTTCATATAACCTATAATTGTAGAGCCTTTTAAATAAAAAATAAAAAAATAAAAAATAAAAAATGATATTTTTAATTAACACGCATACCTGTATGTAATGCCAGTATATAAAATGCATCAATTTACCTTCAAACAAAAGCTGATAGATCATTTATAAAAATTAAAAGTAAATTTTATTACGGAGACACCTCTAATATTGTTAGGGCTTCATGATGGGATTTTAAATCAAGCAAAATTCTTGTATGCATAGAAAAGGATAGCAACGATAACTGGGATAAGAAGAGGGATAATACTAAAAATAGATTTATTTAGTTTAGTTTTTGAATAAAGTGTATGTTAACACAGTATGCACCTTTTTACAATAAAAACAATATTTATAAATCAATATAAAAAACTTACTTTGATCCTCCTGTTGAGTGTTGAGCAGCTGATTTGACTTGTTCTTTTGCTTCAGATTTTACTGGCTATAAAAATTAATTTAAATTCTCGATAAAATAATTATATTTACTTCTGAATCTGGATCAATAGTTCCAACTTTATAGCTTTCAAGGAGTTTATCAGCAGATTCGGAATGACCAATATCTAAATAAGCTTCAGTGGCGTCTTGACCGCCAAGCTCAAGGAGAACTTCTTCACCTCCTGGATGCTAAAAATATAAATCAAAGTGAAAAAAATTAAATAAAATAAAATTTACTTCTTGAATAAACTTGGTAACATCATAAACATTTCCATTCACAATAAGGTAAAGATCTGAGTCAGATGAGTGGGCGCTAACCTCTTGTTTAGTAAAGACTTTAGACATTGTATTTAACTATAGATTTAAACAATGAAGATTGATTAAAGATCAAAGATTAGATCAATTCCCGCACCTTTTTATTTAGTCTTGGAGTTTATCCTTTATTACTAATGATTGGTTTACTCGCAGATTGGATTCGCTTAAACAATAGGCTAATTCTCAAATTTTTCATTTTTATCCAATCATTTAGACTCTACGGTAATTAGTTTGGTAGGGTAAAATACAATGATAGTTTAAGCGTAGAGAAGGTGGATAAATGGGCTCGTTTATCAAGGCTTTGTGATATATACAGAGTGATTTGGTAATTTTCCCAATAAAAACTATAGATAATGTGTTTTAAGACCAATAATCTAAGATTTAATAAAATAAATCAAATTAATGGCTATTCGAAAATGCGTTTATCTTAACAGATACATGCGTGGATGTCTTTTTGTTTCAATTTTGTCCATTTCTGTGTAATATAAAATAACATAGTTATTGAGCTTCCAGTATTCTTTTCAAAACAGATTCATACAATATTCCCATGGTTCATGGTAATTTTGAACAACTTTCTCCGCACTAATCTTATCAATACAATAAAACTTCTTCATACTATTGTTGAGCATATAACTGGTATAATTTTAACTATCACAGGTGTACATGGGTTTATATGAAAGCTTTTGAAAAGCTATAATAGTAAATAAATAGAAGTAGAAAAGTAAATAAAAAACTCTAATTGATTTATAATAGACTAATGATATTTTTGTAATCTACTTTTATTAAAAATATAAAATAAAAACTTTATCTATAACAAAACAACATGGGGATGTTTTTTTTGGTTTCATTATTTTTTCCATTTTTTAAGCGCTATTTGAGCGGAAAAATTGTTAGTGAAATTCTTAAACAAAAAAATACATCCTCACATGAATTTATTTGATTTAAAATAAAGTCTTTTAGAACAAAATTATTATGATAGATATCAATATTTTTAAATAATAGTATACATAATTATTTTTATAGTATTAAAATCATCCCTCAACTTGCTGCTTTTAAACTCAAAGGAGTTCAATAGGATCTAATTTTTTTTCTAGCTTTTAGTTCCTTTTTTTCCAGCTTTTAACCTCTATTTAATAACTTCTAAGCTCTCCTTGAGGTTAAAAAATCATCCTAAAGCGAGATAATAGTCTTACCGCTTTTATTAAGTTTTTATTAAGAGTAAATATACCAGTTTTAGAATAAAGTAGGTGTTGGTCGGGGGCCCTAGCTACCCAAATGTTCCGCCTACCAACTTGAGGTTTTCACAATTCCATATTTTAAAGAATTTAAAGTTGGTATTAAAAACATTTAAGTATTAGTATAATATTAATAACAAAAACTTGATGACTGAACTAAAAACAAATACTCTTATTTATATCGTATATTCCAATAGTTATAAAAATTCAATTGTTAAATGATATATAAAATTCAAAAGAATTTATGTTTAAAGTAAGATAGAAATCTCTTCATGATTATAAAAAATAAGTTGTATATGGAGATGTATTTTTGTATTTAAGAATTTTACTAACAACTTTTTATAAATTTTATTATTAAACAATTGTAATATTTATACTAATGAAATGATTTAATAATTGATTAACATTTCATGATTTGGCTTTAAAACTCATATACAGCATCATTCATTAGAGTCAATATAAGGTTATTCTATCAGAGTCAATATAGAATTATTTATGAAATGTCTTTTTTGCTTATCAATTTTACTATCAGTTTTTCACTTAAATACCACCTAAAAAATGGAAAAAGTGATGAAACCAAAAAGCACCCCTATATTATGATTGATAGAATAACAAGTAACATTACATGAATCAGTAATATAATAACAACCTAATATGCAAACAAAATATGATTGAAGGATACAACAATTCAATAGTTGTTATCACAGTATCTTTAATTGAAGTGTAATAGCCTCGATTTGACCTAATATTTGATATAAAATAAAAATAACTAATCCTTTCATGTTATATTAAAAAATTTATTATATAATAATATCAAGTTCTCAAAGATTTATACGCTTAGTTTCTAAAAAGATGTTTATAAGTTTATTATTAATATTACATTTTATTAATGCAGTTATTTAAATTAGCTCTATTTAAAGCAAGAATTATTAAGATGGAGTTAGTCGTTTATAATAAAGAAGCTGCAAAGTTTAGCCAAAAGTTAATAGAGACTCCTAAGATAACTGAAATAATCAATATTATAGGTCCTAATCTTTCATCTAAAAAATGAGTCAATAAGTTTTTAAAAATTAAATTAAATTAAATTACCATAAAAGCCAATCTCCTTATTGCTGATCTTATTTGCTCTCCAGCGGAAAACTATATAGGAGTATATCATAAGCGCAACTGAAAGGATAGCAAAAATAGAAGCAGAGTAAAACCCAGCTGGGGTATCGGAATAATTTAATAATGCTATTGATAATGAGCCTAAGATTAGAGAGAATTTCAACCATGATAAAAATGTTCTCTCATTAGCAAAAAATCCTTTTGGGTTAGGGGGTTTACTTGTTGGTGGAGTTGCATTTTCATTTATTCTTTCATAACATGAAAATCCTAATTGAGCTAATACACTTTGTAAAAAATTTTGAGTCATTGTAATACAATAAAAAATTGAATTCCCTTTTGAACTTTATTTAAAATTATTTTTTTATTAAATTATAAAGTTAACAAATCATTGATAACCTTCAATTTTATGCTTAATTTTATTTGATAAACCCATTTTTTTGATTACACACTAATGATGAGAGGTATAGTTTAGGAATGAAGATATTTGAAGAACTGCTGGATATAGAATGTTAGAAGATTATAGGAATTCTTTGATGAGTATTTCTAATTTTAAAGATATTGGGAAGTCAGCTTTTCTTTAGCGGATAACGACTCCTTTTCAACTTTACTAAGGCCCAAACCATTTTAATTGAAAAAGGGATAATTTAATTAAAAGTAATAATTTAGTTAAAAAATAAATTAAGTATAATGAGTACAACCATCCATGAATATAGAAGATTGGGGTTTTTTTTAACACTAATCTTCAATTGTCTTTTAATAAAACTTGTGATATTTTTTATCTATTTTTAAAATTAGAGTTAAGTCCTTTCGATTGTGACCTACTCATGATATAAAACACTTTAAACTATACTCATAATATATTTAATTTCATTTTGTTAATATTTTTTATTTACAATATTTAATGAAGGAATATAACTATTTCATAATGTACTCTATTAATTGAATAGACTAAATTGTATATAAAACATACATAGGTTTATTAGAATATATTAGATACGAGAATTGTATAATTCCACCTTTTATTATTTCTGAGGGTGGAACTTTTGTTGTACAAAATAGTATTTTTTTTAAAAAGTTGGAATATATTTATTATTAGTTGTTAAAATAGCTGTAATCTTCACTATAATGGCTAAACCGTAATTATATACATTGAAGCGATATACCTTTTGAGAATATCAGCTCTAAATAGTAAACTAAAAATAATCGCAGGGGATGGTATTAAAGCATATTCTATGACTTAACATTTCATTTTATTTAGATAACCTTGGTTTCACCCTTTAATTAACTGTCGCCCTTTGGTTAATTTGATATAATAATTTTAGAATAAATATCATACACTAGTATATTAGTATTGTTAGTGTTATAAACATCATATCTTATTTTTATAGTATTATATAATTAAAGTTCTAATAAAGTATATAATAATGTATAATTTACATTGAAACAGATATGCAATCATATTCTTTGATGATTTAAAAATCACAGAAAATATAATTATTTGTGCAAAAATGATACCTATTAATATGGCCCAAATCCCCAAAAATAGTAATAAAAAAAAGAAGTCGCGGTCATTTTCTAATTTCATTTTTAAGCATAATATCTACTAAGATTGTGGTTACGTTACACCAATTATCTCTCTAAATTAAATTTAAATAAGAAGTAGAAATTTAATTAATCTTTATCTTTTTCATCTTTTTCATCTTAACTTTGAATTTAATAAAAGATACTTTAGCATTATGAAGTTTGGTCAGCAGCTTAATAATTCATTGTATTCAGAATGGCGATTCTATTACATTGACTATGATGGTCTTAAACGTTTGATAAGGACAAAAGATTCCTCCCAGTTTAATGAAGACGATGAAGCAAGGTTCGTAGAATTCCTTGAAAAGGACTTAGAAAAAGTAAGCTTTACTAATTCTACTATATTTAAATTAATTATTAAAAACACCAGGTTTCTGCTTTTCAAAGTATAAAAACTGGCGAAATTAATCGTCGTATACAGCATTGCGAAGTTTTGGTCAATGGGATTGCATCAAATCCCGATGCCAGCTCTTCTGAAATTCAGAACGCAGAGGATGAAATTAATAGAGTCATACCAGAAGTTAATGAGCTTGCCAAGTTTACTCGTTTGAATTATACTGGGTTTTTGAAGATTATCAAAAAACATGATAAGTATGCTGGGTACATCTTAAAGCCAATGTTTTTGGTTCGTTTAAATAGCAAACCTTTCTTTAAAGAGAACTTTGATGCACTCCTCTTGAAGCTTTCTAAATTGTATGCTATTGTTCGTAACGACGTTCCTATTATGAATGGTCAACCATCCCATGGTCCACAAACTAGAATTTGTCGAACCGTCAAGTATTGGGTACACCCTGATAACGTTATGGAACTCAAACTCTACGTATTGAAGAGTCTCCCAGTATTAGTTTACAATGGAAAATCCAATCAAACAGGAAAAGTAGATCCAAGAACTTCTTCTATTTATTTAGATAATGACAATTTCGATATCTATAATGATCGTATTGAGAAAAAAGAAAATTCAACAACTTATTGCCTTACCTGGTTTGGAGGTGAAGATAATAGTGAAATATTTGTTGAAAAGAAATCGCTTAGAGAAGGTTGGATGGGAGAGACGCATACCAAACAACAATTCCGTATCAAAGAGAAGTACGTCAATGGTTTCCTTAATGACGAAAAGGTTATGGAACGAGCAATAGGTAAGTTAAAGGATTCTAATGAACTTTCTGAAGACCAAATCGAAGCTATTGAGCAACTCTCTGATGAGATCCAACTCGCAATTACCCAACGCCAACTTAAGCCGGTGCTTCGTACTTTCTATAACCGTACCGCTTTCCAAATGCCTGGAGATTCTTCTGTCAGAATAACTCTTGATTCAGAGGTAGCAATGATTAGAGAAGATAATTTAGATAAACAACGACGTGGTGATAACTGGCGTCGCACTGATTTAGGAGCCAAATATCCTTTCGGCAATCTCCCATCATCTGATATCGTGCGTTTCCCTTATTCTATCCTTGAAGTCAAATTAGAAACTAGTGCTGGAGGCCCTACCCCTAAATGGGTTGACAATTTGGTTAACTCCCATTTAGTTGAACCAGTCCCTAACTTTTCCAAATATATCCACGGCATTGCCTCTCTTATGGAAAACAGAGTTTCTCTTTTACCTTTCTGGCTTCCACAAATGGATAAAGATATACGCAGAGCTCCTTCTCCATCATTCAAACTTTCTTCCCATGGTACATCTACTCGTGATAATTCATCCCAATCTATTTCTAATGGCACTGCTAGTACTGTATCCCGCGATGGTGAAGTACGTATTGATATGTATGAACCTACTCAATCTTACTCTACCTTCAATAAATCACAAGCGAAGTCTAATGGTCACTCTACTAAAGCTCAAAACAGTAGTGATGAACGTGCTCCATTACTTCTTAATGGAAAACCTCAAGAGCAATCATCAAGCTTAGGCCTTTTCGGTAACTTGTTTTCAAAGCAAAGTACTAGTGCAAGGAATCAAGTAGCTCAAAATGACAGAAATAAAGCAGTGGATAAAAGGATATCCATTCCAGTTCGAGTTGAGCCTAAAGTGTTCTTTGCTAATGAACGTACCTTCTTATCTTGGTTAAACTTTGCTTTAGTTTTAGGAGGTTTAGCTTTAGGTCTTTTAAATTTTGGTGATTGGGTTGGTCAAATCTCAGGCTTAATTTTTACTATAATTGCACTACTTGTTATGGTTTACGCACTATTTGTTTTCCAATGGCGTGCGGAAAAGATTCGCCGTCGGGAACCTGGTCCTTACGATGATAGGGCAGGTCCTATACTTTTAGTCGCTGTTATTTTTATCGCTGTATTGATCAATTTCTGGCTTAAATTTAGTAGTCTAACCAGCCCTTAAACGTCGAAAGGGCTTTTAATCGAAGCAGGAATTATATCTTCTCTTTAATACACATTTCAACTCCGCATAATCTAGAGTATACCTTATAAATCAATTTAATATAATCAAATGTAATTAAAAGCAAACTTTGAAATTAAATTACTTTTCAGCTATGCAATCACTTTTAATTTTTAATAAATCTAAACCTACTTGTCTGCTATTTATCTTGAGTTCTAATTAAGTTTTTATCGTATCATACATTTGATAATATAGTGTTTTGACATGGTATTGAAAATAGCAGTCCAACTTTAAGTTTGAATGGGAGCGTTCAATACTAAAGTCAATGGCTATATATAATGCTTATAATATTATTATTATAACAGTAATAGATGTGTTAGATAGTAAAGAAGAAAGTTAAATAAGAGATTAAAAATCAACATTTTATTATGAAAAGTTGATTATGTTAACTAGTATTTCAATTAGCGTTATTGATTTTATAATTTATCATTCAAAAAAATTCAAGCTGTGTTACAGGATTTGTTATACAAAATAAACTCAATTCTTTTAGAAGAATCCACCAATAAGTAGTTTTAGTTTTGTCAGCATTTTTAAATATAAATTTAACTTTCAGGGGTTGTTTTTTTTTACAAAATCAAGCTTAAAACCCCCTTTATTCTCCAATATAGTTGTCAAATCTCAATTATGCAACAGCTAATTGTTCATTTAAGAATAAAAAAGTTAAACATAAACTACTAAATCATAGGGTTGGGCTTTAAAAAAAGTATCCAAATAAATAATAGCCGAAGAAATTTTGCAAGGAATTACATATTTGAGTTCTAAAAACTGTAAGCAAAATCAAAGGAGTAGTTTGTATGACGTAATGGGATTCATTGAAAAAATACTGCTCTCGCTACTACCAACTCAAACTATAATTAAATATTTGCTAACAATTTTATTTTAATTGTTACAACAGTACTCATTATCATTAATTTCTTTATATCGTTGCTTCATAATATGCATAAAAAAATTAATTTTTCTTTAATTATTTAAAATAAATAAGTTGGTACTATTATTTTAATCAAACAAATGTAAAAAAATGATATTTTGATCCAATTTATTTGGAAAGTATAATATAATGTGTATTATTTTAAAGCACCACAAATAGTTAAGTAATAGCTTGAATGTTTACTTTACTATCGATCATAATACATTTGTTATAAATAAAAACTAAAATAAAATAAAGGAGGGTATGGGGATGTTTTTGGTTTCATTACTTTTTCCATTTTTTAAGCGCTATTTGAGTGGGAAGATTATTAGTAAAATTCTTAAACAAAAAAATACATCCCCATATCATCAAATCTTTAAAGACCGGGGGCCTAAAAGCATTAAAACCAACCTTGATCTTTTTAATTTTTAAATATTATTTAGAAAATTTAAGAAATGAAATTTAAGTATTAGTAAATTTAAAAATTTACTAATGCCGATTTTTTGATTAAAATTAGCATTTTAATACTGCTTTAACTACTACTGTTCAAAGATAATGAGATATTTGATTATTTTAATGACAATTGATAATAAATAATTAAGATATTATTTTAAATATATATTTTATTATAAAGTGTGTTAAATTTGTCAGAAATATAAAATTTAAATGATTTAAAGATGAAGAGATTGAATGTTAATTATAAGCGAGGGAATAGTTGAATTGAACCATTCTCATACATTTTTTGAACTTTTTGAATTCTTGAGGTGACCTCTTTGGTCCGTGGTTTTTCAATGTAACATGAGTATTAAGATGATTTAAAGCACCATACGATTTTGTACAGCCTGTATGATTACATTTGAATACTCTTTCTATTTCTATATACTTTCTGCGGTTCCTTATTTTCACTTTCTGTTCTTGGTTATCCTCAGGAGAGGTCGAACGTGTATCTACGATGTAACTTTGGTTACCGCTATAACTTGTGGTACCAAAATCAAAAGATGGGAGAATATCTCTACTTGAAGCAAACGTAGAAGGGAAAAGGAATCTAATTGAGGGAAGGTTTGTGCTATTACAACTTTGAGTAGAATCTTGATTTAATATATGTATCAATTTCATTTTGTTAAGTAAACAATTTTCAAAAAAAGTATGGAAAAGGATTCACTATTCTATCCTTTTATATTACATTTGCTTCCTAAAAGTATGCTTAATTTAAGGGTTTAATCCTATAAAATTTATATTTAGTTTTAGTTAATGTCATTAATTATAAAATATTATACCAATTTAGTTAGTTAAAGAATTAGATTAACTTTTTATGGCAACCTTATCCTTAATAATATTTCCCTTTCAATAAATTATTGATTATAGAATAAGGAGAAATTAACTATAGATATGAGCCTTGAAAATACTTTGAGAGAAGTTAACACCCATTGATTAATAAAATACCGTTTTTTAAAGTGTATTATCCAAACAATTCCGTTTTCATTTGTTACTATAATCTTTTTAATTAAGCATGCCTTTTAGTGTGAAAAAGTTATCTTTGTTCCTTTTTTTATTGTTTTGGGTGTGTTTTTAGAGCGAAATAGAAAAGGATAGTTTCATTGAAGGGTCTTAAAATGATGGTATACCCATCTCCGATATAGTTAAACTTTATTAAGATATTTGATTCTATTTCACACTTTATTTTTCATATAAAATCTAGCCCTATTCATTGAAACTCGGAATATTAAAACGTTTTATACTTTATTATAGCAATAATAAAGTTGTAAGTTGCGTCTTATGTATTAGTAACTATTATATTCTAAAGAATAAAGGTAAAAGCATTAAAAGTAGAATTTTAAAAAATAAAATTATATAGATGATAGCAAAACTTCAAGCTTCAACTTTATGAAATAAAATAAGAGTTTAATAAACAAGTTATGTTATGATCCTCTTTAAATTATTTTTTCCTTAATTTGTATAGAAAACTAGCTACTTACACTAAAAATATACAGCTCACATCACAAATCTAAACCAGATTCTTAACATCCACAAAATTTTCTAAATTTAGGTACAAAACTAATAATTCAAATCCTGCTCATTATTAATTTATTTAAGAAAAGTTATATTATTTTAATATCTGAAATGTTTTGAAGACTTATAAAACATCTAACTAACAAGCATATGGAATAACTTATTTTGAAATTTTACTTTAGCTTGATACATTTATTAAATTTAACAACTAAAATAAAGTGTAGGAAGGATATTTAATTTTAAAGTTATAAAATTAAAATTAATTTAATAAAGTTTAAAAAGGCTTTAAATTGTATAAATTCAAACTTATTACTTTTATCAACTGCTAAAACTCTATCCTTAAAAGTAAAAGATAGGTATTTTAAATGTAATATTTTGTTATTATTAATAAGGTAATGAGACCGATCTTAAATTAAGATTACCCCATATTATTTGATATTACTCCATAAATTTCACTGGCTAAAAGTTTATTACTAACCAAAATAATAAGTCAACCCTTAAAGTTAAGTTTAATTAAACTTGTTACTTGTTAAAGGAGAATTTTTTAAAATATTCATCTAAAAACACATTGATTATTATTTATAAATAGTTTAGTTATACACCTTTTAAATTAATTTTTTCTAGTAATTTAACATTTTATTTACAATCATTTTATTTATTCTAGCTATGATTTAATAAAGTTTAGAAAAAAAATAGTTTTTAGTTTAGTTTGATAAATATATTTTTATACCAAGTGAATATTTTATTTTATGAAATGTAAAATTAATACACCTTTGTAATTAAATCTCTCCAATAAATTTAAATCTGATTGTTAACAAAAGTTCGTTTTGTGTGGATAGCCTGTAAGTTTAGAACATTTTTTATTTAATTACATAAAAAATAAAGTTTTGCCATTATTATTACTTTTTGTATAATATATAACTATGACGTTAACATTTAAAATAATGTTTTTCAAAGCTTTGATTTTAATAAGAAAATCAATATAATTTGAAATAATAAAAAATATACTGTATGACTTATTATCATTTTAAAGAATATACGAATATAATTGAAGTCAGAGATTAAGCATTATACATATCAAATTATCAATTAATTAAATAAAACTAAAACATTGAAATATAATACATATTGAGTCCAATTTTGATTAATTTTTTACTTTATTAGCTTACTGAAAATATATCTATTTTTGATTTAACTAAAGAGTTAACTTTTTAACAGGATACTATTAGGTAGTTAAAACCTTAATTATAATTCTATTTTAATGTTTTTTACTATTTTTAGCAAAAAAGTAACAGTTTAGACACACAAGTTATTTAAGCATACATTGTATAGCTTCATTGTGAATTGTAGCTTAATCTACTTGAGGTTTAATACCATGATACATTAATGCTACCCATAGGATAAATTTATACCATAGTGAATAAAAAGGCCGATTGCAAATGATAAATGTATTTATTATAAAATAAATATCAATTATACCGATTTATTATTTCTCTCTTTTTTAAGCCTTAGCAAAATACCAAATTATATAAAAGGGGATGTATTTTTTGTTTAAGAATTTCACTAATAGCTTTTCCACTCAAGTAGTGCTTAAAAAATGGAAAAAGCGATGAAATAAAAAAACATCCCCAAAAGATGTTTGTTTTTAGTATAATTAGCATGTTTTTATTTAAACTAAAGGGTACATGAGCTTATAATTAAACTCATTGTCACTTAACTGACACCTTAATTTTAACTTAAATGCCATATAATATTAAGTTGTACAAATGTATAATAACCATAGGCTAGAATTTCTAAAAGGCTGACTTCACGATCTTAAAAGTGGGAGAATTAAAAAGTTGATTTCATTTTTTTTTACCCTTCCCCTCTTTTTTTAGTATTCTTTAATTAAATTTGAATTAAATTTTTAGTTATAGTCCGTATTTACCCTGAAACTTCAAATTAAATGTTTGTTTAATTTAGTACATACATTGATTGCTAGTATTCTCAGATTTTTGTTAATTTTAAACGTTATTGTTGTTTAATTTTATTACCTTAGGTTTAAATCACAGTATACTATGAAATTAATAATCTGGAAAAAAATTAAAATCGAAAAATTTTAAGCTTAATCAAGCAATGTATAAAGTTAGTGCTTCAAAGGAAACAGGAAATAAAAACTAATGAGTAGCATTATTATTAATATAACTTTAGTATATTTTTTGATAAATGTAAAAGTTTTGGATTTAATATAAGTAAAAATCAATATAATTATTTAAAAATAATTAATAACAAAATACCAACATTGTAACTTATTATTGAAAACACAAAAAAATTAATGATGAGCAAATTAAAATTATTATACAATATTTACTTAATAATTCAACTATTTTATTAAGATTTAATAAAAAAGATGATGATAATAAATATTCATTAAATAATATATATATGGGGATGTATTTTTGTGTTTAAGAATTTTACTAACAATCTTTCCGCTGAAATAGCGTTTAAAAGATAGAAAAAATAATGAAGCTAAAAAAAACACCCCCATATAAGGGTGTTTTTTTTAGCTTCATTATTTTTTCTATCTTTTAAACGCTATTTCAGCGGAAAGATTGTTAGTAAAATTCTTAAATAAAAAAATGCATCCCCATTTACTAACCAAGTAAGTAGCTTATTAAATGATAAAACTTTTAATTTTATTATTATTATTGTAAAATAAGCTGTGGTTGATCTTTTAGTTTTTTTTATAATGCTGTGAAAGTTGGAACTCAGAGGTTAGAGTCAAAAGTAGTTCTTGCTTGATTAACTAACCATGAGTCGAACGGTCTTAGTTTATGTAAGATAGACTTAAATTAGTAAGAATAGTGCGCAACAGGCTATGAACTATGTAAAACAAATAGAATAGAAGATACTACTGTAAATCTACGTAAGATATCGTGAGGAAGACTTAGTGACTTTATTAATAATACGATATCAGGGAGTAATTCAGCTAAAAAGCTTCGAGTTATCATGTTAAAGAATCTCTTTTATACTCCAACTGGGTGGCTATATATAGGGAACATGATAACAGTTATTCCTTATTATAGTTCCCAAGTATGGATAATAAAACGTGGGCAATAAGTTCTTCGTGATCAGGTGGTAAGAATTCCCACAGCAAATCTATATAAGGAGCTCTGAATTGATCATTATGCTATAATCAACCATGGAGCTAATGAAGCGATATCTCACAATGCTCAATAAAAAAAGTTAAAATTTAAGCTATTATTTATTTTATAAATTTTTATAAATATATAATATAAAACTTTTAGTATTTAAAATAATTTTTATATTTGCTTATATAAACTTTTTGAATAAAAGCTATTTAGACATTAAATTAACTCACAGTTTCATGTATATGCTAAATTATAATCTAATATTTCAGACAAATAATTAGAATAAGTTTTACTTATTATTTTATCATTTTTTAAATATAAAACTAAAAACTAATACTAATATAGCTTGTTTATTATGATGACTTAAATTTATTAAATCTGGTTTTATTTTTATTTTTGTTTTCATATTTTATTTAAAGTTTAAAATTATTATGCAAAAAACAACCAAATATTAATTGCAGGCAAAAAGTACTATTTTTATGTCAAAGTGTACCCAGATTTGTTTATAAAATACAAATAGTAAATGTAAAAACTGTCTCGGAATTTCAAAGATTTGACTTTTAGTATTAATTTCTCGGTAAAAAAAACTAAGAGTTAGTATTATTGTCTTTCTATTATATATATTCAATAATGTGTGTATGAAATATTAACTTTTGTTTTTTTTTACTGAGAAATTAATATTAAAAGTCAAAGCTTTGAGATTCCGAGACAGTTTTTATGTTTACTGTATAAACAAGTCTATGTATAAATCTATTAATGTGCAAAAAAGCATAAAATCACTTCATAAACATAAGCACATTTTAAATATAACTCTGCTCAAAACAAATGAGACTGTTTACTAAGAGCTATTTAATAAATCAGTCTCATTTATTTTGAGTAAGGTTGTATGTGCTTAAAATTATTACTTGAATTAATAAAAAGCTAGAAAGTGAATTCTTTATTAAAAATAAGTGGTAAACAAAACGTTAAATTATTTCACCTCCAATTAAACTAAAAAAAGATGTTAAAATAGTGTTAATGAAGCTAATTTTAAATATATGGAGATGTCTCTTTTTGTTTAAGAATTTTTCCAAATAACATTTAAAAATGGAAAAAATGATGAAATCAAAAAAGAGATACCCATATAAAGTTTTAGATTAAAATTGCAGTATTAGGCAGTATATGAGTGTGGTTTTTTACATAAAATTTTTACTAACAGTTTTATCGTTTCAATATTTTATCTACTTTTTACATTTATTGTGAACTTAAAAAACTTAGTTAAATTCTTAAATAAAAGCACGCCTGCAAATTAATTCAACGAATTTACAATCATCAAATTAGTGATGCATCCTTTTACTTTTTATCAAGCTATTATGAAACACTTAAAATACAGTGATGTCCATAAATTATCGTTGTTTTACTACCCCCAATTTTATATTAAAACTTTCACTGTTTTAGAGGATCAGATGTAATCTTTTTATATTAATGGTAACTAACATTAACTGCGTTGGGAACTAATATAAGTTTCCCGGTCATTTTTTTAAATTGCGCTGGTGCTTTTGGGACATCTATAAGTAGGATAAATATTAGTTTAAGTTGAGTTTATAATATAATATTTAAATTCATGGCATAATGGTTTGTTTTACCCCATTCTATCTTTCTTTATGCATTAATTTTATTTAACTTCGGTTTTGAAATAATATATTTTCAATAATAATAGTTTAATTAAGGTTTATAAGATTGAAATCTCATATAATTAATAGTTATATTTTGTACTCACTTATTATTTTTGAGAGTTTTATTTGAAATATTTTGCAGATTAAATAAAGTAACTGTTTTTCTAAAGCATATTCGAATTTGATTTAAAACCAAAATTTTCAGAGCATGTATTCAGCTCAGAATTTATTCTTTAAGATATAGATTATGCCTATACAGTTTATAATTTATACTGAGAAACTGTTAAAACCATAAATTTCAAGTTTTACTTATAACCTGTTTGGTTAATCCATGACTTAATAGAGGTTTTAAAAAAAAATAAACAAGTAATTCCATATGGAACATTTAAAAAGTACTCTTTCATGTGGTATATTTATCAGATATTTTTCTTTATTTGCAACATTACTGCTCTAATTAGATGATGCTTAATCCCTGTTATATCACGTTACACCAGTTTAGGCGAAATGATTCGGAACACTTATGATTGGTTGCATGTAAGGTCACTTTAAAGGTGAGGAGAACTATAAATAGGATCAAATGCATAGATTTAGTATTAAGTTTTTTCATAAAATGGGATTGACAGATTGGTTTAAAAATAGTTATATCGCAACACACCTTGAAGTAGGTAAATACACCAAAAGGAGGTCTACTAACAGAAGCAACAGTATGTCAGATGCTGAAGTAATCATGAATTATATTCAAAAGGAAGTACTTACGGAACAATACACCAGATCTACAAATCCAGCTAAGAAATCCACAAAGAAAAATAAACTAAATAAAACTCAGAAGGCTGAACGAGATCTCAAAGCTATTGAGGATTACATTGGTATAAAGCTGTTTACACCTAAAGCCGCACCTCCCAAGGAAGCAAGGCCCAAAGCAAGCGCCACTGCTACTAGTTATTCTAACTCTAGCAACCAAAGCGAATTTTTCCAAGATAACTTTGTTGACACCCATCGCCGTAGTCTGGACGATGTTAGTACCTATGGGTTAACAAAGAGGCAAGGATTCAATGATAAAATAAAGGAATCCGATTTTGAACTAGGATCTTCGAGAGATCCATTTGATGTTGAGTTTGTTGATTTGGACTCTTACTTTGAAAATAATCAAGGAGCTTATCACGGTAAATAATCATCGTTACCTGGATCTACATTGAACTTGTAGTATATGGATCAATCTCAATATGGTATTAATTTAATCACTTTTTACTCCAAATAAATTTCTTGTTTTTATTTAACTTCATAAGATATTATCATAAGAATAGCTTATCAACAAAATTGATTTGCTGATTTTATAATTATAGCCAATAGTATCTAGGCTTTACTATATCATTTTTTAAATTTTTCATAAAATTATGCCACCGAAAAAGATGGAACATAAAGACAAAGAATATTCCAGTTTAATAGTTTTTTTTGCTATATTTGTATTGTGAAGCAATTCGTGGTTATTTAGAGTATTTTGAATATATGCGATACACATTAAAATTCGTTATTGAATCTTATATTTGATAAATTCATTACATTTTTTCTTACAAATTACAAGTTAAATTCCTTCGAATGGTCTACCACACTTTATTAACTTTTATATATTAATTTATTATTGAACCTATATTTAAAATAAACATGAGAGTATTTTTTTGACTATTACTTTAGCTAATAATTTATTTAAATTTTAAGCTTAAGAAATGGAAAAAGAACAAAAGAAAAACGGTACTCAAATACATTAACTGCCTATTATTAAAAAATACATAATAAAAATATACTGATAAATAAATATAAATGCTTTAGTACAAAAATGCCATTGAAATAAACTACTATAATTTTCAAGATACAAACAACAACAAGGGTATCAAGTTTTGATCGAAATAAATAGATAAAAGTACTTTTCCTTTCATTATGCTGTTTATTCATGCAAAATAAAAATTCTTAAACAAAAAAATACATCCCTATATGATAATAAGATTTAATATATATATAGGAGGAAATCAAATAAACTAGCTCTTCGGGAAAATTCAATCTCACTGATAATACGTTTAATTTTTTTAATAAAGTAAGCTACAATACTATAAGTATTTCTCAAATTTTGTATTGGATAGAAAATAATCGAAACGTTAAAGCAAAAAAACAACTTGTTAATTTTGTAAAATTTAATCTTAAATCAAACTACAAAATTTTATCAATCTTATCAGTTTTTAAGCTTTTTAACATTAAAGTTACAATATTCTAAATGAATCAATCTTTTTAATTTTTATATATTTATAAATAACTATTTAGTTTTTTAATATTTTTTGATATTTGGATAATGTTAAATAATTTATAAAAAATGTTTTAGTAGTTTTAGATTTTTATTTAAATATAATTATAACTTCGATAAAAACATGTTTTAAAAAATAAAATAGTATATAATAAGCTATAAACTATATAATACAAATGAAATAAAAAATATTGTTACAAAATTTATACAAAATATTATAAAGTTTAATAGCTTTATTAAAAAGTATAACATTAAAAAATAATGTAATAATCGAATAAATTACATTAAATAAATAATATATGTAGGTGTTTTTTTTGGTTTCATCACTTTTTCCATTTTTTAAGCGCTATTTGAGTGGAAAGATTGTTAGTAAAATTCTTAAACAAAAAAATACATCCTCATATTATTAATAAATTATATAAAAATAAATAAAAATAAAAACAATTAAGAAATAAAGTAAGTTTATTAACTAATTATAATAAAATTCAGAAAAAAAAGCTGTTATACTTAAAAAACTACATTTTATATGAGGATGTATTTTTTTGTTTGAGGATTTTACTAACAATCTTTCCGCTCAAATAACGCTTAAAAAATGGAAAAAATAATGAAACCAAAAAACATACCCATATACAAGGGAATAAAATAATAATTACAATTTTTGATTATAGTTATTAAATATAAATATTAAAATATAAAGATAGTGTTTTTTATAATTAATGTGAAATATTGCTTCATCGGCTCTATAATTGATTATCACACAATAATCACTTAACTTGTTTACAAAACCAGTTATAGCCTTGTACTTAATTTGATCGTGATTCATGTGGTACAATCAATCCAAAGCTCCTCATTTAGATTTGCTGTAAGAATTCATACCGTCTAATCATAAAGAACTTATTGCCCACGTTTCAATGTTCATACTTAGCAACTATAATAAGAAATAGTTATTATTATGTTCCCTATATATAGCCAAACAGTTGGAGTATAAAAGAGATTTTTCAACATGATAACTCGAAGCTTTTTAACTGAATTACTCCCTGATATCGTACCATTAATAAAGCCACTAAATCTTATAGTATTTTACGTAAATTTTACAGTATCTTCTATTGTATTTGTTTACATAGTTCGCAGCTTATTACGTACCATTCCTATTAGTTTAAGTATATCTTAGTTACATAAACTAAGACCTTTCGACTTTCGGCCAGTTAATCAAGCTAGAATTGCTTTTAACTCTAACCGCTGAGTACCAACTTTCACATTAAATAATTAATATTTTAATTTATAAATATCAATATAGCTTATTATAAAATTAATTAAATATATAGCTCAAACAGATTTTTATTATTCTAGTTTTGTTTTTTATTATTATCAATGCTGTTGTATTTATTTTGGTTAGTTTTTCTAATAAAAATAGTATAATTTTAATTTAAAGTAATAATCTATTAAACTTAAAACTAGTAATTATTCAACTAGTTAATTAAATAAAGTTAAACAAAGTAAGTAATTATAAGAAAAAAAAAGAAGAAACTGAAGATGCAAATAAAAAAGTAAAAATAAAGCTGAGGGAGGAAGCTGATAAAAAATAGCAATTAAAAAAAAAAAGATCAAGTATACAATGTGATGAAAAATCTAACAGGAAAAAACTAATTAAGCCTAGATTTATAACATTTGAATTTATACATGTATTATATAAATTTACATATGCCTTAACTAAATCTAAAGCTGGATTTTTTAAATTAAGTAAAATAGGTAACAGTAAACTAAATAAAGGAGGTAAAAGGGATAATAACAAAAGTCAAACTAAATTTAAGGATAATAAAGGTTTTAAAAATAAAAAAATTAAACAAAACTAAGTAAGCTGCTTTTTAAATAAAAAGAATTTAGTGTTTATTACTTCTAGAAATTTTAATTAAACAAAAATAATGTAAAAAGCGGTATACTATTTAATATGTGTCTTTTGGTATTTATTTTATAGTTAATAATTCTCGATGCTGATATATTTACGAATGGTATATTTATTAATATAAAAATAATTAGTTAATACTTTGTATTAATAAGCTATTATTTTTTAAAATTAATATTACATCGAAGTATGGCTTTAATTTTATCATATGTACTTAAGCCCTTTGATTAAATAATAATTTAATATCATAATGTATATAGTATACAAAGAGAAAAGGGATTATGCAATCACCTAAAATATAGATTGTTATAAAGCTATAATTTGTTTTTGTATAATTTTAAAAAGTAGTTGATGTTTTTATAATAACATTACTTTACTTAATGCAATAGATGCTTTAAAAATAGAACTCGAATTATTTCCTCATTTGCAATATTGTTTTTGATTACTAACTCCTACTTACTAAAGGATAATTATATAATATTAAAAGGAAGTCTATTTATTTATTAAAAAAAAGTTGTTTCATTACAAAATGATTTAAAGCAAATTTACTTTTTATTGTTCTTATAAATCAAACTACTAAAACAAAATTATTTAAAAAATACAATAAAATAAAAACTATATCTTAATTCTTTATTTATAAATCATTTATAAAATATTAACATTAAACAAAATAAAAATAAAAAATGTTAATTCCAAACAACTTAAGGTTAGGGATATAAACTTTTTTAAGTTAAATGGGTGACTTCTCCTTAAAATATTTTGACATCATACTGCGGCGTTTTATATAGGTTTTATTCTTGAGCAATAGAATGTCTATTTTTTTAAAAACTTGAAACTTTTTTGTAAGTCAAAAAATGCTTTATCAAAACTAAGATGACAAAGTAGGCGGTATTATGAATAAAGTTTAGAAAAATACAAATATTGACTAAAAATAGTAGAATTAATTGAATGTAGTGATAGGCGGATTTAGTATAAATTAAAGTTTTATTAGAAACTCCATCCATCCTCTCTATTCTTTTAGTAATTTGAAATTCGTGGTGCCCAATACGACTTTATTGATTTTAAGTGCATAATCTTTATGCTAAAAGCTAGATCGCCGAATATTATATTTACTTCCTGAAACTAAGGGATGATTCTGGCTTTATTGCTTAATAATTATGGATTGATAGTTGTAGATTACTGCTAAACTCGACATGTTTAATAAAGATAGTCGATACTTTTGGCTTTTGCTTAATAATATAAAAATAATATGTGTTTTTTTACTACTAAATAAACCACAGATACATTTATAAATGTCAAACTAGTTTTATAAGCTTATATTATTAAGCAAATGTTAATTGATGCTTTTAGCTTATCTCATACTTTCCTATCTAGATTAAAGTGTAAAAGAGATATTTTTAATATTAAAAATAAATTTATACTAGCTAAATAGAATTAACTAATATGAGCTAATAAAGGTGACTAAGTCAAACATAAAGAAAGTATTTATTAGCTATTTCCTATCGTAATTACCTAATTTTAATAATTAACATTGATTAACTTCTTTAATTAAGACCAAAAGTTAAACCAGGTTAAGGCAAATTACTCCACTTTTTCAATAGTGACTATAAGGCTAATTGCTAATAAATAGTAATAAATTTTACCATTATTAAGGGATAGATACTCCTATTAAAATTCTAATAAATTAAATAATTCATTAAAGTTATCAGTTCCTCCCTATCACATGGTCAATTAAGATGATTCATTAGTTTTAATTGGTTCAAGGAGATTAAATATGATTCAATCCCCCAAATCAATCTCAGTTTTATGTTTAAAACAAATTAGCTCATAACTTTCTGACAGTACCAAATTTAGTTAATATCAGCTTTAATCTGGATAACTCGAGTTCATTCTTTTATTTTTTAGAAAATTATGAGGTAACGATCTGTATTAATAATTCAGTTATTTTTAGATTTCGTTTATAGCAAATCAACAAGCGATCTAAATCTTATTGATCCAATCATAAACTTAAAGAACCAATGAGTCACTTGGCTAAGCACAGAGTGTAATTTTTAAGCAACAAAAGAATAACTGAATTAGAGGTTTTTCAATGAGCTTAAGCAAACCAAATTAAGGCATTTTAAAATCCCCACCCCCAATCATTGGCTCAGAACTTATCAAAATCAAGCTGAAAGGGAAGGGTATAAAACTAAGAAACCAAAAATCACAACTTACAATTCCTTTTTATTTTTTTTAATTTTATTAATTGAAAATCTATTTTAATAGTTTTTTATAAACCACAGTTTCGTTTATTTTTATTAAAACTATATCAGTTCTCTCTCTTTACTTTTATCAATCTACTTTAATTAACTAACATAATGGAAAAAGATACTGCTAATAAAATCGAATTCTGCTCCAATGGCTGTGGTTTTTATAGGTAAATTCAATAATCATTTATTTGTATCATAATAATTAACACTTTATATTTAGTAACCCATTATTCAATAGTATGTGTTCCAAATGCTACAAGGAACAAAAAAAAGCTGAAGAAAGCAAAAATATGATCAAAGAGTTAGCTACAACTACAACTGCCAACGTTAGACAAAGTAATTTGGCTTCAACAGTTGCTAAACCAGCTATAGAACATCATGAACTTAAGCCAGCTAATGAACCTATATTTACTGAAGAAAAACAACTTACACCTGAAGTTAAACAACCTAACCCTGGTCGTTGTTATCAATGTAAAGCTAAAGTATCATTGATAAAGAGAACTACAAATAAATGTAAATGCAGTAAGTTTTCAATATAGTATTTTACATAAGGATAAGAATATTAAATAATGTTAATAGAACTTATATTCTGTGATAACCATAGACAACCGGAAAATCATAGTTGTGAAGTTGATATTGCTAAACAAGATAAAGATGTACTTGCACAACGTAATCCTAAACTTCATTCCAAACCAACAGCGGGAAATTCATTTACACGTATTGATTAATTAAGATAATGGAATATGTGTTGTACTTTTATTATCTAACTTTTTGTTTTTGCTTTTTATAAATTGAGATTAAAGCCCATTTAAATTTTTTTTATCTTTTTTAAGTTTTTTGATTTTCATTTGTTAATTTTTCAAATTAAGCGGGGGGAGATTCGTTTGATTCAGTTGAGCTTTTAGTATCCTATCTTTAACTGAAATGATAGTATTTATTTCAGTTTAATATATATATAAAATTTAATAGCTATATTAATCAATGAACACAGAATCTATTATTTTTAAAATTTAGATTTTATAAGATGAAATTTTAATATGGTTTCATAATTTTCATATATTATATTAAAATTTAATTTATAGAAAATTGACTAGGAACGGAGAAATAAAAATAACATTTTATTTTAAAATAATTTTAAAATTAAGTTTCATATTAATTCTTTGTTTTACGAGAAATTAAAATAATCAAAATAATTTTTTTTAAAATATTACAATTTATTTTATAAATATAATAAAAAATAATACATTGCTAAATTAATAATATTAGTAATCATTTGAAATAGTTTGATATCAAAAAAAAGCACCAAGTAACCACCTCATCAATGTAACCACCTCATAAAAAAAAAGCCACAAAAAAAAAAAACAACTAAAATCATTGAAAAAAGTCAACTCAATTAAAAAAATCAAAAACTTAAAAAACCCACCATTTAATAAAAACATGAAAAATAGCCTTGATTTACTGGATTTATTTATTCATTTCACTAGCTTTAATAGTCACCACCGATTCCTGATCAGATAACATTTCTTTTAATGATATTGGACTATTTAAAATCTCTTCTTTCTTTTCACTTATTTTAATTGTATTTTCACTGATATCATCTAATTCAATATCATTTAATTTTTCTTCTCTCACATCTTCTTTGAATTCATTGTTAACTTGTTCTTCTTCCTTAACTTCATTAATAGTTTTTTGCTTTTTTACATCCTCGTTAACCTCTTCTACTTCTTTTTTAACTTCATTAATAATTTGTTGTTCTTTTACATTCTCATTAACTTCTTCTACTTCATTAACTTCTTCCACAATCTCTACTTCTTCTTTTCGATCATCAATAATCCCTTGTTTCTCTTTTATATCTTCAATCTCTTTTTCCACTCCTTTGATATTTTCAATAACTCCTTCCTTTTCTATCTCAACTCCCATCTTCTCTTTATCTTCCCCAATAGTCTCCAGCTCCTTATCCTCCTTTTCCCTACCAATCGATTCTTGTCTAGAGAACACAGCCTCTTTAGCAGTTGAATAAACGGAATGATCATCATGAAATAAATTATCTACATTTTTCATTTGTTTACTACAAATTAATAAAGTACCTGCTTTAACATTAGCTATTATATTATTATTATTACTATTATTATTATTATTATTATTATTATTAAATGTTAATTGAATTGGAGCTAATGCAGAAGTACAATTTACATTAAAATTGAAAGCAAATAAAGGTGGTTGTGGATTGGATGATTCAAATAAAGTAGCTATGTGTAATTGTGGATTATTAGTTTCCCATATTAATTCTCTAGTAGATGAATTCCATTCGGGATTTGGAATAGATTTAATATCATATGAAGATAATAATTGAGTAGATAATTTAATAAAATTCACTTGTTGTATTATAGGCTTACAAGTAGCTATAAAAGCTAATTTATGTTGATATTGTGAATCATCTAATGTTTGTTTATGAAATATAGATTTTATAAAAAATGGTAAATTGAGATGAGATGAATTTGTAGTTGATTGTAATTTATATTTAAATAAAGTAATTTGTTTTTCTTTAATAAAATTTAATGAATCTTTTATAAATTCATAGTTTTCATTATTGAATTTTTGAATTACTTTATTATTATGATATAATTGAATTTTTTGTTTTTCATTGAACTTTAGTTGTAATTTATAATTAATTAAATCTTCTAATTGAATTTGATGATTTATTAATACTTGAATTTCTCCATTAATTTGCAATTGATTTTCTCCATTACAAGTAATTATACCATCTACAATTTCATTAGAATAAAACTTAATTAATTCTTTTTCAGGTTGATTCTTATTATTAAATGAAGTGAATTCTGAAATAGGTCTTAAAGGTTGTGGACTTCTATTAAACCCAAATGAATGATTATCTGATATATTAATTTCAGACATTGGTCTTATATTTTCTTGTTCAAATAATTTAGATCCTTCTAAATTTTTTCTTTCTCTTCGAGTTCTACCTTGACGTTTTGTTACTACTGGTGACATTTTTAATGAATTAGACATATTAGACATAGCTTTAGCTACATCATTTGGATCTTCTTGAATTACTTCATCTCGAATATCAAATTTTACTTTTTGTAATGTATTATTTTCTTCATTTTCAGAATCTGAATTAATATTTAAGCTTTCTTTTTCAATTGACATAGAATCTTTTTTGATTTTTTCATGTGGGGGGATAGTGTACCCTTCTTCATCTACTTGGTTTGATTTCTATTAAAATTAATCAATTAACTAATTATAATTTATATTATAAATATTAATTTTACTTGAGAATAAACTTCAGATCCACTTAAACTTATTGTTTCAGATGGACTATCTTTTGATGGAGGTTCAAAAGTATTATTGATTGTATTACTTTAAAGTATTAAATATAAATATATAAATATATAAATTATTATTATTATTATTATTATTATAATTATAAAATACTTACGCTATATTTAAATTCGAATTTTTCCTAGGTCTTAATATCCAAGAACCAAAACCAGCTAATTAATTATTAAATTAAATTAAACTATTATTAACATAAACTTACAATCAATTTTACCAGTTAATTTAAGGGAATTGTTAGAATCTTAAAAATTAAATAATTATCAATTAATATTAAATAATTAATATTATAATATAAATTACTATTATTGACTAAATTCAAATCTCTATAGCCAGTAGCGAAATCTAATAATTGTTCCTTGGTATCTAATGAAGTGATACTTTGCAAGGAATTTTGAGCCATCTAAAATAAAATGAATACCTTATCATAATAATATAATATAATATAATATAATATAATATAATATATAAATAATAATTATTCTTAATATTATTAACTTACATTTAAATTATTTTGTAAACTTTCAATTTGAAAATTTTCATAATTACTTAATGCTTTTTTCAAAGTTTCTAAACGAGATTGATCCACTCTTTCATGTTGCTAAAAAAAATTAACATTAATATTAATATTAACATTATATCCTTCTAAAATAAATTACGTATAATTATAATTACCTCATAAAATCTTTTAATTTCTGAATCTAAAGTCACTCGAATTTCTTCTAAAGCTCTAGATAATTCAACAATTTTTTCATCTAAAAAATCAATTAAAACACTATTGAATTTTCAATAACTTATAATTTTACTTGTAGTTTCGTTTTTTTTTGATTTACTTTTAATTGATTTTTGTAACTAAATAATTATAAAAATTTATAATTAATAAAATACAATATCAACTTTTCTTTTTAAAAACTTACCTTAGCAATCTTAGCACTTTTTTCTTCATATTCTTTTGTAAGTCTCTGTGAATTACCTTCAATCTAAAATATTTAAATTTAATAAAAACTTAATAAAACATTCTATTTGTGTATTTACCAATCGAATACTTGATGAGTCTAAGTGAATATTTGTAGATTCTCTTACAATTTTGTCCACTTTTTTAGTGATGTTTTGGGATAAAGTTTGATGATTAATTGATATTTCTTCAACTTCTTTTTGTAATTTACTAAGGATAGAATCCAAATGACTATCATAGTTAATAATTAATATTTTGAATTAATATTTGGGTTTGTATAAAACAAAGGAAGATGACTCACTTAAACATTCCTTTTTCTGTAATATAACTTTTCTTTGCTAATTTTAATAATTGTTTGGAATATAATTCTTCAATTTGAGCTCTTTATGAATAATAATAATTAAATTAGTTTAATTTGATTGTTCATTATTATTAATTTATTGTTTTACCTTTCTCTAAAAAAATCGGATAACTCTTCATCTAATTGTTTACTTTTTTTAACTCTTGCTCCCATGATTTCTAACCCAATTTTGGGTTTTTCTTTCTAATAAATCCAAATTAGTATTAGTATATTCTATTAAGATCAATAATAATTAAAATGTGTCTCCTACTAACTTACCATGAATGTTTCTACATAACTCATCTTTACTTTACTTTTAATTGATTTGCTTTATCTTCTTATTTAAAATGAATTGTTTTAATCTTTGGAATTTTTATTTCGTTTTTATATTATCAAATCTTTTTCAGCTGACCTAATTTATAACCATTTGAATTTTCAATAACCTATACAATACTAGTTTTATTGGTCAATATTTTATCTAACCAATCATAATATAGAAATTAAGTTGACCAAAAATTTGAACTTTTTTCAGCCACCAAAATTGAATTTTTAAATAAAAATCCAGATTAACTCAATGACTATCAATATAGTCACCAAAATAATAGCATATTCATTTGATCAAATAGATGGCTAAAACTTTAATTTTTATTTAATAGACAATATAAAATATACTTTAATAATATTCAATAAAAAATTATATTAAAAAGATTTACTAAAATCATAAAATTTTTATTTTTATATTAAATATTTCTTCAAATAATAATAATTATTAAAATGAATACAATATTAATAAAATTGAAGCTTCATTTTAAAAATAATAACAAAATAATAATTAAAAAAATCGTCTAAATAATCATTTAATTCTATATTTCTATATTTCTATATAATAAAAAACAATTGATAAGTCAATATCGTTATCGTAACCACTAGTTCAATATCAACTTATTCGCATAAATAACACTTTCATATATTAAAAATATAACAAAAATTAATCACAATTCCCACTTTACTCTGCCTTTTTTATAGCTTTAACAATTCTCATTTCCCCTTCATTCTCTCCTTCACTTTCCTCTTCGGAACTTGATGAACTATTCCCACTATCGCTTGAATATAATCTAGGTATCGTTTGTAATTTTCTAATTGAACTAGCTAATTTATAATAAAAATTGCCATCATAATCACCATATGGAGGGGGTAACTTCATTCTTTTACTTTGTGAGAGTTTTGCTAAAGTATCTAGAGAGTGAATTAATTTTAGAGCTAATTTAGGTCGAGCATAACGGGTTTTTAGATAAACATATTCAAGATTTGTTGGGGAACAAAAATTTTGAGTAATGGCTATAGTAAAATCTATATAATAAAATAAATAAAATTAATGTTAATCATAATAATAAAATTAGTTATTCTATTCTAAATTTAGAAACTTACCAACATTAATAACAATATGACTCCAACCACCAGGTACAAATATAGTTTCTCCAGGCCTTTGTAATACTTGTTGCATTTTTAATACCTTACCTAATGTAGGATCTAATACTGGATCCATAAATTCCTCTTCTCTTAAATTGGAAGATATTCTAGCAGGTAATAAAAATTTAGGAAATACATCTGAAAACCAATTAATAGCTTCTCGATCTTTTCTACCATTACTTGGATCAATTAAAGTTTTATCTGTATTTGGTGGGAAGAGAACCCATCTAGATAAAAGAGAAGATGGTCAATTGAATTTTATTTATACTATTATAATATAAGTTTACCTTTTATATCCTTTAATTAAAGCATTCCATGCACTTGTACCTAAAAAATAAATTTAAATATTAATGTAGTTTATACATTAATCTTAATTATTACCTAATGGATCTATATGAATACTAAATATTAATTAATTAATTAAAAATAAATAATAATATAATATAATATAATATAATATAATACTAATATAATATAAAACTTACTCAGTACCCGATCTAGCAGCCCCAATAACAATCCAACGATAAGGTGGTCTACGATTACCAGTTAAATGAAATAAATCGATATCAAAAAATTTGGGTATAAAAAAATCATTTAATAAATTTTCTTTTTTAATTATATCTTTATCCCCTCCTTCTATTTTTCGCTTATTGTTATTATTGTTATTATTGTTATTATTGTTATTATTTCTTTTTAAATCCTTTTTTCTAGTTACTGAAGAATCAAATACATATAATGGAGAATCATCCGTTATTCCTTCTGTTTTTAAATAATTAAAATAATGTTTCATTTTAATATAAACACCATTATTTTTATCATCATGACCAACACGAAACTTTTCGTTAGCATAAACTTGATTAAAATACTATAAATTAAAAATGAAAAAATTAATAACACATAACTATTGAACTATTTTATATTAAAATAATATTATTTTACCTCTTCATTCCATTTATTTTTTGCTGGCCAAAGATCCGTTAATCCTTTAATAATTACAGGTATATTTAACTTTTCATACTTTTCAATAAATTCTTCACGGGAAGTTGATATATAATCGATTCTTTTTAATTTATCTAATTTAGGATCCATATACCAATTTTGTTGATAATAGGAATGTTGATTCCATTTATCAATTGGAAGGGCTAGTTAAAAGAAGAAAGAGTTAGCATAAAGTGAAAAGCATAGAGAATGATAGAAAGTTACATGAACGAGCTAGTTTTTTAGCTTTATTGATTTTTTTCTGAGATTTTAATGAATAAGTTGGAATATCTTTTGTTTTAATTGAATTATCTACTAAAGTAAGATTGAAATTGATTAGTATTTTTAATTGAATATTATATTATTTATTACTATTATTATTATTACCCACTTTTAATTTTGTCATTAAAACTCAAATATTAATTAAAAAAGAATTAAAAATCTATACAAATAAAATTTACCAATTTTATTAAAAATAGATGATTTCATTTATATTTTATTCTTTAAAAAAAATTGCCAATCAAAAAAAATTGCATCTCAAATCCCCTTTTCACTACCAATGAACTAAGAAACTTATAATAATATTAAAATGAAATATAATTCTCTTCTGACACTCCTAGTAATGAAAATTCATTAATAGATTAATTACTCAATAGAGAATTCACTCTAGATGTTGAAAATTGATTAAAATCATACGATTTCCTATTGTTATTACTTGTATTAAAAGGTACATCAATTTCTAAAGGAATGGACGTTTTTCTATCTAATAATGGACTAGTTACATCCTCTACATTATTATCATTCCTAGTCAATGTATCTACTCGTAAGGGAAGTGAAGCATCATTATCCTGTAGCAATCTCCTATTCTCACCTTCCCCTCCTCTTATTTCAGGTGGTGGATCCAATATTAAACTAGCAATATTGGACTCAATAGTATTAAAATTAACTTCATCACAAGAAGAAAAAGAATCAACTCTTTCTTTGTTATTGAATTCAAATAATGAGGACATATTATTTCGATCATTTTGTTGTTTAATTGTATTTTGATATGTTTTGATTCGATGGAATTTATATAATTTGTAGAATAGGTAGAGAAAGAGAATAATGAAACTAAATCCAATGGCAATGAGATTACCTATTAAAGCACCAGAAGCGACGATAATATCTTTTTGTTCATCCGTTAATGGAATGGGGGCTAGCGCTGGAGATATAGTTTGTTTAATTATATTATCCTGTTTTAGAAATTGATTGTTTAAAGGTATAAAATAATTTTGTTTATTTAAATCCATGGATTCATTATTAATAGTAAATAAATTAATATTATTTAAATTATTAATAAAAAATAAATTATTATCTTTTATTATGGGTTGAAAATAATTACTATCATTATTTGATATATTATTATTATTATTATCTCTTTTAGATAGATAACTTGATTTATCAATTATTGTATTTTGTTGCTGATTATAAATGTAAATATTAAATTTATCTTTAATTAAATACCAACTAGTTAAATTATATTGTGTTCCAATTGAATTAACATGAATTTTTTCAAATGCATCTATCTTTTGTGACTTCCAATGTTCCTTTATCATATCTAATTTATATACTTTCGGATTATAATTGCCAAACACAAACATCTTATTATTATCATCATCGCATATCACGTTTGATGGATAAAAATTAGGCAATTTATTTAATCTACTTGATTTCACTTTATTTATCTTCCTACTTTTAACATCTACTTTATATAACTTATAACTGGGATAAAAGTATTCATCTGAACCGCCAAAGATGAAAAATTCTTGCTTATTTTTATAATAACACGTTAAATAATTTCTTAAATACGGTTTATCTCCTTCCGTTTGGATCTCTTTTACTTCTTTATTCTTAATTCCAATTTCAATAAGATTAAACTTATCGGTTAACAATATTAATTTATCATTAGTTATAGTAATGACTTTCTTTATACCCACATTTAGTTTTGAATTCGTTATTATGGGCTTGAATTTCATTGCAGATACATCTCCTTCCGTCAATTTTAATTCATATATATTGTCATTGTATTCATATTTATCATCACTAAGTTGTCGTTTGCCTCCTATTAAATATATAC
This sequence comes from Batkoa obscura, assembly GCA_030770535.1. Lineage (NCBI taxonomy): Eukaryota > Fungi > Entomophthoromycota > Entomophthoromycetes > Entomophthorales > Batkoaceae > Batkoa > Batkoa obscura. The sequence goes on from JASVEC010000029.1 coordinate 191,292, forward strand.
TATCACCAAGTGTTATGGTTTGAAAATCAATTATTGATGTCATTCAGTGATGGTAATATTGATAGTGGTGATATATATAGTGTATCTATGTATATTTACTGCTGAAGTGATTGTACAGTATTTAAATGGTCAAATTAAGAAAAGAAAAAAAGATAAATTTAAAAAAATCGGGTGAATTTGAGTCCTTGTTATAGGGTTCAAATTACTCCGTTTTTTTCTATTTTTTAAAAGATTCGAAAAAAATGGAGAACTTTTACTGTTCTTTTCAATTATATAGGGATATATTTTTTTGTTTAAGAATTTTACTAACAATCTTTTCGCTCAAATAGCGCTTAAAAATGGAAAAGGAAGGTAATGAAATAAAAAAACATCCTCATATGGAGATGTCTGAATTGATTTCATTTTTTTATCTAATTTTTAAATTTTAAATTTTAAATTACGGATAAAGTAACCAGTGAAACTGTATTAAAATAAAGCCCAGTTTTTTGAATTTTTTATTAAGAACCTTGCTTAAAATTCTATAAAAATAAATTCTTTATTAAAAAGCAAAAGTACTTAACAGTTTTAAAAGATTATAATAAAAACCTAATATTCAATAATGGACAAGTTAACACAAGCAATTGTTATAAGTAGTTTTTTAAAGTATGATTTAAATATTATACTATAAAAATTTTGTTTAATAAAATTCTATTATTAAGAAATCTATAATTAATATTTACTTTTTTAATTTGATTTTAATAATTAAAAAAATATATAGGGGTGTTTTTTTAGCTTCATCACTTTTTCCATTTTTTAAGCGCTATTTGAGCGGAAAGATTGTTAGTAAAATTCTTAAATAAAAAAATATATCCCTATATATTAAAGTATATATTATATAAAATTATATTAATAGAAGTCCTGTTTTTTTATATATATTTTATTAATGTAATATATAAAAAGTAATCAAAACTTTTAAATTATTTTATTATAGTACATATTATAAACTAGTAGAATTTTTGCTAAATTAGTAAAGATTTTCTTAATATAACTTATATATTAATATTGATTAAAATTGTAATATGTAAATAAATACATTTTTTATTTAGAAAGCTTTTTTTAGTTTAATTAAATAATAAATTTATTATTTTGATATTAAAACTACACTATTAATATATTGTCAAATTGATAAATATTTGGATAAAAAAGGAGTAATGTGAGAGTTGGTACTCAGTGGTAGGGGTTAAAAGCAGTTCTTGCTTGATTAACTTACCTTGAGTCGAAAGGTTTTAGTTTATATAACTAAGATAGACTTAAATGAATAAGAATAATACGTAATAAGTTACGAACTATGTAAAACAAATAGAATAGACAATACTACTGTAAAATCTACGTAAGACGTTGTCAGAAAGACTTAGTGGCTTTGTTGATGATACGTTATCAAAGACTAATTCAATTAAAAAAAGCCTCGAGTTATCATGTTGGAGAATCTCTTTTATACTCCAACAAGTGCGGATATCAAAACTAGAGGATATCATTCTTTGCAATATGGAGTTAGAAATCCTCACAGCAAATCAAAACAAGGAACTCTGAATTGATTATACCACATGGTTCACGGTTGAATTGATTACAAGACTACCACTAGTTTTGTAAACAAGTTCAATGATTATTATCTTATAATTAATCCGAGAGCTGATAAACCAATATTTCACATTTATTAATTGTATTTTTTTATAGTATTTAACAAAAAAATCAAAATTAAACTTTAAACTATCATATATCTTATAATTTTTTTTAAATATAATGTAAAAATTTTAAAAGTTTAAATAGTTTTTTATATTTGCTTATATGGGGGTGTTTTTTTTGGTTTCATCACTTTCCATTTTTTAAGCGTTATTTAAGTGGAAAAATTACTGGTAAAATTCTTAAACAAAAAAATACATCCCCATATATTAATTTTTGTAAATTTTTTGAATAAAAGTTTTCTAAATATTAGATTAATTAAACAGTTTCCTATATATATTAAATCATGATTTAACATTTTATATAAATAATTAAAATGAGCTTTGTTTATTGTTTTATTATTTTTTAACTATAAGATATTAGACTTTAATACTAATATAGTTTATTTATTATGATAGCTTGAATTTATTAAATCTGGCTTTATTTTTTTATTTTTTTTTTATTTTTTTTTATTTTTTTTATATTAAATCCAAAACTTTTATATTTATTAAAATAATATAAAACATATAGTTAAAAAAACTACTTGTTTAAAATAAAATGATTAAAATTAGTTTTTTAAGTTAAATAAAAAAGTTTTACTTTAAAAAACTTAAAGTTATTTAATTCTATATTAAAGATTTAAATTTAAAAACTTAAAATTTTTAAATAAATTTAAGCATTTTTATATTTAAATTATTATTATTTTTAAGTAAAATATAACAAAACAAGCAAACTAAGTATAAATAAGAAATTGATTTGTTATTATTTTTTTAAAAGTAGTTTTAATTCAGCTTGGATTTATAAACTATAATAAAGATTAAATAAAAAAACAAAAATGCTGTGTTATTTTTTAAAATCTATTCAACTCTGTTTATTGAATTAGAATAAACTATGCTATTTATAAATTTTGAATTTTATTTTTTTATAGCTTTTTTACTATTAGTCATTCATTTTTATAATAAAATATTAGCTAATGTTATTACTTATTTATTATATAAGCAGATGTATTTTGCTTTTATTTATGACTTTAATTTAATAAAATTCCATATTTCTACTCTTTTTAAAAGTCATTGAAGGTTATATTCCATATTAACTACTTGAATACCGTAGACAAGCTGTGCTTGCCAAATTTTTTTAAAACAAAATTAAGTTATGATGAACATTGCTTATTAAATTAGTCCCAGCTAAGCAAAAAACATTCCTTAATAATTAAAAGATAGATTGAAATTTCAATCCAATAGAATTTTTTGAGATGTTTAGTACTTAAAGGGTTAAATAAATTCCAAAATGCTATTAGAAATAATGCTATTAATTAAAAAAGCATTGAATTATGATGTTACATTATTGTAATATTATAAAAATATTGGATTTAATAAGTTATTTAAACTATTTACTAAGCAACGGATTTATTATATAAATAGAAAAGATTACTTAACTTTTTTTTTCCGTTATACAGAAAATCCTATCTTTTTTTTAATATAGATACTTTATTATTTCCTTTATACAAAATATTTTTCTTTATCATTTAAACATGATGCTTAGATTCGAGGATTTATCAGATATTATTTTAGAGGAGATATTTAATTCAGTATCTCCATATGAGTTAATTAGACTTCGTACTTTGAACAAGTTCTTTAATAGGTTTATTTCTATAATGGTATTTAACAAAAGGTGTAATTCAGTTCCTGCATTCTATATTGATGATGAATTTCGAGATAAGTTTATAACTAGGAATGGAAACAATATGAATCATTTAAATGTAGGTTCCAATGATAATATCCGATATCTTAAATTATGTCCAAATATTTCTAGTTTATCTGTATATTGTTATAATAATCTGAACGAATTGGGCCTAGCAATAGCTTCTAATTCTTTCCCTAGGTTAAGAACTCTTAAGCTGGAAGTATCATGTGAAAGACCTGAATTTATAACTTTTTTACTAATCATTAAGCTTACATTATATAATATTGAAAACCTTCATATAGAACGTTTTAAATATAAGCTTGATGAAGTTGTTAGCTATATCAATCCAAATAAGCTTGATGAAGTTGTTAGCTATCTCAATCCACATAAGCTTAAAGTATTGAACTTTCGTTCACTTTTTGGTTCTATTGTAGATTTGGACTCACTAAAACAAATAAAGGGTGAGTTGAAAGGTTTAAAACTATTATCAGTAACGTGTTATAAGCGGTTCTATAATCGTGTCTTTGATGATTTAGTATCTTATGAATCTCCAACCAAATTTAACATAACTTTGAAGCATTTCAATGGGTACTTAAATCAATATAAAGATTTACTAAGATTTAATGAGATTTACATAGATACAATCAATGAAGAGTTTGATTTTAGAATATTTGATAAAATAGACAAACATAAAATCAGAGCTTTAGGTTATATCAATCCTACAATGCTTAAAATTATTGATTTGAAATTATTACCAAATCTAAAGAAAGTGAGTATAATGGAAAAAGATGAATTACCAACTATTATAGGCTCAATTTCTTCAGTATTAACAATCCATACTATTGAACTATGTTTCCTTGAACAAGTCTTTAAACCCGATAAATTAATTTCACTAAGAGATTTTGATTTAAGGAAAATTAAGCATACTAATACTTATTACCATAAGCGACCCTTAAACAAGCAACATTTTATCCAGTGTAGCTTTATAAAGCAGTTAACATTTATTAATTGCTTTGTATCATTACAAGATATTTTTGATGTTTTATATTTATTTCCTAACATTGAATCGGTTACGCTCAAGAAGTTTACTTTTAAGAAATGTAAAGAAAAAATAGTATACAGCCTTAGTAATCCTATATTATTTCAATTTATTAAAATCCAGTTTGAATGTAATAAAGCAGAAATTATGGATATTTTAAACAAGGATTCATTGATTACATTAGTAAAATAGCTCAACAAAGTAAGATAATAACTAGCTTTATTGAGTCTGCCCTTCAGCATCTTTTTTATGCAATAAAATCTATTATCTTCCTACTAATAAAACTTTAACTATAATTTTTTTTAAATAAATGATATAGCTTTCTAAATTATTTAATATTTAATTATTATTTTGTTTTCTAAAAAATTCCTAAACGTCAACCTTTATCAGCTTCTTTGTTATCTCCATTTTTACTTACGTTATTCAATTTACTATCATTCTTTTTATCTCCTTTCTTAGCTTCATTTTTCTTTTCAGCCTTTCTGTCACCTTATCTACTCAACCTTTTGTTTTGAATATTATCTAGTTAATCACTCTTCTTTTGATCACCTTCTTTTTCACCTACATTTTCTTTGTCTTTGTCTTCTCCTTCCTCATCATCACCTCTTATATTTGATTTACTATTCACTTGATCATTCAAATGTTTGTTAACCTTAGGATTCAACTAATTAGCACGTTCAATCTAATTACTATCATCGACATTGGGAATATAATTAGAACGAAGGTAACAGCGCCAATGATGATGGAAGATAAAACCAAAGCAGTATAGAACTGTCTAAGCTACATAATTTGTTGATAAAAATTAAAGTAAGGAGGATGAGTGAAGCGTAAGTATTAATTTCAAATTGAAAAGTGTTCATAAGTATAATGGAATTTTGTTGATAGTTTTTATAGTCTCTACTTCGGATTTTATTCGTTATTTTTAAAATATTTACTACAATTTTATTTTATAACTCATTAATGAACTATTAGTTTATAAACATATAAAAAGTTAAATAAATCCTTCTTAGTTTATCATTAATTTATTTGTATTCTTTTTATTCTTCTTTATGAAATTAATATGCCTCAGTATAATAAATTTAAGAAGATTTCAATAGTATTTAATTCAACTTTTTATTTGTATAATATTAAATATTTGATTATTTTAATTGTCGTTTTAATAGATGTGTATGTTATTTATATTTTAGTTATGTATTAAAATAAAATAATCAAATCAAATCTATAAATATTAATAAATTGATATAAATTTAAAGAATTCACCCACTTAAAAGTGATATTGCAACTTACAATATCAATTATGATATATTCAATATCACTGAACAACCCCATACGAGCTATATCTCATTCGAAATAATCACAATGATGAGATCGTTTATTTCATAACCTTTAATTGTGTATTTACTATGAGATGATATGTAGTCAATAAAACGAAACTCACTACACCATTAATAGAATTCATTACTTTTATATTATTATTAAAATTTAGTTTTAAAACAAGATTATTAAAAAAATCCATAATAAATAGTATAGCATTCTATCTTATTATCCTTATTTGATAATAAATTATTAAAGTCGTAAAAGTTGGAAATAGACTATACAAGACATAAAACTAAAATTTATTGAAAGTACTGATTTTTTCGAAATAGTAAGCTGTTCAAAATATAATTACTGATTTTACCTTTTCAAAAATTTATAGAAGCTAATATTTAACAGGTTTATTACTAACTTCTTTGCTACCACCTTTATTTTATTTACTGGCTTTCTTAATCCCTTTTTTCTTTCCAGTTTTTTTATCACCTACTCTATTTGGTCTTCCTCATTGGACATCTTCTTTTTCGTCATTCCTTTCTTCTTTATCTTTATTTCCTATTTAGTCTTTTTCAACACTTTCATTTCCGGCACTTCCTTCTTCTTTCTCATCAGTATTTCTGCTTGATTTAACATTCGCTTAGTTATACAAGTAACTGTTAATTTTAAGACTTAAGGAATTCTCAGACCAACTTGGATATCTGGTATCAGGTGTTAAATATCTAAATTTATTCGATATTTCCACAACTAAACTTAATTTTATTTAAAAATATTGGGAATATCTAGCTGTAATAGTAGATGTATTTTATTGAGAAACTCATATTTTCAGATAGATAATTCTAAGCAAAATGGATGTTTTTATAAATTAAATATAAAAATTATCAGATGTTTTAATTTGATTTTAATTTATATGCGTTAGCAATATTAAATTAAATTAAAAAAAACATTACGTTAAAATTAATCAAAACTATATAGGGTGTTTTTTTTAGTTTCACTTTTTAGTTTTTTTTTAAGCACTATTGAGCTGAAAGATGTTAATAAATTTCTTAAACAAAAAGAGATATCCTCATATATAAACTTTATAAAATTATTTTAAAAAAAGAGTTCTAAACACGAAGCGTATGCTAAAGAAAACAAATAATTTACAAACAATATTTAAACCACAAGCTGTAATATAAACTCAAAACTCATTAATAATCACATTTTATTTAAACTTGGGAAATTTAGGCTATATACCTCATCATTGTTACTAATTAAAATAAGTACATGATTCAAATCCTAATCAAAAAATCAGATTACATTAAATTTTAAATGTTGGGTGGTAGTTACTCATAAAATCCCCACTGTAATTATTTCCATTTGTAGTAAAATAGCACCTTAAAACATGAAAATGGTTCTGGTTCCTAGGTTTCGCTTTGAAATAAAGATAACGTTAATTTTAAGCTAGTAAGATGAAATTGACTTATGATTTCAAATATTGATAATAACTCCTATGTTATTCTAGAATAAAAGCATTCTATAATATTATACATTATATTGCTATTTACTATACAATTCCTCTTTCAAAAACTCTCTAATTATTTAAAACACTTAATAAAAAACTTAACTTCATCTATCTTAACATAATAAAAAGACACTTGATTATAACCAAATAGTTAATTTTATTTAAATAAAAAATGGAGGAAAATATTATCTAGGAGAAAATCCAACGCAAGTATGTTAATCAAATTATTTATATATTTCCAGTCATTGGTTGTTCTTTTTTACCAAACAACTTTTCTAATACATTAATAAACCCTTCACGACCCTAGAAAAATAAAGATAAATACCTTCATTAAAAAAGAGATAATATAAAATATTTACCTTAACAGCATTATCACTAAACCTCTGTATAGAAAACTCTTCAACATAGCTAGCTAATTTAGATATATTTCCTAAAGCTGTAAATTGAGCTTGTTGTTGGAATAAAGTTCTAAAATAAAATTAACACAATAATTTAATAATAACTAATATAACTCTTACCTTTCCGAGTTTTGCGGATCTGGTGTATAAGTAACGGTTTCTTTAATATTCATCAAATTGGTGTATGATAAATTATTGGTAGTAGCAACAAACTTTTTATTTTTTGAGTCAATTTCACATACTTCATGAACATAAGAGTGATCTGAACAGCCTAATACCTATAAAAAAAATCTTCAATAAATATTTATAAAACACAGTCACTTTAAATTACCTGTTTTAAAAGATAAGGTACATTTTGTTTTAAAGCAAATACTCTTTCTACTTTCAAAATACCAGTTGCTGGGTCTACTTTTTGTGATATGGTATCAATACTTAATACATGTTGAGCGTTATCGTTGGGATATTTTTTCCATACAGCAGTGGTCACATTCTCCCAAGAATGAGAGTATAAGTAATCGGATTCAAAAAATTTCATAATCGTTTATTATTTAATTTATTATTATTAAAAAAATAGATTAAGAACAAAAAAGAAGCAAAGATCTCAATTTATAAAGCTAACTCTTTATTTCTAGATTTATCTTTGGTTGGGTTGATATTTTTTTGATAAGGATCTAACCAATCATTAAATAGAAGGAGAATTTGATCTTATTTGATTGGTCAATGATATCGCTTTTTAACCCCAAACTTTTTAAGAGTTAGGCTCATTTTAAGTCCATATTTTTTTTAATCAGCTTATTTTAATCACTTAAAGTAACTTTGAAATTAATCAATTTTCAAAGATCCACTTTTATGCCATTAAACTGTTAGGTTTGCAATTTCAGCTCGATGAGTCAAAGGAATGACATCATAATAAGTTCATCAAAGGTTTAACGATGATTTAAATGTTGAGTATATTTTAATTATTACTTAATGTGATTTTCTATTAAGTCAGCCTTTATCGTAATATATTTTTGCTGATTACTTGTGATATAATAGCTAAGTTTCAAGCTAATAGATGTTATTATTTAAAATATAAGAATTATTTTTTTATTTATTTTATAACAAATCTGTATGTTTAATAATTCATCATAATTTTGAGTAAACATAAAAATGATTCAAACTTTTAGATATAAAACTGTGACATCAAAGCTTCATGAGCTTTTTTAAAAATAAACTGGAAAAAATTAATCGGAGTTTATTTTAGCATAATATTCATACCGATACTGGATTAATCTTATCTTTTTAAAAGCTATAAAAATTATATTGCTTTCGTTTTTGTTCTAACAATATTTATTAATAGTTTTATTATGTAATGAATAGTTTAGTTAACTAAAAATAGTCAAGTTTAAATTTGTTTAAAATAATGTTAAATTTATCATATTCAAAGTTTTATAAGGTGAAGTGGTGACTTAAATTAAATAAATTATAAAAGCCTTATTGATTTAGACATTACAGAATCTGAATATTTACTTAGTAACTTCTTAATATTAAGTCATAAAACATTTTGGTTAAAAATTTAGTTTATTTATAAAAAGAATATAAAAAGAATATAAAAAGAATATTAAAATCAATTCCGTCTATGTATAGTTAATTTTAACTAAATTTCATTGACTTACATTTAACTTAACTATCAATTGATAGCATTTACAAAAAACATTCAAAAGCATCTCAAAAATTAAACTCCTTTTATTAAACCCTAAACTCCCTTTTATTAATGTCTAATAATCTTAACCTTCTTTTTAACTTTCTTTGGTTTAACTTTAGCTGGTTCTTCCCTAAAAATATCAAACTACATTAGCCACCTCATTTATAAAACAAAATAATCCAAAACTTACACTTTAGGAGCAGGAGCAGAAGCAGCTACTTCCTTTGTTGCAGCAGTAGTACCTTGACTACCACGAATTTGTTTATTCTTTTTATTTTTATTACGATAATAACTTCGATCTTTCATTGGTAACCAACGTTGTAAATCAATCTTAATACCACTATTGATATTTTTAGGTGGCTTGTTATGTCGATGATTCTTTCTCTTTTTACTAATTGGAACACGTGGTTCTCTAATTATTATTATAACTAATCATTACCTAATATATATGTATTATTAAACTTACAAAGTAGTTAATTTTTGCCCAAATTTAATATCCGAGAATCTAGCTTCTAAAGCTGAAATATCTTCTAGAATCTTTGGCTTCGGTAATTGATTTAAATATTGATCTGCTTTATCAGGATCAGTTAATGATAAAGCTTTAATCAATCCTGATAAGGCATCAATATCATTGGGATTGTGATCTAATAATAATTGATAATCCATAGCAGCTTCATTCGCTTGTTTATTTTTAAATTTATTTTCGGCCATTTTACGTTGAACTATACTTTCATATTGGGACTATTAAAGTAGATTATTAATAACTAAATAAAATATAAAGTTAAATATAATATAGTATTACTGAGTAAGGTGAATTGGCTTGGTGAGCTTGATGAAGTAAAGTTTCTGCTTTACTATCATTATTTGTAAGTTGATATAACCATAATAAAGTGCCAATTAACCCAGGTAAATATTTTTCATTTGGATTTTCTAATTTTGAATATAATGCTTCAAGTGTATTAATAGCTAATTCATATTGTTTCTCTTTGACATAAAGATGAGTTAAGGCTAATGATGCTTGGATATCTTGACCATTGTTTCTAGTATAATTCTATTGATTTATTTATATGCTAATTAAATATTATTAGAATGTAATAATAAAACTTACTTTAATTTCATTAATAGCCTTAATATTATCGCCTTGAATAATAAAATTCGAAGCCGTAACAATAATTTGGACATTTGATTGATGATCTAATTTTTGAATTTTACGGGCTATATTAGATGCATTTGGTAGCTAAAAAATAATATAAGATTACTCATTAATCAATCAATTAAAAACTCAATAATTACCATATGTAACTGTAAATACAAAGCAATTTGATTTTTTAAAATCGAAATTTTTTGTAATTTAGTTAATCGATGAAAAGAAGTTCCACTTAACGTTTGATTTAATTTATAAGCTTGTTCTAATAAAGATAACTTTTCTTGATTCATTACTATTAAATTATTATTGATAACTACTTTTGTTGGTTCATCTACAGAGCTAAAGATTATATTAATATTAATTTTTGAATTACTTTTATAATACTGAATCATCACTTACTTTTGTTTCAATACATTTTCATAAATTTCCAGGCTTTTTTCTACATCTCCTTGAATATGTTTTAAATAAGCTAATTGAATTAAAATTGGGGCTAATTCTTGATTGATTTCTTGTTCCGAACAATCACTGGATTTTAATGTATTACGACATAATTCTATAAAAAAAGAACTATTAAATATTTTAGCACATAATTAACTTATATCCTTACTTTCAGCTTCATTTAAAAGGCTCTGGGTAGATTGATAATCACCTTTAGCCATATTAATAATTGCAGTGTTATATATTAATTCATAGGTTTTTGTTTTCCCAATAGCTAACTCCTAAAATATTAAAATACTATAAAAAATGAGTATGATTGTACAAATAATTGATTTTACCTCTCCTTTAATATAATAACTCTTTTGACAAGCGGAAGCATAAGCAGCTTGATAATTAGTTAATAATTCAATATAATCTGGATGATTCTAAAACATTAATAAATAATTAATAAAAATGATATTACAACATCTACTACCTGTTGAGTATTTTGTAATAATTCGTTATAAAGCCTTAAACAAGTTTCAAAATCTTCTGTTTTTAAAGTCTAATAATTCCATCCATTAATATTTAATAAAATCTAATTCTAAATTAACTTACAATTTGAGCCAATAATTTTTTATACTCTCTAGTTTCAATCAATTTTGAATTCTTGATCAATTTCTCAGCTTCCTCTCCTTTATTAACTCTATATAAACAATATCCTTTTGGATATTCTAAATCAAATTTATTACTACCCTTTTCCTTTTCCAAAATTTCAATCAATTTTAATGCTAAATGAAACTTCTCTTCTCTTATTAAAAGTAATAATTTACAATATAAACCATTAAGATCTGTTGGGTTGGATTTTAAAACTGTAATAATAAATACAAAATTGAGTTTATAAATTAAAATTGAACTAAATGGATAATTTAATTATTAATTACCATCTTCTACCAACGATAGCGCTGTTTTAATATCTGAGTTCCTTATAGCTGATTCGATATTGCTGTATTCGACTTTACTCATCTTTTTTTAAAAAATTAAAAATTAAAAATCAATCTTGAAGAGTCCAATTAAATGTGACAAAGTAGTGTAGGTTTGTTTTAAAATCGTGAGTTTGAAGTTGTATATATAAATAAAAAATTGTTATGTAGTATGGTTCCATGGTGTAATGGTTAGCACCCAAGGTTTTGATCCTTGTAATCCGAGTTCGATTCTCGGTGGGACCTTTTGATTATTATTTTATTTACAAATTCGATTAAGCTATTTTTTGCCTATATGGGGGTGTTTTTTTTGGTTTCATTATTTTTTACACTTTTTAAGCGCTATTTGAGTGGAAAGATTGTTAGTAAAATTCTTAAGCAAAAAAATACATCCCCATATATATTTTACTTAATACAAATATTTATATTATTTTGACTAATTTGGATCAACAACTCAATCATTAATTTTATAATATTTATGTTAAATAGCCAATTACATACTGAAACATTTAGTTTTAATTAAAGAGACAGTTATTTATGTAAAAATTATTAACAACATTAAAAATTATGTTTAATTAATAACTATAATATTTTTGTTTTATTCAATGTAATTTTATTAAATTAATTATTAAGGTATTTAACTTTAAATAAATATAATAACGCTAACATAGCCTCTACCCTTATATAATTTGGTTATATATAAGCAGTGATTTATTACAAACATTCTACTTATAATGCAACTTAGTTGAAAAAAAGTACACCAACCAATAGATGTTATTTTAACTATTATATTTCTATAAACTTATTGACTCCTTTAGGGGCAATAACATTATAACAATGGTGTATAAAAACCAAACTAAAATCAATTTAAAACTAACCAAATTTCTAATATAAAGCTTACAGATTGCCCAAACTAGGCTCTAAATTTTATGATCTTACCCTCTCCTTTTGTCTGTTTTTATAGCTTGTATATCTTTTCTAAAATTAGTGACTGTTCTTTCATGCCTTACGCTCCATCTTTACCTTCTGCTATTACCAAACATCACAGATATAGTTTGTAAGTTTATATAGAAATCTAATTATATTTCAAGCAAATTGAAGCTGGATCCATGGTGTAATGGTTAGCACCCAAGGTTTTGATCCTTGTAATCCGAGTTCGATTCTCGGTGGGTCCTTGTGTATCTATTTATTATGTCCACAACTTATATTTTTAGCTTGATCTAGTTTTTAATTTATTTTAATAAATTTACTTTCATTAGTTTTTATATATATCTTAAATAAATTGAAGGATTTTAACAAGAATATAGTTTAAGTAAAGTTTATTTTTTTATAAAATATAATTTAAAAAATAATTACTATTTAAAATAGTGGTTTTATTTTTTATTCCAACTTGAAATTGAATTTCTAAATTCATTTAAATTGAAAATGCTAAATTTGAACTAGTTACTATTTCCTCAATCTCATCAACATTTAAAAAATCAAATCAGTTCAATTGATTCAACCTTTTCCTTTATAAGATGCCACCGCTAAAATTAAGTAAATTTAATCTTAGACTTAAGCTTTCTAGAAACTTAGAACTTTTGTAAAAATAGAGCTAAAGCTACCATCGAAGCCAATAAAAGAAGTAGAAATAGTTGAAGAAAATGATGCAAATCAAGAAGCTGAGATGACGATTTTAGAAACTGATAAAGAAGCTATAAAAGAAGAAACAATGATAGTAAAATCAAGGAGTAAATTAGCACCTGGAAGAGCAGCAAGAGATTTATTTTTACGAGCTAAAGAAATAGGAGAGGTAATACTTTAAACTAAAACTCTTATAGCAAAATTCGAAATTGACCATTCCATTACCTTACAATTAGAGTCGTAAATCTATATTAGATGAAGAAATTTCTCAATTATCACCTGTGTCCGCAAAATCGACACCCAAAAAAAAGGCTAAAAAAAGCAAATCGAAAGATAACATAGAGTTTCATTCTCAATCCGTTGCTATTAGTCAAATCTTTAAAATCAAGACAATCATATTAGGTAACTTTGCTATTGATACTTGGTATTCAGCTCCATATCCAGAAGAATATGCTAATGAACAGGTATTATACAATTGTGAGTTTTGTTTAAAATATATGAGAAATGCATATACCATGCATCGACATAAAGTAATTTGAATTTGAAAGAAATTGAAACAAATAGTGAATTAAATAAACTATTTTTAGATTAAATGTGGGTATAAAAGACCACCTGGAGATGAAATTTATCGAGATGGTAAAATATCAGTGTTTGAAGTGGACGGTAGAAAGAATAGGGTAAATAAATAGAAATTGAATTTTAATAAAATATTAATATAAAAAATTTATCTTATAGATTTATTGTCAAAATTTATGTTTAATGGCCAAAATGTTTTTAGATCATAAAACATTATATTATGATGTTGAGCCTTTTCTATTTTATGTATTAACTGAAGTAGATGAAGATGGGTGTCATTTAGCGGGTTATTTTTCAAAGGTAAAGAAAGAAGTGAAGAAAGTTAAGAAAGTTCTATTAATATTTAATGTTAAATAATAGGAAAAAAGCTTTGAAAGAAAATATAATTTATCATGTATATTGACATTACCTCATCATCAAAGAAAAGGATTTGGTACTTTTTTAATTGATTTAAGTAAGTTAATTACATATTATTCTATTATTCAAATAAAATTTAATAATTATAATGTTATTTATATTTATATTTAGGTTATTTATTATCCAGAAAAGAGAAACGATTAGGTACACCTGAAAAACCGTTATCCGATTTAGGTTTATTAAGTTATAAAGCTTATTGGAAATTAAAAATTTATTTATATTTGGAATCGATATTAAATAGATTTTCCCAAGTTTCTATTATGGGTAAGTAACTATTAAACTAGTTAACATTTTATAAAATTAACTATATTTTATTAATTATTCATTTATTTTCTTGTTAGATATATGTGAAAAAACAAGCATGGAATCGATAGATGTAAAAGAAACTTTATTAGAATGTAAAATATTAATTAAAAATGATGAGAATAATTATGAATTACATATTAATCAACATGAAATTATTAATTATTTAACTAAAGTAAGACAGAAAGGTTTATTATTAGCAATACCTGAAAAACTGAGATGGTCTCCTTATTTAGTAAAAAATTTCGATAATACTACAAATCAAAACGATGACGAATTATTAATTAAACTTTGAGATGAGATGAAAATTAAATTGAAGTGATCGTTGTCTATTTATAAATAAATGTAATAAAATAACTCAGTTTAAATAAATATTTATAACTTTTATTTTATTTCATTCTATTTTTATTTTGTATTTGTTTTATTTATTAGTTATATTTAACTAGCATAATCCCATCCCAACTTGGTAATATAAAAGAATTGGTACGTTGATCATTGATTACTTTTTTATTAAATTCATTTAATTTATAAGCTATACCTTTTTTAACAATATTATTATTACTATTATTACTATTATTATTATCTTCTATCTTTGGTACTTCACCATGAAATAAAACTATTAAAATATTAATTATTATTAATTACATAACATATATTAATAATATTAATAATATAATAAGATATTTAATTAATTCAACATAGAACTTACCATTATCAATTACTAGTAAACCATTTTTTGTTAATAATTTTTTCTTAATAATTAAATCATAATAGGCCCAATATTTAGATTTATTAGCATCTAAAAAAATTAATTTAATTTCAATATTTTTAAAATCAATTAAATGCCTTTCAATTTACCTAAAAATATCAAATCAAACTTTAATTCTTTAGACATATTTAATAAACTAAAAAATATATATTGAAAGTTTAATTATTTCACTTTCAATTTAAATAGTTAACTATACCATATCTCAATATCTTGATTAATTAACTTGATTTCCAAGTCTTCATTTCTTTCTTTAATTAAATAAGATTCTGCTATTTTTAAAGCTTCTAGATTGATATCCACACCAATAAATAATTTTTGTTTTTCTTTAATATTAAAATCCCATTCTCCTTTAACAAGTCCTTGATCTCCAACACTTTTACATTGATTATGTTCTTTTATCATGTTCTGCGTTTCCCAACTCCATGTTTTATCTGTTTCATTTGTTTTATTGAAATTCTCCAAAATTTTAATACTTTCCTTCATACCACTTATTAAATAACTGCTTGAATATCCAGTGAATGTACCCAATTCTAAGATTTTATTAATCTCTTTGTTAGAACTTAAAAACTTTAAATAAGAACCCAAATTTTTTGAGATCATTTTAGATACTTCTTTAGAAGAATAATGAGATTGAGTCGATTTTAATATGAGATTATCGAGGGAAGTGGAGGTAGTAGGGACTTTTACATTTTCATAATAATCTTCGGTTGAGGTGCTAGATGTATGTACTTGTCGATGGAAGAATAGTAAATTTGGGGTCAAAAATTTGCTTATTTTTTGGATCCTATACATTTTAAAGAAACTTTTTTGTTATTTTTAAAAATATCAATTTTTTATTATTTTAGAATCTTAATACATTTGAATTTTATGAAAAATACGTCATCAAACCAATAGTTATCATTTATTTATTTTTTATTTATTTTTATTATAAATTAACTATAAAATAAAAACATAAGGGAATATCCTATTTTATTTAAGAAATTTATCAATAATTTTTCCTCTCACATAGCGCGCTCAAAAATAGAAAAAGTGATGAAACTAAAAAAACACCCCTATAAATTATCTTAATTTGATATCTTTTTTCGTATATTTATTTATTTATTAATATTATATATACAAAACAACACAACTAAAGAAATTCTTCTTTCTCTACTCTTCAGATCCAAACATTAACATTCATATTATCTTCTTCAGCTAATAAAAATATTACATATAATTCTCTATTATTAACTATGTATACTTTCATTCTTATTTTTTGTTGGTGATGAACTATTTCCATTTGGGTTATTATCATTCTGTAAATTTAAATTGGTATTATTTGTGTTTGTATTTGTATTATTCTCCTCTAATTTAATCTGCCTTTGATTATTATTTAAATTATCATTATCAATAATTAAATCTTTATTCAATGTATTTTCTAATGATGATAAATTTTCTTGAATTACATTCATTTTATTTTCTCTATAAAAAACAAAATTAGTTAATTAATATATTATTAACACAAATTGTTATTATTATTATTATCAATTAGATAAACTTACTCTATAATATTATCACCCAATTCATTTTCATTTAAACTAAATAACTCAACAATGTTAGGATCATAAATACCTTCTAAATTTAAATTCGTTTCGTTTTGTTGAAACATATTCTCCATGTTTAAATTAATCGAATTAGGATCAAATACATTATTAATAGTATTTATATCTAAATTCATTTGATTAGGATCAAATACATTATTCATATTATTTAAATTATCTAAATCATTTAAATTTAAATTTAAATTTGCATTATTTATATTTTCCATAGCTAAATTTGTATCATTTAAATTATTATTGTTATTATTATTATTAAAGATAAATTCATTATTATTATTATTAGCCATAATAAATTCCATATTTTCATCTACATCATTAGATAAATCTAAATCTAAATCTAAATTACTACTATTATTATTATCATTATTATTATTATTATTATTTAATTCTGGGTCATTTAATTCACTAATATCAAATTCATCTAATCCAAATGCAATATCTTTATATGGATTGTCTTCTTCTTCTTCTTCTTCTTCTTCTTGACTTTCTAAACTCCCATTTTCTTGACTATTTGATATTGATTTTTTAGTTGGCCTAACTTCTGAATCAGGTAACGGTCGCTCTCTTTTATTATTATATAACTCATTCTCTTCACTAATAATAATAATAATAATAATTAATATTTTAATATTAAAAATAACATAAAATAGAAACTTACTCATAATGTTCTGGATCCGAATTTTGATGATAACTATTGTAGGATTCACTATCTAATAACGCTTCAATTATATTTTCATTACTATCTTCTTCTTCTTCGAATTCTCTTTCATCATCTAATTCTAAATCCTCTTCATTTATTTCTACGCCTTCTCCTTCTCCATTTACCTCTTCTCCTTCTTCTTCTTCTCCATCACTCTCCTCATATTCACCATCGTCATATTCATCAGGATCATATTCAGACACCAAAGAAGTAAGTACGGAAGTAGCATCTGATTCAATATCTTCATAAGAGGTATTATTATCTGTAAGTGGAGCTAAACCTTCTCTCATCTCGTCTTGATCCCTATAAAATTCAGGTGTAGTAGGAATAAAGTTACCATCGGCAGAAGCTGTGGTTAAGAGTTTATTTTCAGCTGTATTGGGACTTTTGAATTTTTTAGAAGTGACCATTGGACTTGAATTGTTTGGTAAACCTTCTAATTTATATTTGAATTCTTTTAAATGCTTCCATTTTTTTATACAATCATAAAACCATTCGATTTTTATAATTGATACTTCATTCCTCATTAAGGCTGTTTTTACTTTTTCTGTGTTGGGCTAATTATAAATTATTAGTTTAAATTTTATAATAATAAGAAGCTTACCTTATTAGCAACTAAATGAGTAACATGAGAAGTGAATGATTCTACATATTCAGCCCCATAAAATTGAGCTAACCTTATTGTTTCATCTTTTTGATAACTATTTCCCAATGGAAACATACCAGAAAACATGATAAAACAGTTTTTAAATACATTATTTCTTAATCCTGTTAATATTGTAGCTACATCTGGTAAAGCTCTTGCTTCTTGATTAGAATTTAGATAAGCTAATGCATCGGCTATATTTAATTCATGATTTTTATAAAATTCTTTATGAACTTTTAAAATTGTCTAACATATGGTTATTATTATTAAATTAATTTTATAAATTTGTTAAATAATTACCTTTAAAGTATATTTTAAATGATCATCATTATCAACGAACATAGGGGAGTTTTCTTTTTCATCTAAATAGAATAGAAATTAATTTCAATGTTTAAAAATATTACTTTTATTAACGTTTCAATCGCTAATGTAAGCTATTTAATATCCAAAAGAATAAAATTGAATGAATGGAAAATAAAGGTTTCTAAATCATTGCATTCTTTTTATAATTAACTTAAATTCAGCGACAAACAAATTAAATTTACCTTTATTATTATTATTGTCTTCTTGTCTAGGCTCAATAATCCTTGGATTTGTAGTTTCTGTTTTTAATACAGGCTATTTAATTTAATTTTAGGTATTATTATTTTATATATTGTAAAAAAATATACCGTGCTCTTAAATTGTTCTCCATTTATATCTCCATTTCCAAAAAAATCATCTAAATAAATCAAATCAATATTTAAATATATAATATAATATAATATAATATAATATAATATTACAAGGCCAAACTCTAACAATATTAGGAACCCAATCCCAAACATCGTACCTATCATCTACTACAACTACCATAGATTTACCAACTGGGAATAATCTTTCAATTGTTTTTTTCTTATCTGATCCACTTTCATCTCTTGATATAATTCTATCACCAAAATAAATTTTATTTGGATCAATAACATTACACACTTGTTCTGCATAATTCCTTGTTCCCATTGTATATACATGAATTTCATATCGACGATATAATGAATTTAAAAAATCGCTTAATCCAGGACTATTATTATTATTAGTTTTATTTTAAAATATTAAATATTCTTATTCTTACCGAGGTTTAATATAATAAGTATTTGGATCAGGTGGTGAAAGTTGAAATGTCTTTATATCCTATAACATTATAATTAATAAATTATTATAATAATAATAAAATAATTAATTTACTTTTAACGCTTCATAATTTGGATTATCCACATCTTTCATATATTCACCAATTATTGGGTTGGTATTAGCTTGAATAACCGTTTGATCCAAATCAAGTATAAGTATAAGTCTTTTTCGTGTTAATAAATCAATCATATGTTTTTTCCCCTCTTCTTTAGCTTTCTATAAATTTAAAATAAGTAAAATAAAATGATAAATAATTTGCATAATAAACTTACATGTAAACTTATCCTTAATTCATTGGAATCATGTGAAACAGGTATAAATTCATCTGTATATTGAAGGTCAAGATCCAAACTAAAATATTAATATTAAATAGAACTTTTAATCAATTTATAATGAATTCTTACTCATTTATATCTTTTCCACAATGACCACACATACCATGGAATATTATTGAGTGATTACAATCGACTTTTAATGTGAATGCTGGATGTCTATTAAATGTTAATTCCAAATTATCAAATGAATATAATTAAATTTACTCTGGATATTCAATAATATCATCTTCTTTAATAGAAACATCATGGATAACACCATCCGTCCTCGCCTTAAAATAATCAAACATCGTTTTAACACCCACTTGTTTCATGGGACCAAAAGGATCTTCAGTAATACATTTCATCACGGGTAAATCATATTCATATAGTACAATATTATCATCTTTTTTAACTTTATCACCCACTTGACATAATACTTCTCGTATTAATACGGGGTAATATTCACTTTTAAATACAAGTTGAGTAAACATTAAATATTTTGATTTTTTTTTAAATTATATTATGCTGTTTTTATACTTTTTTTTAAGATTCTAGTTTTAAATGTTGATTAATTGATTGGTAGATTTTGTTGAGTTCCAAACTGGTTCATGCATAAATATTATTTTAATTTCATTGGTTATTAAGAATCACTTGGACAAATAATTTTTATTTATTTAATAAATTCCCCTTACTTAGGAGCGCGTTATTTCAATACCATTGAATTAATTTCAATCAATTATAACTTAATTGATATGATCTTATAATCATTTATTACATAAACTCTATCACTCATCCATATACTCAATTTCTCTTCCTTTTAACTCTTTTAGTTTAAATATTCGTAAGCATTTTCAATCAAAATTTAACACTTTATCATTGGCTCAATAAATATTTTCAATTTTATGAGGAATTGTTACGTTGAATAGAATTTTACTTCCATGTGGTTTTTTATTGAGCAAATTAAAAAGAAGCTTTTATCGATTCAATTTAAAAGTAAATTAAAGATTTAAATTTGTATTTTATTGAGTAAAAAAATAGAAAAATTAACTTGAATTAAACTCAGAAAATATAAAATTAAATTTATTCAATCTACATTTAAATTGAATTAAGATCATTGAAGTAATTTAAATCTAATTTTTGGGCAGATATTTTAACCCAATTTTAAAGGGTGAGATTATGGGGTTACACTTATTTTTCAATTTCATAAACTTGATGAGTATAAAAATCATTAAGGTTGATTTGTTGAATTTTGTTTATTGGTAAAGATTGATGTAATTTATAAATTGAGATCAACCATTTTTAATGTTATCCATTAATAAGCTGAGAAATTTTGCATTTGAAAATATACACCAATGATATACAATATAATTACTTTTAGAATGGATTATTTGTATCAATAATATAGATAGATAGTTTTGTACATTTATTAGATCATTTTTGAATATTGTCAACTAAAATGAGTGGATTTCGAGGCAAAGCACCTTTATTAATTGCTGTATTAGTTGGTGTTATTTCAGGCAATTATATCTTTCAACCTATTATTCAAGAAGCTGCAAGGTGATTATTTGTTTATTTTGATAATTGTGAATTGAATTAACTAAATTTACATAGGAATAATGATTTAGTCCCTAAAGAGAATAAAAAGGAAGAAGGAAATCAAAAAATAGAAATCATTAAAACAGAAGCTAATGTAAATAGTGATCAAAATAAAACTCAAACTCAAAGTAAATCTACAGAATAATAAGGTTAAAATAATCAACTAAATAGATATGAATATTTAATAAAAAAAGTACAGTATTTAGTTATCTTTTTGAAATTAACTTCTAATGATATTATAAAGCTCTTAAACTTGATTCTATGTGTTTTTACAAATGTTAAAGAACAGAAGTAATAAAAATCAACTTTTAGTACTTTTAGATTTCAGAAATTGTAAAATTTATTCAATTACTAATTTTTTAAATTTTTAAAAAAAAGAAATTATTTTAAAAAACATAAACCTTTTTCAATACTTGAAGTTTTATTAAAAACTTATTCACTCTAAATCTTTAATCATAACATAAAGCTCACTTCTTCAATTTAAAGCTCATCATGTTCAATGATATTATCATCTCCTCTTTTTTCATTTTCAATATCTTTCTCTTCACAAGCAGCAGGTGTGGTCATATGAAAATGATATTCACATTTCTCAGGTTCAGTAATTTCAGTAATTAATTCTTCAATACCACAAGTTAAGAAGAGCTAAAATAAATAAAAAGTTCAATAAGATAAATAATTGAATTTGTTTGTTAAATAGTTGATTATTAAGTAGAATTCTAGATATTTACCTTAACCGATCTTTGAGGACCATTCCAACATTGAGTACCACCAGTATAATCTTGTTGTTGATAAGATTTATTAGACCAAGATGAAAATTTACTAAATAATTTCAATTTATTATTATTATTATTATTATTATTATTATTATTATTATTATTATTATTTTATAATAAATTTTATATATAATTTAATTTTACCCCAAAAATATATTTTCTCCATTATTAGATTTTTGATGAGCATCACCAAAAATACAAACTGTATAAATATAATCCCCTTGTGTTTTATCAAAACATTTTTCATTTAAATAAGCATAAGAATTTAATGGCCCATAATCCATTGTTAACTTATCTTCAATAGATTTTAATTCGGATTCTTTATTACTTAAAGTAGACTCTGCATTCCATAATTCTGTTCTTGCATTGGAAGCATCTGTGACAATGGTAGTAGAAAATGGATAAATAAAATTTAATAAATTATATTTAATAGATGTATAATAAACATTAATAATAGTTTTGAAATTATTTATAATATTCTTATTAAATCCAAAACTCTCACCTTGATTACTACTATCTTTGACTTCTGATTGAGGATCAACAATTTTAAATCGTTCATCATTATTCATATCAATTTTGTTATATGATTCATGAAATTCATTATAAGCTGTAATTGCTCCTTTAACTGCCATATCATGATAATTTTGATTATGATTTAATTTTAAATCTTTTAAAACATTATCTAAATGTTCAATTTTTTCTTGTAATTCTTCAATAATGGATTTTAATGTTGATACTTGATTTTCTAGTAAATTGGCACGTGTAGAGGCATTCGCTTCTATAATAGAGATTAATATCAAAAGATACAAATTGAAATGAATTGAAATTTACGATGATCTTTTTCTGCTTGATTTTCAATTGCTTCTTTTTCTTCTTTGATTTCTATAAATTAATTAAATTAATTAAATTGAATTATTTTGTATAATTATTGATTGAAATATAATATCTAAAAAAGCTTACTCTTTAACTCTTCCACTTTTGATTTAGCTTGATCAATTTCTTTTTTAATCTCTACAATTTGAATTTCAAATTTTTCTTTCAATACAGAATATTCTTTAATATATTCACTTCTTTTTTCTAAGCCCTATTATTATAAGTATTTATATAATTCTATATTATTTAAATGAAAAGAACTGAATACTTTTTTTAAAATTTCTTTCTTTTGATTTAATTCCTTATTAACTTTTTCTGCTAATTCCTTACAACGATTAGGACACTGAATTTTACCATCATATTCATCACTACCATCACAACAAGCTTCATCTATATTATAAATATTATAAATATTTGATGGTTATAAATCAAAAATAATATAAGAATTTTCTAAAAACTTACCACAAATACCATCATTAACTCTTGATGATAATAATGTTGCTGGTATATGTCCTTCATTATCACAATAAAACGTACTATTTGGGCAAGCAGAGGTTCCTATATTAGTTTTTTTATATTAGTTAAATTAAATTAAATTAATTTTTATTATTTTATCATTTACCTGGTTCATCCGATCCATCTTTACAATCACAGTAATCATCATTAACTACTTTGATATCCATTAATTTAGTAGGATTATCAAAACATGCGAATTTATTAGGATCCTGATTATATAAATTAATCTCTATTTATAAAAGAAAACAATATATTAGTATTAATATTAATATTAATATTAATAATATTAAAAAAAGACAAAATCAATGAAATATAAATTAATTATTTACTATGTGGTGGTACCCCTCTAAGATAATTGGGTTTTTCACTGAGAATACTGGTAACTAAATAATTGAATAATAATAGTTTAAAACTTGAGTGCATTTTTGTAAGAAAATAAAAATAAAAATAAAATTTGAGTTTATTTTTAATTATTTAATTCCACGTAACTCTAAGATAAATGGTTCATTTGTTAATTGACTTAATTAAGTTAGTCTAATTTTTTAAAAATGAGGGTTTTTGCCCAAAATTTGGGCTGAATCTTCCAATTCAATAGTAATTAATTGTCAATATTATATAAGTTCTAAAGGCTTTAGAGTCGTTAAGTTCAATAAGCGTATCAATTTATTAATTGATGTAAAGTAAGACAAATTAAGCCTAATATTTGACCAGCGATAGTGGGAAGTTTTATATTCTTCCTAAATGGAGCTAATAAGGTTTAAAAGTATAGTTTGCTTTGAAAATAAATAATAAAATTAATCTTAATGGAGAGAGTCCAAAGGAAGAGAAATTCAATTGTTTATATACTTTGTATAAATATACAATACACTAATTAACTATATTTTAATATTAATAATAAAAAATCTTTAATATAAATAAAATAATTCAATGTCAACTTAATAAATAAAAATAGTTTTTTAAGTTTTAATAATTTAAATTATCATTATTATTAAACAACTATAGTAATAGAATTTATTTATAGATAAAATAAAATCCAATGTTGAATATTTACTTATCAAACAAACAAAGAAACAAAGAAACAAAAAAACAATTAAAATTCTATTACAACAATTCAATGTTTAATTTATTAATCAATTCTCTTAAGTTTATTATAAAATTTATTTATTAACAATGAAACCCACTTTAATTAAGTATGTTCCAACAAATTAATTTTAATAAATTAGCTACTCTTAATAGCCTGGGTCTTCAACACCTCTATTATAACAAAAAATAAAATAATCAAAGATAAAAACGCAAGTATAAATACTACAGTTCTTCCGAAATTCTACTTTTTTTTTTAAAAATACTCTAAAAGATGAAATATTATCAATTAGTCTTACTTGCATTGATTGCAACTATAATTGCTCATGAGAATAATCATCAAAAGCAGGCCTATCCTACTTCCCCTTCTACTTACACTGGTTATAATGTAGACCCTCCAAATACTCCGGATATTACTAAAGTAAGCGATTCTAAACCAGAGCTCCAACCAACTTTATCAGAAGTCAATAAACAACCTACTCCAATTATTAGTGAATCTGAAAGTTCAACTAAGATTGAAACTGAAATTGAAAGTCCAACAGAAACGAAAGTAACTGATGATAGTATTCAAACTAGTGATAAAACTGTTGATCAATCTATTTCTAATATGGAATCTATACAAACTAGCAATAATCCAACTTCATCAATTGAATCAATGGAAACAAACTCAAATTTAAGTTCTCAAGAACTATCCAAAACATATGAAAGTAAACAAACTTCAAGTTCTCAAAGTGTTTCTAAAGAAACTGAAAAATCAAGTTTTACTAAAAGTTCCACTTCAACTTCTAATATTAAAAGTAAAACTAGCTCAACTACATCAAATTCTTATCTTCTTAATCTCTATCCAGCTTCCGCTTTACTTATTATTATTGCAACTCTTTCAATTTAATAAAGTTGAGTTTTATTTTATTATTATTATGAAAAAAAATAATAAAATTTTAGCTTTAGTTTTCATATGTACTTTAATTATCAATTGATCATTTTACTAAATTATTATTGTTCTAACAAAATCTTTACGATTTATAAAATATTAGGCAATTTTTTTTAGATTCTATTTAATAGTTAAATAGTTTTAATTAATTATAATAAATTAAAATGTTTTTTTTATTAATCAGTTGTCTATTTGTTATTACATACTGTATTATTGTATAAAATGAAAGCTTACTATTATAATAAATAATGATTTATCTTAATTACAAAAATAATAAAAAACTAAAATTAACTAAAGTATTTGGAAAATGATTATTAAAGTATTAATTAAGTTAGAACATTGAATATTTTATTTTAACTTTAATAAAAGGTTTAAATGCCCAATTGGTTATCAAAATAGTATTAAAAATTTAAAATATCTAAAAATTTTAAAAGAGATAGAAATATTGACTTTTATAAGTAGAAACAAAGTTTATGAAAGTCAAAACCACACTGTTGTAAGTTAAACATATCAATGTTATAAAGGTCAAAATCTATTTTAAAATAAAATAAAATAAAATGAATCAAATTTACAATCAATCTTGTTACCAGGAATTGAAAATAATCTAATATATTACTTAATTCCCAATTATTGCTCTAAAATCTCAACTAATAAATCACTAAATTCTATTTTTAATATATAAAGCATCCACAAAGTCTTTTTTTATAACAATTTGATTAATAAACAATGAAGTTTTTTCAATTTGCTATAGCTGGTTTTATTGCGTCGATTCTTTCTCATGAGAATTATAATAAAGAAAAACAGGAATCTTCTAGTTTATTACAAAGTTATGGTTATGATACAGAAAAAAAAAGTTCATCTGGTTATGAGATTTCTAACTCATTAACTGAAGTTGTTTACAAGGAAACTCCTTCACCAACTGAGGCTAGTTATGATGTCCCATCTTCATCAATCGAAATAAGTTATGGTGTCCCATCTTCATCAGTTGAAGTTAGTTATGAAGAAACTACATCGCCAACTGAGACTAGTTATGAAGGAACTACATCGCCAACTGAGACTAGTTATGAAGGAACTACATCGCCAACTGAGACTAGTTATGAAGAAACTACATCATTAACTGAGACTAGTTATGATGTCCCATCTTCATCAGCTGAAGTTAGTTATGAAGAAACTCCATCATCAACTGAGACTAGTTATGAAGAAACTCCATCGTCAACTGAGACTAGTTATGATGTCTCATCTTCATCAGCTGAAGTTAGCTATGAAGAAACTCCATCATCAACCGAAACAAGTTATAAAGAAACCCTTTCTTCAACTGAAGTTAGCTACGAAGAAACTCTATCGTCAACTGAAACAAGTTATGATGTTCTACTTTCATCTACAAACTCTGATTCCAAAACAAGTTCAGATTCAATAACATATGATACTCAACCATCTTCATCTACTCAAAGTCATTCTAAGCCTACTATCATTACCGATTTTAAACCAAGTAATACTGAAGCAACAAGTACTAAAAACAATGCTTCATCTTCTAAACAGATAAGTTCAAGTAATGATTTAACTAAACAAACAGCTACTAAAAATAGTAGTTCAACTACTAAACAAACTTCCTCTACTCATTCTTCATCGGAAAGTGAATCAAGTACAAAAATGAGTAAGAGTAATAGCTCTAAATCCAATACCTTTTATTTTCAACCCACTTCTGTTTTGATAACTATTGCTGTTGTGTTTGTTTTTTCTTATTAATATCATTTAAAATGATTATTTTTAACAATTAATTAAGTTAATAAATGGTAACTTTGAATTTCAATTTCATATTAGTGTATTTTACTTTTTTATTTTTGAAAGAGCTTTTACATTATTAAATATATTTTTATTCTATTAAAAATTTACAAGTTAGCATATAAACTAAGCAGTGGATTTGGGTCTCTGTTTGTTTATTAATTGAATTACAAGCTTTTATCTATGAAAAACCACAAACCCAAAAGATCTTTTCATTTGATAAAAGAGTTAAAGAATAGTAGGGATTTTCAAGTGTTTAACCAAATAATTTTGTAATTTATTAAGTTAATTTTATTATAAAAGATTCTACTAATAGAATCTCAATCATAATATGCAATATTAAAATGATTATTTCTATAGAATTATTTAAAAATCGATATTAGATTTTTAATCTCATAAAAAACACAATAAGTTTTTTATTTAAACTCTCTAATATTTAGACAATAAATAGAACCAGTTTATTTAGTTTTGTATTAATCAGAATCTTGTTCTGTTAGTTAACAATATACTTGTCAATTATATTATGTAAGTGTAATAAATTTTGGATGGAACATTAGATTATTTTTAAATTTTAAATAAAGGGGCTAAAAATAGATATTAAAAAAAATAAGTTTTTTTGAAGTATGTGTTAAGAATATTCGCACTAATCAATATTATCCATCTCCCCTGAAGTTCCAACATTTTATTAATTTCGAATACTTTTCTTAACATTGTTTATAATACAACTTGAAATAGTTATAAATCAACTATCTCGTTGAACTATTTTAATGGTTCAAATGAACCTTTTAATAGTCAACTTGATTGCATGAAAAAATATTATACTAAAATAAGATAATCAAATATTACTTAGAATATTTAAAATTGGAATGTGATTACAATTATTATAACTCTTTTATGACTTATTTAACTTTATTTTTGAGAACAAATTTATGTCTAAATTTAATAGAAACTTATAAATTAAACTTTAAAGAAATTGATTATATCAATAATTTAATTCTAAAAATAATAACTAACAAAGTCACAAAAGAGCTACAATAGCTGTATAACCACATTTGAAATGGCTAAAAAGGAGAAAATCCATGATTAGTTTATTTTCGAGATCGAATTCTCGAAATTATTTTAAAAGTTAGACTTTGTATAAAAATTTAGCGAGTTCCAGTTTCCATGAATGTAGAAACTTTTGATGCTTCAACTTGAGCTGCGTTTTTTGAAAATTTAATCCAAGTGTTATGGATTATAGTGAAAATATTGTTTCTATAAAAGTACTAAAGTTCGATTGCTTTTATAAAGTATATGTACTCATATTTTTTTAACTCTGATTACACACCGATCCCCCATGTCCACATGCTCCTTTATATTCTTTATACCAATTCATACAAATATACTCATGATCTTCACCTTCAAGTTTATATTCTAGAAATTGGAATTGAAATTTCTAAAATTGGATTTCATTCAATTTAATAATCAATCTGATCAAGATTTATATTAACTACCAAATTATAAAAAATTTCAAGTATAGAGTTCGTTAAATAAATTATCTGTATTTTATTATATTGTTTAAGTCGGTTTCATACAAATATTATTAAGTATTGTTAAAAAACAAAGCAGTAGAATCATACATATATTATTTGTTTTATTGGTATAACCGTATATTTTAGAAAACACAATTCACAAAAAGAATAGTAAATTAAGCAATGAGTTGAGGATTGATTAACCATAATAAACCACTAAATAAATTATATTTTATAAAGTACAAATTCTTGTTTAAGGTACCCCAAAAGATAAAGTTAAATATATTAAGTAAAAATTAAGCATATCAGCTAAATATAGATATAGGCAAGTGTTCGCATTGATAGAAATTCTGATTTGCTAATGTACAGATTCAAACTATATAAAAGGATGTAATTTTGAATATAGTTTCTTTAACTTTTGTTTTCAACTTAAATAATATGAAATTTTTCCAAGTTACCCTTTTAGCTCTCTCTGCTTGCGTTATTGCTCAAAATGCTTCATCAGCATCTACCAGTGCCGCTGTAACCAGTGCTTCTACCTCAGCTAAAGGTTCAGCTACCCCAATTGCCGGAGATAAAAGCGCATCAGCTACCTCCTCTGGAAGTGCTAAAGCTACTGAATCCGCTTCAGCTGATAAATCTGGAAAATCTTCCAGTGGCACCAAAGATGCCTCATCATCTGGTGCTGATAAAGATGCTAAATCCACCACTGGTTCCGGTAAAGAATCTAGTACCACTAAAGCTTCAACTTCTAAAGGTTCAACCTCAGGTGCTTCATCTTACTCCGCTTCTGCCTTTGTTGGTATGATCGCTGCTTTAGTTCTTTCCCAATAATTTAATTTATACTATTAAATAAATAATTTAATGCTAACTTTTTTTGATGTTTTTATTTTTATTAGATTGTTTCTTTATAATTCAAAAGCTAAGCACTTTTTTTAGTAGTTAATATGTTAATCATAGTTAGCTAGGTTATCGAGGGTGGATTATAATTAATAAGGGAAGGAGCTTTACAGGGTAGAGTGGATTTGCTCTTGACGGTACAGTTAAAGCCATCAAGAAATACAAGACCCACTGAGCAAAGAGGTGAGTTTTTACTGTAAATCAAGTTGACTAGAGGGAACCAAGATTCAATAAAAATAAGGTAAAGACATTTAGAGAAGAGCTCCGTTATACTATGCTATTATTATCTTCAAGTTCCATCATATAGTACAATAAAAGTTTCAACACTTATATTGTGTATCTAAAGTTTTTTTTATCACTAAGAGATTTAATTAATGAACCATTAGCTCGAATTAACTCTTCTAGTGATAAAGTATTTATACAAAGTCATTAACTTTAAAATTTTAATAGAAATAATAAACGTGTTAAAGTTCATTGGTATATGTTGTCAATAAAAAATTTCAATAATTATTTATAATTTAAGATAAATTACCAACTTCAGATAATAACTTTACCACAGTATTCTAATCAAATAAATTGGTATACAAGATTTTAAAATGGGAGTGTATTTTTTTGTTTAATAATTTTACCTCTCAAATTGGACTCAGAAAACAAAAAAATGATGAAACCAAAAAAAACGCCCCCAAATAATATTAAGATTTTTCTAAAATAATCTGACCTTTTTGATTTATAAAAAAAATAGGCTACAATGGTCATTTCATTTTTTAAAATTTCTAATAAAGAATTATTTTTAATTGAAAGTTTTTAATTTTACTTCCACTATAAATAAAGTAATTAGTTTTATACCACAATTACCAATAACGTAACGTTGACTACTTTTTATTTAAAATAGTTTTTCAAAGATCAAACTAACGTTTATAATGGAGAGCATCATTTGATTGTTATAATCAACAATGTTTTTTTGATTTGAATTTCTTTTTTCTTGATAACTATGCTTAGTTTTACAAAAATTGGTTTTGTAGTTGCAGCTAGTTACTTTCACCACCTGTACCACAAAAAAAGGTCAGATTACTTCAGAAAAATCCTAATATTTTAATATTAAATTAAATATTAAATTTACATATTTAAATTAATAATATCATATAATAATATATTAAAACTAGGCTAACACTTGTAATAATAATTTTGGTATTTTTGAGTAAAAGCTCTACTATTAACATTTCATCTAAATTTATTGATATTTATAGTTAAGATTTTTTAACCTGCTTTAAGTAAATCCAGTTTAAAATGTGAGGATGTATTTTTTTGTTTAAGAATTTTACTAGCAATCTTTCCGCTCAAACAACGCTTAAAAAATGGAAAAAGTGATAAAACCAAAAAAATATCTCTATGTAAAAAAAAATATATAATTAAAAGATTTTTTTAATCTAATAATAATAATTTAAATAAATAAAAAATATAAAAAATGTTTAGTATTGTTAATTAAGCGCTTTTATTTTTATTTTCCATATATAATACTATTTCAATATATATGTTTTTAAACTTATTAGGATTTTTGTTAATAATTTTAATTTTAAAAAACAAAGTTCTTAGCTATAATAATTTATTTTTTTAAAACATAAATAATTTTTAGTAAAATATTTTAATAATATAATTTTATATTTTTGCCATTAATTTCTATCAAAAAACTTTAATAATCAACTATGTTTTATTGTATATATATTTTTTTTAAAAGTTAATTGTTATTTATTTTTATAACTTCAGCTTTATAAATAATTTATATTTAAGTTATAAACAGGCTGCATTAAGTAATTTTTTTTTAAATAGCTTATTTTTAAAAGTAAAATGTTAAAATATGTTGGGTTTGTAATATACTGTGAAATTATAATAAAAAAGTAGCTTTTAAGACTTAATGTTTTTGATGCTTTTTTATTCTTTAGTTTTTTTTGAACTATAAAAAATTACTACTTTTTAAAACATTCAAACAGGTTTTTTTTGGTGTATCGCTACAAAACTTTATCCTTCTTGCCTTTTTTGGATTTATTTAGAATAGATAATAATTTACAAAATGGGTTAACCGTTGTGGTTATGATTTAAATATGTTCAAAACTATCCCACAACTTTTAACACCTTTATTTTCATCTAATTACTAATTGATCTTTATTATTAATCTGATATTTAAGTACGTAACACCTTTGGGATTTCTTTAAACAACATCAATCTTAATCTAAAAGTATTGAGGATATGATATTGCATGAATTTTTTACTAGAAAGTTTGATCCAACTAGAACAACGAACAAACGCTTCCTCTAACACAAGTATATAATTTTAGTCATGCCAAAGTTGTTTAAAATACATTGGACTCCATGTCTAATAAAAGATAAAATTATTAATAAATAAATTTAATGTTTGTTTAAAAATAGCTTATTTGGAACTAAAAATAACCTATAGAGATATATTTTGTTTAAAAATTTTACTAATAGCTATTCTACTCAAATAGCGCTTGAGAAATGAAAAAAGTGATGAAATAGAAAAAACACCCCCTATGTTGAAGTTTACCCTTTTGCTGCATATAAATATGGTACGGATTACGCCGTCTTTTTTTTAAACAATTTTACTGCGTGTTTTTATTTTTGTTCAACTGTATTTACTAATTTATTAATTTTGGATATCTAGGCTTTATGAAATAATTAAAATTTAAAATAGAGATTTGGATTCAATTTATTTAAGCTGATTATGTTACTTTTTAGCTATTTCATCATTAAAGTATTTAATTCCGATATCCTTTACATATTAGTGATGTACTTATTTTTATGCAATATTAATATTATTGCTCTGAACTATGCTTTCAAATGGGGTGTTTTCTTTGGCTTTATCACTTTTTCCATTTTTTAAGCGCTATTTGAGTGGAAAAATTGTTAGTAAAATTGTTAGAAAAAAATACATCCTCAAATAATGGGTTAATGCTATAATATTAAAATAAAATGGTAGTAAAATAACAAAAATGACAATGAGAATATTTTATTTTTATAAATTGAGTTTAAAATTACCCAAAGCTTTTGGTAAATTGGTAAAGATAAAAAGTAATTACAAGAGGTATATATCAACAATGATACATATATAAAAT
Organism: Batkoa obscura; assembly: GCA_030770535.1. NCBI lineage: Eukaryota > Fungi > Entomophthoromycota > Entomophthoromycetes > Entomophthorales > Batkoaceae > Batkoa > Batkoa obscura. Next base: position 224,358 of record JASVEC010000029.1, read on the forward strand.
GAGGTATTATAATACGAAATCTAAGCTTTAAATTCTTTGGCTTTCCTTCTAGGTCCATGGTTAAACATTTTGATATGGGCATTTAAATGGTTTAATGCTCCATAAGAGCGAGTACAATATGGGTAATTACAATGATATTTCCTATTTACTTCATGATATTTTCTACGTGGTCTTTTTACTATTTTTTCACCTATTATATTTATAAAACTACACTCACGTTCATTAAATGTTCTATTTACTATAGTAGCTTGTTTGCTAATAGGAGATTGCTCTTGCAATATATCTCCTAATATACTATGAATAGATGGTAACTCTACATCTTTAGTGAATATAGGCTTATTAACACTACTCATGTCTGATATATAATACAAATCAAAAGATCTACGAGAGCAGGAAAAAGAAGAGGAAGGAGAAGAAAGGTAATCTGGATAATCAATTGTATAGTTTAAATCTAAAGCAGGGTTTAAATCCAAAATGCTTTTATTTAAAGTGATAGTAGTAGAAAAAGTCATAGTGCAGTAAAATAAAAGATAGAAATTTTATTTTAAAGAAAAGTAAAATAGAGGGCTATTTATAGCCAAATGGATGGTTCAATTAATAACTAAAATAGGGGGCTACGATTTAAATAAAAACGAGAAACTAATCCCTTTTAATTGGAAATTAAAGTATTATTTTAACAATTTCCTACTTAAGTTGAACAGCTTTATTATTATTGGGGTTTTTATTTTTAATCTGGGGCCATTAAATTTATTTAATTTTTCATTTTATGCAGCTGTTTGTAGTTTGTTTACATGCGTTTAATCTATTAAGGAAGGGTAGTAATATATTTTTAAACATATTACAATAATTATATATCATATTCTGAACAGCTTATCTGGATACTAATTGTGTTGTATCTATATTATGGCCCAAATATTTAAAGTAAAACTATTTTTGCTTAAGTAAATGATTATATGTTTCAACCTGAAAGAAAGAAATAGATTTGACGGGATTTTAAACAAAGTTTATTAGCATTTAGACTGCATTTATGCAAGTTAATCTTATTAAATGTTAAAAAACTCCGAATATAGAAATAGTTAGATCATTTTATAGCTATTAGTGGGTAATCCTATTTTTATTCAAATATTTTATAATGATAAAAGCTTAATCACACCAAAGTAGTTGAAAAACATTTAAATGATAAGCTACTATTAGTACTATTATCACAATAAAAGTTAGGGTTGTGTCAATTCTTTTATCACCAAAACTATAATCATAATATTAATCAAGGATGATACAATGGTAAAATAATAGATTTCAAAATTGATACAGATTTAATAAATTTAGCTAAGATGGAAATCCGCGTCAAAGCTTGATCGTTGCATCTAATGACCCACCCATCAAATTTGATTTAACCAAAGAGCATACTTGATATATTTACTAATAGCCACTTTTTTCGATTAAATAAAGGATAATTTAATTCATCTTTGTTGTTAAAAGAATATAAATGAGGCTCAAATATCGATCGTTCAAATTGATTCTTAAAATATTTATTTTTACTCTTATTTCAATCAAAGAAATTATCAAAATGTAAGTTAAATAACAGACTAGCTGATAAATGCATTGTAAATATTTTGTTTAGGATTATAGATTTTTTAATGTTATGTGTATTAAAATTTCGATATGAATCAAGATCTTGATAATTAAAAATCGATTTAAGATTGAGAAATAAAATACACCCTACAATTGTAGAAGTTGTAAAAAGTTAATAACAAGTAAATAAAGTAGTCAATAACATTTTAATTAAATGCTAACATCAATATTTAATTAAAATATTTAATTAAACGACCCTATCCTTTTAGATTATAATTTAAGTCTTTTTTCGCTTTAAGTTACTTTTATAGACTGAAATAAAATTTTCATTTCAAATCCTCTTTTACAGCTGGGTTCATCTCAAATTAAAAATAAATAACGGTATTTTTTAAAATTAGCTATTTGGTTAATTAATTTTTTTAAAGTTTGCTGCTTAAAAAATCGACAATTTGCATTGGTGTTTATAATGCTAAACTAGAAGATTATTTATAAATAAATGTAATCTAGTATGTTACTATTTTGATTGTTATCATTGCTAGTATCTTTTTCTTGTATTTATAATTTTAAAATAAAAGAAAGTTAAAACGTTTGACAATTTTTAATTTTCATTTTAAATTTAATAGTATAAAAGCGATTTATCAGTGAAATTATCATAGGTTAATAAGAAAAAAACTAGTTTAAGTCAATTTGTAAATTATATTTTGTTAAAATGTGGCACAAGTTGTAATTAAAAATTTTAGCCGAATTTTACTAGTATTTTAAACCTATTTTTTATTTAAATAAACTGTCTTTTATTTTCAATTTGAGGTGAACCAACTACATTAAATTATTTTTCTGTTAGTTTTAGGATGATTAACCTTTAATCAAATCGAACTCTTTAATTTATCTATATATGCTATCTTATTTGTAATTGTACTTTTATGAATTTTATAAAAAAACTTTAGACTATTATTTCAGCATCAATTTTGTATACATACACACATTTATTGGCAAAGTATATAATCTTGTTTAGTATATAAGATCATAGTTTCAGGAATGTGATAATTTTCTATTGACCAAGGCTAGATCAGTATAATTATCTTTAGCATTTCAAAGTCCAATTAATATACTGAAAAAATAATTGAAAATTTAAGATTTACCCAAATTACCCAAAATTTGCATTTAAAAATTTGAAAATACAATAAAACAATTGCCCATTGAGACTTGAGGTTTAAAAATAAGGATCTAGAACTTGAGTTAAATTAAAACTAAACTAAAATTAATTAAATTTCACGAAATATTACTATATTTCATGGAGCATCTAACTGTAATGTGTACGTTTTGTTGGCAGCTAAAGCTCCCTTTTCCTTATAAATATAAAATAGTTGAATAAGGTGATGATACTATACTTATTCTAGCTTTAGACTAGATGCTTTTTATTCATTTACATTCTACATTTGAATTTAACATCTCGTATTAGAATATTAGATCATTTTGTTTGAATTTACTACCATCGACCTATCTCATGACTTAGTTTAAAATCTAATTTTGTGTAGTGAGCATATAAGCCATTGAATTTACGTTTCCTATTTTAAACTTTCCCTTTCTTAGGATAGTATGTTCAACTATATATTACGACTACTCCTTAAAGCAGTAGATTTAACATTATATTGGAGCTACTAGTTAAATTAGGGGAGCTTATTTCGATCATTTACCCATTACAGCCAAATGTAATCTTATTCTTCATGTCTTTGTTTCAAAAATTGACTAAAGCTACCATTAGGAATAACTTTTTGGAATATTTTTAAATTCGTGTTAGTTTCAAGTCAATTTTCTCAACTCATTTTGGTTTTATAGCATGTTTATGCATCTTATATTGTATATCAAGTACGAAAAAATAGACACAATTAATCTTTTAATTGGTACAACCCCAAATTTAATAAAAATAATCTTAACTAATTAAATATCTAAATTCACTTATTATATAAACTCAATTGGTTGCCACTATTTTACAAAATTTGAACTTTTACCAATTGAGAGGTCAACTGTGTATTTTGTACTTAGTTATACTACTTTAAGCCGATACTTATAAAGTGAAAACCACCTCGATCTTTTATGATCAATGTGGAACTTTTTCAAGGACTATAATAACGCAAGATACTAAAATGATGGTCTAACATCAAATTTAAACTTTTACTTTCAACTGCATCAAGTATTACTCAAATATCAATACATTCATTTTTATAGGAACTAGATAATTATTCTTTGTCGATAAGTAAAGCTAAATTTGAACCCACCATTGATGGGAAGTTAGTATAAAAATTACTATAAAAATTAATATAAAAATTAATGCGAAGAATATTACGAGAAATTCCTCAACTTTGATATATTTAACATTATTTACATTCTACTTTATCATTAATAACCTTGGCTAAAGTAGCTTGTTAAACGGATAAAAAATACTATTTTGATATTAAAATATAAAGCACTTTAACACAATGAAAATAAACTATATGTAAAGCATTTTAAATGATATTTGGACTCCTGAATTGAACTGATAATATAATATGTGGGGATATGCTAATAACAAAGCTTAAAATCTAGTATAGATTTATACATTCCAGATTCTTTTCCATTTATACTATAACATTACTTTGTAATTATATTTGTTGAATTACATCTAACAAACCCGATGTATACTAAAGGCATAATTTATATCATAATATATCATCACAATAAAATATTAAACTTAGTCTTTATGATTGAAGTATTTATATACATATTAGTAAAAAGTTCTATATATCTTATTATGCCAATAATTATAGTTGTGAAATTTTATGAGTGGATACTTAGGATTTATATTAAACTTAGGATTTATATTAAACTTAGCTTAGATATTAAGTTTGATTCTAAATATAGGTCTTTTGACATCAGTATTAATATTAAAATGACAATGTAGGATTATGTCAAAATGTACTTACAATGTTATTTTGAACATAGCCCCAGTAAATATAGTTTTAGTGAATGGTCAAATCTAGTGGAGTATATAACTCTATCAACATTATGATCAATCTCAAATAATATAACATAACGATCTTATGAAGATGAGGATGTCTTTTTTATTTCATTTCATCTATTTTTCATTTTTTATTTGACAAAATTAAAAAAATTATTAACTAATGCTGAAACAATAAAGGTATTCCCAGATGTTTTATTTGGAAGTTGCATTTATTTTTTAAGACAAATTACATGAAGCTTTAACATTAAATCAAATAAGAGGAGTTTTATACAAAAACTGTCAAAACATTAAAAAGGATAATGTACAATAATACTATGCTTAGAAACACTACGTTGGTATCATAAAATACATAAGCTAAGCCCTTTTAAAATATAGAGAAACTTTTAGGCATTTAAACTTCTGTAAATAATAAATTAATATGTACATAGCCTATACAATTTGATTATCGCATTGAAAAACATAATTATTCAAATAGTAAGCAAAATAGTAGCTTTATTTCGGCTTCTCTGGGTCTCATAACAGCTTTATGTGTCATATTCAAATAGTTACTTTTGTACCATCTCCTTTCATTATCCGCTGCTGATTTACCACCTTTGTAAAGCTTTACAAGCTTATGATTTTTTATAAACACGTTACATCTGCCTTCAAGTAGCTTTATTTAAAAGAGAAAATTAATTAACTTGAACCTAAACTAGATGCCTTAAAACTAATAGTTAGTTGAGACCAAAGTTGAATAATCTTTTTTTGTAATAGAACCGTTGATTTTTTATGCATTGGGGATGTTTTTTAGTTTCATCACTTTTTCCATTTTTTAAGTGCTATTTGAGTAGAAAGGTTGTCAGTAAAATTCTTAAACAAAAAAATATATCTCTATTAATTATCCTTAATTATTAAATATAATGGTTCAAATCAGCCAGGTTTATATTATATATATAACATTAAAGATCTTGATACTAACATAATGGATACCAGAAACTTTATTGAAATATCTAGTTATAAACAATAAATAATTTTACCTTAATATATGAAATAATACAGTTTTTGTCTCATAATTTTAATTTTCTCAATAGCTAAATCTAAAGAGGGCATATATTTTTCCAAAACTTATTTTACTACTTCTAAGCTAAATAATCTTTTCTTAAGAACCTGCCAACTTTTTAAAACCGATGGCGCTTTACTTCAATCTGAAACGTAAATAGAAAAACGGGTAAAGTTTATGATACATTAATTTCCTTACTAAAGGTTAGGGCTAAAATATGACTATTAAGTGATAAAGTCCACAGGTTTAGTTTTCAAAAAGTTTTAATTTTCTACTTGTTTATTTTTGTTTAGTATAGTAACTAAAGATGTATCTATTATAATTTAAACACGATATTCATAAATAAAATTAAACGTCTTATCTAAAAATAAAACTAATGTTATTTTTAACTAATAAGCTCATAATGTTTGTGCATATTTTAATTGATGTAACTTATAAATATCATAAAGATATAAAGGAATGACTATATTAAGGAAACTCCGTATTTACAAAACTAGCAATATCTATATATCATCTTTCAATGGCTTAATTTTAAAAATCATATATAGATTATATCTCCTATATTTAAACTAAAATTCAAAGCTTTGAATTATATTCAGATAAAATAAAGTTTTTATTTAATACAAAACTATATTAATTAGATTTAATGGTATCTTAAATTATAAGTTCTTGATAAAACACTCTTATTAAACATTAAAGTAAAAATTTAATATCAATACAAAAATGAGGGTATTTTTGATTAAAGTAATGAATGGGTTTTAAACACCCTTTAATATAATTTAATATCATATTCTATATTTACTATTTAGACTCTTATTATTAATTTTAACAACTTGATAAAAGGTTTATGATCTAATTAATGACCTTTCTTCTAAAAAGAAGATAATTTAGATTCTAGATTACAATATTTTAATTTAATCATTATTTTTTACTTCCTTGGCATAAACCAATATACTTTGCTACAACGGAAAAAAATAACTTATATTACTAGTAACGACTATAAAGTTACTTTGCGAATTATTGCCCGCGTTCCTTATCAATATTTAATCTCGATATTAAGTGACTGCTTTCATGATTAGTAAATGATAAAAAATACCCTGCGCTATAATCCAAAAACATAATTTGTCATGATAACTGAAACTAATTAAAAAGCAAACATAGTAGTATCTATAATGTAACTCCTTAAATAGTTTGAAAATAAAAGTTGTTCCGTAACTTTACCGATTGATGTTTTAGTTTTTTTAATAAACTTAATGAAATTGAGAATATGTTACACTTCTTCAATTTTGAAGCAACTTTATAAACTGTATTTTTAATCACCACATTTTGAGTTTATTCTGGTTAATTAGATTTGGAGGTAAATTAATCTTTGTTTAAGGGTTATATGTAGTTTGTACAGTTCCCGATTACTAAACAAAGCTAAAGCAAACTAAATCAACAAATTCCCTGTTTATAACCTAAAGATTGGTGATAATAATAAAATTTTGGTGCTTTTAAGAATAGTTTTATATAACAATGCCCTTAAAACAAGGACAACGTTTGAATATTTTGATTGAAAGCTTCAGGAGATTTAAAAAAAGGATAGTTTTTTTTATCAATAAGAACAGGATTTTTTATAATTTAGTAGACAAAATAATATGTTGATAAAATTTAAATAAAGGGAAACTATTAATTATGAAATATTTTTAACGTTATCTAATTTATTTCTTTTTAACCATTAGTTTCTACATTTTTGGAAATATTTGGTGTTCAAAAATACTTTATATTAAATTATTTAAAAAGTAAACAGCATTAACATGTAACTTTAAATGCTTTCAAGTAGTAAATAATTTATCATATTGCCAATGAACTTTAAAGAAGTCAAAATCGTAATAATATTTTTTATCCTTTTTTATTTTAAAAAGCAGCAAAGCAAAACATTGCAAACTATAACTAAAACAAAACTAACAATTATTTTAGTCTACTTTTAAAAAAGGGATAATCAAGGTAAAAAAACAAGTAGTGATTTAGAGTTATATTTTTAGTTAACCTGAATTTACTGAAGTTCCTATCTAGTACAAAAACTAACTTTTTTTCGGTATAACTCAACTAAGAACTAATAGTTCAATTTAAGCCACATATAATATTATAAATAAATTTAACCAAAATGGGCTAAAGATTTATAAAATAGGTTACTACTAACATGGCTGTAAATAAATACCATGCAAAAGCTAAATGGACAAAATTTAAATTTTACGTTGAAAATTTAGTAGTAGATTGCCTAAGTTGGTAAAATCATTCACAAGGTTAATGGATATTTAGTAGATAGTTGAAAATGAGATTCTTAAAACTTAGCGATTTAACCCAATTTAGACTACCCCAAAAAAATCATTTAGTATTTTAGAAAAAGTATATAAGTAATCAATATTCTACTACTCTTTTAATTTAAATTTTTATCAGTTCTAAAGTAAAATGAGTAAATATTCAAATCAATATAGTTTACATTTGCCAAACCCATTTGAGTTCAGACCAAGGAGCTATATCTCTTCAAGTAGTGCCTCCCCAAACACTGAATGCACTGAAACATTCTTAAGTAGAGATAACTTAAAACTACCCCCATTAGAACCTAATTCGCAATATAATATGCCTTTACCTTCCCTTGCCGAAGCTTTAAATGGGAAGCCGCTTAAGAGTAAAAATGGGTATGCCTTTATAAGTTTATTTAATGAGGCTATCCAAAAAAGACCACGTAGACGATATCATGAAGTTGAAAGGTTTTATAAATGCTTACATCCTAATTGTGATAAATCATATGGTGCATTAAATCATTTAAACGCGCATATTGTAGCTCAAAGCCATGGCACAAAGAGAAGAGCTAGTGAATTTAAAAATTAGCCATAGTATATTTTGTAGATTAATTTTTTAACGCTTATTATTTAGTAAAATTTCATTATATTTAAAAATTCATATTTCAAGGTTTTTTATTGTGTTAAACTATTGAAAGTAGGATATTGCTTTATTATGAACTTTGAGCTAAAATATTTATTCTAACTTTATAGCTTAAATCAAGCTATTAAAAATTAGCCTTGAAATTAAATTTCATTCTATTAGCCAATAATTTTTAAGAAAAATGCCCTGAAACAAAAAAATGGCTTTAATTGCAACCACATTATCTTAGGCAATTTTAATTTTAAAATAAAATTCATTAATAAACCTCAAAAGATAGATATTTCATATCAATAAGACATTAATTCTTAATCAAGTTGTAAATTAATATCTAAATTAAGGTTAAATTTTTATTTTTATTTTAAATTCAGCCAATATAATTCAATTAGAATTGGACTTATTTTTGAGATACTTGCTAATAAAACCCCAACTTAGCTTGGTACACATTGCATGGACTTCTTTCGAAAAGCTATTAATAGAAAAGGAGCTTAGATACATAAACAAAATATTTGAACACGCTAATACACCTATAGAATGATGTTAGTTTTATTATTACTTTATTTAAAAGGAAGATTGTCGGAAATTAATACTTTTGAATTTTCAAAATATAAATAGATTTAAGAAAACCCACATTCAATAAAGTGGAAGGAAGAAAAAACCAAATTGATTGGCTTATTAAAGAAATAGATTTAAGGGCGCTTTGAGAGTAGTACAGGTTTAAAATTAAGCGAAAATTTACCTTGTTTAGTATTTAGATCCATTCTACTCCACATCAAATGGTGCTTTTATCTACCTTAAATCGGCTATACTTTTATTTTTCGGTGCTTACACGATTTAATTTATGCAAAAAGATCGCACAATACCTTTTGCATATAGTAAACCTAAGTTGGTGTATTTTCTTTAGTTCATCATTATATTTTATATGTATTTTTTACCAAAATAGTGAATTGAACAATTATTAATGATAAAAATAATGTTGGTTTTTCTTGTATTACTAATGCTATAATAAAGACTGAAAACTCATCTAATAAGTTTGGGGTTATAAACATGGAAAAAATAATCCGACATTAAGTTTATGTCATAAAAGGCATGCTGAAATTAGTAATTTTTACAATATAAGGTCACACTTTGGATAATGAAAATAATACTGAAGTTAATTTTGAGGATTATAAACTCGATCAAATCTTTTAGAATAAATTCCCAATATGCTTTGCTTTTTATTACAACTACATCAAAAATAGGTTTGTTTGAAATAAACACTGCTTTATAGTAATGACTTTGTAAAAATAAGATAAAAGTTTAGAAATGGCTCAATAAGGCAAATATAATAAATTTATTAAAACTTTAAAAAAACATATGAGGATACTTTTTTTAGTTTCATTACTTTTTCCATTTTTAAGCGTTATTTGAGCGGAAAGATTGTTAGTAAAAACCTTAAACAAAAAAGACATTCTTATATGCAAATTTTACTTAAAGACGCAATTAGCATTAAAAATTGATAGTGACAATGGTTGCATCATCCAAAATGCACTGCTATTTCAAAAAATTAACTACAATTTCAAACAAAGGGTTAGTATAAATGAAGTTTCCAGCTTTGACTAAAGTTAGGATAAGTTATTTTGGCCAATAATATAGCTTTATTTTGACAATGATTGGCTTGCGTAAAAAACCACATTGATTTGTTGGCATGCAGTTGCAGAAAACTATTAAACTCTGACCCTACCATCCCTAATCCTAACCTTTAACCCCTAACTGTAACAAAAAAAGGATTTTATTCGTTAATTAAAACAAATTAGAGTTATTGAATCTTAAATTTATTACCCTCTTATTGCTCAATTACCATAACTATGAAGTTATAGTAATTAGATTTATATTTTCCCTTAAGTGAATTAAAAAACTTTCGTTATTGACATTAAGTAATTATTAAAGATCATATATTATAAAATCATGGAATTTACTTAAACTTAGTAGCTTTAAATTAAACTACTAAGTGACTTTTTTGTCTTTTGTTTCAATTAAAATTAAAGTTAGTTTTAAAATAAAATTTGATTGATTTTTAACTTCATGACAGAGATATGGGAATGTATTTTTTTGTTTGAGAATTTTACTAACACTTTTTCCGCTCAAATAGCGCTTAAAAAATGGAAAAAGTGATGAAACCAAAAAAAAACATTCCCATATATTCTAACTAAAAATAAATTTAAAAACATCCATTATAAAAAATATTTGTTGTATTTAAAAAACTATAGTTAAAAATTAAGGTTATAATTTATATTACACAAATAAAACCTTAAAAAAGTTTTAAAATTACTTTTGTTTGATATTGCAGGTTCTGTTTAGATTGATACAGGTTTTTTGAATATATAAATGTTTTTTATTTTATCTTTATTTTTATTTTACAAATTGATTTAAAGCATAAAATAGCTTTTATAGCTTGTTATATATATATGGGGATGTATTTTTTTGTTTAAGAATTTTATTAACAATCTTTCCGCTGAAATAGCGCTTAAAAATGGAAAAAATAATGAAACCAAAAAAAACACCCTCATATATCTTAAAAGGCTTTCACTCCAAATACTTTATTTGTTATATAAAGAGAATACATGAAGAGCTGACACTCTAACAATAGTGCAATGAAGAAATTACTTTGAGAGGTGGGTATTTTGTCCAGTATATTCCTGCCCTTGTGTGAGTTAAATAAACAGTGATGGCGCCATTTTAATTTAACCCTCTAAAGGTTTTTTCAACTATGGAGGATAGAGGTTAGAGAGAAGGGATGCGAGTGACTACCGTGAGAGAGCTGGTAAGCAGTGTAATTGCGGATATTATTACATAATTAAATAAAAGCTGTATGTGAAAAAAAGTATATAAAAAAGTAATAAATATGAAATGAAACTTTACATGAAAAAAATAATTATAAGTTTCATATATGGGGATGTATTTTTATGTTTAATAATTTTACTAACAATTTTTCCACTCAAAAATACATCCCCCATATGAGGGTGTTTTTTTGGTTTCATTATTTTTTCCATTTTTAAGCGCTATTTCAGCGGAAAGATTGTTAGTAAAATTCTTAAACAAAAAAATACGCCCCCATATATTAAATTTAAAAGATTATCAGCATTTATAGATTTAATAAGTTATTTATAAAAATAAAAAATTAGTAAATATTTTACTTTAATTACAAATAATGGCTCAAATGCTCAGCTATTTGATTCTTAATTTTGTAATAGATATTTGATTTTTAGAACAAAGCATCAATATATATGAGTAAGTTCAAAAGCTTGATTAAAATTAAGTAAAATTTTTCAATTCACTTTTTGTCCATTTCCTATGTAGCGTAAAATTTGAAAAAACTAATAAGTAAAACTAGACAAAAAAACATTCCAACGAATTATTTTAAAATTAAGCAAAAAAGTAATATTTTGGTAGCACTTAGTGCTTAAGTTGCAATTTTGATCCATGACTAGCAATAATTAGGGAGGTTTTCTACATTAATCCCTTTAATTGCAATAATACTACTTTATTACTCATCTTTTGTTCATTTTTTTTATTTTAAGAAGCCTTATTATATATTATATCATATACTTATGTATTATGAAAGTCATATTATACTATTATAATATTAAACTGACTACTATTTGATCTTTTATAAACTTTATCTTCTTCAAATGATAAAATTCATTTACCCCTTAAAGAACTATAATTTGTATAAAATACTATTATAAAATTTGAAAAAAAGGTGTTGTTAAAATTAAAATTTATTAAATAAATAGACTGTATTGCAAGGAAAGGTAGATACAACTAGGATAAAAAAGTTATCAAGATATAATACAAGAGGGAAATGCATAGCATAAGTGCAGAAAAAAACTTAACTTAAAAAGCGGGTAATATGATGAAATTCTTCCGCTTTTCTCTTTCTTTTTTTGTCATGATGGGTATAGATATGAGTATTGAGATGATTCAAAGCACCATAACTTTTATCGCAACCAAGATAATCGCATCTAAAGACTCGATTAACTTCATGATGCTTTTTCCTTGGCCTTTTTTTATGTCCATCTGGACTTTGAAGGTAGTTATCATTGCTTAAGCTATCTGGTCCTCTATTATAGGGCGAATAAAAATTATCCATATAATCGGATCTAACTCCATGTCTATAAAGTACTGGATCAGTTCTTAAAAAGCTGGATTCCCTAGGATAATTATGACAGCTGGTATCATAGGGCTTTAAGTTGGCTTCCGACATTTTTCTAGTTCTTATATCATTATAATTACCAGGAGTTGGCACTATATGGGTATTATCGATGCGTGGGGATCTTAAAAGTTCTCTTAAGGAAGGAAGTCTAACACTCCGGCAATGATGATTAAAGTCATTGAATCCATGGTTTGGTAAGCCCGAAACGGCTTTGGTTTCATTGGTATAATGATATGAAGGGCTTGTTTCATAGTGGCTCGACATAGATTGTCGTGAATGGTGTTGGCGATACTCATAGTTATTGTATCTATTTGGGGAAATAATAGGAGAATTAAAAGTCTGACGCTGAGTAGTATACGTATTCATTTTTTAGCTCAGTTTACTTAAAGAGCGATAAATTAAAAAAAAAAATCAAAAATCAAAAATTGAGAATAAAAAAATCAAAAATTCCACTTGTGTTACCTTATATACTTTTTTGAAAGGGAAATAACTTAAAAATAATAAATTGAAATTTCATTAAGCTGAGATTCTTTGATCATTTAAGCAATAAATTACCTATTATCTATATTATCTTAATGTAAATGAACCTACTGATGACTTATAATCAAGTGGATGAGCGTATATTTTACTCCCTAGGCTAATGATATATAAAAGTATCCTTAAAAAGGGACAAATAAGAGTAATAGCGCTCGGATATCTTTATATGTTAAGCTATAGAAATTACTATTTTAAGGGTTCGCAAATACAAATCATTATCCGAAAACTTGTTTTATATAACTTATAATTAATGAGTGAATCACAAGGACCAATCTTTGTTAATAACATATCAGCTGAAATGGAATTTGCCAAATCATTAGTCAGCTATTAAAGTTTTTAATAAATTTGTTACCCTTTTGATTTAATTCATTTCAAATGACATGGTATAATAGCAAATTATTCAAAAAAAGAGAATACTTCTATACGCATTTTTCGTAGGGTTTTTCCAAATTCAATAGTATGATTTGGGCGGAATCTGCTATTTCATATTAAGTTTATTATTATTTAAGAGCTCTCTTATCTATAGATTACTGATATCAGATGATCCCTTATCTAAATCTCAACAGTTTTAAAAATAGACGACCATTATTATAGAGTCAATACTATGAGTAATATTTTTATAATTAAAATATAATTATAACACATATAAAATAAAGTTTAGAATTTAAAAAACATAAAGTCAAAAGATGCTTTGAATTCCAATTACACAATATATTCAATATTTTAGAATATTCTTTACTAAATAACTTAATCCACTTATTTTTTTAGGAATAAGTGTTATAGGAATTAATCTAGATAATTTAGATTAGTTTTTTAATAAACCTTGAATATTAATTGGAGCAGCAAATGCTAAGATTTGATTAAATCCGAAAATCCTATTCTTTTACCCACATTTATCAGTAAATTCAAAAATTGCTTATTATAAATTAAGGTAACTATGGAGATAGAATCAAGTGACATGTCGCTGCTATTTTGAACTTCTTTCCTTATCTATAGTCTAACATAAAATTTTCAATAAAAAACTTATTAAATTTTGGTTAATACATGCTTATTTTTTATATGATACATGTATTCAATTAAACTTATTTATACAATATACTGTGGTCAAAATTACGGTTAATAAATTTCATTTAAAATGTGATAATGAAATGTGTGTGGAGTAAATATTGAGATATAACTCAAGGTTATAAGCAATATCATATTTAATAAGGTTTCTTTTTAATGACTAAACAAGATGACTCAGAGAATCTCGATCTTCAAATAAATGCCTTCTCGCTTAAAATAACCTTATATTTTGAAGCTTAGTGAAGATCCAATTATTTAAAGCTTTTATTTTGACTTTTTTCTAATTTTTTAAGCTTAAAACTACTGACATCACTATAAATTAATATTTTCACGCACTAATAGATTTATATTAAGGTATCTTTATTTACATTCTTCCTATGCTATTTATAGCACTGTTGTTATAATATAAATAACTCGTTATCAAACTTTAGGATTTTTATAGCGTTTATTTTCTATTACAATGTCGGGTGACTTCACTTATTACTAATCCAACTAATAAGTTATTATAGCGTTTTGGCTTGATTAGTTTACTATTCAAATAGGTAAAACTAAGATGAGATAATACACTTGGGATTATAAACTAAAATGATTAAACTAAAGGTAATAAAACAAAAACAGTTATTACTATTTTACTACTCCAAAATTAACTTTATTCACCCTTTCTATAAGTAAAACGTACAACTTTAGTTTTGTTTCTTAAATAGTATCAAAATAGAAAATAGTATCAAAATAGAATAGTGAGATAAATAATTTCTCACTTTTTATTGGATAATCCGATTATGACCTATAGTTTTTGATGGGTAACTCTTTTTTTAGAATAAGTAATGTTGATAGATTGTTATTCTATTCAACCATAAAATATGGTGATAAAAGGATTCTATTCTATTTACCTTAACAAAACGTTATGGATCACTTACAACGAATGGAAATTAACGTAGAATTAAACAAATATAAAAATTTTCTTAGCAAAATTTAATAGTATATTTATAATCAACTTTAGTGTTGAAATACGATTATTACGATTTTGTACTTGAACTTTTTTAAATACCGCCAAAGATAAGCTAGAAAAATTATTAACAATATTCTCATAGAGAATCCCAATTTGGTAAATAAAGAAGAGTTATTTATAAATCAAAAAGATTGATCACATCAAAAGTTTTACTCACAAGGCGACAAATAAGGGGAACTATTATTTGATCTTCAATTTTTAATTTTGCAGCAAAACACCATATTTTCGTATTTAGGAATTTACATTTCAATATAAATTCAGTTTTATTCTTCAAACTACATTAATAGTTAATACTGTTCTAATATTATACTAATATATTATGCTACATTAAAGATTAGAAACAAACTATAGTTTGTATAATATCAATATGTATAAGCATAATTTTCTATATTTCTTATATTATTTAATTTAAAGTTATTTTATGAAGTAAAACAAAGCTGTCTGTTAGAAAATGATTTAATACATTAAAATTACCAATTGTAATTTCCAAAAAAGCATATTGCAGTTTCTCTGACTAAAAAAACCGGATAATGACAGCTTATTCTTGGGCGATAATGTTATAAAAGTCCGTAGTTTAATTTAGGATCCTTAAAGGAGAGCTTATGTACTTTAATCCTTAAACCCTTTAATTTGAAATTTATTAACTAAAGCTTGACTATTAAACTTTAATGAAGCTAAAAAAATATAAAAATATATTTATACTCTTTTCTAATGTTAATAATTTATATTAAACTCTAATCTATTATTTCATAATGAATATACCCAACCAATTCTTTTTATTTAATGTAGAATTATAGCGTCATAGCTAGAGCTTTTATGGCAAATGTTTTTATTCTTTAAGCTGAAGCATTGCTTTATATATATATTATCTTAAATTAAATTAAATTAAATTAAATTAAACTTTATACATTCTACCACTCATTTTTTTAATTCAAGATAATATATAAGAAAGACGAGGGTACAATAAAACTAATGTTTGTTTTTAAAATTATATACCTAACTATTTATTTAGACTCAAAAGGCTTATCAAAAACGACAACCTCAATTAAAATTTTAAGCTAATAGATTAATATTGTTACGGTTTTCGATCAAGTTGTATTTTTTATTTGATCTTTATTCAAAAATAAACCAAGTTTTGAACCTCTGTTTGAAATTTATACCTGTTCTGTTAAACAGTCATTAAATTTTGGGATGTTGAACTAATATAAAGAATTAATCCATAATAAAGCTTTAAAACAGCTATAGTATTCAAGATTGATTGTTTTTTTACTTTAGCATGCTACTATGATAAAAATACAAAGTCTATTACGTCTCGTCTTTCATTATAACATATATATTTTTTTAAAGTTTTTATAATTTTTTGTTAAAGGTTATATCTCCCGCATGAAACAGACAAACTCGATCGTAACGAGTATTCTGTGATTAAGGAAGATTTTTGCCCTCTTACCTAAAGAAACAATATCTGCTGTCTTTATTATTATTTATATAAAAATGTTTATAAAGACCTTTAGGGATTGTAGCAAAGTTTTAGTAATAGTAATGCAAAAATTGTGAGTAAAACCTGTTATTTTGAACTTGTGGGTTGATTATTTCCCTCAGTAATTTTTTGTTCTTTTAATAATTAGACAATTCTGTGGGTTAGTTGGTTTTGTATTTCTCTCTTATGCTTTATTTACCACTATTAGGGTGGGCGGACTAAGTTAATGTTTTAAATTTTAAATTTTTATCAACTCTACCCTCATTTAAATAGATAGGAATAGACGTTTTTATATTTTAAGTAAAAAAATTGAATTTAGTTTAATTTTATTTGCTAATAAAACGACCATTTTAAGATTGATGATAAAACCATATAAATTAAGAATAGTAGTAATGAAACAAAGTGAATGATCAGTAAAAAGTAAATAATTTTATTTTTAATATACAAAGAAGAATACCAATTTACTATGGTGGTTAATTTATAGATAAATTTGAAGTAGACAAAGTTAAAATTGAAAGCATTTAGATTTAAATTCTTTAGCTCTTCGAAGCTCTCCATGATTTTGATTTTTAATATGATAATTTAAATGATTTAAGGCTCCATATGATTTATTACAGTTTGGATAACTACATTTGAACTTTCGGTTAATTTCATACGATTTCCTTCTCTTGCGATGACTATAAACTAATTTTATAGATTGATTATTATAAATTATCCTTCCTGCAGTAGATTGCTCATCATTAATAGATTTCAATACTACTGAAATAGATGGTAAGCGTATATTCGTAGAATGATAATGTGGAATGTACTCTAAAGGAGGTAATTTAAATGAAGGATCACTATAATTTAAATTATAAAAGTTCAAATCTAAGGAGAAGGATCTTTGGTCCATAATATAACTTAAACTATTGTTCCTAGTGCTACTACTACTTTTTGACATCTTGATTGATAGAATCAATAACAGTAATCTGAAAGAGAAATATTATGGCATTCAAATCATTTATATACTTTTAGAGATCAATGCATAGCTTAAATTAAATCGAATTTACAGTATATACCGATTTTTTTAAGTAGGCGCTCCTTATACTTGTTTCACTGTAGTAAGGGTGTCTATTTTATAAATATAAATAAATATTGAGAAGTACCTATTAAAATACTAAATTTGCTTTTATCTTATTCATGAACCACTCTTTTTAATTGCTTAGTTGCTATACTATTATTTTATCTATTTTAAAAATTTAATAAAAATATACTTTATTCTAATCACTATAAATTTTATTTTAGTCACTTCAATTTAAGCTAGAAATATTTAACTCTGACTTCAAAATTTGTTAAAGTCTACTAAATACAAATTTAGTATAATATATATAATAGTAGCGTATTTCAAGTATATTAAAATCTAAGATAGATTTTTGTAAATGATTTAAAGATCTAAAAATTAAAACTAAAATTAAGCTTATAGTCAAGTTACTATTATTTAAATTAAATTATTTAATACTAAAATTGAACTAGACTTATTAAAATAGGCTTGGGCCAATGGCGAGCTAACTACATAGTATAAAAAGAATAGCATTTTTATGCAAAATTATTTTAGATTGGAGTTATGATAACTCAAATCATGGAAGTAAAATGATTGGGGAGTACCTTCTAACTACTTTTATAAAAGTTATTTAGCTTATTTATGCTAAAATTGATTCATAAAACGTAGATAAAGGTAAGCATTTTGTACTAGTTTAATAGCCTAAATTTTACAAAACAAAAGCTATTTAAAGCATTCAAAATCAATTGAAACGAAATTAACTTGAAATTTATATCTAAAACTCAATACTGTTATTTTATTATTATTAAACTACTTTTATTTATTTTAATGCAAATGATTCCTTAATCCAATAGCAGCAGATTAATACTATTTTTTCATAAATTGCATTAATAAAAAATAAAGGATAAAGCTATAAATTAAGCTAATAAAGAAAGGTTTATTTTTAAATTAAACTAGATTTTACATTAAATATAGCCTCAAAATTAAAGATTTGCCGAAATAATTACTATAGTATAACACTGTCTATCTGTATACTACCGATCAAACTATTAAAACAGTAGGGATGCATAATATTTAATTTTCAGGCCAATATAACGGAGTAGGGTTTCTATTTAAATTGATTCACTTGTTAAAGGCTTTTGTCATCTTCACTATAATTTTACTTTTTTTAATATTAATAGGGTTGATTGTTAAGGTTTTCAGGCTAAACTGTATTAAAGCCGAACTTAATTAAATTCTTTGTTAAATTATACTTAATGCCAGCACCTTTCCTGCAAGCCTTTGGTTGTTACAGCGATATTTGTAGTTTTACAATATTGTAACAATTATGTTATAATATTTGTCTGTATTTCAAACTATGAAAATTAAATAAAGATTAACAATTAATTGTATTTAATAATAACATGTACTATTAAATAAATAATAGCTAAATAAATAAAATTATATTAAGAGCTACAAATGCTAGTTATAAAATTTTTGACTAATAAATAACTAAAAATTAGACTAGCATAAAATCTCATTTAAATAAATTATGTTTTGTTACCTTTTAAAGTATGTTTGAGCTAAAATAGTCAGTTTGAAAAAAGTTACAAACACTAAATTTTATATTTCTATAAAATAACGTTTATATTTTTTGCATATTGATATACTCATATCATTGGATGAAATATAATTAAGCTAACTTTTAGAGTCACTAAAATATGTATTTAAGTTTTAGAGTTAATACTAAATATTGATTATATGGGGTGTTTTTTTTGGTTTCATCACTTTCTGTTTCTTAAGTGCTATTGACTGGAAAAATTGTTAGTAAAATTCTTAAACAAAAAAATACATCCTCATATAATTAATATTTAGTTCATATTTTAATCGCTAGTAATTAGAATTTTTTTTTCTCATCCCATTCAATTTTCAAGTATTGTGCGTAAGATGTTAAAAAATTTTAAGGTAGTTTTTAGCTAAATTTAATTTGAGACTGCAAAATTTTAGAAAATATCAGTAAAAATAGAGTTAAGAACTTTCAATTATAGCAACAAGCGACTATATTTGATTTCCTTGCCCAACTGTTTTTCACATTATAATTTCACAATAGTATATTATTAACCTTAAGTTTAAGAATTTTGTTATAATTATAAGACTATGATGATGGTTCAGCTATTTATATATAAAAGCCAATATTGGCTAATTATAACTAGACTTTTATAACAATCAAAAGTAATAACAAATTATTTTAATACTATATAAACTCGAGTATTAGAAAAGAATTTAAAGAATACGCTTTTATTATTATATTTTATTTTTTAATAGGTATAGAATTCAAAACCCCATTTTTACATTATTTTATCTGAAAGTATTAATTATAATTATAAATTGTTATTAAATTTGCTTCTATAGAAATTTATGTCATGTTTTTTGTATATCCTGTAACTATTAAAGTTTTTTCCTTTAAACCAAATGAGTGATTTTTGATATCTAATTTAGTATATTAAATGTATGATCATAATAAATAGTTTCTAGTACAATTGTAAAAGTTAAAAGTCAACTAAAACAATACACACATTTATAGACAAAGTTCTACATAACTATTTTTAGACAATTTCTTTCATAAAAGATAAGAAAATGCTTTACTAGGAATTTATTCTTTATTTTTATACAAGAATAAACACCACTAGCTACTTTTGACACTTAATTCTTTAAAGAGGGTTTAATCATGACTGTAAATCCTATTTTTTTAAATAATATCATACCAGACGATCTGGTTTAAATGGGCCATAATATGTTTTAAATGATTGGTTTTATTATTTTATAATAAACGGTTTAATAATATTACTCGAGTTAAATAACAAGTAATTTTAAAACAAATAAACTTTTAAACGATTAAAAAACTATTCAAAATATGATCATTCAATCTATGTATAATAAAAAGAAACTAATAGTCTTATAAAGTTCTAAAGTTCTAATAGTTTTTTAAAAGAAAAATTACTTGTATAATAAGCTTAATAAGTAATAAAACAACTTCAATAAGAGGTTGAATAAAAGCACACATTATATATATTTGATGAAATAATAGCTCCAACTTATTCTTAAAAATTATTAAAAACCTCTAAAATTTAAACAGAATTAGATTATAAAGATTTGATTTTTTAAATCTTCGGATTTTATTTACAACACAATTTAGATTGCTAACTGTTACACAGAATATAGCTAATTCTAAAAATAAATTTAAAATTTCGAACCAAGGATCAACTTTTGGATACACTTTTTTATATATTGATTATAGTAAAAACTATACATTTTATTACTTCAATCTACACGATATGTATAGTCTACAAAGTTAGCCCATAAATTAAAATTCTAAATTAAATGTTATAATTTTAAATTATTATGGTTCCTTGAGATTTTAACTAAAAAACTCTAGCTCAATAATTGATAGTGAGTGATTTAACATTATCTATTAAAGCAATATTGTTATTCGTTGTAATAGAGTTTGGGTTTGAAGAGTGGTTTAATTATTTAATATATGCCTTAATATATACAAGGTTGTACTAAAAAGTATGACTCATAATAAATGATGATGTGGTTAGATTGTCCGCAAATAACAAGGAAGAGAAGCTTTGAGCAAGTTACTCATTTTCCCTCCTCATTAATTTTTATTAATCCTATTTGCTAATAAACAACTTGGGGGCTTAGCCCTTCCAAGGATTTTTTGAGGCAATAGTGAATAGATGGTAAAATGATTTCATAGCTTAATAGTTAGTTTAGTTTTTAAATAAAGAGGACACTATACTTTTAATGTACTTTATGCTTGTTCTGTAGCAATTCTCCAAACTACTTTATTGATAAGAGGCTATTCATTAGCAATGCATGTATTTCTAAATTAAATGAAAAATTGATAAGATGAATAGAGTCAATAAAGTATAAGTGCACTAAAATTCTAACACTTTAAACAAGTTAAGCTACTATTCTTTATTTTACAAAAGTTAGCATCATGTTTCTATGCTATAAAACTATAGACCCAACTGTGATATGCTAACAATATAAACTGATTTGGAAACTTAAGGTATATATAAGTTAGCCAATATTTAAAGCCCTTAACAATTATTTTCGAAGGCCTTGAATATATTTTATATTATTAAATATAATTTATTTATGTTAAGCACTCATTTTATTAACGAATAAATCACTTTTTTCAGTCACTAAAACCATAAATTTTTTTTTTCTACAAATATGTACTAGGCCTTTATAATAACTAATCAGCGAAAAAATAAATTTCTAAATTCAGTGTGAAAAGTGAGAAAAAACCTATTAAATTTTAAGTAATAAAGATATGTTTATTTTAAAAGCTACATTCATACATATATATTGCATTTTAAGTAAATTTTATAATCAACAAAACATACTATTAGTAATAACCATCAAATTTAATGTAACGTAAAAGTATTAATAAAGGAATGCTAAAAGGGTGCTACTAGGAGCAAATTAAAGTGATGTTTGAATTTAATTAGCTAAAAAGTTCGGAATGCACCAAAAAGCATCTATGTCATCCTGTAATAGAAAATCTTAAAAAAATTCTAACTGCATATTGAAGTAAAACTATATTTAAGCTAAATATAAAATTCTTCGTAACTTATTATATTATTACAACATAAGACAAATCGATAGTATGCACCACTTTAGAGCAGTTTGCCACTTTCTACTATAGTATCTGTACATAATAAATCAATACTCATTAAATGAAACGATGCTTTCAAAAGGATCTATTTTCTTGATCTATATTGTTTTTTCATTCAATTTAAAATAAATGGTTCCTATTCTAGCTTAATACCCAATTAAATACATCCTCATTTTAAAGCAATGTAATTACCTTTTTACTATTTCAAGCAAATACATACTACTTATTTAGTTTGGCTTGTATATTTTAAATCTCTGTTAGTAAATTGCACAATTTCAAGGATTGTTGTTATTAATCGTTGCATTTAGATGTTCTCATTTAATATCATTTATTCCGCCAAATAAATTAATAAATTACATACAAAATGGCTATTATTGAAATCGAACCAAACATAAAACAAAATCTACTATCAATGAACTCCTTATATAACCTTTGAACTGTCATTTTATATATAGTTATAAACTTCTCTTTACTATCCCTTGGGCTTTACCTTGAGTATATTGATAAATTCAACTTAATAGTTTACAACAAAAATAAAGATTTAGTAAATTATCTTAAAACTGTACCTTACAAGTGACATCTATTTACTGTTCTTTGAATTCTAGCTAAGCTAATTAATTAACATTTCATGTGCTTTAAAGTAATTCAAAAGGTGCCTTTATTCTTTATATAGAAAGTGCTTAAGAGAGAAGTTCTTTTTTTGCATACTAAAGTTAATAAGCATAGTTTTATTAATAGTATATGTTATTAATTACATATCATTGACCTTGGGATCCGTTTGAAATTTAACTTAATTGAAGACTATAGAGTTTAGGAAATTATAGCTTAATGAAATGTGCGTCGTATTAGTAAAAATTCAAGAATAAGCTATTAAATTATCCATCAAACTATTTTGCTACATTTAGAAGGTCCTCAAAAGTAGATGCGACTTTTTTAGTAAGCAAAGACCAATTAACAAAGCTCAAAAAATGGAATTTGTATCCACGGGTTTAGACAACATTCTGTAATGAACTTTACCTTTAATTTAGTTATCTAAATATAATTTTATTCGCTCCTTATCAAAATAATTTTAAAAATAATTAAAGAATATTCATAAACAAAGCGTAAGAAGTTAGCAGGATGATTTAATCTATTCAAAAAATAGAAAGCTATTTTAAAAATATATAGGGAACATCAAAGTATATAAACTAAAGAAATTTCCTTAATTTTGAAAAGTTTAATACTTATCTCCCTAGACAAACATCCCCCTAATAAATAATATCATAATTTGTGTTTTTGTAAATAATCCAATGTCTATCATTAATAACTCTATTCAAAACAAAACTCCTGCTCCTATTGGATATGATATTGTGAGCTATAGCTTAAAATTTAAAAAAGAAAAGCACAACGCTTACTATGCTCCTACTCCTAACCCAAGCAGAAATGCTACTCCTACCGAAAACGGGGTCCTACCACCCATGAATTTTAATAATTATGCTCCAGATACAGCTTCTCTCCCATCATTATCTGACGTTATTAAACATATAAATAGTTATAACACATCAAGGACGAGGAGCGAAATATCTAGTAGCGAACTCACAACACCCAAAGATGGTTGTTCATCTACCTTTGAAGATCCTATGCATACAAAGAATGATAGGTTAATTATTAACCAAGTAAACAGCACCTTTAGTACGGTAGCTGGATTCCATCAAAAACGCCCACGTCGACTTTATTCAGAAGTCAAACGTATATATAAATGTGAGCATCCGGGCTGCACAAAAGCTTATGGGGCTCTAAATCATTTGAATTCACACATCTTAAATCAAAACCATGGCCAAAAAAGAAAAGCTTGTGAATTTTATCATTTAACTCGCCCCTAGACATGTAATTTTTAGCATTAACTAGATATAGAGGTGGTTTGCTTGCCACTTACTTCTGTTTATTTAATAAATTGTATTTTGGTTCTCAAATAATTGATAATTTTGTATATTTTCTTTGAGTTTTCAAAATAATAGCAATATTACCGGGTTTTGATCCTCTATAGATAAAATGGTATAAGACTAAATATAAAAAACTACTTATAAAAGAATATATTTAATAAGGTCATTTTAATTTACAATTGGGGTAAGCTATTTTAAAAAATTAAAGTTTTTTATTGATATTTATTAAATATCTAAATTAAGTTTTAAGAAAAATCCTTGTTCCAAAATAACAAATCACAGTTAATCCTTTCGTTTTTATTAAAAAAATATTCAAGTCACTTCAAGTTAATTTTGAGTTATTTGTTTTGTTTCAGAAAATGGCACTTTGGCTAATCATTGGTTTGAACAAAAATCGGCAAATGATATTTGAAAGCACTTAGTATAAGATTGCAAAATTTAAAATAGCAATTAGTTTAAACTATTTCCTTTAACCTAAATTCATGTTTTAATAATGGCTTTAATATTATATAATGATCATGAATGATAAATGTGGCGCTTTTTCAGTAGCAAAATTTTAAGAAATCGATTTAGGGTATATCATTCTTTTGAATATAAAAAATACTTATTTATAAGCAAGATTCTATTTTAGTAAGGTGTCAATGTTATGAAGTAAAACTCATACCTTGAATCGGTTAAATTTGTTAGTCGGTACATTATTTATAAGTGCTTGGATTTAAAATTGAGTAAAATTGAGATTATAGTTTTAAAATTAAATAAATTTAGTTTTTATCAATTTAATTAAAAAATAAAATACTATATTGCATAAATTGAGTCTCTTTTACTCTAGAATCAATCTCTTAATCGGCAATAAAATTTATATGACATCTCGGTCCAATAAATAAAGCTTTACGATCTATAATACAATTCCCCAGATGTATTATAACTCCTTTTTACTAAATGATAAAAGGTTGTTTTAAAAAAGAAAAATAACACCCACCTTTTAAAATACCCTTCGTTTCTTAGTATATATATGGTATCAATACATTTAATACTATTTAAGTATGTTTTAGGGTTTAATAAAAAAAAATGGAAATATATTAAAGTAATAAATTAGGTGATTTATATTCTAGATATACATATTATATCGATTGCTAACAAATGTTACGAAGTATATTTTTGTTGACTAATATATGTATTTATATTGAACATCAAAGGATATTAAGTAAATTATAATACATTTCGTTACATTATTAAAGTGGCGTATTGTTTATTTTAATGACGGTAGAATTTTTAATCAAAATAAAGTACAGTATTTAATTATTTAACGCCAGTATTTTTCCATACTTTCATTTGCCCCTTACTCGCTCTTTATACAAAATAATAGTATAAATGCAAATTATGGTAACTCTGGTATCAAAATCAAAATGAGTTATTTACTTTTACAAAATTCTTTGGAAAATAACATTTCTTTATATAACCCTAATACTTCCTCCTACCACTACTTCAATAATAGTCTTTTATCAGAACCTTCAGATAAATATAGCTCAAAGAGACCTAGTTTGAGCGAACCATTTATAAATATCCATCCTTCATGGGCAAAAAAGGATGATGGTCATTTGCTTCCCAGTATTAATGAGATTCTTGGTGATGTAATGAGCAATCAAGACACTAACAAGCCATCAGTTCAACCACAAAAACTGCCTTCAATCCATTTGGTGCTTGGTGATATTTTATATCAAACTAAGGAAGATATTGACCAAATTAATGTAGCTAACCATGATCAAATATCATTTTCTCCAGCTTCAATTCAAGAATTGGACTTCTTCAATATTGGTTCGTTCGAAAAAAGACCAAGAAGAAAATCAAGTGAAATTGACAGAAGGTTCAAATGCCCCTTTGAAAACTGTGATAAAAGCTATGGTGCACGTAGCCATTTAAAGTCTCATATTAAACTTAAGCATAATACTATTGAGCCATACAAGAAGATGAATATTACATCAGGTTACCAATACTAAGTTCTATCTTACTGGTTTTTTATTTTTTTATTCTTTTGTTATCCTTTCTAGTCACTAATGTAATAAACGTATTCAAAAGCAGTATGTATAGCTTATTTTATACCTCCAAGCGCAAAACTTTTTCTAATTTCCAATTCATATGAATCTAAGCACTAAAGTATTACTTAAATGGTTGAAATTAAAATTACACATTGAATAAGAGTGTTATAATTTACTAACTATAATAATAAATATTTAGTAAAAGTAATTTGTTATTACTGAAGTTTTAAAACAAGTCATTATGTGTATGAATACTTATTATTTTAAAAGAAAATGCTTCTCACCAACCTCTAAGTATATCAACAATACGATCTATTAGCGAAGAGTGGCTTATCCCTATGATTATAATTTTGATTTAAACTTGGGATATAATAATAAATATACTCTGACTTAGGGAGCAGTTTTGAGGATATCACCTCAAGCGTAAAAAGACATTAAAGTTTTACAAGTACATACTTTTTTAAATTAAATATAGTTCTTTACTCTCTCAATTAATTGAATATATTATATAAAAATATAGTTGATTATATTGAATTTTGATTTATTTTATTTTTAAAACATGGTTGATTGTTGTTTTAAAATTACGTTTCAAAATATTGTCTCAATCCAAATTTACATTCAAATATAACAATTTTAAGTAAAATTAACAATTCTTATTGAATTGGACTTTTATAATCCGATAATTATAGCCCTCTATGGGCAAAAATTATTGTTCTTGATGAATACTAACATTTAAGGAAATTCAAATAACATTTACCAAATAAGGTCATATGACAGCTCCAGCCAATCAGTTTTGTCCAGGCTATGAGGAATATTATCATCAAAAGCTGATTTTAATAAGGTTACTTAATAAAATACCTGTTATCCCAACTAATTTTTTGACCAAAACAGCACTCCAACATAGGTGGAAGAACCTTATTTTATTTCGCTTAAAGGAATAAGGATATTATTTAACTTAATATATATGCTACTACCTTGTTCATAAACATTGGAACTTTAAATTCACACGTTTAGTTGCTTTCATCTCTGGTTTACTACTCTTTTATTACTTTTTTAAACATCAAGCTGTATTTTATATAAATTAAAATAAATATATGTTGGTAGTACTCGGTTCGTAGAATTCAAAAATCCGGAATAAAGCTCGTAATTCTACCACCTGGATATTTATACTGTTTATTCTGGATTTATATTACCAAATAAAAAGTTATTCCAAGTATCTCAAATTTTAATTAGTAGCTTACTTTTATCTCTATTTTATAGTTTTAGTATCAAAGTCTAATTTAGATAATATTGACTATGTTTTATCATAGCACACTGTCGTCATAACCAATAAAAATATTTGAATATAAGTTTAATAGATTGAATTACTTTATAGGCAGCCTAACTCAATATAAATTTATGGCATAAGTTATAGAACACACAATAGTTATGGTAATTTTTTTGATGCCATACTAATCTAGTTATATTTCCTATGTTAAATCACAATTTTCAAAAAAAAACTTTTCTTTTATTTTTATCATGAACCCCAAAAAAACGGATTTAATAAACACAAATAACCATCTCAACCAAACTTCAAATGCTTATTATCAGAGTACTTCCTACACTACCTTACCTTATACACAGCAGACATATACAAATGACTCATCAGTATCAAAGGGTCGCTACAAAAATGAGATGAGTTATAGCTCGAGGCATTATTGCTATAATATTCCGCATCAAGATATGTATAGATCTAATCCAAACCAGCACCCCATACCTAATGTATATAGAGAGCCAACAGAAAATGTCAAACTACCACCATTGAGGGATATTTTATCAGATGTCATTCCAAAGGGAGCATTAACTCCCATGGGACATAGACTTAATGTCAATGGAAGTGGGCCAATATTTAGGGAATTGAAGCCTTATGAAACAAACAACTTAGACTACAAGCACGTGTCTCACAATGAGCAGATTCATAGAAGGTTTAGTTATAATGATAAGTTGGATTACCAAGGAAACAATTTTAATCACATTAATCGAGTTGCTCCGATCCAATCCAGAGGTTATGAAAGAGACCTTTATTACAACAATGCACATCTAATGGAATCGCGCCCGTTGGGGAAAGGAACTTTAACAAGTATAATCAAGCCTAAGAGAATAAGACGCAAGTTTGAAGAAATTAATAGGGTGTTTGCATGCACTTATAGTAATTGTAAAAAATCCTATGGTACTTTAAATCATCTAAACTCACACATCGTACTTCAAAATCATGGTAAAAAGAAAACTCAGGCTGATTTCAGACATCTTCTTGAAAATAAAGATAATGAGCCAGAACCAAACTCGGCACCAAGTTAGTAATACTCATCATTTCTATTAATGTAACGTAATAAAAAATTTAATTTTTGGTTTATTTTAACAGTTGTGTATTTTTAGGAATAGCAGCCCAGTATTACATAATTGCTTTATTGTAATTGTTAATAGAAATTACATTTTTAAATAAGATAGCGACGATAATGTTATCTTTTAGAACATTTTTAAATTCCTTTAATATCAAAAATAATATTTATAGTTCAAATCATTTGTGTATAGTTAAAACAGATCTATTTTATTTTATGTTAGATTGTGTGCAATATTTTGATATACATTAAAACATATGTGTGCAAAGTAAATATTCGAGATATATCGGTTTAGGGAAAATTCATATTGTATAGCTTTAGATAATCTGTGTCCACATTTATGCTATTAGAAATCAAGGAAAAAAATTGCTAATTTTAGCACTTTCCGCGATACAATCAGCTCATCATTTTTGTGAATAAGTTTATTTAAGCAATTTTATAAATTTTTGGGTTTTATATTGTAAATAATGCTTAATATTGATAATTCCGTGAATAAGTTTATTTAATTGAATATTCTTTTGGTTGATTATCATTCATCCAATTATATGATGTATGGACATATAAGAAATGTAAGGTGGTTTAATATTTATCCATTTCAACATCTGACCAGCTAATATGATTAAAATAAAGTTCTGAATTTTTTTATGAAATCATATTAAACCATTTAAATGTGCTGTCAAAATGGACTCCAGATAATCAATAATTATATATTCAATGAACTGGTAAAAAGGTTTTAAAAATTTATATTTAGTGTAGGTATTATTTTTATATAGCAAATCGAGCTGAGCTAATTCATTATAAATAAAATACTTGAACAGTTTACTTATAGAAGCAATGTGTAAAAAGTGGTCATAACAACTGTTAAATCGAAAACAATATTGATACTCTAATCTCAGCCATATGGAGGTGTTTTTTTTTGGTTTCATCACTTTTTCCATTTTTAAGCACTATTTGAGTAGAAAGGCTATCAGTAAAATCCTTGAACAAAAAAATACAGCCTAATATAAATTAATATATGATAAACGAAAATGGAAGCTTCAACATCGATTTCTAGAAAGTGTAATTAATATCAACTTTATTATATAAAAAATTAGTGTCTAAATGTTTGATTTAAATATAAATCTATAGTGCTTATCAATAAAAAGCATATAGTTTTATATGATATTAGCGGAATAATAATATTGTATTTTGTATTAATATTTTGTTCTAATAATAATTAATATATTAAATTGATTTCAAAAGTCAAAATAATCAGCTTGATGAGGCAAAAAGCCAAACTTTACAATATTAGATAAATTTTTATTAATTTATAATTTATAATTTATAAATATAATAAATATACTTTATCTATTATAGCATATATAAAGCTATCTTAAACTAGTTAAAGATAAATATCCCGTAAAAATGTATTTTTTTGCTTGAGAATTTTACTATCAATTTTTCCACTTAAGTAGCACTTGAAAAATAGAAAAAGTGATGAAACCAGAAAAAACACCCTTATATATTATTTATATAATATACGGGGATGTCCGAATTGGTTTTATTTTTTTATCCAATTTTTAGATATTTTATATTTTATATTTTAAAAACCTTGCTTAAAATTCTATAAAAATAGATTTTTTATTAAAAAGTAAAAGTACTTGACATAATTTTAAATTATTTTATTATAATTTATATTATAAGTTAGGAAAATTTCTATTAAATTTAATAGAAATGCTTATATTAGCAAAGCTTTTTCTAATATAATCTATATATTAGTATTAGTAACTTGAGTAATGTTAACATTTGGGGGTGTTTTTTTTTGGTTTCATTACTTTTTCCATTTTTTAAGCGCTATTTAAGTGGAAAAACTGCTAGTAAAATTCTTAAACAAAAAAATACATCCCCTATGAAAGTTAGTACTCAGTGGTTGGAGTTAAAAGCAGTTTTTGCTTGATTAACTTGCCTTGAGTCGAACGGTCTTAGTTTATGTAACTAAAATAGACTTAAATGAATGAGAGTAATACGTAATAAGTTACGAACTATGTAAAACAAATAGAATAGAAGATACTACTGTAAAATCTACGTAAGACGTTGTCAGAAAGACTTAGTGGCTTCATTAATAGTACGATATCAGGGAGTAATTCAGTTAAAAAGCCTCGAGTTATCATATTGAAGAATCTCTTTTATACTCCAACAAGTATGAATATCAAAACGAGAGGATAATGCTCTTTGCAATGTGGAGTTATAAATTCTCACAGCAAATCAAAATGAGGGACTCTGACTTGATTGTATTTGAACTTGAGAACACAACAACTTAAGTGATTGTTGCGTTATAATCAATCCGAGAGCTAAATAAAGCAATATTTCACAGATTGTTGTGATACATAATTTTATTTAAATTTATACATTTTTTGATCAAATCACAAAATTTCAACGTTAGTTTTTTTGATTTAATTTGTTTTTAATCGATTACTAGAAAAACATTTCATTATTTGTTCAATTTTTTTTATAATAACCATAATAGCTGAAAATCTTGTATAATAGCTTTTTATAAATGTTCAAGTTTTTTGTCCAAAATAAAAACCATTTTGAAACAAAATATTAGAATATTGCAATTTTGTATCTTTACTAATAATTTGTCAAAAAAACCAAGATTATCTATAAAAACTCTTACAAATATTATTTACAGGTTTTTATTGCAAAGTTGAAGATTTATTTAAAAGTTTATTTAAATTTCGAACTTTTTAATAAGTAGATAAAGTACTAAAATAAAATCAATATACTTGTGTACTTTAGTTTTAAACCTGTTAGCTTCTATAAATAATATATATTTGTTTACTTTTTGAACTATTGGTATTAAAATAAAACTTCAATTTGATATGTTTTGATATAATTTTAAAAATATTAAAATTATAGGCTTAAATATTATCTTTAAAGTATTTTCAATACACTAGTATCATAGTAAAGTAGAGTTTTATTAATTTAATTACTGTTTATTTTTGTCACGTTTAAGTAAAAATGCTGATGATGGGTGATATGATTAATTAAATAGAAGCAACTCTTTTACAAGTTGAATCATAATCAATTTGTATGATTTTATATACTACAAGGGCTTCTTTAAAATATAATATAAAACTGCTTTGAGCAACAATTGAATTAGTTAAATAAACCTATAAAATTTATTAATAAAGCTATATCATGAGCTTATTGTAGAAATCATTTTTGAAAGCAGAAACACTTTACCCTTTAGTACTTTTATAGGATAATGAAATTGTTTAATGAAAATAACAATTTTTTAAATTTTTATTCAAATCTTATTAAAGCATTTGATTATCTAAGTAAACTTTTTACTATACAAAGCACCTTGCAGTAAAAAAACTGTTTTAAAAATAATAGCTGTTATTGGATACGAGTATTAATTGATATTTATAAAAATATTAAACAAAATTTATATTTTTTATGTATAGTTTGATAAGAAGTATAGTTGCAAAAATAAATAACATAAACTTTAATAAACTGATCAGTTATATTAAATTAAATAAGTTGAAATAAATTAAATAAAAATCATAGTTTATTTATTCAGTTTATCTTATAGTATAACTGATAAAAAATAGTTGTTTACAAGTATAGTAATAACTCGTTTAAATCCTTATCCAATGATTAAAAAAGTATATAGAAATTGAAATATTGATTGATTAAAGTAGTGATCTAAAGTAGTGTATATTCGATATTGTATAACATAGGATAGTTTATTAAAGCGTGCTTTTTATGAGGGGGAAGGGTTGAAATGAAAAAGGGAAGGTTGGGGTAATAGGTAAGATGCAAAAAACAAGTTTATTTTAATAAATTATCTTCCCAATTGTTGAAACGCCCGAATAGGCCAATAAAAACATCTTATTCAAACGAATAACATGTCACTATTTGATTATAGATTGGATGGAAAATATTGGTGTCATTTCTCATTACAGTGGACGGTTTGAGGATTACTAAAAGAAACTAATTTGACTGGAAAACTACTCATTATATCTCCTTTTTTTACTTTACAAAAATAACGGTATATAAACAAAGTATTTAAAAATATTTCAATTTTTTATAAAATTATTTCTATTACATTGCCAAATATATTTATAAAAATTTAGAATATAATAAACATAATGAATAATATCTCCAATAACTTTGACTGTGGCAGTAGTAATAATATCTTAAATGACAACCTAAACTCTTATTATTTTAATCAATATTCATCTTCAATTAATATATTACCTCCTTCACTACCATACAAATCTACCGACAGTAATGATGGGATTAATAATATAAGTGACTTCAGTAGTAATAAAGCTAATATGAGCACATTCTCTTCTTTACCATATGATCAACAACAACCACTCAAGGTTGATATTAACGATTATGCACAATTTGTCAATATGGATTTCTATCCTCACCCTGAAATGGCCAAAACAATAAGTGCTAGTGATAATTCTGAACCATCACCTAATTCTAATTCTTTCAATTCTCCAATATTTCAAAATGAGATTAATAATGGGAATTCATTGTTAAATAACTATAACGCCAATATAAAATTGGAACTAAAAGAACAATTTAATGATTCCTCGTTACAGTTTGATAATAGTACCAAAGGAAATAGTGAATATTATAGTCAAGGTCAATTTACTACAATGCCTAGTTTAAAAACAATGAACAATAGCAGCAATGGTGCTATAAATAACTTTAGTTTACTTAATAATGCTTCTACACCCACTTTAACAAACAACATACCTAGTTCAATGGATTTATTAAACAATTACCCCTTAAATAACAACCCTCTATTCCACCCACGCTTAAACTACCCATCTTCAGCTTATCCTAATGGTTATTATAATTCAAATATGCTACAGACATGGCAAGAGATGCTTACGAAAGGATATGGTAGTCACAGTAGTATGTTTGGATTAAATAATAGCAATCGCAAAACTTACTCTTTTGTTACCATGAACGCTACTAAAACACGTAAAAGACATCGTAGAAAGCATGAAGAGATCGAAAGACTATATAAATGCACACATGGAAATTGTGATAAGTCATATGGTACATTGAATAATTTGAATGCTCATATTACCATGCAAAAGCACGGGAATAAAAAGTCGGCGTTTGAGTTCAAAGCTATTCTAAGAAAGGCCAAATCCAAAGTTCTAAACTGATCGAACTTATAAATTTTGTCCTTTGTATTCAAGTTTTTATTATATATTTAAATTAACCTTTGATAAACATCTCCTTATTTTTTGTTTAAAAAATAAAATTATTTTTTTGTAATTTTTGGTTTTGCTTTGCCATCATATGTATAGTTACTTGTTTTGCTTTCTATATCTCCTTTTTCAAATATCCTTATTTCCTGTTTTATAAAATAAAATGAAGGATAAAATCAATAACATTTGACGTTATTGAATTTTAATTCTAAAATTATGATCTGTTTCTTAAAGGAATACTTGAGACACTTAATTTTTTCGATAGTGTTGTTATTGTGATATAAATCCACATATAATTAATGTGAAATATCCTATCCAAGTACTTTTAAGTATAAACTCAATTTATTTATTTAACTCCTTTATTATTGAATTGTAAGTTGTTATCAAGCTTTTGTTTGTTTACTTTATCAAAGCAAACATTCTTTTGGTAATACACCCTAACTTACCTCGGCTTTTTTATTAGCTTATAAACCCAATTGGTATCAGTTATTAAAAAATTGAAAATTTGTTACAGAAAAATAATATACAAATATTATGTTGTGATATTGTAAAAGTAGTTTAAATAGCTTAGATTATGAAAATCAAAAAAGTGAATGGCCACTATTTAGTTATTATAAAGTAAAATAATGTAGCGTAGTATTCAACTTTGTTTATTTATTGTTATTTTTTAAACTCATTTACTATTTTATGCGAAATATCAACATTAAAAAATCCCTTAATCACGAATCTAATAATGTTTATTTAGTAAAGTATTTGTGTGCATCACATTCCAAGATTTAAGAAATCTCTTAAATCGTAAAATTTAATTTGACTTTTAAAATATTTTATTTTTATATTGGCATATTTTATTTTTATATTGGCATATTTTTCATAATGACAAATATTTCACAAGGTTTAGAGTGTCTTGTAACCAAGCAACCTGTATAAAACACAAAACCTCAAATGACATCAAAGAAAAAACAACAATTAGGGGCTAACTAGACTTAATGAGGGACTTGCATGCAGGCTTTTTATGATTTTAAAAAACTCGAAGCTTAATTAGCATCATCCTTTTGACTATAAAGTATCCAATTAGATAGGATTATATTTGATAAGAGCGGGGACTGATGGAGGAAAAAATAAAGCAGAGCTTATATGAATGTCTAAAGCTTAGGACGAAAGTACTGGAGCTTAAGTTATATCAAAAGATAGGTGGTAAACGAATGAGATCATATATGTTGAAATTTATTGCTAAAGTAAGGGCTTAGTTTAAAAAATTCAAATTCTTACATTTCACCCTTTTTTTACCCTTTTGTCTATGTTTTTACTCAAAGTATAAGCAGCTTCTTTTACTTTATTTAGATAGAATCCCTTCTAAAGCTTTAATTAAAAAGTTGAAACTATACAAAGGACATATACTAAATTTATCAATAAATTTACTCTTCTAAAGATATGTACTGGGTAAAACAATTTTAAAACTAATAAATTAATGTTCTATTTTTTTCCTGATTTTTTTTATTGTCTTTGATTTTTAGTAGAATTAACAGAACTAATTTTTTACAACTATTGCAGTTCTTTTACTATTTTAGCAGCAATTTTTAGAGTAAGTTATTTACATAATTGAATCTTTTGTTACCTGATCCTTATTTTATGACCAAATATAAGCGTAAATTTTTTGCTTAAATAGGCAGTTAATTTGATCATAAAAGGGCTGCAACAGCTGTATTATTTAGTTTCTAGGAGATAGCATTTAGCTTAAAACCAATACCACCATGATATTATTGAACAAACCTTAAAAAAGGGCCCAAAGTCATGATATAAGCTTTTAAAATCTTTTTAAAAAAATTAATAGTTCGCCTCACAAGGACAAAAATATTAGTATTATGGTGCAAAATGATAAATAACATTTTTAAGACGTTAATTACGATTTCGGAGAGCTGTCTATAATAAAATTGAAAAATAAACAAATCTTTATAAGTGGAAAAGACATTTAAAGTGTTCTAACTCCCAGCCAAACTTGTAAAGAATAAAATATTTCAATACAAAGACAATTTCTTTTCTTTATATAATACCAACGCAAAACATGATTTTACTTTTTTATAGCTTTAACTTAAATATGAGTTTTTAAACTTATTTAACAAACCACTTGGGAGTTTCATACTCATAATTTTTTTAAAAACACTAAATGATTATTTTTTAGTTTCTAATCAAAGTTGCTTTACTAATTTCACATATGATACATATAATCATACATTTATTGATATTATTTTTACAGATATTGTTTTTATCGAATATAATTTTTGATTATTTTATAATTGGCTATATTAATTAGAAAAGATAGTATATTAAAGAGAAAATTATTATTTATTAGGCTTTTCTAGCTTATTTTTTTTGGACAAATCTAAACTACAAAATCTTGGATTGTGACAGTAAACCATTTTAAGGTAACACAGGTTTGTTTTCAAGTGCTAAATACTTTACTACTGCAACTAATAATGTCGCCTACTTTTTATTGGAAAAGTAGAAAATTAGATATTAAAAAAATAAAGCTTAATAAATACATATGAACTACTTTACAATAAATAAATTTAACTAAAATACGCTAATATATGTTTTTATTAAAAATGGTAGCTAATACTGAAAGTTCATTTTAATTTATATTAAAAAATTATTTCAAAGTGTAAGAGCATTTATAAATAAATTTAAAGATTAAAGGGAGTTAATCGTAAAAGGCTGTAGAGTATTTATTTCAACAAAACTTAAATCTGTCTTAAATAGAAACCATGACTCCTTAGGTCAACTCTGTAATGACAACCATATCAATATTTTCTAGGCTACAGAATATCTAACAGTGAAATCTTCTTGCGTTAATGTGAGGATTTCGCACTCTTCAATTTGTCTCCTGCTATAGTTTGTTAACAATTAGTTTTTTAACAAAACATAAAGTTTCTAGCGAGCTTTGAATTTTAAAAAAAAATTATGATATTTAGAACAAAGAAGTTATGCTTAAATTTAATGAGTAATACAAACCTGAAACGTTTTATTATTGATATAGATATTAGACGCTTTCTCTTGTTTATTGATTCAATAAATAAAATATTTGGGGCCTCGTGCCTTTCAAGATTTTAAAAGAAATTAAATATTTAAATTAGCAGACTTGAGGGGTAAATTTATCAATGGGGGAACTCTATTAAAGCCGGATTTGCCTCAAGTAGATTTTTACTTCTAAAAGAGCCATAAAAGGAAAATAAATATATTTTGCTTTTAGTCTCAGGGTGCTACTTGTTGATGTATGAAGCAAATAGATTAAAGGCGAGGGAGGAGGAAGCAGTATGATTAAACTGGAAAATTCTAAAGCTTTTGTGAGTGGTCAA
This sequence comes from Batkoa obscura, assembly GCA_030770535.1. Taxonomy (NCBI): domain Eukaryota; kingdom Fungi; phylum Entomophthoromycota; class Entomophthoromycetes; order Entomophthorales; family Batkoaceae; genus Batkoa; species Batkoa obscura. Next base: position 261,797 of record JASVEC010000029.1, read on the forward strand.
AATACTGGTTAAAAAAATTAGAGCATTCTAAGACAATGGTATATTGCTCAAGTCTCTAAAAACCTCTGATTAAATCAGTAAACAACTGAATAAAATCATGTGAATGGGTTAGAAGTATTTTTTAGTAAAAAAAACTGGAGTTAAACGATAGAGGTACAAAAATAAAACAATTGGGGAGAAGGTGTTGCTATTTACATTTATATTTAAAATATCAAATTTTTAAAACTAAGATTATTTCATTTTACAATAAAGGAGATAAAAACGTTTAGCGCTAAAACACAAAGATATCACATGTAAGTAGCGTCAGACTTTTACTGTTGATATTTATTTTAATCTAAAACAAATCTGAATTCATATGAGTATAATGTGTTTGGGTTTACTATGATACTAATGCACGCCTTCATTTGCTTTGCTTAACATTAAAAAGTAAAATAGAAAGCACGTTATACATAAACTGACTCAGAATAATAAATTATATATATTGTTAAAAACTATGCTATGTGTTGATATGGAGGTTGGATAGTAAAATAAAAGAATCGATCTTATATTAAAAAATTAAATTTGATACTTTAAAATTATAACATTTATTTAGCTAAAAATGGAAATAACCTCATTAAATTAGTTAAGTCAATAATTTATAAATATAACCTTTTCCGTCTCCTCTTACTTTTGCTAATTATTACACAAATTTGTTTTATATTTACATACACATTTATATCTATACACTCCATTAAACTTTAAGCCTAGATCACTTAGTTAATTTTTACAATCTAAAGTTAATTCATATAACTAATGAAGCTTGAATACATTATATAGCCGGGCCAATATGAGAATATTGTATTACAATATTAAAAGTATTGTTTACTCAATAATAAAGGTGGGTATTAACAAACAACAAATCAAATGTCTACATTATGCTAAGCTATTAGCTCATTACGTATAATTTACTATTTTTGATTGAAGGGCTATGTTAATCAGTTTTCTATTTTAAGTTATATCTCCTCTATGTCATTGATATAATATCTAGATTTTAAACATCGCACTGGATCTATTTATGACAAATTATGCTTTTTTAACCCAGCTAATTCTTCCTAACATTTAAAGTAACTCCTAATTAGTATAATATATTATTTTGTATATTTTAAATATACAATTGGGCTAGCTTTTCATAAACTTGTCTTATTATAAACACTGGAACACAGCTATGAAAAAGCAATATACGATCTATAACAAAATCTATTTAGTATTCGTGCTTTGAATGTCATAAATTTGCTAACATGTTTACCAAGTATTCTTATTATTTAACATTTAACATTTGGGATGTCTTTTTTGTATGGGAAATTTATCAATATTTTTCCCCTCCAATAGCACTTAAAAAATGGAAAAAATGATGAAACTAAAAAACACCCCATTTAAACTTTAGGATTTTTTGTCCTAATATTTGCAAATTATCTTAAAAGCTGCTAAAAGTTGAATTTAACCACTTGAGTACCGTAGATGATCTACTCAATAAATTTTTGTAGAGTAAAATTAAATCATGAACATTGCTTGTCAAGTTAGCCTTGACTAGGCGCAAAGGCCATTCTTCAATAATTAAAAGATAGATTAAAATCCTTATCCAATTTAAACGAATTTTTTCAAGATGTTTGATACTCAAAGGGTTGATTTTAATGATCTTATTCTGTAGTTAACTCCTATTATAAATCACATAATTTAAATTTTATATATCATAGATTATATATGTGGTGTTTTTTTTTATTTCATCCCTTTTTCCATTTTTCAAGAGCTATTTGAGTGGAATAATAGTAAAATTTTTAAGCAAAAAGATACATCCCCATATGATGTTCTATTACTTCATGAAATATTCATGAAATATTCATGAAAACTTATCTCATGTTTTACTTTTTTGATGACTTTATCCAAATATAGATGATTTGTAAAGTACTTTCTGAGTGTTTTATAAACCTTACTATACAATCAACCCTTGTTAAAACTACTACACGTAAATGTCATAAAAACTTTGTATATATAATTTCTAAGAAGAGCTAGTTTTCAAAAAATTCAGGCATAGGGCTGTTTCAGCTCTTTTGTAAACTTAATAGCGGTGATTTCCATGGTTAATTAATTTTACAAATGATTTCTTCAATTTTGTTCCTAAATTTATAAAACTTATCATAAATTTTACTCTTAAATCAACTATTAAACAGTTAGAAAAATATTTGTAACTGCTGTAAGCTTTGACAAAAATAATATGAGGATGTATTTTTATTAAGAATTTTGTTAACAATTTTTCCACCTAAATAGTACCTAAAAAATGGAGAAAATGATGAAACCAAAAAAAACACCCCCATATGCTTTTTGTGTGAGGATCTAGATAAAGTTTATTCAAAGTTTATGCTTCATAAAAGGTAGACAAAGCACTAAAGTAAAAAAACATTCCAAACTATTAAAATGCCTACCTAATGTATAATCTAAACTCCCTTTCAAACTGTTTGATTAAAAATAAACACTTTAGTTATAAAGGTCCTATTTAATATATATATTAATAAGGCTTAAAGCCGAAATGTTGGATAAAGACCGTAACACCACTAAATCTCACCTCATTCGCTGTATCCTCCTTCTTAAAGTTAGCCTTAAACTTTAAATACTTCTAATTCCCCAAATGAAATTCTTAGGTAGATACTAATTTAATATATTTTTTAAACTTACTCAATTTAGAATTGTTTGATTAAATTGGTTTATTAATTTAGTAGAAATATTAGAGGTTATTAGTAAGAGACAGTTTTACATTTGAAGTATATACTACTCATTCATACTCGTTTTGTCTTAATCTTTATAATTAGTATATATATACTAGGCTTAATTTAAAGCATACCTTTATTTAAATTCAAATACAAATAACTTGAAGCTAATTTGACTATTAGGAAAAGTTGATAAATATTGATTTTTTGGTGTAACTTTCCTACTTCTCGCAGATTCAAATTTACATTTGGAGGCAATTTACTCTTCAGAAAAAAATAAGGAGCATTGAATTCAATAGGTAAAGTTTGATGAATTTTTGTCATATGGAGAACACTACAGTACCCATCTATACCGTAAAATAGCCTTTTAATTTTAGCAGTTTATATTAGTTGAGCATTTTAATGTATACATAGTTGCATCCTTTGATTCTAATTAAAAGCTTTAATTTTAAAATGATAAAGTAGTGTTTGCTTTTGAAAAATAAGAATATGTTTGGTCAAAATACATCTCAATACATTGACTAAAAATATGTGTATTTAAGATTATACGATTCTTCTACTTTTCTATATACAATATTGTCTAGCTACAATGTATCATAAAAGTAATGACCCATAAATTTATTATTTAAGTGCGGGTATAATCTATCCTGAGTTTATAAAAACAATAAACGGTTCATGTATTTTAATATTTAAATAAAAGAATGGAATAGTTTTCTATGGAAAGTTTAAAAACTTAATTAATTTATTATTAGCATTATGTCATGAAAATAATAAAATTAGCACTAGCAACTGAGCTAAGAGCACATAATAATTAAAATATAATAAGAACAGCGGAAAGTAATTAAAGTAATAATTAACGGCAAGCTATATTTTACTTTTATGCTTAAGTGCAAGTACTTAAAATCCTAATTTAAAATATCGTTTATAAATATTTGTAATTCAAAAATAAATTTATATTAAGACTGATTCTTTTTATTATATAATTATATATTTAATTAAAATCTATATTAGTTCTATTTTCCCAAAGTAAATTAAATTTTACCCTTCAAAATTAAACTGAAGTTAAATTAAGATTTATATTGAAAAGTACATTTTACAAAAATAAGGCATTAAACATTTTCGCACTAAAATAGTAGCTTAAAATTAAAATAGAAGCCAAAAATTAACTGCTTCAAAGACAAATAGATTTTTAGTAAGTTTAATCCCTATAATTGGAATAATGCAAATTCACCAAGTGACTAATAACCAGATGATTTTGCACCATAAAATTCTCATCCTTTCGAAAAAAATCCAAATTAAATTTCTAATCTCGCTGCAATCTGAGTACTTTAAGTCCTTTGGTCCATTAAACTTTCTAAAATAGTTAATAGATGGCAAAACATTAAACTAATCTTAAAATAACAATAACAATTAATAAATGATAAATATTACTTCATAAAAGCATTATTTTATAATCCGAATGACCATCACAAAACATATAAATATGTGTAAAATTCGTTTCTGACTATCATTTTATTTTCAATCCAAATGTCAAATTCAAATAATAGCTCTTTACCTAACGAATACATAAGCTCCCCAAATGATTTGAATCATTTAGCAAAGAATACAAAATCATATATAAATGAATTTTACCCCGTTGAGCCAAAAAGAATATCAAATTATGAAAGGTTACCACCCATTTCACAATTGATTACAGATCCAGTTCCTATCCTTCCACCCTCTTCTGAGCTAATATCCGAAGTAGAAAAATGTGAGCGTAGCCAAGTCCCAAACTTTAATGGCTATAATCATTATTATGATCCATTTAATATGCAACCTATGATGTATAGTCATCCATACTTTAGAAATTCTATGCCAAAGCCAAAACAAATAACTAAGCGCTTAAGAAGGAAGTATGATGAGATAGTTAGATTATATAAATGTAATTACGGTACTTGTTCAAAATCGTATGGCACTCTAAACCACTTAAACTGCCACATTCAGTTACAAAACCATGGTAAAAAAAGATCACCAAATGAATTTAGGTTTTTAATAAGGGAAGACAGCAAAGAAGATGAAAAAATTGAACCAAGCTTCAATTAACACTCACATTTTAAATTTTAACTACTCAGCTCTTTTATAAATATCTTCTCCAATTTTATTGCATTTGCATTTTGAAATTATTATACTAATAAAAGTTTTTCTCTTTTTACTAAAGCTGTAATTTTACTAAACAATATATTAGATAAATTATTTATTTACATATTTCCTTTTGTACAATTTCTAATTATACTGCATAGTGAATATAGTATTACGGATATCTGTGATAGAATGATACATTTATATTTTTATTCTATAATACACTATTGGCCTGATTGCAGCTTTAATTAATTAATTATAAACGATCTTTAATTTCCAATTTAAAACCAATATAATTAATCATTCAGAAAATATTAAATGTAATATCCTAATAAATAAAGAAACGATTCCACATTTAAAGGGCGGAAGCAAAAGTGCTATTTTAAAAAACATAATTTTTGTATAATATAAATATTGAATAATACTATATTAAATCTTATCTCCATTTTTTAAAGAGGTTTAGGGATTAATAAAAAGATAATCATCAGTCGAAACTGTTTAATAATAATGCACGTACCTTTGTATGTTATTCCATCAATTATTCCATGAATTGTACAAGAATAGCTAAATAACTAAATAGCTAAATATTTTAAACAGTTATTTTATTGAAGATTATATTATGAGCAATAATAATTAGTCTATCGAATATGAAGTCTATAATACTATTGTTACTATTTAAAAATAATATTAATTACAAAACCTATATTGAATTAAAGTATCAATATATATTTAAAAATGGGTTATAATATATATTATTTGATGCGTTTAAACGAATATTACTCATAACCATCTCTACTCAATTCTTATAGCTAATTAACTTATTTTATGCTTTACCAAACATAAGCTAAATTAAGCAAGTTTAAAAATTAAAACTAAATTAGTCTATTTACTTTTTTAAGGTTAATTTTACACCATGTTTTTTTGACTTAGTGAACTATTCTTTTTGGAATATTCTCTATTCTTATTAAAAATGTTGTTTGTACCAAGTACTACCACCATATATTTAATATTAAGTGGAATTGTACTCAAAAGGCCTCGATAAGGTAGTTGAGCACTTTTTTTACCTATAAGTAATAGGCTATAACCACGAAATATAATCAATAGATGTTTGGTTTTTTTAATAATTATTTAGCACTCTAACTGTCTCTCAAACTTGCATTTATTACTTGATATTATTTCGGCTATTCTCTTTATCCCGGAATTTCAAACATTATTTTATAATAATATTAGGTGGAATAATTGAACAAAAGGAATAAATCACAAGTTTTAATAGATATTATATCACAAACTATAGATTTATTTAAAGCTTCATTTTTGAAATACACATCAAAAGGAATTAGCTATGAAGAACTCAAGTATATTAATACTTCTTGTACTTTATATAGATGAGTTTAAAAACCACTTTAAAACTGGAATTATTTTTTCCAGTTTTGATTTAGGTTCAAGCTTGTAAATGTATTATAGTGAAAAAATACTAAAGGGATATGTTTTTATTCTTTCCATTTTCCAAGTAGCTTAGAATTTAAAAAAATGGGGATGTTTTTTACCAGTTGTCCTTTTTTGCTATTTTTTAAATTTAGAATTAATTAACCAGTACACTGCTCAAGTTTGGATGTGTACTAGCTAACTGTTTATTTTAAAGTAAAAGCTAAATTGGCAAGCCCCAAATTGGGATTATTGAACAAATATTGGCTATAAAATTTGTCATTTTCCATCACACATTTGAGCTTAAACAGCTGCATTAGTTTATTGATTTCTAAATTTAAAAAATAGCAAGAGAGAGTAATAGGTAAAAAATACTCCAATATTAATTCCTTCAACGGAAAAACGTGCCTTTATTTTCTTAGTACAACCGCTACAGCTCTTTTGTGACTTGTTTAGCATCTTATTCAAGAAAAAAAAACACCAAAAATTTGCTTAAAATAATGATTTAGGCTTAAAGAACGGTTATGTAAACAATCTAATTATAAATATTACCACTAAAAAGTCATAAAAGAGTTACAACAGTTTTATTTGTGCTCAATTTATCTTTTTACAATATGAAGTCGGAAAATAGTTAAACCTGAGTTTAAATTAACTCGACATAGATCCGAGTTACACAATATACAAGGGCAGATCAAAAAGTCTGTATAATAAAAGGGCTATAGGTGTTTTTTAAATCTTGTAAAAGGGAATTAAAGATGGTGTGCGTAGGATTTTTGTACTATATATAATATACGCTAGAAATAAAAACACATATCGAGTTTTATATTTACTGGATACTCATCATTGAGATATATCCAAAACTTAGAGGGTGTGTTTTGGTGCTCATTATTTTCCAAGAGCTAAAAAGTTGTGAATAAAATCTTATTACAATGGTCGTTTCCTTTGACTATACCTCGGAAATGAGCAATCTAATTAATTTGAACCTTGGTATATGGGGATGTATTTATGACACCTAGGATAAAATCATGCAAAAAACTCCAGCCTAACATACTTTCAAATATTTCATTCACAAACTTTTTGGCCTCCCTTCATATAATTTCATACATATTATATTAGTTGAGTCCATAGAATTTACCTTACAAAATTAAAACAATTTTTATAGTTATAAAATTAAGGTTTTTTAGACTATAATTTTGTATGAGATTTCATTTAGTATACACTATCTATATCCAAAAGACTAATATTTTTTTAAATCTTGAAAGATGAAGCCCTCAAGTATTTTGATTCAATAAAAGGCTACTATTTATAATTGAAATGGTGATATAAAGAAGCTACATAGTTTTACATTGTTAAAATAAATTATTGTAGTTTTTTTAAATAGAGAATATTATACCTCATTTCAGAATCCTCAGCTTTTTAGCCAATAACTTTTTTGCATTTTTTAAATGTCTTAGGACGTAAGATTCTTACTACAGGATAACAACATCCAAAGAATTTTAAGCCTATGGCTTTATTTTATTAAATGTTCTTGTGAAATAAAATTTAATATAAAACTGATAAAACAGCACTCTATATATCTGTTTCTTAGATTATGTATTAGCTTTGATATAAAAAAAGTAGACACTATAAAATAATAAAATTATACTAAAATTGGATCCAAACATAAATTTAAATAAATAAAATATTTATTTAACGGTTTAAATAGAAACGTAACAAAGAGAATTTGAAACAAAAACTAAAGCTTGACAGTACATAAAGGGTTAGGTTCAACATCATTGTATTTATTTTAGCTACATCATTTACATTAAAACTTACTGTTTAAATCGGTTAAGAGTTATTTTGAAAAAATACAAATTTCCTATTAAAAGTTGGCAGTATTTTTCGTCGATAAAAGTATATTGTTAATTTTGTTTTGATTAAGATTGATGGGTTGAGTTTAAAATAAAATTCAGACTTTGTACACTTTAAAGTAAAAAACCCAGAGTATAATTAACTATAATGATAATATAGTAGTTATTTATTTTACACTAAGAGCCAGAAGTTTTATATAATCAAACTGTTTGATAATGACTAATACTAGTTCTGATATTCTATTTATTCATAAATGTTTTAAATCCTACAAAATAGTTGTAGGATTAATACATTAAAGTAAATTGCCAACATGGTAATTAATAAAATTTACGCCATATATTTATTTATTTAGAAAATAAGTTTTAATAAAGTTAATAGAGATATGATAAATTAAAATCATTTGTTTATTTATTTATTTATTCAAACTATAGTTAGTCTTGTAAAATTCATTATTTAACCTAGTTTGATTTCTCCATACTTCTCTTAGTTAAATAAATATGGAATAAAATTTTCATTAACTATTTTTGAACTCATTTGACTCTTTACTCGAATTAACGTACACAAGAACTAGTACACCTTCAATTAATGCAGGTTAAAATTTACTGTAAGCTGCTTTTTATATTTATAGTAACTGGTTTATCAACTTATGATATTTAATTTTAATCTAAAAAAATGCCTAATTTTTTCCTTATTTTATTTTTAAAATCAGGCCTTGAGTTACCCCTATTTAAAAAAATCACCAACCAAAATTTAAACTTTCTTTAAACGTTGCATTGTAGTGTGAATTTAGTAGATATGTATTTTCATTTTTTGAAAAAAAAAGTATAAATACAATCACAAAATAATAAATATATTTTACAAAACTTTGTTGTAACTTCAATTTTTATTCTTTTACACTTATTATTAACATCATAATATGTATTCTCATAAATTAAATAACAGTATTGATCATTTGTTTAATAAGCATAATCAACTAGAAAATATAAATTGTACACTTAACAAAAACATTCCAAGTACGATACATAATGACTCTCAATATGAAAAAACTAAGGTTAGCTTACCATCTCTTAGTGAAACGCTTCCTGAATATTTTGATAGATTTAATCATCAATTAAAAGGGTATTCTGCATCATCCACTCCAAACTCCGAAACTTTACCTTCTTTAAACACTCTTCCAATATTCCATTCAAATTTGAGATGCAATCCTTACCATCATGCCAATCAAAGAGAAGTAGACTCATTTACAGCTTTAGATGAAAGAGATAAAAAGCCAAGGATAAGAAGAAGGTATGAAGAGGTCGAGCGTTTATATCACTGTGTTTATCCAGGATGTCATAAATCTTATGGCGCTCTTAATCATCTCAATTCGCATATAGTAACCAAAGGCCATGGGCCAAAAAGAACCCCACATGATTTTCAAGATTTACGTCGGATGTTAAAACTCAGAGAAGAAGGTCATTATTTTAATTTGACACCATTCCAAGAGCCTCCAAATAGGGTGATTTTTAACAACAATCAAATCTATCAAAGGTTACAAAATCCATCACATTACTTTTAAATAGACTTTGCGATGTATCAAATTCAAAACGTTATATGCTTATAAAATCCCCTTTGGTCCTTTATGATTATAATTCTAATCACTATAATTCTATTAAAAATTAATTTTAAACTAATAACTTGTTAACTTTTTTAAATAAAATTTATAACTATGGTTTACATTTATTTCCTCTAACTTAAAAAATCTTTAATACAAAGCCTTTTGTGATTACATTAAAGCTGTTTACATAGCTGAGTTATTTATGTATAAGTTAATTATAAAGATATATTTCATATATTAATCATACAGTTTTTATAAACGACTAGAATAGTTCGAGTGTTCAGTTTAAGGTCGTAAATTTTAATATCATTACATCTCTTTAGTTTATGTATCCTCAATTTATTAAGTTTATAAATATAACATCAAGTTGTGATAACGTTAGTATCACATTACAATGCTAAGTTTATCAAAAAACAACCAATCATACACTTTTTTCTAATTATAGTTTTTTAGTGATGTAAATTTAAACTTATTAAAATTTTATACTTTACTTTAATAAAGATATTACTCCTTTTTTCTCCCTATTTTTTATTTATTAACTTAAACTAGCACACTAAGTCTAAATTAAAACTTTAAAAGGGGTATACCCATCATGATATCAATAACAACCTATATTAAGTATTAGTATTAGTTGCTTTCGCCCATATGATGTTAATATTGAATCTTTTTCCTGTTCATTCTAGATCTCAATATGAATAAAGAGATTTAAATCGTTTTATTTCTGAAACTTTTATCCTAAAGCCATTACTGATAAGAAAAATAGCTATAGATAAAACTATAACATTTTTTATTTAAAAAATCGAAAATCGAAAAACTTGAAGCTCTATCAAGGCTAAGACAAAATAATAGCAAAGGGCAATAACTACCATTAGGAGTCAATATGTTTGATTTGATATAAATAAGGAGATGTCATAGTATTTAAGTTATTGGTACTACTTTAAAATAGCTATTTACGTGGTATTTTCTAAATTTAGAAGAAAGTTCCTACAAAAAAGGTTTTTTAAATTATTAGAGATATGTTTTTGAGAAAAGTTGTATAGTTTTACAGAGCCTATTTCTATAAAGGAATAATTTTAATAACAGTGTGGAAATTGCATAAAAAGTTTAATTGTTTTTTAACGATCACTACTGTTGAGTTATTGTGTAATTTTCACCCATAAAAAAAGGGTGCTTTTGGTGCATTAATTTTTTAAATCTATGAGTGTTTACTTTCATGTTTTGATTTTTATCTTGATAAATTTATATTTAGCTAGGGTAAACTAACAAAACACAAAGCTATTTTATGATGCTATTTCTTTATTTTTGCTTATCTAACACTCAGTTATAATAGAGACTTTTTTATAAGTGAGTATGGTTTATATAGATAGGCCTATATGGGGATGTATTTTTGTGTTTAAGAATTTTACTAACAATCTTTTCACTCAAATAGCGCTTAAAAAATGGAAAAAGTAATGAAGCCAAAAAAACATCCCCATATAAAACAGAAAATTCAAATCTTCAACTCTATTATTTGTAGATGGATTAAAATATTTCGAGAAAGACTCTTTTTTAGCATACCAATATAACTTAATATAATGGATAACTGAAATATAGAGGACTCATATTGGGATGTGTTTTTGTATTTAAGAACTTTACTAACAGTTTTTCCACTCAAATAGCGCTTAAAAGATAGAAAAAGTGATGAAGTCAAAAAAAACACCCTCATATTGTGCTTATAGTATTTCCATGAATAAAAGTAGGCCAAAATACTGCTTAATAGGAACCACATGTTATTGTACAGGTACTAAACTATATAAAATAAACTACTAACTTAAATTCATCTAAGTAGAATTTGAGTGTAAACATAAATACGTATTAAAATTTAAGTGAAGGCTGGGATAAGAAACTTAAAAGAAACCAGATTGACAGTTTAATAATTTAATTCATAAAAGCTATCTAAATAATTTGTTGCATATATATTCAAAATGAGCACAATTTCTTAATGCCAATTTATATTACAGTGTTTATAAGTGTAAAGTAAACTTGTCTCTTTTGCTAATTTTTATAGCTCATTATTTAAAATATAGACCCTTAATCCTGCAGCACTTTAAATTAAGATTTACATCATTAAGTTGTCCGAAGGTACGCTTCTGTTTGTGTAGCAAACTTTAGTAAGAATCATGGTATAAAGCAAGTTTATTAAATTAAGTTTATAAACTGAAACTTTGTTAAACTAAAACTAAAATTATTAGTATAGACAATAAAAAAACTAGCTTAATTCTTTACATTGAAATATACGTCCAAGCTTTGCTTCAGATTTACAAACATTATATGGGGGTGTTTTTTTTGGCTTCATCACTTTTTCCATCTTTTAAGCGCTATTTGAGTGGAAAAACTGTTAGTAAAGTTCTTAAATACAAAAATACATCCCAACATATTTTTTAAATTTCCGTTATCTATTTTTGTTTTTATTTTTATTATTATTTTTCATTGAACACTTCTATGCGAACTTGTTTATATATATTTAATTTCAATAATAATTTTGTTGGAATTTTGCTGAGAATAGTTAATAGATTACTATCTAAACCTTCTCATTTTTTTTAATTATATCATTGTCTTTGATGATATAACTATACTAAGATGTTATAATTGCACTTTTTTAAAGATTAATCTTTATCCTTAACTTAAAATCTATGTAGAATTAATGTATTTTGGGGGGAAAAAGTGTAAAATCAAAATAATAGTTTTAAACCGACATTTTTAAATGTGGGTATTAGGTTGAAGCAAGATAGGAATTTAAAATATCAAAATTTAACCGCGTACATATTTAAACATGTTTTTTAAAATGCGCTTGAGTAGAGTTTAGACTCTTATATTAAGACAATAAAAGTTGAGTTAAGAATAATACCCCGATTTGGCGGGTTGGTTTTCTATTTTTAGTTGGAATCCGGGATTTCAGCTCTCCAGTTTAGCATCAAAATACAACGATAAAGGTGTAGATACTACAAAAGATAAGTTTTTATACTTGGTTAGCCCCTTTTATCTTATAACTTTGTATTATAACTATCGATTTGGAGTAAATACTACTTTATATATTAAAGCTATCTCGATATATTTATGGCACTGATCTATATTACTATTTTTAACTGTAAAATACAAATATTTATTGATATGTTTTTTAATGAAACAAAAATAAATATATTAACATGTTATATTACAGATGATATTTTTTTAGGAAAATTTAAAACCTATTCAAAAAAATAGGAATAACGTTAAAATAAATATAGTTTCTGAATATTTTTTACGTTAAAACGTTCAATAAATTTTAGTCTATTGTTATATTTTAACGCTATTAAATATTCAGAAACAATATTTATTTTAACGTTATTCCTATTTTTTGACTGTTTTATTTATGTTTGAATTTATTTCATATAATTGTTTAAAATTTATATTTAAAATCTTTAAATTATTATACTAATATGTATAATATCACCATTTATATAAACTAGTTGCAAATTATTATTTGTATTCTAAAAAAATGTTACTATATACTGAAATCCGGTATAAATAATATCTATACTAAAATATATTGATTATTAATATTTATATATGATTGCTAAATTAAATAAATACTGGTCATTATTTAATTATGGTTAGTTTTTTATAAATATATGATAAATACATCAAAAGCTCAACCGTTTACGATAGGCGTCTATTAATATAAAATATTCAAATTTCAACAAATTTTATCATCTGATTTATGTGAAGATAAAACAAACACTATAATACAACATTTTAGTTTGTAAAATTGTAACAAACTGTTGAACCCGAAAAACTATAAAGGCCATATAATGTCCATGTATTTTGAGTACTTACCAGTAATATAGGTCAATAAAATTGAAACAAAAAACCAGTTAAATAATATTTATAATAATATTTTAATGTTGATCTATCCCCTACAGTTACTCTTCCTTCCTTTAATAAATTCCTTTATTACTCTCCTGTCCCTATTAATTTTGAACCGATCCTTGTCAAGCTCCCTAAAAGTCGAGTCAACCATCTGGTCAGTTTGCTGCAAAGACACAAATATTTTTTTTCCTGTAATACGGTGTCTTTTTTTCTCTGCCCAGGACAAATCTCTTCGCCGCCGCTTCTTTTAGTATTCCACTTCCACCAGCCTTTAGCCTTTAGCCTTTTTCCTGGCAAACTTTTCTTTTAAACCACACAGTTTTGGTTATTCATGACACCTGCACTTTATCTTTCATCTCTGGATCATAGCCCATTGTCCTGCTTCTTGTCGTTTAACTACTATTGGATCAATTTTCCGATCTCCCCAAGTATACCACACTATGATCTCTTTTAGCTCTTTGTCCTTATGCTCCATCTCACTTTACCATGGGTGCAAATAACTGGTAGTCAAAGACCTTGTAGTTTTTTTCCATCATTCGAAACCCAGGTCTATCGACCCAAATTTTGAACCCCCCGTCTTTCTCATCAAATATCTACCTAATCCTATAATCGTTGAAATCTTGTTTTTGTTTAAAGATAGTTCTAATTTTGTCTTCATCCCCTTTGAATCATACACTTCCTTTTTTGTTTTTGTTTAAATAAACTCCTGAAGTTTAGACTTGTATTTTTAATTAAAAAAAATAGCTATACGCCAAACTTTAAAATTTCAAATGCTATTATTAAAATTGACTATTAAATATACCAAACCTTTAATCAAATGAATCTTTTTAATATATAATTAAAACTTTAAAAATAGTTATATGGATTCATAAATCCGGTTAATTTTGTTTATAAAAGCTTTTTGACTTTTAAAAGAGTTTGTTCATAAAGTTTAAAGAGACTTCAACACCTAATAAAATTATAAACAAATAAATATAATATTACAAATATTATTACCTAAAAAGCAAGCAGCATTTGCTGGGAAAGCTCTTAACATGGCGGGACCAAGGCCCTTGAATAAGGCGCCTGGACCTTCATGCTTAACTAATTTGACAAAGACATCGGCTACACCTTTATAAGTTCCTTCTGGTGCAGTTTGAAGACGAGATTTGATTACATCTGGAGGCTAAAAATAAAGTTTAGAAAGGATATTAAAAAATATTTTAAACTTACAATAGCAACAGCCCAGTTAGCCATACCAGCTAAACCACCAGCTACAAACACAGCAAGTGGGCTTAATTGATCTGGAGTGGCACTAGCAGGAGTGAATAATGCTTTAAATCCTTCGTAAGCTCCGAAATAAGCTACTGATCCAGGTACATCCCTTAAAAGGGTAGCAAAAGTACCTTTATAAAGGGATTTTATCCCTCCTTGAGCAAGCAAACCACGTACAGCATCTACAGGACCCTTATATTTAGTGGTAACTTCAGCACTACTACCTTGAATTTGTAAAACACATTTTACACGTTCAATTGGAGTCATTAATAAAGTGGCAGGAATTGCTGAAAAACCACCAGCAAAACAAATTTGAGACATGGTAAGTTTATCAGAAGGATCCTTTTTAAATATAAAATGGGATACAAACTATTTATAAAATAAAGTTACCATCTTTAAAACATTACGAACAATTTTTTGACCTAAATCATAACCCCAGAAACAAGTAGCAAAAATGGGTGTTACACCTACCAAAGGGGTAAACATACCACGGTATAAACCACGGAAACCATCTTTAGCAACGGTTTGTTTGAAACAATCAACAAGACCAGTATATTGATTTGAAGTTTGTAAACGAACTTTGATAAGATCTAATGGATGTCCGGCTATAACCAAACACATACCACCAAACCCACCAGATATAAAGGATTTGATACTTGAAGCAGCACCCTGTTTAATCTGTACCTCTTTTTCTTGTGTTGAAGCTTTTGGGTCTAATTCACTCATAATCTAAAAGTCTAAAAATACAAATAAATAAAATAAATAAAAACTGTTATCATGAACTTACTTTGATAAAAAATATAAACTGTAAATTCCTTGTTCAACCTATTTATACTTTCGTAAAAGCTGGTAGTTATCCCCCTTTTCATTCCCTTTTTTGGTCAGCTTACCAAATCATCAATAGGCCAGTTTGCTAACCTTTCATCAAGTCTGTATCATGTGCAAAAGTTAAAATTGATAATGAAAGAATTTTATTGGCTTATTTAGACTGGATCCAATAGTTCTTTTTGAACTCAACAATTTTACTTTTAATATGCTGTAAAGTTCAACATTTGAAAATTAAACTTAGTGGGTTTAGCCGTATTTGTTAGACAATTTTGGTACATCCTCGTTAAAACTTTTACCCATTCTTTACACTAATACCTTATTATTTTACTAATCCACTTGCTATAACGATTAAGTGTGTTATGCACTAACAAATTCCTAATTAATTTTTTAATATATGGATGTGAACATGTTTCTAAACTATTTTTAAAAACATTAAAATACTTTAATAACTCATAATTTTAATCATATAAAATTTCCACTTTTATTAAAACAATTTAAGCTCTAATTAAAAATATCAATTTTTTTTATTACATTTGAATATTAGATATCCGCATTCAAATTAAAAATAGAGTATAACTTAGTTATTAACATTACTAAGCAAATATGTATTATACACAATTTGACTTTTATTATGAATATCTTTACAAGTAGAGTTAAACTTTAAAGATAATAACAATAAGTAAAGTTTATAAAAGTTTACTTAAAAACTCCTTATGATTTGAAAATTATAGTTATTTTATTAGTATGACTACTCAATTTAAATCTTTAATTTTATAATTACCAACCACAAAAATCGTTACCATATGGTGATGTTTCTTTTTGATTAAGAAATTTACTACTATTTTTTCTGCTCAATAACGCTTAAAAAATGGAAAAAGTGATAAAACTAAAAAACACCTCCATGTTATATAAAACAAACAAATACACCTTTTTTGCAATTAAACGTATGAACTCAGTATTTAAAATATCTATAATAGCTACAATAACAGTATAGTTATAAAATCATATGTAAATTCTATTTTTAAAAAGCTTATCCATTCAATTAAAATTTTTATTTGTTTTTCTAATTTAAGTGAAAATGTAAAAAAAATAAAACTTTCAAAGCAAACCCAAAACTTCGTTAAACTATCAATGTAATCTCCAATCTGGAATTTAAATATCTTCCAAGTTAGAATCTTGGTCATTGTGGCGTAGATCAAGCGCAATCTGTCGAATCTAAAATATTATTAATAATTATTAATTATCTTATTAGTTTTACATACTGTAAATATATCAATTGGTGGAAGTCTTGATAAGAATGCTTTTATTTCAGAACCTTCAAGCTCTTCAAGATAATCCTTAAATTGTTTAAGGATACCTAAAAATGATTTAGTTAGTTATTTATAATATATTGATTTCGTTTACCAATGCAAATATAAACATGAAAGTCCATAAAATCATTACTTGAGAAGTAAAGATCCCATAAAGGTAATAAAGATTCGATTGAAAGTTCTTTTGATAGAAGAAAACGAAGCCAAGAGGGTACCCAATCATGAATATTCACTTGTTCTTCTTCAAAATAATCATATCTAAAATGGGTTAAATATTTACTAGTATATAGTCTTAAGCTTATCCTACAGGTCAGGTATCACCTTACGAAATAAGCTCTTGAATTGACTGATTTTTTCATGAAGTGTATCTTCATCTAAAACCTCATCTAAAAATTTATTAAACTCAATATTATTTTATTAAATTTTTAATTACCGATTTTTTCAACAAGATTTTGAAAGCAATAAAACACATCGACTTCTTTACCTACTACAGTAATAAATGGCGTACAAAGGTGGACCCAAGAAGGATGAAATTGAGCCTGTTTATTATAATTAAGATAAGCACCAATTACCCGTTCATAAGTGATACAAGGTAATGTCTTTTTTAAACGTTGTTGAAGTCGGTTAACTTCACCACGTACCTTATTTTGCTCATCATAACTAATTTGAATTAGTTGTTGATATTCTTCAATTCTAGCTTTCGATAGTTCCATATCATTAGCTAGGTACTTTAATTTAATACCAATATATACCAAACTCTAAGTAAATACTTACTTCTATCGGAGCTTTCGGTCTTAAGTAAGTACTTCCAAACCTCCTATAAAGTCAGAGTTAATATCTAAATTTTTTAGATAATTTGATAAAATAGATCTAATTTAAATAATAGACATTATAAAGACTATTTACCCCACGAAGTTCGTCTGGGATACCATAACGAGAAAGTTGTTGAAGTTTGGAAAGATCAACATACATTTCAGAGGTAAGAAGAGCATGGAATTCATCGATAGTATCTTCATAAAATGACTCGTCTTGAACAAACTGTTTTGTTTTTTGTCCAGGTGAAATGGGAATAGGGTAAGCAAATTCCATCATTTTAATGAAATAGAGTAATTATTCTAAACTAGAATAAATTAAATATCAATTCATTAATTAGATTATAATAAAATATACCTTTATTACTCTATGAGAACTGAATAATTTCTAAAACTCTAGTTATCTATTAAATCCTTAAACGTTTAACCTAAGTTCTAACTAATTATATAGAATAAAGTTAGAGCCGTCAATTGACACAAGTAAGAATAACAATAGGTAAATTAAATTGGTTATTGGCCTAAGCTAAAAGTGCTTCGGATCAGCCGAAATTGGTAAATAGAGTGAGTAAAAATACACTAAAAAAATTGGAAGTATGAATCCATCTGTATTTTATCTAAATTTCCATTAATTACTTTCCTCAATGAAGGCAAAAATCCTCCATTTATGTTAAAGATGAGGTCATTATTGAAAATTATTCAAGCTTTTAGTTCCCAAAAATGGGGCTTTTTGAAATAATTTAAGAAATTTTTTCAATTTTTGATATCATCCTTGTGCAAACCATATTCAACTAAAAAAATAGAGTGGAAATATGAACGCAAAGTTTCATTATGATTTGAAATTTAGTGATATTAACCAAAAACTTGTTTTTTAAACCCATCTTATTGGTCAATAAAAATGAGATGATCCAAAACTTCATTTTATTGATTTGGATTGAATTGGTAATTAATATTGTGGAGTTTTTCCTAATCAAAGTTTCAGTTTACAAAAAGCTTAATTTAACAGCAATTGAAGCCAAGTTAATGTTTTCATTGGTTTATACAGCATTGAGACTTGCACTGGTTTATTAAAAAGTAAGTGTCATTAAACGGTAATTAAGTAATCTAGAACTGGGCCAATTGAAAATTCTACTTGGGCAATTGGTTTTGTAATGGGAGAATTTTGTATAATTGTGATAAGAAATTTTAATGGCTGGGCTAAAATGGAAGTTTTAACACCAGCTTTTTAGTTAAAAATACGGTACAATTTATCCGTTGCTGTTCTTAAATTTACGATCAAAAATGGTTACATAACAAAAGAAAATTATTATTTCTTTTGATCATTTAGTCTTAAGCTATTTTTTACATTAAATTTATATACTTTTAATTTGAGTCTCAATATTATAGATTAAAGTGAGCTATATTGTTGAAATTATTTTTCCTTAAGTTTAAATCGTAAATTTTAGATTGTACAAAGTGGTTCGTGTCATCTGCTTAATCAGTATGATTTTTACATGGTTTAATAATTAATTTAAAGTACAAAAGTGATATATTAGATACTTAATGCAATTTTTAGCATTTTCGCTATTAATTTAGATGTCATATTAATGTTAAATATTTTTGCGTAAAATTTATTTATGATAGACAAATTATTAGTCTGCTATTGATAGTTTTGTTTTTATTTAAATATATTCTAAATTAAATTTGTTATATTTTTGTTCAAATCAGTTATTAGTATATTTATCTATTTTTTAAAATAAGTATTTATTACAAATCTATAACTTCTAATAATATTAATTTATTATCAATAGATTTATATTTTTAATAAATAGCCAATTAATATTTGGGGATATATTTTTTTGTTTAAGAATTTTACTATTAATTTTTCCGCTCAAATAGCACTTAAAAAATGGAAAAAGTAATGAAACCAAAAAGAAACATTCCCATTTGGTGAAACTATTTTATTAAGGTTTGTCTAAATAGTATGCCTCAAATAGCGTTTTACTCAATAAAAACGCTTAGAAAGACTGCATTTCGAATTCTGATTGATTACGCCTTTTTAATTACTTAAATTATTTTTAAAGTATTTAAAATCTAAATTTTATGTAATTTTTTTATTTTAAGATAAAAATATAATTTGAAAATAAAAAAAGTTTGTTTTAATTAAACTAATCACTGTTTCAAAAAAATACATTATTTTTAGGTTTTTTTAAAATTGAATTAAAATTAGAAAATCTAAATTTTAAATTTTAACTTTTAATTTAAAAATTAATTAGTCATATTTGTTTTATATAGTTTGCATAATAGTTAAATATTATTTTTATAAATTAAAATCTGTTTTAAATATATAGCTTAAAATATATAATTATCAGCTTTACCCAGGATTATAATTATAAAAGCCAATATTTAATAATTGAAATTAAAAGCAGTTTTTGCTTAATTAACTGACTGTAAATTAAAAAGTTTTAGCTTATATAACCAAAATAGGCTTAAATTAATAAAAATAATATACAATAAGTTATAAACTATATAAAACAAATTATATAAAACAAACAGAATAAAAAATGCTGTTATAAAATTTATATAAAATATTATAAAATTTAACAGCTTTATTAAAAAATATAATACCAAAGAATAATTTAAATAGAAAGCTTTAAGTTATTATATTAAAAAAAAAATTATATCTTAATTAAATGATTATATAAAAAAAAAATAATAGCAGTTATTCTTTATTATATTTACTAAATACAAAGATTAAAGTATATAGATAACGTTCTTTGCAACTAGACGATAAAATTTTTTATAGCAAATTTAAATAAAAGGCTTCAAATTAAGTATGCTTGAATTTAAAAACATAATAATTTTTAATAGCAAAATTACTTGAAGCTAACTAAATTTATTATAATATAATAATCAATTCAGAGTTCCTTGTATAGATTTGCTATGAGAATTGCTACCACCTGATCATGAAGAACTTATTGCCCACGTTTTAATGTCCATACTTGGCAACTATAATAAGGAATAACTGTTATCATGTTCCCTATATATAGCCACCTAGTTGGAGTATAAAAGAGATTCTTCAACATACTAACTCGAGGCTTTTTTAATTGAATTACTCCCTGATAACATATTATCAATAAAGTCAATAAGTCTTTCTGACAACATCTTACATAGATTTTACAGTAGTATGTTCTATCATATTTGTTTTACATAATTCGTAGCTTATTACGTACTATTCCTATTAAGTTAAGTCTATCTTAGTTACATAAACTAAGACCGTTCGACTCAAGGCAAGTTAATTAAGCAAGAGTAGCTTTTAACTCCGACCACTGGGTATCAACTTTCACACCTGGTGTGAAATCTGGTACTCAGGGTTTGGAGTCAAGAACAGCTATTGCTGGGTTGACTACACTATAAGTCAAAAGGTCTTAGTTTATGTGACTAAGATAGACTTGGGTTATGAGGAATAGCACGTAATAGGTTACAAGCTATATAAGACAAATAGAATAGACAATACTAATGTAAAATCTATGTAAAATACTATTAAGAAAACTTAGTGGCTTTATTAAATGTTCGAGATATCAGGGATTAATTCAGTTAAAAAGCCTCGAACTATTATATTCTGTAAACTCTTTTATACTCTGAAAAGTATAAGTATCAAAATGAGAAGATAATATTCTTTTGGGTGGAACTAGAAATTCTCATAACAAATCAAAATAATTAACCATGGGACTGACAAAGCGATATTTCACATTTCCCTCCCTATGATTTGATATAGTGAATTTTTATGGCTTACTTACCGAGAACCTATGAGATGGAATTTGACTAGTTACAAATTGTATTCATTGAATCACATTGCTGATTTGAGAAACTTGGCATGGACTCGGTTATATATAACGCTTGTTCGTTTATGTTTAATTGAATAGCTATCATACAAGTGTTTATGTATGACTTCATATGGTCCATCCCATTTCAATGCTAGTTTATTTTTTCTAGATTGATTATAGGAAGGGTACAGATGAACGATATCACCTACTTTGAAGACAGCTAGACGAGGAAGTCGAGAAATGTCTTGTCGATACCTCCTTGTTTTCGAGTCTGTCAATGCATTAAAGGCGTCAACTTGGATAGCTATTAGTTTTTTTGTTAGCTTAAGCAAGTACATGTCAGGACTCATCTCTTCTTGTCTAACTATCAAAGGAGCGAATGATATGGGGAGTCCCGGATGTCTCCCATAAAGCATAACAAAAGGGGATTTTTTGGTAATACTATGTACTGAATATCTATATGCTAAAATAGCAGAATGTAGATATTCATCCCAAGAGCTAGTTTTATCGAAAGCCAGCTTCCTTAATATACGTACTAGTGTACCGTTTACTCTCTCAACCATTCCGTTAGTTTCAGGATGATATGGAGCTGCAGTAGAATGCTTTATGGCCATTAGTCTAGCTAATTTCGGGAGAACCAGGTTAACAAAATTGGCAGCGTTATCAGTAAGTATCACCTGAGGGCTTCCATGCCTACAAATAATATCCTCGTATATAAATTTAGATATGTGAAAGGAAGTCTGATTTGGTATTGCTTTTGCTTCAACCCACTTAGTTAGATGGTCGATAGCTACAACAATAAATTTGTTCCCTCTTACCGAGGAGGCCTCACAGAGAGGACCTATTACATCTATACTTACCGTGTGAAATGCATGTTTAGGTAAAATAAACTTATAGGCTGTAGCTTTTATTTTACTTTGTTCCCTCTTGCAAACATCGCAATTATTTATAAAGTCTTCCAAATCTGGTATCATTGATTCCCAATAGCAGGAGACTTTCATAGTATCGTATGTTTTTTGGAAGGCTGAATGTCCACAGATTACATCATGGAATTGTTGGCATGCAGATAGTCGTGAAGAAGGCCTAATATATGGAATATATGTTCCCTTAATCTTTTTATACAAGGCATTATCTCTTACAATGATATTTTGAGCGTTTTTCTCAAGCCATTGTTTGAGTTCAGGCTGCTGCTGCGGCCATTTATCTTTATTACCCAATAGATTGTACAAATCATCATCTATGGGGGTAGCTAGACAAATTCTGGGTAACCTGCTAAGCCCATCTGCATTTTGATGATCTTTACCTGGTTTATATACTATATCAAAACTATACGATTGTAGTTTTAGAGCCCACCTAGCTAAACGTCCTTCAGGATTAGTGATTGAATACAACCATTTTAGGGAAACATGATCAGTAATAACAGTAAAGTGAGTGCCGTAGATATACGGTCTAAATGCCTTTATAGCATGAATAATTGCAAGGCATTCTTTCTCTGTTGTAGTGTAGTTCCTTTCGTGTTTCGACAAGGTCCTAGAGGTATAGGCTATTGGGTGTTCACAATTGTTATCATCGAGTTGACTTAAAACACCTCCAACTGCAGTTAGACTAGCGTCAGTATGTAGTGAGAAGGGCTTTGAGAAATTTGGAAACATCAATACTGGGGCGTTAAGCAGCTTGTTGCGAAGCTCTTCAAAAGCTTGTTGGTGTTCTTCCTTCCATTGAAACTTGACTTCTTTCTTTAGTAATTGGAACAGTGGGGTAGCTAAATTCGAAAAGTCTTTTATAAACCTTCGATAATAATTCATTAATCCAAGGAATACTTGTACCTCCCGCATCGTAGTTGGGGGGAGAAGCTCCTTCACTGCATCTAGTTTATTTGGAATAGGGGCTAGTCCTTTGTCAGAGACTTTATAGCCTAGAAATTCCAAACTAGTTTGGAAGAATGAACACTTCTTTGGTTTTAACTTTAGATTGGCTTGACGGAGGCGCTCAAATACTGCTTTAAGATGAGTTAAGTGATCTATAAAAGTTCTTGAAAACACATTCAAGTCATCTAAGTAAATTAATACGCACGAAAGTTTAAGGTCACCTAGTGTATTATCCATAAGACGCTGGAATGTAGCGGGAGCGTTCGAAAGGCCTTGTGGCATCCTAGTTGGTTGAAATAGTCCTTCAGAAGTTATTAAAGCGCACTTTTCTTGGTCTTCTGGATCCATTTCTACCTGCCAGTATCCTGAGATTAAATCCATTGCTGAAAAGTATTTAGCACCTTGTAATCGGTCAACCGCATCGTCTATTCTGGGTAGAGGGTATACATCTTTCTTTGTGATTTTGTTAAGCTTTCTATAGTCCATAACTACTCTATTAGTTCCATCTTTTTTCTTAACGATCATAAGGGGGGAGGCCCATGGACTATTTGAAGGAATGATTAAACCTAGCCTTAAGAGTTTTTGAACTTCTTCTCGTTCTGCTTTGAGTTCAGATTGAGATTTACGATATGCTTTAGTTGCGACGGGTAATGAATCACATGTATATACTTTATGTTTAGTATTGCGAGCGCAACCAATATCTTCTTCTGAAGTTGCGAATATGTCTTTATATTCCTCCAGCAATTTATAAAATTGGAGTTGTTCATCTTGGTTTAGATGGTTAATAGTGTCTTTTTCCACAAAAAGGGCTTGGTTATTTGGGGCCTCTTCGTGAATTTGAAATTCTTCTAGTGTTGCAAATTTACTGAAAGTATTAATCAAGGCGTTGTTTTCTACGTATATCGTGCCAATCTGTTGGCCTCTAGAGATATTGATTTCTTTTTTGGTAATGTTTGCAAGTAATAACTTGATAGTCTCATTCATGTTGTTGCCTAAAATTCCGGGCATAGTTAGTGGTTCTAATTGTGAGACACCTTCTATACTATATATAGATAAATGGAATTCCTTAGGTATCCATAGTGAGATCTCAGTATCTAATACTATCTGTGACTTAGGCGGTATTAATAAGTTCTTAGGAGAAATAACGGGAATTCCAGACTGTTTATATGCTATCTCTGGATATTGATGAATTACGGATTCTGATCCGCAGAGAGTGACATCAATTAATTTATTGTTGGTCCGATAGTTCATTATACGGCAGCCAGGAGATTTATTGTTTATCATATTGATAGATAGGTCTCTTGGTTTATTGTAGTACATTGGGATGGATTGATCTAATATTTTTAAGATATTTTGATCGTACAACAATTGACAACCGTGTTTCACAAAGAATTCGGTGCCTAGGAGGAAGTCATAACCTTCACTTTCTAATACTATTGCTGGAAAGGCTAAGGTTAGTTTTCCAAATTTGATTGGTATTGATGAGTATGCTCCTAGCGCTGTAGTAGTTCCAGTTCCAGCTGTACCAAAGGTGTCTGAGCAATCTATATCTGGTTTAAAGGATAATCGTTTTACCAGACGACTCGATATGAAATTGATAGGAGCTCCACTATCTAATATGATGCGTACATTCTTTTTATAAATTGACGCATTGATGTAAGTACAATCGATGGAGTTAGCTTTGTCATCGAGGTTTACTAAAAGAATCTGTTTATTTGGATTCTGGTATTCTCTAATAATTTTTCTAAATGCAATTGCTAAGTCTGATTCTCCAGTTAAGATCTTGTCTAGCGGGATTGGGATCGTAACATTGGTTAACCACTGATGCGTGTTATCTAGTTCGCTTTGTGTGAGGGATAGTTTAGATAAATCGGATAATTGTGAGATGTAAGGTTTGGAGATCTCGTTCATTGGAATCGAATCAGGAGCATTAATAGAGTTATCAGGTAGCTTGAAAATTCGAGGTGGAATGACTTTAGGGATTTCCACAACAGGAACTCTTTTCTTTTTAGGTCTACCACGAATTCGCGAAGGAAGTGCTAGGATGAGGGTAGAGGGGTCAAATTTTGAAAGCGTATTAACTTTAAGGTCTAATCCAGTGCTATCATCTGGATCAGGAGGAATTTTTAACTTCGTGGAAGGGGGATCCTCATTTATCCTCCCACTTAGAAGTTTTTTGACTCGTTATCGGAGTCGACAAACTTCTCAGTATCATCGCCTTCAGTATCGTTATAATTGAGGTGATTTATTTGTTTATTTTTATTGAAACGTTCATTGTTGCGAACATTCTTTTCGAAATAATATTTAAAAATACCATTTTCTGGCTTTGGTTCAGTGCAGTTAACGGTAATGTGTCCATATTCACCACAGTTCCAGCATCCAGTAAATACTCGAGATTTACGATGGTTGGAGTAGTGTTGTTGAGTGATGGTAAAACAATGAAGGTATTCGTTGTTGTCCATCCCTTTATCTATGTGATTAACATATAATTTCTTGGGTCTAACTTCACTTTTTGGACTTCCAAGGTATAATTCTAAAATCTCTATCATCTGTGTAACGTTGGTGATGTTATGGTGAGGATCTAGAAAAAGGCATGCGATATGACTTGGAAGGTTTCGCTGGAAGGCCAGGCGGAGGTCTGTAACGCTTAACTTTCCACAGGAAATTAAGGCATTAGCACGATTTCTTACGTTTGTAATGAAACTCTCAAGTTTATTTTCGTCGTCTAAACGTAAAGATAAGAGGGCTGCCTTTTTTGCTTCCATTTTTACATCGGAATCATAATGGTCTATAAACGCCTTTTTGAAGGAATCCCAATTACTGCGTAAGTCGTCAGGTAAAGTCATGCACCAAGAAAGTTCATTTGTTTGTAGTTGACCTAAAAGGCATTGAGGACGACATTCATAGGTCCAGTTGTTAGCATCGAGATGAACTTCTAGAGCTTTAATGAAGGTAGTAGCAGTAATTTCACTTGGATTGAATAAAAGACTAAAATTAAACTTTGTGTTAACAGGTTGGGAGCTTCTTGGGTAGTTGTGGCGGTGTGTTGAGAAGCTATGTGATTTTGGATCGTTACCAGAAGGTCCAGGATGACTAAAATAAGCGTCATGGGTATTGTGTGATATACCATGATCATGTTGAACAGTAATCGGATCGGCTTGTACGTAGTGAGGTGAAGATTTCTCATAGGGTATATGTTGAGCGATTTGAGGGGCAATATGTGATGACTTATTTTTGTTAAAAGGATTGGCTAGGTTGACTTCAGCATAAGATTGTACACGAGGTCGTATTGGATCAGCGTTAGATCCTGTAGCAGGATTTCTTGAGTAAATACCATCAGTAGGTACAGCAGTCATTCTAGGATTTGATTGGGGTAGGTATGTGGAAACTTGGGGAGAGTTCTCTTCTTTCTTTGTTTGATCATCCGGTTGTACCAAGTGAACAGACCCATGATACTTATGGTTTATTTGATATTCAGTACCAAAGATAGATTCTGTGGCACTATCACCCAGATCATACATATTGTATCTTGGAACGTCTCTGTAACTCGAGAGTCTGGAGGGAGGTGCTGAAACAGCAATACGCTCCTTTCTACAATTGCAAGAAGATGCCTTGATTTGGTTAGTATTTGAAGCTACCTTAGTCTGAAGAAGAATGAGCTCTTCTCTGGTACTCTGTATGTTACGCGAGATTTCCTCCCAGTCAACTACTGTTTGTTCTTTGTCCAGTCTAATTTGTTCCTTCAAATTATTATTGGAGGTGATAAGCTGGCTAATGGTAGTCACTTGTTGAGCCATTTGTTCATTACAAACAGCTAAATCTTGTTCTAAAGCCAAGATTCTAGCATCTTTGGTTGAAGTAGATGGAGGGGATTGTTCAATACAGGATAAGCGGTGATTATACTCTTTGAATTTATTCATTAGCGATCTGTGGAGTTCTGCGAAAGTGGCTTTTGTTTTTCCGTCAATATCTGAGATTCTTTCAGTAGTATGGTCATTGATCTCAGTGAGGGAAAGGTTGATCTCATCGGAGATTTTAACAAGTTCAGAATGTAGAGCAGTATCGAGCTGACGTAATTCAGCTTTGAGATCTCCTACTTCTCTTACTAACTCTCTGTGGGCTTCATAGGTAACGGTGTTATTGAGTCTTTGATTGAGCTCATTTAACTTACTAACATGGAGTTCATTTGAAGGGGCGATGACACCACTCTTTTGGTTACTGATCATGGAAAGGTTGTTAACCGTAGCTAAAAGTGAGCTTAAAGAGGTAGACAATTCATTGTTATGAATTGAAAGACGGTCGAGTTCACCAACCATCTGGATGAGTTTGTTGTGCAGGAACTCTACTAGATATTGTTGAACGTGGGAAAGGGTAGGTACCGTTTGGTACTGGGCACGAAAATTGATTTGAGTACTGGAGCCACTATTTTGGTATTGTCTCCAAGCGGAGAGGTCACCATCAAGGACGTGCATAGGGACAGCTCCGTAGGTAACGACTGAGTTTACAACGTGAGGAGGTAGTGCAGCTTGATTTAAAGCAGCAGTTTCTATTTCTGGGGTCAGAACACTAGCTTCCTCTTCATCACTACTACCCATGTCGTATTCAGTGATGATCAACTGTTGACGGTTATCAAGAAGGTATTTTGAGTCCGCAAAATAAGGTACAAGACCATTGTCGACCATAGTTGAGAATTAAGGAGGTTAAGGGGGTTTTTCTTTGTTTGGGGTGGTTACGCGGTAAGGACCGTAAAGGAAAGATTATAAAGGCTATCTAAAATAGTTATAAGAGCTTTCCCAGTTATGAGCGCCAAATGTGAAATCTGGTACTCAGGGTTTGGAGTCAAGAACAGCTATTGCTGGGTTGACTACACTATAAGTCAAAAGGTCTTAGTTTATGTGACTAAGATAGACTTGGGTTATGAGGAATAGCACGTAATAGGTTACAAGCTATATAAGACAAATAGAATAGACAATACTAATGTAAAATCTATGTAAAATACTATTAAGAAAACTTAGTGGCTTTATTAAATGTTCGAGATATCAGGGATTAATTCAGTTAAAAAGCCTCGAACTATTATATTCTGTAAACTCTTTTATACTCTGAAAAGTATAAGTATCAAAATGAGAAGATAATATTCTTTTGGGTGGAACTAGAAATTCTCATAACAAATCAAAATAATTAACCATGGGACTGACAAAGCGATATTTCACACTGGTAAAGTAATATTTCATAATAATGCTGCATAAATAATTATTTTTATTTAAAATAAAATATTTTATTATATAATTAAATTTCGAACTTTACTTATATTTTTAATTTTTAATTATAAAATATGCTTCATTTTTTTTAGTTATATTAGATAGCTTTTTTTAAATATTATATGGGGGTGTCTTTTTTGGCTTCATCACTTTTTCCATTTTTTAAGCGCTATTTGAGTGGAAAAGCTACTAGTAAAATTCTTAAACAAAAAATACATCCCCAAGTAAGTTTTAAACATTAAATTTTATAATAAAAAAACGAATTACATAAAAAACTAATAAAAAAATAAAATAATTAAAATAAGTTTATTAAAACTAACTATAATAAAATTACAATAATAATATTTTATATTTTATATTTTAATATAAAATATTATATATAAAAAACATATTATTAGTCATAATTTTTTATTATAATTATTAAATATAAATATAAATATAAATACAAATATGTAAAGATAATATCTTACAACTTTAAACTATATTTGAGGATGTTTTTTTTGGTTTCATTACTTTTTCCATTTTTCAAGCGCTATTTGAGGGAAAGATTGCTAGTAAAATTATTAAAAAAGTACATCCCCATTTTATAAAAATTAATTTAATTAAAAAAATTTTAAATTATTATAATATAATTAATTATTGAGCTGATAAAATACTATTATATAATACTATTATTTGAAGTTTTTTTATTTTATTTTATTAAATTTATACCAATTAAATTTAACACATTAGTATTGTTTATTGTTAGCAATTTCTAATATAAAATTTTTATAAAATCTAATGCAATAGTAAATAAAGTTAAAAAAAAATACTATTATTAGTATTAAAAGAAATAATTACTCATACTAATTTTCAGTTCAAATCAAAGTAAACTTTTTTTTTTGTTAATATTGATTTTTTTAACTAAACTTAGCATATTGATAAATTAATTTGAAATAGTTTTTTGTAATTTTTTATTTAAAGTTAAATGTTTTTTTTAAAATAAATAGCTGTATAATTAATAAAATATTTAATAAATAAAACACAGAATAAATAAAACTTCAATCATAATAAAGCTATATTTTATTTAATAATAGCTTAACATAATATTTAAATAATAAAAATAAACCAGTGTTATATATTTTTAAATTTAATTAAAGTTATTAACATTTTTAATGATTCCGAAAATCTATAATTATAAATATAACTATTGACTTTGATAAATAAGCTTGGATAATAAAATAAAATAATAATAAAAAAAGTTACTGAGATTTTGGTGGAAATTTATTAGAACTTCATAAGCTTTTTAAAAAAATAGTTAATAAAAAAGGTAGAATGACTCAATAAAGATCATGCGACTATTATTTATTTAATTGGACCCTGACAAGAATTTCTCATCTTTTAATTCTTAATTTTACTAAACTCTTAAATGGAACCTTAACATTGGTCATTCAGTTGGAATTAACCAATAATACTCGAATCTAAAAAATTAGTAAATGAACCACTATTTAGTTGAACTACTAAATAAAGTAATAAAATAATTATTAAAATCATAAAAAAAGTAATTGTCATATTCTTAAATTTTGAAATTGGAGGTTGTATATAAATGAAATAAATATTGACCTTTTCTTAATTTAAAAATTTTATCTGTTTTTTTATTTAATCTACAATGTTACCGCTCTATCTATTTTTCATATTACTATCTTCGTTATTAGCAAAGGAAGGAACAGTAGCCCCATACACATTAAATAGTGTTAAATTACCCAAAGTTGTTTTATATAATTTTAAATTAGATTTTGAAATCACGTTATCTTTTAAAACTGGTGAGTTTTATAAAAATTCATATAAATTTGTTCATTAAAACTAATTAAACATCATTTAGTTAATGTCAATGAATCCATTCCATATCATATTTATCAAGGTAGTACTCGAGAATCATCTGAATTAATAGGGTTTGGTAGTTTAAACGCCAATGACGGTGATGATTTTATATTAGATTCTGGTACTTCGGTTCATAAAGGGGAATATTTAGCCCATTATAATATCAAAGATATTGATTGTATCAATCAAGTGAATCGTAATATATATATAACTATTTCTTATAAAGATAATGAAATAGCTGAAGTATCTCAAATAGTTCATGGTATGCCAGGATGGGTGACTTTATTACCTATCTTATTATTGTTAGGAATTGCTTTATTTTCTAATCAAGCATTAGTGGCTTTAATTGCAGGTGTATTTTTAAGTTCTACGTTTATTAATGGATTTAATCCATTAACAGGGTTTTTAAGAATGTTAGATTATTATACTATTCAATCCTTAGCTGATTTAGATCATACTAAAATTGCCATGTTTACTTTTTATTTAAGTGGAATGATAGCTATGATTCAAAAGAGTGGCGGGGCTCAAGCATTAGCTGATAAAATTAGTAGTTTCGCGTCTAATAGAAGGCGTGGTCAATTAGCTACCTTTTTGATTGGTTTATTAATATTTTTAGATGATACAGCATCGATCATGATTGTTGGTTCTAATTTTCAACCTGTTACAGATAAATTACAATTATCTAGAGAAAAGTTAGCTTTTTTAGTTCATTCTACTTCATCTCCTGTTTCTTCTTTATCCCCAATTTCTTCTTGGATTGGATTTCAAGTGGGTTTAATTGCATTACAATTAAATTCTTTGAATATTCAAGAAGATCCGTTTATTTTATTTTTACAAACAATACCATCAAGATATTATCCCATATTTATGTTAGTGTTAACATTGATTACAATTGTATTTAAAAGAGAATTTGGGCCAATGTTAGTAGCTGAACGACGAGCATTTATTGATGGAAAAGTATCTAAAGAAGACAATAATAATTTAATTGAAGATAAAGATCCATTAGAACCCAAAGAAAATTGTCCAAAGCGTTGGTTTAATGCAGCCATACCAATATTAATTACTATTATTGTTACTGTATTAAGTTTAATGTTATCAGGATATTATAGTTTATTAGATAAACAAAGTAAAGGTGAACAAGTTTCTTTTTCAGCTGCAGATATTGCAGGTGCTGGTGATCCATATGGCTCCTTATTATATTCTTCATTTACTGGTTGTCTAACATGTATTTTATTATATAAAATACAACGCATTATGAATGTGACTGAATCAGTTGAAGTTTTAATTTATGGTGTAAAAGATGTAGTTGAAACATTAATTATATTAATATTAGCTTGGGCCATTGGTAATGCGTTTTTAGATTTAAATTGTGCTAAATTTTTAGTTTCTGCACTATCTTCTTCATTACCAAAAGGGGTAGTACCTTCTATTGCTTTCTTATTTGCTTGTGTTATTTCTTTTACTACCGGTACTTCTTGGGGTACTACTACTATTATGTTTCCATTAGTTATTCCATTAGCTCATGAAACGGCTCCTGGTGATCGATTATTATTATTAAATACTATCTCGGCCATTTTAGCAGGTGCTTTATTTGGTGATCAATGCTCTCCTATTTCATCTACTACTATTTTAACTTGTTTAACATCCAAAGTTCAAGTTAGAGCTCATGTGAATTCACAATTACCTTATGCTATATTAGTTGTATTTTCCTCACTCGTTTTAGGTTATCTTCCATTAGGTTATAATATCTTCCCAGATTGGGCTGGATTATTAGTTGGTATTGGATTTATGTGCTTAGTATTCTTCTTAATTGGAGAACCTTCAGATCGAGTAATTAAAGTGGGATCAAGTTATGGGATTGTTGGAAGATTTCTTCAAAGGTTAATTCCTTTTAAAAGAAATCAAGAAAGTGAGGAGGAGATAATTGATAGTCATGATAATTTAGATGTTTTTATAGAAAATGCTTTACCTTTACCTTCAAATTCAAATTCAGGTACTTCTACTCCTCATCCTAAAAATTAAAATTTAGTTGTTTTTCTTGAAAGCTAATATGCTTTGTTTTTTAGTTAATAAATGGTCAAAATTTCTTTACTCTTTTTATAACTTTTATTTTTACTTAATGAATTTATTATTATCTTATTTTCAATTTCAACAAGGTATACCATTAAAATTAATTGATTTATTTCAACATTGGTCAAATGTAAATTCATTTTATTACTTTATTATTATTATTTATCTATTTAGTTTGATGATAAAGAGAAGTTGCAGATAGAGATTTATAACGAAGTAAAAAATCAATGCTATAAAATTTAAAATTAACATGTTTTTAAGATCTTAATTAAAAGTAAATTAAAAGTCCATGATAAAGAGATAGTTATACCAAGCAAAAGTTATCACTTTTCATTTATTAAACATTTAATACGATTATTGGAAAAAGAAAATGAGGTAAAAATAATTTAAAAAAAGATACTCTCAATTACATTATTAATCTTAAAATATTTTTAAAAGCAAGTGAATGAATTAATTTATGATTATTCCAGTTTTTTATTAAATGGTAACAATTAATTACTTAGCAATTCTATTATAAATTTATTATTATAGAAAATGAAGATTATTTTTATAAAAGATATTCAATCAGTAATTCCACTTCAATATTATTAAAAGAAGATAAATTTTTAATATCTAATGGTACTACTGGTTTAAGAACTTGGTAATTGAATTATTTTATTAAATAATATTCAATGTTAAATGGAATTTATTAAAAGGCAAGCTAGGTAGATAATAATATTATTATTATTATATTACTATTTTATAGAGCTATTATTTAGTTTAAGAATGATTGAATATCTTCAAGAGAATCTAGGTAATAATAAATAAACAAATAATGGCTTATATATTTAATATAATATTTTAGATATTATAAAAAATAAAAGTATATTAGAAATTGGATCAGGAATTGGGTTATTAGGTATTTATTATAATCATGTTATATTATATTATATTATATTATTTATAATATTAATTATTCGTTCATTCATTAGGCATAACATTATCAAAATTTCATATTAAAAATATAACATTAAGTGATGTTCATGATTCTGTATTAAGTTTATTAAAGGGAAATATAGAATTAAATCAACTTAATTTAGATATAAAACAATTAGATTGGGATAATTATGAAGAAAAAGATTTATTAAATTATGATGTGATGATTGGTACGGACGTAGTAATGATTTTATTAATTATATTTATAATATGATAGAATTATATGTATTAATAATATTGTTATTAATGAATAGGTATATGATCCTAGTTTAGCTATAATTTTAGCTAATTTTATTGGCCAATTTTTAAAATTAAATTTTAAATCTCAAGTTTGGTTGGCTTGTACATTAAGAAATGAAGAAACATTTCAAATATTCCAAAACAATTTAGGTAAACAACATAATATATTGTATCATTTAATCTACATTGTGATTAATTAAACTAACTAATAATAATATATAGATCAACAAAACGAATTAAATTATATCATTGAAGATTTACCCTTAAAGTTTAATTCTAATTTTTATTATGAAGATTGTTATTCTTTAATAAAATTAATTAAAATTCAATCTAAAATGAATTTTAATTAAATAATAAAATTATTAAAATAACTTCAAACAAGCTTCATAAGAACCTAAAAAGATAGAACCACCTAAAGATAGCCATAATACTCTTGGTACAATACCTTTAAATAATCCAGAAATCCCTTCTTCTTTCCTTACCCTTAATAAAGTTTTGAATATTCCAGAATGATATTGTTGAGAGGTATTAATTCTATTCTATTAATTTATAATAATAATAATAATAATTAAATAGAATTAGAATAAATAAATAAATAATATTAATATATATCTATGTTAAATTAATAATTCAATTATTACTTACTTTAGAACTTAACATAATTCGTGTTTTTGCTAAATCAATTGGGGTAGTAACAGCTGCTGCAAATCCACCCGAAATAGAACCTGCAATAGCTGAACACCAAACAGGTATATCTTCTGTTTTATTTCCTAATTGATAATTTAATTGAACCTAATTATAACAATGTAAATTAATATTCAATTATAATAATTATAATGAATTAAATAAACTAATTTTATACTCTAATATATTATTATTATAATTTTACCTTTAAAAGTTCATAAATTGGAAATTGAATACAAGTGAATGGAATTTCTCTTAAAACAGTAGTTGAGTAACCTTTATAAAATCCCAAAATGGATTCTTCTTTAAGTATTGATTTTACTGCATGTAAATAAGTAGTATATTGATTAGTTTGTAATCTTTGTTTAATGACTTCAGTTGGCACACGAACAAGACAAGCAGTCTATAAAAAAGGATTAGTTATTAATTGATAGAATTGAACTAAGATGATAACAAAATGGATTATAAATATGGGGATGTATTTTTATGTTTAAGAATTTTACTAACAATTTTTCCACTTAAATAGCGCTTAAAAGATAGAAAAAATAATGAAACCAAAAAAAACATCCTCATATATAATAACAATGATAATAAAAAACTTACCACTTCACCAGTTGAAGCTGCTAACATATGAATTAAAGGTAAACTTTCAATTTGTTGACTTTGTTTAAAATATGTTTTCAAGGTATCATAGCTACAGAAAAACAAAGCAGCTAAAAAAATAAAAAAATGAATTTTCTTCCTCTTTCTCTTTCTCTTTACTTTCTTTTTCTATCTTAATAAAAAATTAAACAAAAAAAAGAACTTATCAACTTACCAGAAGGAGCCGAACCAATAATAGCGGATGATAAACCTTTATAAACATTTTTAAAACCACCACTAGCAGTAAATCCAAGTTGAGATTGTAAACGGGTTTTAATGGTATCTAATGGAAATAACATGGT
The DNA here is from genome assembly GCA_030770535.1 of Batkoa obscura. NCBI lineage: Eukaryota > Fungi > Entomophthoromycota > Entomophthoromycetes > Entomophthorales > Batkoaceae > Batkoa > Batkoa obscura. The sequence continues at coordinate 297,323 of JASVEC010000029.1, forward strand.
ATCTACCATTGTCCCTGCTATTCCACCAGACTGTTTATAGAATTATTAAATTGAATTTTTTAACAATGAAAAGTTAATTATAAATTACCATTAATGCCTTTATAAAATTTCTATTTTTTTGATCTTGTTGCTGAGTCATAAAAGTAATATTGGTTAGTTTAATGATAGGGAAAGAATCAAAGTATTTATTTTATTTTTTATTTTATTTTTGATAAATTTCAAATTATTAGTTACGAAATTTCTAAACTGAACCAATCAAAATGAAATGAATTAAAATTGATCAAAATATTAAAGTTTTAAAAATGAAAAACTTAAATTCAATTTTTTAGTTATTTATTTAATTTCAATTTTAAAAAGAATTCAATTATGCCAATAATTAAGAAATGTGAAGGTTGTGATTTGGAAACAGACCTTGAAGCAGCTGCATTAATCAATGGCGAAGGTCCAATAATATGTCAAAACTGTGGGGTTGTGTTACAAGAAGATAGTATACAATTAGTACCAAATTATCAACCTGAAGAGTTTACAAGAACACATTATTCAAGATCAAAATATACACAAAGTAATATTAAAAGTTACGAAAAACAAAAATGGGTAAGTTAAATTGATTATTTGTTTTTATTAACTTTTAGTTTTAAATGAATGGAAAATTATTTATTAGAATAAACTTTATGACGATACTGTTAAATTTGCAAAATCATTAAATGTAACGGGTGTAGCTGAAGAAGCATTTGAAACATGTAGAAGAGTAGCTGAGTTAGAAAACATTAAACATATGAGTTCATTGAAACATTATTGTTTAGCTTGTATTTATTTGATAGCTGATAAAGAAAAAAAAGGATTAAAATTTAAAGATATTTTAGTAAGTTGTATTTTATTTGATCAATTTATACTTATTAAATAATTGATAGGGTCTGGATGCTATATTAACTATATCTAAATTTGGTAGTGCTTATCGTCATTTAAAAAATATTTATTATAATAGAGGTTGGGATTTATCTCATCAACAAAGTAATATTATTATACAACAAAATAATGTTAAAAAACAAAGTAGTATTGAAAAAAAAAGCAATATTCAAGAACAAAGTAATGCTGAAATACAAAATAATATTGTAGAACAAAATAATATTGAATCAAAAGATAAAGATAAAAAAGAAGAAGAGAATCCATTTATGAAACATTTTATATTAAAATTAAAAAGTGCAGTTTATGATAATTTGGATATATTACCAATTAAGAATATGGATGTAGATACAATTGATGAAGTTGAAAAAATGAGTAAAGAATTAGTTATTGCGTTAGAGAAATTTTTAATATTTGTTGGTATGGATCGCACTCATTATATAGCAGCAATAGTTATCTTATGTTTACAAAATCGATTTGATGTATCTTTATTAAGAAAAGAAGTGTTAATTATAGCTAAGTATTTAAATCATGGAATTACTTGTTATAAACGTTATAAAGAAATTAAAGATATTTTAATTGAATATAGTCAATCTAATTTAGGAAATATATTTGATAAAGTCCATTTTTATCGTATTATACCTTTATTTAATTTTAATCAATTACAGCCAAAAGCTATTCAACCCAAATCTTTTATTAAAAGTCGAACAAAAGCATTGAAAAATTATCAATTAACTAAAGGAGCAATGAATAAAATTAAAGCATTAAATGAAGCTATTCAAATGGAAACATCAGTCAAAAGAATCTTAGATAATAATTCCAATACTTTAATAGAAAGAAAACAAGATGTTGATAAAATTCTTAATGTTCATAAAAAATTAAAACAAATTGATCAATCTACTAAAATTGAAAAAGATGCTATTGCTACTTTAATTCGACAAAAAGCATTGTTATATAAAGGTACATTTGCTAGTTTAAGTCATTTATCAGATGAAGAAATGATTCGTTGGATTCAAGAAAAAAAATTAGAAAAAGGGGAAATTCCAAAGGCAAGTGAAAGTCAAGAATTAAATGATCAAGATATTTCAAAAGAAGAACTGGAAGCTTATTTAAAACTATGATTCTATATTATAACTTATTTTATTCATTGATATAATACATGAAACAGATATATTAATAATTTAAATATTAATTTTATTTTAATTTAAATTCATTTTTACAGAAATTCTTATTTTATTTATTTAGTTAATAACTTGATTAAAATTCTATACTCTATCTTAATATCTCTTTATTCTTTTTTAATTCTCTTTAGCTAAATAAATAAAAAATCAATAACAACATATTAAAAATACAAATCAAATTTACTCTTTCTGGATTAACAAATCCCATTGATTTATTAGTTTCTTCATTTTTACTACTTCTTTTACTAGGTTCAATCTTATCTTTATAAAGTTTTTCCTAAATTGAATTTCAAGTTTAATAATCATTTATAATTATTTAAAAACTAAACTTACTCTTTCTTTATTTAATTTTTCATTTTTCATTTTAATTTTATTTTGTCGAGTTTCACTTTTACCTCCACCACCTGCTGATAACTCCACATTAATTTGTCGATATTGAAATTTAGTATGATGGAATCGTAATGCTTTCTATAAATTATTAATTAATAGAATTTAATAAAACACCAAATTGAATATTGATTTCTTACTTCCAATGTTTTACTATCATTAAATTCCAAAAATGCAAACCCTTTACTTTTACCTGTTTGTTTATCTGTCATTAATCGAATGGATATAATTTCTCCTAAGAGTTCTATTTTAATCTTCATAGTCATTAGAATTTTATAATTATTGTTTACCACAACTTTTAAAATGTTCTTTGATTTCTTCTTTAGTTGTTTTGAATGATAAATTTCCTAATTAAAAAAACTTTAGTTAAATACCATCCCAGTAAAAGCCATCAGCTTACCAACAAAGACAATATATCTCAATTTCGAGGGAACTTCTTTCTTGATAAACTTTGGTTTTGCTTCTTGTTCTTTACTCTCTTGTTCTTTACTCTCTTCTTCTTTTTCTTCACTCTCTTTTACCTCATCATCCTTTTCTCCTTCTTCATTCTTAACTTCTTCCTTATCTTCAGCAACTAAGCCCTTCTTTTTATATTGTTTAAATTTTTGAGCTTTTAATTCTCGTTTACTTAATTTCACTTTATTTTCCATTCTTTTCTTTCTTTCTTTAAAAGAGGTTCCAAATTTTAAACTTAAATGGATTTTAGATATGGGTTAGTATAAAAACTTGATTCGAATTTGATCCAACTTTGATTTTGGAAAAAATTGCATTTAGCGCTAAAAGCTACAAAAATACTTGCTTTTATGCTTAAATTCAAAAGAACTTATCAAAATGTTTTTTTGTCCAATTTTATTAATTTTTTTGAAAACTTTACACTATATAGAAAATGGACAAAAAAAGTGAATTGGAAAATTTTCTTTCAAATTTTAATGGAGCTTTTAAACTTATATATATAGCAAAATTAAAATTGATAAAACTTCTTTCTCTTTCACTACTTTTTTAATTAAACTAGTTTTTATAAACCAAAATTCAAGCTTTTTGCAATGTATAGTTTTTCTCACTTTTTTGCTTTTTATCACTTAATATTCTCAAAGATAAAATATATTGAAGCTACCATCTTTTAGTGTATATAAATAAATAAATAAATTTTTTAGTTTAATAAATTTCATTTTAAAAAACAAACTTAGTTATTAACTTTCATTAAACTATTCGTACTATTAAATGCTTCAATGGTAACACTTATTTGATCAAATACTATGGTAGTCCACCAAGCATTCAAAACTTGTTAATTTGATCACTTTTCATTAAGATAATAAAATAGAAGGTCAAATTATCTTTCATTTTGTTTATTTAATTTTTATACAGAGTAAAACTAAAAAGAATTTCGACTAAAATGTTGAAGCAAAAAACATTATTGTAAAAGAATAAGGGATGTAATTTAGAAAAGATAAATAGCCAATTAAAATGGACGAAAAAAGTTAAACTCGAAAATATCGAATAAAAAGTAATCTACTAAATATTTTATTCCCATAAATTCATAGACTCAATTAATTTTTACACTTATTGAACTTTTGGCCAATTAAAGAGGTATACAAATAAAAATTTATGAACTTTTTTATATTTTAAAACAAAGCAAGCTTGTTTTATCCCATATTCGAATCTTTTAAAGATTAATTATTTATAAACTTTATCTCAAAATGTCCATTCCACAAACCAATAGTTTTAATAGAAAATTAGAAAATAAAGTTAAGTCCTTAGATTCAAGTATACCTCCACCTGCTCTTAAAAAACGTAAGAATGAACCAGAAAAAGATACACCAATTGATTGTCCTATTCAAGTTTACATTCGTTGTCGTGGTCCAGAAAGTGTTTTAGTTGGTAAAAAAATAGGCATTGAAGCTTCTGAAGAAAATAATGAAGTCAGTTATAAAGAAGGAACTTCTGAGCGTTATGTGACTAGACCTTACTCTTTTAATCGAGTGTTTGGTCCTGCAGCCTCACAAAAAGCAGTTTATGATGAAATAGTTTCACCAATGATTGATGAAGTATTATCAGGATATAGTTGTACACTCTTTGCTTATGGTCAAACTGGTACAGGAAAGACTCATACTATGGAAGGAAAATTGGATGAAGTACAATTTATGCCATCAGGTAACTCAGGTATTATACCAAGAACTTTATATGAAATATTTGAGAAACTTGAATCAGATAAAGAAAACATGTCATTGATAAAAGTTTCTATGATTGAAATTTATAATGAGGAGGTTTATGACCTTCTTGGTGCAAATGAACCAGGTACTGAGTTATCTAAACTTATTCTTATTAAAGGACTTGAAAAGGATCTTGTTATCAAAGGATTAGCAGAAACAGTAATTACTAATCCATCTGAAGGTGTTGCTTTATTAGAAAAAGGAGCAGCCATGCGTCATACTGCTTCAACAAAGCTTAATAAAAGCTCAAGTCGTTCTCATTGTATATATACTCTTAAAATTAAAATCAATTCAAAAAATGGTGATGAAAAGTATTTCACGACAGGTAAATTACATCTTGTAGATCTTGCTGGATCCGAGGATATTTCAAGGTCAGGTGCTGAAAAAGCTCAAGCAGCTGAAGCTGGTAAAATCAATCGTTCTTTACTTACTTTAGGTCAAATTATAAAAGATCTTTCTGATAGAAGCTCTTCTAAATTGAACTCTAATTCAACTGGAGGTTTAACATTTAGAAATTCCAAATTGACACGTATCCTTGAAGATTCGTTAGGTGGTGGCACAAAAACACGTATGATAGCAACTGTTTCTTTACTTGAAAATGATTTAAAAGAAAGTATCAATACAATTAAATATGCTTCACAAGCAATGTCTATCAAAAATAGACCTAGAGCTAACATTTCCCTTGGTGAAGCTGCTCTCTATTTGGAATATAAAACAGAATATCAAAAAATGGCAGCCAGTTTAAAGGCACAACGGGATAAAGATGGAGCGTATTTAGCTAATGATGTTTATGAAAAGTTAACTAATGGATCTAAAGAATTGGAATTTGAAACTAAAAGATTGAACTCAGAAATTAATGAATTACAACAAATAAATTCAGATCTTAGCAATAAATTTGAAGAGAATAAAAAAGAATTGATTTTGAAGGATAATGAACTTAACGAGAAAACTAATGAACTTGAAACAACTAAAGTTCATTTAGAAACCAGCAATAAGAAACTTGAGGAAGCTTTATTAAAGATCGAAACTTTAAAGAGACAAAATGATGCTTATCTATCGAGTGAAGTCCAATTAGATAAAGTAGCTAGAGATTTACTAAATGCTACTACTGCGAAAAGTAAACAATTACAAGACTTATTTAAAGTTGTTAGTGATAAGTATAAGGTTGCTGAAACTAATATGAAATTCGCTAATGAGTTAGTATCTAATACTTCTTTTAAATTTAAGGAATCAAACTCAAGGTTAGAACAAATATCTAAATCCAATCTTGAACTTAAAAATAGAATTAATAGTGTATCAGATGCATTAATGAGTTCACTTATAATAAAGTCATCAGATGTTACTAGTAATATTAAGAGTTCTTTTGAGAAACTCAATGCTTTAACATCAACCAATAAAGATAGACTTGAAGATAATTTTGGGTTTATCAAATCATCAGTTCAAAGCCTTGCAACTTGTTTCAATGAATTTACTAGCTTAATTGAAAAACAGACTTTATTTACCTGTAATACTTTAGATAAATTTTCAATTACAATTGATCAGAATAACAATGATTTTAGTCATCAAATCGAAACTTTAGGGAATGAATTTACTGGTAAAGTTAATAATATGAAACAAGAATATACTTCATTACTTGAAAAAAAAACTGAGGAGTATGATAGTCAAATGGAGGAATTGAAAAAGGAACGTGAAAGCGAAGTACAAAAACTAAGAGCTCAATATGAATGGTCTGAGAGATTATTAAAAGATGTTAAAGAATCGGAAGCTTTACAAAGAGCCAAAGTAATTTCTACTATGGAAAATTCTCTCAAAGAATACTCTTCCTATCACCATAGTAACCTTTCTAATGCTATGGATAAGCATTTAAGTATGTTACACTCAAGAGAGGCATATGAGGAAAATGTTTACACAAAGTTTACCCAATCATTAGAAAAATCCAATGTTAATTATCAAAAAGAGAACAAGAAACAGAGTTTATTTTTAGAAGATGCTTCCATGACCCTTGATAAGTATCGTATAGCCTCTTTAAAATACTCAAACAACATTACCAATTTGACTAATAGTAACAAAAATACCATTAATAAATCTCATAAGGAAATGAAACAAGTAATGATTAAGAACGAAAACCAATACAACAATGAAATGAACACTTGTCATTTTCATGTTGGTAATGGAAATAAGGCATTAGAAGAACATTCAGAAACAATGACTTCAGCTCTAGAAAATCTACAATTTAATCATATTACTTCAATGTCACATCTCAATGACTCAGTAAGTAAGAGTAAAGATAATTTAGTTGAACTTGTAAAAGCACATGTTGATGAATCTGTACTTCCAGAAATTACAAAACTCAGTGAACTTAATAACACAAATCTCAATCTTACAACTACTTTTGTAAATGAGCAATTTACAGTAATTTTAAATTATACTATTTAATAACAATTTATTAAATTAAATTAAATATTTTAGATCGAAACTACTAATCCAGATCAATTTAACATCAATACTGAAGAATATCCAAAAGAATGGCCTTTAATTAATCCTGAGGATTATGTAGTAACTGATATCAATGAAATTCCTCAAGTTAAAGAAGAAAAATCAGAATCAAGTGTTACTACTGTTCAATCAGGTGGAGAAAAATTGAGTGAAAAAAAGGGTATTATTCGTAAGGATTCAAATTTGAAAAATGGATCAAAGCTAGTTCAACTAGTTCAATCAGTTCAATCAGTTCAATCAGTTCAATCAGTTCAACCAGTTCGAACTACTGGAGGTACTGGAGGTCCAATTCGTTCAACTACATTTAATCGTCAAACGAATGTCAATAGACAACCTCAACGATTGTTAGCACGCTCAAAGACCAATTCAAACAACTCTAAAAAATCTGAGCCAAGAAAGTAATTCAATAGAATTGATTTCAATGTTATTTATTACTGGATCTATCTAAATAACAATCAATTTTGACTATCATTAATTTCAATACTTTTATAGTTTTGATTCAAACATTAGTAATATTATAGCATTATTTTGAATAACAGCAATGACTAAAATCATTTTTGAAAGCTAAATTTATATTCCAAATGTTAACCTTGGATATCTCAAATAGAAGTTAAACACCGTAAACATTCATTTACTTATGGTGATTAATCATACTACATAATCTTCAATGATAATGAGGAACAAGCAATTGCACTTTTATATAATTAATTAGTATTTACTTTATTAACATTGCTTATGATATGAAAAGCTTTATTTTAATTTTAATAATTTGAAAGGTAAATAAAATTTTATCAGATTATTTTTAATCTTTCAATTATACGCTAAAGTTTTGAGTTTTGAGTTTTGAGTTTTGAGTTTTGAGTTTAATTGTTGATAGTCCTGTTACTAAAGTTAAGTATTCTAAATTTGAATAAGCTTACGATAATATTGGCATCTTTCGAAGCATTAATTACCATTCTGCAACGTCATTTAAACCCATTTTTGACAAACGCTTTGATTCATTGAACCAATAATAATGAATTGTAAATTTATAATCAAAAATCAAAAGCTAAAAGAAAATCAAATTAATTGTTTCGTTCCTTTTATTGATTTTTATTTACAATGGGATTAAAGCTTGATCGATTACCAGATAACTTACTAAAAAACATATTCAAGTTAATACATTCGATGGAATCATTTAATTTGGGCTTGTTAAACAAATGCTTATTAAAGGATGCGAAAAATGTTATTAGATTTAATTTAGTTTATTCAGTTTAGACAGCTTTAAAAATGACACAAATCATACAATTGGCAAAAAGAGTTTATCGAAAATAGTGGATCGTCGATGAAATATATTAACGTAAATAACGATACCATTAAATATTTAAAATATTGCTCAGACGTGAGATCCATAAATTACATGGGTTTATACTGTTATGATTACGACGATCGGGATATTGATAACGGTGACGATGATAACAATAGCAACAACAGTCTAATATCAATATCAGTAGAAATAGCAAATTCGAAATAAGCGTTAAATTACCTAAGCTGAAAAAATAGTAATGCGTTTTTTACAAGACACGCTAACACTTGGGCTATTTGATGGGTATTTGAATCAGCTTGAAGCACTTGAAATTATTGGTTTGATTTAGCTATTAAAGATAGTATAATTCATCTAAACTCAAGTAAGATATGGTCTCTTACATTTTATGCTAAACATTATTTAAATCTTAGTGGATTGGATGCCACTAAAACAGAATTTGGTAACTTAAAGTTGGACTCGTTTATTTTTACTAATAGTGAAGTTGATCCTGACGTAAATTTTGTTTCTAGCCCAGAGATAAAAACTGAAGGGGATATTGAATTCTAGCTTAATTGTTTAGGTGACCTTAAACAATTAAAAAGTATTAAGTCATTGTATCTTGATTATACTATTTTCGAAGGCAAAAGTGTACAATTTATTATAAAATCATTAGAAGATACCAATAGTATTTCTTTAGGGCGTTTTCATATAAAATAACTGATCTCTTATGATTTTACAAGATTGTTAGCATTGAAAGAAACTCACTTTGATGAATTTTCAACGGAATCATTAAAAGTAATTTCTTTTATACCAAGTGTCCAGGTTATTTATATATATATATGATAGTATTATAAAAATAGTTGAATTCTTTTTTTATTAAGGAGGATGCTTACAAAGAAAAGTATGAGAATTAGTCAAATGCAACTCTGTCAAACAAATTAACATGAATAGTTTTTGTCCTTTGAGTAATTGTTATCTTTATTTCAAACCTTGAAGTGATTAAAGCAGAGCACCTTGATATACTTGAAGAAAACAAGATATCAAAAGTTACTTACAGGTTTACTAGCCCTTTATTATTAGTTGCGCCTATTAACTCGATTCATACTGTAGATTATTATGATGAACTAGAGAAAAATCCTCAATTAATTAGATAAAATTAGATCAGGATTTTGATTCATTATGATTTTAATCCTTTCCTTGTATCTTATTTCTATGTTTCTAGCCTATTTAAAATTAGTGATGTGTAATATAGGGTAGCTTTTTTATATTGATGAAAACTTACTGTTCTTACTTATTACTATCATTATTTTAAACCTTTTAGTTAAAATTGTTAACTATTTAAATTAAAACTATCACATTATACTCCTTCTTGATTAATTCATCCAATACATAAAAACACAATCCTTTTATACCTCTGTCCTTTCTTAGTAATACCTGTTACCAAATAGTATCTGACAGAGCTTTTTAAGCTTTTCAACTCGATCGATTAAATATCTGATATTATCCAGATTCAAATAATACCACAGACACGTGAAAAACCATCCGAAGTTTGCCTCTATCTCTTTATGTCAACTAAAACCCACCCCTTGTCCCTTCTTAATACTAAGTTTTCCAATTCGGATCAAAGAGTACGCCTTAGCCTCAAAGGCTCTTGGGCTTTAGAATATCTTAGAATATAATAGACAAGGTCTTTTTACTTGAAACAAAATTAAAATTTTGCTATCCTTTGACCTAGTTTCCTTACATATTATTTGATTTAATTCACTAAATAAAAACTTGTCACCAGTTTTGAAAAAATTAAAAGGCAATGTTAAATTACAATAGCAATAATAAAATTAAGCAATATTAGATAAAAGCTTTAGAGTATTATTCAATAGTTCAAAAATAAATCCCAAAACTATATAGTGATAATTGAGTTAAAAACCAAATCTATTTTTTATTCCAACAATCTGACATCAATTAAACTCGAAAAGGGCACTGTAGTTACCGTATCTTTCTCTGATTCTGTAATATATTCTACTGTAGCTCCATTTTCGTTTTGAATCATTGGATTTTCTTTTAATTCAAACTTACCCAAAATTGGATTTCCTTCTTCATCTACTTCATTAATTTCTTCTTGTTGATTAATTAATTTATAACTTATTTCTTCAGTATTTGAATTGTAGTTGGTAATAATGGCTTCCTAAAATAATATAAATACATAAACTTAACAGATAATTTCACAATTTCTTAATTTACTTTAAAATCCGATATACCAATTCCATAATCTTTAGTTAATTCATAAATCTAAAAATAAAATACAGATTATTAGTCTATTTATAAATACAAATTATAAAATTCTTTACTTTAAAAGCCATCTTTTGATTACTGTCTGGTAAAATAAAATTTACATCGAGCATTTGCATTTTTTGATAATACTCTTCAGTTCTAATAGGCTTCTTTTGGTTCTTTGTTTTGATTACTTTCTTTGATTGGTTTTCTTCATGTTTTTGATAATTTTCACTAATAAAACTTTGATCTAATATACTTTCATTATGGTCTTTATTACCCCCTTTCTTTTTTAGAGTATGAAAAAAAGCTTCGGAGTTGATACTGGTATCATTTAAATTATCATTATTTGATTCTATACCTAACAAACTTAATAAACAAATAATAAATTTCAAAACAATTCCTTACCACCTTCATTAGCCTCGACATCTTTTCTTGTTACTTTATAATTACTTGTCTTCTTAACATTATCATTCTCCTTATTTTTATTATCTCCTTTATTTTTTAAAGTATGAAAAAAAGCTTCTGAATTGATACTGGTGTCATTTAAATTATCGCTATTTATTTCAGTACCTAATGCTATTAAGAGAAGGATTTTAGACTTATAATATTATATTTACCAATTTCATTAGCCTCGAAATCTTTTTTACTTGTAATAGAATCAGTTTTGTTCTCTCTATCCCCATTTTGTTTCAATTTTTCTTGTTTGTGATGGCTATTATTTAAGTTCAAAATCTCATCTATGACCTGAATTGAATTATTGTCTTTATTTTCTTCCATCAATTCATTTTTAACTGCATACAGTAATTGTTTTTTTCTTCTTAAATTTCTTTTTTGGGTAGCTGTTAACTTTTTGGTGTCATTTTCGGTAGTTGTTGGAGTATCTTTAATGATGGTTTCTTGACTTTTTTTGTTAACCTCTTCAATATTTTTGATATTCTCTTTTTTATTTACTACTATTTGAAACTATGTAAATTTAAATTTTCTTTTATATAATTAAATCTTTACCTTTTTTCTTCTTATCAATTTGCTTCTCCTCTTCATTATTTACTAAATTTCAAAACTATATAAATTCAAATGCCAAAAATTTAATAATTTAAACCTTTACTTTTTTTCTTTTTATCAGTTTGCTTCTCTTCTTCAGTTAACCCTCTTTTACTTATATTTCTAAAATTTATATATATTAATTAAATAATCAATTATCATCCCCTTCTATCACTTACTTGGTTTTAACAATCCCTTCTTTTTCTTCTTCTTTAACATTATTTTCGTTACTAACTTTACAATATTTTAATCTAACAAAAAAATAATCACTCTATTAAAACCCAAACTCCTTGAAAATTAAATAAAAAAAACTTACGTTATCACATCCAAATCATTACAACATTGATTTACAAGAAACTCGTTATCTAACTCATAATCTTGAAATAATACTTTCCATTTGGGTAATTTTTTCGATAAGTTATATTTCTTCACTACCTGTTGTATTAAATCCTTTATCTTATGTTCAGATTGATCTTTAGGTACTACATATAATATTTTTTTATAATTAGTTGGTTCTTGTTCTTTACTTTTGTTGATAATATTGAGTTTAAGTCTCATTTTTATTTTGTTAGAAATAAATTTGGATAAAATTAAAAACGATCAAAACTCAAATAAATTTTGAGCTTGATTTAAGTTGAAATTAGCAAAACCATATAAAAAATGGTATTTTGTTAACTATTTTGTCCATTTTTCAAGCCACTTAAAATTTAAAATCAATAATTAAACGTTGAAGTAAAAATATAATAATATATGTATGTTTAAAGTTGAATTAATAGTAACTCTTTTCATAGCGTTTCTAATTTCTATAAATATATTCAAGTAATCAAAACTAGCAAACTATTGAAACTTATATTACAATAATTCATACAAAATAAAAGTTTTAAAAACTATAAAATAACAAAAAATAAAAAATAAAAAATAGAATTAATTTGCATCCTTTGTTTATTATGAAAGTAACAATAAAACTATCATGAACTAAGCTAAACAAGGGCACAGTTAATAGTTCTTTAACTAAGATGACTGTAGAATCATTATCAAATATTGAAACTGATTTATAAACAAAAGAGGTAGAGCATTGATCAAGTTTTGTTATTCCTTTATTACATTCACTCGCTTTTGATTTATTGAATGCATTCCAAACCATTTTTTGACATGATTACATATCACATTCAACAGAACATGCAGTATCAAAAGTATATTTTACACCTTTGACCCCAATATTGTAAGCAAATATTTCATTGGGATTGATTTCACCACTCCTTGTATTACGTAATGCATTTGCAAATTCATCATGTTCTCATGATTTAAATTGACCAATACATTCTTCAGTCCCAAATAAATACGTCTTTGGCTTATTATTCTATTATATTGTATCCTTATTACTGGCTCTTTTAGTAAGATACATGTCAGATGTAAAGCTTAATAAAGTTAAAGAGTAAGGTATAGCTTGTTTTAAGACATTGCTATTAAAGATTAAATTGATATAATATAATGTGTACACCAGGTAAGTTTACAACTTTAGGTTTTTTTAAAATAGCTATGGGTTTAGAGGGGGTTTTTATAATGGTTGAGTATTGTTGGCCAAGAAGTCAAATGACAACATCTACTTTCATTTAGAATATGGAACACGGTGATAACAAATTAGTTTAAAGTCTAATGTTTTTAAGGCCAAATTTAATAGATTTTTATTCAATTAGACTACTAAATAATATTTAAAAGGTAAATGTAAATTGTCACAGTGTTCAAGATAATAAACACCTTCTTTAAACCAAAAATAAAATGTTACTTTTTTTATTTTTTTTATTTTTAGTATGCAACACAATAGCAATAAGTTGATTTAAATTCTACTGTTTTTAAGGACAAGTTTGACTAATTTTTATTCAATTAAATCATTGAATCATTTCTAAACGTAAACATAAATAAAACATTGTTCGACATAATAGATATCTTCCTTAACTGAAGAGTCAGGGCTCTATTCCTTAGGTAGGTATATGAAGTACGTTCAATATCCTGTAGTCTCATTTAATAACCTGTAGAATTATTCGTTTGTTATTCATAAGTTTGTTATGGTTGTTAGTTGTCCTCCTGTACTTTGATTATGATGTTCGTTGTACGTTACTAATTAGAAGTCTCTTTCTGATTCCGAATAAGTCATTAAATTGATTATAAATAAACACTGCTATAAGCAAGTATTTCTAAAAAAAAGGTAATAAATATGGGGGTACCTTCTTTTGATTTCATCACTTTTTCGATTTTTCAAGTGCTATTTGAGTAGAAATGAACTTTGATTATTATTTTCTTTTACTTTTTATTAAAAAGCACTAATTTTGAATGTTCTATTGACAACAATAATAAATAGCTATTTTGAATAATAAATTTAAAGAATTCGGCTATTAATGAAGAGCTTTGGAAGGAAAAGAACTGAGTTTGATAATTTTTTTGTTTCAAAATAGTGATTAAATTTTTTTTAATAATGTTTGAGATATTAAATTTCAGAAATTAATATAATAAAATTTAATATTCAAAAAAGGATTTTAATAACAGTAGAATTACCAGTAACTAATGAATTGGAGATTTGAATTATTTAATTAGAACTTGAATTAAAATAAAATAGGATTCAAAGATGAAAAAAAAAGTTGACAAAAAGAAAGTATATTAAGAAAGATACTTAGTGAAATGAATAGGGCTACCAATTGTTATAAATGTTTCTGGGGTCTTAAAAGTTTTGAATGTGGTTTTTTAATAGCATATTATATACACTCTATGAAATAAATTTATCTTATTTCTAGACATCTTTCGAATTACAAAAAGATACGTCTTATAAATGATAATAAAAATAGCTATTGAATTTGAAAAAATTTTAAATTTTGAATAAAACAAAATAAATTGAACTTTTCAAAATTTCAATAAAATGTTTTTAATTAGCTTGTCCATTTCTTATGTAACATAAGATTTAAAAAATTAGAATGAAACACCAAAACAATTAAAACAAATTTTCATCAAATTTTAAACCAAAACTTTTTTATTCAAAATCTAAAAAATGACCACCCCAATCAACGAACCATATATTTACAAAATTTACAAACAAAATGAAGTCTCCCATCAAGATTTCAACAACAACTCTGATTCCTTAGTTTTAACTTCCTTAGATGAATCCTCAGGTTATATTCATTTATGTACTAAACAACAAATTTCTGGTGTATTAACTCGATTTTATAAAGATGTAAAGGATTTAGTAATTTTGAAATTATCAACTAAGGATTTAAACCAAGATAAATTAAAATATGAACCAGTTATAGAGAATAATACCACTCATTATTTTCCTCATTACTACAATAGTATATCTTTTAATAATATTGAAAAAGCTTTTAAATTAGATAACGTTAATCAATTAGATTTAAATAATTTTTAAATAATAAAAATAATAAAATATTCTAGTTCATTTATTTCATATAATCTTTATTTGTATTTAAAATTTATACCCAACACTTAAAAAGTAAATGTTGTTTCAAATAATGTTTCTGGTACTACATCGCTTTCAAACTCATTAATTTGGAAGCCCAATTTATTTAGAATTGTAGGTATTTGATTAATATAATCTAAATGACCTTCTACAATTTCAGATAAATCCACACTTTCAATAATAGTATTATTTTTGATATTTAAACTATTCTCTTTCATTTTCATTAAGTTGGTAGCTTCATAGGTGGTCATGGTGGTATCTAAATACTCAATATCGGATTTACTTGAATCTGAATCTAATATTTCATCTTCTTCACCTTCATTGTCTTCTTCATTTGATAGTTCTTCTTTCCAATATTTAATTAAATCAATATTTCCAGCTACTGATTGACCATAACTTAAACCACGATGTAAAAAGGAAAGGATCCAATCTTGTTCAATATAGCCATTAATAAATCTACCAGAAATTAAAGTTCTAACAGCCTTCCATCGCTTTTTGTCACAAGTAATTGGAGCTCCTAACAATATTACATTTTCAATGATATCAAATAATTGAAAATTATTTTCGGAGCGTAATAATAATTCTTCTAAACAATAAAAGATTACTCTTGCTCCTAATGAAAATCCAATTAAATTAACAGGTCGATGACCTTGTGCATAATTAATTAATGCATCTGCTAATATTAATCCTGCTTTTTTACTTCTATCTAAACCTAAAGACCATGGATTATCTAATATACTACCAGCTTGTAGAATAGTTAACGGCCAAGCAATAGAAGCCACTAATCCATTTAAGATTGTTTTTTTTAATACTTCATTTGTAGCAATGCCAATAACAGAAGTAGCTAACAAACTATTTAATGCTTGACCAATTGATAATAGTATCTCTGTTTCATATTTTAAACAATACATATCTCCTTCTTTTAGTTTTTTCCATGGTGAAATTAAATCTTCTTCGGATTTTAACCACCCACTTATACCAATAGTTACATTTAAGGATCGTCTTTTTAATTCATTTTTTTTGATTAATGGTAAAAATGTGAATTCTTTTATACTTCCAATTCTTCTAGATACTCTATATCCTGCTAACCCTGCACCAGTAGCACCAAATAAAGAGGTTACTAAAGCAATACCACTTGTACCTGCTAATAAGGAAGAGGCACCAAACACTGCTCCCATATAAGGTAATACTAATGGAGCAGCTAAACCACCTGTTACAGCTAAAGCAACACCACCTCCAATAGCCCCTAAAGAAGTCCACGCCCAACGCGAAGTTTTAGATTGATTTTCTCGATGTGTTATTTGATTTTCTGAATTTTTATTAAAATCATTAATTTCTTGATTAAACAAATCTAAAGCTAGAGGGATTTCTAATTCATTTAGATAGTCATTTATTGTCACATTTAATTTATTGCCCATTAGTATTAAAAAATGTCTTGTTTTATTGTCATAATTACCATCTTTAATTAAAGAGATTAACAATTGTAATAAGATGGATCTACTTAAATTGATATCTTCTTTAAATAATATTAATATTAAATTAAAATCAATTTCAAATTCTAAATCCTCCGGTTCTAAACTCAATCCTATATAAAATTAAATTAAATTAAATAAATAACTAAATTAATATAATAAACTTACCTTCCTTAGCAAATAATTGTTTTGCTGCATTAATGATATTTCCTTGCCATTTTTCCCAGGCCATAAAATAATTTTTTTTAATATTAGCATTAGAAATAGCCCCTTCAAATTCTCTAAATAGGCTAAAATAAGCTATGCTTTCTTGATAAATAAAACATTGCAATGGTATATAACATTCTTCTGGTATTTCAATTTGTAAATATTTTAAATATTCTTTATTATTTTCTATTATTTCATTTTCTTCTTCTGAATTGATTACATCTTCATAATATAAACTGGTAATGTCATGTAATTGATCTTCACTTACGTTACTTAATTGTGCTTTTTTATGCTGTTGGATTTCTTTATTCATACTGTTATTTGAAATAGTATTGGTATCCCTACTATTTGTCATAGCAGTAGTGTTGTCTAATATATTATTATTATTATTTACATCGTTGTTGATGCTACTGTCTAACATAATATTTCTGTTTAGTACATTATCATCCATTGAAGTATTATCATGTGTTATAATATTCTTATCTAATTTGATGCCATCATTAATGACTTTACGATATACTGTATTTTCACTTGATAGAATACTATCCTCTAATATAGTATTATTAGTATTCTTGCATATATTACCGCTAATTTCCTGCAAGGGATTATTATTATTGAATATAGTATCGTTATCAACAATCTTATTGATTAATTTAGTATTATCATTATACAATACAACATTATCTTTATAACTCTGATTATTATTTGAACTAGTAACTTCATCATCCTTAACTTTATCATCTTTTAGTTCAGTGATGTTATTATCCAATACAACACGATCATTACTTAATCCATCTTCTTTGTTATTCACTAATTTAGCACTGTTATCGTTTTCTAATATACTATCTACATTATTATCATCCAATACGATATTTTTATTTGTCACATTATCTTCCTTAATAACTCCTTTATCTAAAGTGTCATTATCCTCCAATATAATGCTATCATTTTCCTTTTTCTCCCACTCGGAAATTATCTTATTATCCTCCTCTTCTTCCTCTTGATTGATAATAAAACTACTACTATGTCCACTGATCAACCCTTCTTCTAACTTACTTTTCTCATCAAAAAAGGAGGAAGATACTCCACTTTTATCATTCAAAAATGAATTCTCATTTAACAAAACATCACCTCCTAATAAATGAGATGTTGATAAAATATCATTTCCATTCTCATTGAATTGAAGGTTACCACTAGGATCGCTTTCACTCATTGAATATTCAGATAATATCATACTATTATCTGCTGTTAAAAAAGAACTTCTTTTATTATTATCAGTTGCTAAATGATTTACAATTTCTTCTTCCGAACTCCAAACAGGGTCTTTCAATTGTATGGAAAGGTCATCAATTGTACCATTACTTATTAAATTTTGGATATCATCCTCTTGATTTGTTGTTAGTGTTAAAGCTTCTTCTTTTGTTGATAAAATAGGTTCAGCATTTTTAATACCATTATCTTCCACTTCTTGAGTCTCTTCTTTATTATTTATAGTATCGAACCCTTCTTCAATTAAATTAATAGATTCCTCATGTTGACTATCTAGATTACTTTCGTTTTTATTTACCTGTTGTATATCTTTCAAACTATTTACATTATTAAGACCTTCTTTTGTTAAATCAATCAGCTCATTATTCTTAATAGTAATGTTCTCTTCTTCTTTCACTATATCATTGGAACCTTCTTTTATTAAATCTTTCGATTCTAGATCACCAATATTCATATTATCAAACTGGTGCTTTATTAAATCTACAGATTCATTAGTATCCATACCAATATTCCCTCCAATTTTAACTTCTTCTTCTTTTTTTTTCAATAATTCAAGAGGCTCATCAGTTTCAATAATACTATTATCCATCAACTTACTTTCTTTTATATTAGTCCCATCATCCTTCTTTTCCTTCACTTGATCCAATTCCCTACTTTTACTTTTTAAACCAGGCTCCCATCGATTACCCCATTTTTTTAATTTGTCTAAATTAACAATATTAATACTATTATTAATACAATTAGATTAAATTATGAATAATACTTACCATAATTCAAAGAACTTCTCTTTAGTTTTGATTCCGTATTAATAATGTTTGAGGTGACTTGATTAAATGAACTTCGCTTTAATTTGATATCATTAGAAGTAGGAGAGGGAGGAGGATCAGAGATGGATTTTTCACTCTCGAATTTGTTGCGTAATTCTAATATTCGACTTGTGCGATTCTCTTTTTTCATGAGGGATATTGATGTATTGGAAGTTATACAAAAGATGTTTTTTTAAATAAATTTGAAATAATAATTCTTTGATTCTTCAACTTACCAATTAAAATCTTTGAATTTTAAAAAAAAAATTTGGTGGCTTAAAATAACTAAAAATTTTATTTTTAATGACTAGAATTTCAATTTCAATTTATTTAATCTTTAAAATAAGCAGTCATGAATTTCAATTCAATAAAGTTATTATTATTCTTTCATCTGTCTTTGATCAACGCTGTTAATATTTTTGAGTTACCAAGTAATTAATCAAATATAATGATATTGATGGAAATAAAATATAATGACCTATTTTTATTAAAACTTAGTTGTATTATGGCATGGTATGGGAGATAGTTATAATAATCCGGATTCGTAAGTGATAATAAAATCCATAATAAATAATATGATAACTGAATAATTATTTTTCACTAATAAGGATGCAACGATTAATAAAAATCATTAATCGAGTCTCCCCAAATACCTTTGTTCATTCAGTGTATCTTGATCAACAAACAAACAAAGATAGAGATGCTGGATTTTTTGGGAATTTAAATGAACAAGTGGGTACTTTTTCTCTTTTTTTTCTTTTTTTTCTTTTTTTTCTTCTATTTTTTATAATACTATATGTTGATGATAATAATAAATCTAGATCCCCTTTGTTTGTCATCAATTAAATAGTATAGCTGAATTAAAAAACGGGTTTAATGCCATTGGATTATCTCAAGTGAGTTGAAATAATTATATAAAATTAAGCTAATATTTTAATATTTTATCAAAAAAATAAGGGTGGCTTGTTTCTTCGCTCAGCTTTACAAAGGTGTCCCAAACTTAAGATTTTTAATTTAATTACTTTAGGTTCTCCTCATAGTGGTAAGCAGTTTATTATTTTATTTAGCTTTATATTGTTTTATTTTAATAGCATACAATAGAATGACAACGGAAAAATTTACTAATAAATTAATATTTGAATCACTTTTAGGCGTTTCCTTTGCGCCTGGATGCGATAAAAATCTAGATACCATAAAATGTCGATGGATTAACTATTTGATGCGTAATGGAGCTTATTCTTATTATATTAGAAATCATATCATTCAAGCTCAATATGTCAAAGTAAGTTTACTATTTTTTATAGTTTATTAAGTTGATGATGGAAATTAATGAATACTTTTAATTTATAATAGGATCCAACGCAATATGAAACTTATTTAAAATATAATTCATTTCTTCCTGACGTTAATAATGAATTAAAAGTAAGTTATTTTATAGAATTAAAAGAAATATTTATTTATTTATTTATTATAATAGGTTAAAAATCAAACTTATTTCAATCAATTAATAAATTTAAATAAATTAATTTTGTTTAAATTTGAAAAAGATACAATCTTAATTCCTAAAGATACTGCGGTAAATTTTAATTTATAAGTTTATTACATATTGTAACTAATGATAATTAATTAATAAACTTAATAGTGGTTTTCTACTTATGAATCAAATAATCCTAATTTAATTAAATTAGAAGATCAAATAAGTTATAAAGAGGTAAGTAGAATATACTAAAATAACACAGTCCAATTCAATACTAATTTAATAAAATAAATTAGAATTGGCTTGGTTTAAAAACATTAAAAGAAAAAAATAAATTATTCTTTTTTACTGCTCCTTTTGAACATGTAAGTTATTATTTTTCATTATATTTTATTGAATTCATTTAAATAACCTCAATTCCTGTCTCTTAGATGCAATTCACAGAAGATTATTTTATTCATTCGGTTTTACCTCATGTATTAAATATTACTATTACTTTCACTAAATCCACTAATATAATTTTAAATCTTCATCAAAAACCATTTAAATCATAATAAATTAAATAAAAAGTGATAACTTTAACATATTCATTTAATTAATATATTTATTTAATTGTTTATTTTGTATATCTTTTACAAAATTGTTCAATACGAAGATAAGCTTCTTTAAGTTGTTCTGGTGGAGCTGTAATAACTACACGGAAATAATTAGGATATCTAAAACATTTACCGGGTAAACAGAAGACCGATTCTTCAGCCATTAATTTTTCAGTAAATTGGACATCATCTGAAATTCCATTTAATTTAGTAGTATCAATACCAACCATCATATACATAGCACCTTGAGGTTCAATGACATGAAGACCAGGGATATTCGATAATATTTCATGACTAATTTTAACATTATGTTCTAATGCTTTAATTGTATCTTGATAAAATTCTTCTGGTGTGTTATGTAAGATATCGGGTAAGGCAGCTTGAATTAATGTATTCGAACCAATAATTAATTGAGATAAACTAATTAAGGCTTTACGAACCTAAATAAAGATAAAAAATTCAATTAATACTTGGAATTATTTTATCCCAAAATATTTTACCTCTTCAAGTAATCCATTTCTATCATGAACCATAGCCCACCCTACTCTCCATCCTGGAACCAAATATTTCTTAGCAATACCACCAACCGCAACAACTGGAACTTCACTAGTTAAGGAAGCAATAGGATAAAATTGATTTCCTTCAAATACCATATCACAATAAATTTCATCAGCAATAATAGGTACCCGATGTTTTTCACACACTTTTAATATTTCTATTAAATGTTCTTTACTAAACACAGAACCGCAGGGGTTGGAAGGACTATTAATGACAAGGGTTAGTATGGGTTGATGAGAGTTAGAAGAGATGGGTTAATTTAAATGAACTTACTTATTAATTAAAACGGCCCCAGTTTTATTTGTAATTAATTTATCTAATTGTTCTAAATCAATTTCCCATTGTTTTTCTGGCTAATTAATTTTAAAATAAACATTATTAATATCGCTTACATAAACAAAACAATTTAAATCAATATTTTTAACTTACTAATAAATCATATTCTTCAACATTAAAACCTTTACTTTCTGCAAATGTACGATATAATGAAAAGCCAGGTCTTGGTATTAATAAGGTTTGATCATGATTGATCATGGCACTAACTACTAATTCAAGGGCACCGGAGCAGCCTGAACCAATGATAATATCCTATTGAAATCTATTAGTAAATAATAAAATAGCTATTCTTTTCAAATACTTACGTTAGCTGTTAATGGTGAAGTTTCGGTCGAAAATTTATCTGCAATAGCTTGACGAGCATATTCAAAACCTAAAAGAATAAAGAGATAAATCATCTTATTGATAATAAAAATGATAATAATTTTTACCATGAGCAGGTGCATAACCATTAGCTTTTGAACTTTTAATAGCTTTAATTAAACTATCTTCAATCGAATCATGTACTTTAAAATTTCCGAAAACGGTTGGGTCACCTATTAAGAAAATAATCAGTACATTATTAAAATGTTATGATTATTATTAAAACAAATTATAAATATATATAAAATAATATAGCTTTTATTTACCAATTGATAAACTAATCACTTTTTTTTCTGGATTTGGAGCTACTTTCATACCATCCACAACTTGACGAATTGGATTATAAGTACGTTTAGCAACCTCTGTAATTTTAATATCCCATGAGTTATTTGCTGGAGCAGTCATCTTTTATTATTATTACTATTATTTTTTACAATATCTAAAATTTCAATTAGAATAATAAAGAAATTAAAAAGTGTGAGAATTTAATTGATGTGGATTTTATACGTATTGGAAATTCTCTAGCTTCGAAATCAATAATTAAGAGCTTGATTTTAATTGGTTAAGTTTGAATCTGCCCTGACTAAATATTTATTTTTTAATATGAGGTTTCAAGTTCAAGTCAGTGCAGATGGGTTAATATATATCTGATAGTATATAATAAAGCGTTATTGAATCTATTTTTATAATAATAGCAGTATTATTTATTTTATTTATTTTAAGTAATAAATTAAACTAAAATATTTAATTCAGTTGATCAATTGAGTAAATTATACAAAAAATATCAGTTTTTCTAATAAAATAATAAAATTTGATGACTTCACCAAGAAATTCCAATTGGAATTTTTAACAGTTATAAAAAGTAGCAATTGTTGAACTTTCTAATCTCATTTCTTTCAATTATATTTATTTATTTCCTATTTATTTAATTATTTAAATACAAATGGCTACCGAAACAATGAAATTGATTTATAGTCAGATGAAGTATACTAATTTTATAACTAAAGAACAATTAGACTATCTTGTAGATAATGAAAGTAAACAAGAATTAAAAAAATATCCAATTTTATTATCTCAATCTTTAAATTGGAGTCAAATGGTAAACTAGTACTATAATATTATAGTCTTTTTTATATTTAATTAACGACCATAATATTAATTAGGATAGTACCCAAAATTTAAGCACATTGGAAATATTAAAAATGATTGAAAATGGTAATTAAATTATTAAAATTATATAATTCATTCGTTTATTAAAATTTAGCAAGAGCTTTTTATATTATGCTATTGTATTCTCAATTATCTATTGAAGATTTGATTGATTATTCCAAAGGAGAAAGAGATGCTAGTGTGACTAGTAATACAAAAATAGAATATTTAGATCATATTAAGTTTCCAGATGAGGTAAATTAATTTCCTATTGTCACATGCTATTATCCTTATAAATATTAACTTTATTTATAGTTAATAATATGTGTTCGAATTCAAGATTATACAAAAGAAAAATTAGCTATTGAAGCAATTATTTATTCTTGTAAAAAGAAGAAAATGATGATAAAAGCAGTAGTGGAACAAACATGTATTGATTTTAAAACTAAAAAGAAAGCTCAATTTTCAAATAATATGTTGCTATTACTAAATAAGGTGGATCAACATTCCATTCATTTTTTTAAGCATTTTGGAAAGTTAAAATCAAAGTTATAATTATATATAAAATCATATTTTTATGTGTTTGTTTGTTTTACTTTATTATTTATCTTGTATTGTTTTATATTATTTTGTATTATTTTGTATTATTTTGTATTGTTTTATATTATTATTATTGCTGTAATAATATTATTAATAGTAACATCTTTCACTCAGTATGTCTAAACATGAGATAAAATACAACCGTACAAATACCCATAACGACCGTTTGAGCAGCAAATAAAGGTACATAATTAGGATCATAAGACCAAATAGCTAATAGCATACCAATTAAAGAAGAAATACAAACTGATAAATAATATAATGAAGAAACAACGGATTTCAATTCAGGGGAAGCATATTGATAAGAATATTCTAATACTGTAGTTGCCGAAAACACTTCACTTATAGCTAATAATAAATAACCTGGTACTTGATACCATACAGATATTTGATTAACTGGATCTTTAACACCATTTAAATTAGTAAAATCATAATAAGGACCTGTAGAATATACTATTTTTTGTAAAACAGTCATATAGATGAATGCTAAGAAACAAATAAAGAACCCGATTGTAATACGTGTAATTGGACCTAATTTAAACCCAAATTTTCTTAAGATCGGAAATACAAAGAAATCCATAATCGGTATTAATATAATAATTGTTATAGAATTGAATAAATTTAATTGTTCAGCTGATAACCAAGAGGGGGATTCCATAGTTAAACCCATTAATATAAAGGAATCAGATGTATTATAATTTAATGCCCAGTAAATAGAAAAAAATAAAAATACTTTACAAGCATTAAATGTACGTTTTAAATCATCAACAAATTGATTATCAATTTCATTAAATTGATTTTTAGCTTTATCTAACCAATGTTCATACTCTTTACCCTCATTATTCTTTTGATTTCGATTATTTAAACAATATTTCAATACTTTAATCACTTTAATAATTGGATTTCCTTTCAATTCTACTTGTTTATATTTTAAAAATACTTTGCCCATTATGAAAAAGAAATTAGTAAATATAAATATAACACATGGAATTGCAAAGCCAATGGAATAATCAAAAGCTTTAACAACTGGAGGACATACTAAAGGTCCTAATAAAGATCCTACATTAACTGACCAATAAAAGAATCGAAACACTCTTTCTACCGTAAGATCATAACTAATCATTTTATTGGGATTATCAGTTGGTTTATCACCTAGAATTAATATGTTAATATTCTAAACTTATTAACTAAACACTAATAAAATTTACCCAAAGGAATCTGTTCCGCTGTGAAAGTATTAACATTTGCTTTAATACCACCTGCACCCCAAGCCATAAATAAAAAGATAGCTAAACAAAAGCCAGGTAAACCAAAACCAGCTTCTAAAGAAGGACTAATTGCTGATAAAGCCAATAATATTAAACCAACAAAATAAAAGGTAGAAGATAAAATAATGGCTTTAAATTTACCGAGGTAAACATCTGCTACCACAGCTCCAATAATTGTAGTTAAAAAAGATAGGAATTGAAATCCTCGATTAATGGCTGATGCACTCGCTTTACTTTGATCTAATACTTTAGTAAGATAAGGAATAAACATCAAAGTGACTCCATAGTAAGTGAATCGTTCACCAAGTTCAGTAATAATAATAAACCACGCTTGTAATGGGATTTTACCAGGAATATATTCAATGTTATCACTTTGACTATTGTTATCGATAATAACTGAATCCTCCTTTTTTTGGTCAACAATAGTATCCTCTTTTTCTATTTGTTTTAATATTGTTGGATTGGTCATTCTTTATATAAAAATATAGAAAAGAAATTAAAATTTTTTTCTTTATAAAAGATATTAAACTAATTATCTCTTTTTCTCTTTAAATTAATTTTAATCTAAGTTATAATTTTGGGTTTTATTTATACCCTCTTTTTAAATCTTTTTTAAAGCTATTGAATTTTGTACATTTAATAAATTATCATCTTCTATTTTTTAATATCTTGTACTCAATTTGTATCTTAATGGTATCATTTATTTGTTTATTTTTATACTTTCTATTTTTATTCTATTCTTAATTTATAGTTTAAAATTGACTACTTGTTTGCGCACTTTATCATTATCTATTATGTCTATATTTATTATCTCGCTATTAATTTACTAGATGATAAAATAAGATTTTTAAATTGAACCACTATTAATTTATAACAACAAAATATTTTTTTATTCTTAAATCTTTGTTGATATTTTAGTTCATTAGATTTGAAATTTTATGAGTAAAATGGTATCATTTTGAGTCATTATTGATAAAATATTAAGAACTTTCTGTAAAAAATAAAGAGTACAAAAAAATCGTCTCAATATATAAATACAAAAAACATACCAAACTTGACATATTCGTTTTGTTTTATCTTCAGCTTACTTCAACTGCTTCCATCTTAAAATCACTTAAAAAATTATTTAATTTCTCACTTAAAAAAATCCCATTGAAAATTAACTTTCTCACCTTTAAAACCGAAAACTTCATTTTTAGTTTACTAAAAATACCTTAAACATTGAACCCTGAATCTCATGACTTTGAAATAATAAATTTTCAATTTCAATTGAATTTGGAATCAGCTGATTTGAAAAATTCAATGAATTTCAAATTAATGATTATTGAGACCTTAATTTAAAATCATTGCAAAATTTATTATAAAATGTTAAAATTTCAACAAATTGAAATTGTTATTAAAGTTGCTTAATTGATTAAGATTATGGCGTGAAATGCGTTAAGATGCATTGATTTAGTATAATTATTTTAATAATCTTAATATGAGTATGTTTTTTTGGTTTCATTATTTTTTCTATCTTTTAAGCGCTATTTAAGTGGAAAATTGTTAGTAAAATTCTTAAACATAAAAATGCATCCCCAAGTGATGAAGCCAAAGAAAACACCTCCATATGGGGATGTATTTTTGTGTTTAAGAATTTTACTAACAATTTTCCGCTCAAATAGTGCTTAAAAAATGGAAAAAATAATGAAACCAAAAAAAACATCCTCATATAAAGTTCTTATTATAAAGATGTTATACACTGTTATCCGCCATAAACGTAATATATTTAAAATAAAAGTTTCCTATAATATTTTTGTTTTTTTACACTTGCTTCTTTTAATCTTCCTTTATGATATTTTTATTAAATATTATTACAACTTTCAATTTACTTTGATATAACACTAACTTAATCTTTTGTTTTTAAATGAATAAAGTAATCATAAGCTCATTTTAATATTCGAAAATTAAAAATATAAATAAACATAAACATAACTTTTACAATTATAATAATATGGCTACTGTTTATTAGAAAGGCTGAGTTATAGGAAAAGTTTCATATTCAAAGGAAAGAGTTAGAATAAGTTAATAATATGGATCTAATTTCATCCAACTTAACATTGGGTTTTTTCCTAACTCATCATAAAAAGCTACAGGCAAATAAGGATTAATTGGCGCAATTAATAATAAAGGAGTAGTAAATTTATACGTAACCTTTATCATTTCATCATCGTCAGATGCATCAAAGTGATCTGTTTTGATCGTTTTAATGTTTGGGAAAAAAGATAAAAAATAAAGATAAGGATCACTCAAAGGATAAAAGTCTTCAAAATTAATTTTCTTGACAGAGTTACATTTGATTAATTTACGCTTTTCTTTATAGTCACCATATTTATTACAGTAAAACTCTTCAATTAAATCTTTAAGATCGCTATAAGGAAAAGAAAAAGAAACAACTTGTATACTTGGTATTAAAGAAATAGAATTTAGCGACTCTTTTGAGAATTCACTGAAATGAACTTCTTTTAAAGTTGCTAAGTTCGAAAAATTACGGGTAATTGGAGAACTAAATTCAAAATAACCTAAAGAAATGTAATCACTACTTTTGATTGATTCTATAATATTCTCCCCATTTTCATTACTATTATCAAAAATAGTATTATTATTAATTAATAATTCTATACTCTTCAATTGTTTAAGATCACCTAAGTAACTAATTTTAAAATCTATATAGCCTTCAACCTTAAGCTTTAGATTAGAAATGAAACTTATATTAGGATTGACATAGTTATTAACAGTGATAAATGAGAGTGATTTTAAATGTAATGTCCTCAAGTTTTTGAATTCTGTCTTAATAGTATCTAGTCCATGAAGATTTAAAT
Organism: Batkoa obscura; assembly: GCA_030770535.1. Lineage (NCBI taxonomy): Eukaryota > Fungi > Entomophthoromycota > Entomophthoromycetes > Entomophthorales > Batkoaceae > Batkoa > Batkoa obscura. Next base: position 325,522 of record JASVEC010000029.1, read on the forward strand.
TATATATAGAATACAGAGTTAGTGACTTTAATTTATCTGGGTTCAAATGTTTAATAAAATCTTCAACAATTATTTCATCCTTAAAAACTTCAAAAACTTCAACTTGATTTAAATAATCATTAAATATCACAAATTCTTCTGTGGGTTCCGAAAAACACATTACTATTTTTTTTAATTTAGGTAGTTTAGCTTTGATTGGGAATTTGTTATCATGATCATATAAACTCTCATAATTTACAGATCTTATGTTTGAACAAGAGTTTAAATACTTAAGGATGCTTTCGTCTATATTTATATGCTTCATTGATAATCCGTTAGTTTCAATAAATTCTTGTTGGTAATTTTTATAGCTAATAAATTGATCATAAACTGAATAAGTTAAGTTGTATCTAATAACACTTTTTGTCACCCTTAATAAGCATTTGTTTAACAAGCACAAATCAAACAATTCCACTGGGTGTAATAATTTGAATATATTTTCCAATAAGTCGTCTGGTAATTGATCAAGCTTTAATCCCATTGTAAATGAAAGACAAACATAAAAAAGTTAAGAGTAACGTTTCTATAAAAAATTAAAAATTAAATTTACATTATTTGTCTTTTATTTTTTTAAATTTTAAAGTCAGAATCTATTATCATTGGTTAAACAAATGCAGATATTTGTAAAAATTGGGTTTGCATGACGTCCCAAAACAATAATTAATGTTCTAAATGCTACCAACATATTAGAAATTTATTTAATATTATACATATTAAGTATTTGAAATAATAAGATTAATATATCCAACTTTTTGTTATATTTTCGATGCATAGAATTACTGCATATTTGTTTCTTTTGCCAGGCAGTTACAAGATATAATTACTATAAAAGCATATAAAAGTTGAGCCATAAATTTATAAATTAAGTAATAAGAGAAAGTTTGTGAAATAGATCAAGGTGGTGTAAGTCTAATTTTGGATAAATTGGATTGGCTAAGTATCTTATTATTTAAGATGAAAATAGGACTGCAGTTAAACACATTATCTAAAAAAATACACATTTTACTACTACCTTTTCTAATCTCATTGATATTCAATTGGTGGAATAATGAAATTTAATGTTTTATATTATTTTTAATAGATACGTTTTTTGGGTTTATTTATAAACTGTTGTATTGAAATGTATTTTTTTGTTTAAAAATTTTACTAATAGCTTTTCCACTCAAATAGCACTTAAAAGATAAAAAAAGTGATAAAACCAAAAAAAACACCCCCGTATACTAATTTTTTACTAAGCTAGCAATAGTCAAATTAAAGTAGAATGAAAGAATCAGAGTTTTGATGAATTGATATTTTGGGCCTAAATTTCGTCCAACTTAACATAAGAGTACTATCTAATTACTCATGACAAACTATGGGAGAGCATTAATAAGTACAATTGATAATAAAGGGTTAATGAGTTTGTAACTAATTTTTGGTGTCTTATCCTTGTCAGATGTACTAAGGCATCTCATCCTATTTTGGTTACTTTAAGGTTTGGAAAAAACAAAAACAAAAATGATTAGTAATGAATCAGTAAAAATTATCTATATTAATTTGCTTGACAGAGTTGCATTTGATTGATTGACGTTTTTGTTTTGTTTACGATGAAATTCATTGATTGTTTTTCTAATACTACTGTTCAAAAAAGTTAGATTGATGATTTGAATGCTTGGTATTGAAGGAATTGTGATTTTTCAAAACTATTGACATTAAAAGAAGTCCATTTCCGTGATTTTTCAACAGAATCCTTAAATACAAGTAATCGGATATTTTATACTAAAACAACCTAAGCAAATACTATTGACATTTTTAACTGAGCCTACAATATTCTGTTCGTTTCTATGATTATTATTACCAAAAAATCCCGATTAAAGTATATTAATTTTATACTCTTTAATTGTTTGAGATCACCTAAAACAATCGAGTTGAAAATCGATATTTCTTTTAACTTTTAGCTCCAAATCTGAAATGAACTTTATATCAGAACTTATATTATTGGTAGCCGAAATGAATGGGTCTGACTTCAGATGCAGTGTCTTTGATTTCTTGAAATTCGCCTTAATAGTATTTAATCCCTCAAGATTAAGATCATTTATAGAAGCAACTATAAACGGTTTTGATTTATCTGGGTTCAAACGCTCAATGATGACTTTAATCGTTAAGTCATAGTTAGAAACTTCAAGTACTTCAAGTACTTCAAGTTGATTTAAATAGTTATCAAATAACCTAAATGTTGGCGCGCCTTCTAAAAATGTATAGTTAATTTTTTTGACTTAGGTAGTTTAGGTAATTTATCTAATTTCAGTGATTCATAATTTATTCCACGATTGGAATTATTGTTAGGATAGATAATATCCCAGCTATCCCAGCTATTCCAGTTATAATGGATACATTTACCATATATGATATAGCAATATATATTTTCATGATGTATATATCTAAAGTTTGGACAGTAATATAAATACTTTAAAGTGTCACAATCTACATACAGGTATTTGTTGATAGTCTTTTATCTTTGATAAATTCTTCCTGATAATTTGTGTACTTTTTTAATTCATTATAAGCACAATAAGTTAAGTTATACTTATAATGCTTTTGGTCACTCTTGATAAACACTTATTTAGTAAGCATAAGTTGAATAACTCAACTAGATGTAATAGTTTAAATATCTCTTCCAACAAGTCACCTGGGAATTAATCAATTTTTATTCCTATTTTGAACAAAAATCAATAAAAAAGAATGATAAGATAAGATAAGTTTTTTTCTTTTTTGATTTTTTTGATTCTTGATCATAAAATTATTGTTCATTATTATTGGTTAAATGAATCCAACCAAGCATTTATCAAAATTGAGCTTAAATGATGTTGCAAAATGTTAACTATACTAAAGACTATAACTTCAGTTGAAACTTGTAAATCGTAGTAATCACTATAATAAATAATATCTGGACAATATTGATGTATGTTAGCGATATTCGAGTGTACTTAAGCAAATGTGAAATTCATTAAATGGCTTGAAAGATATCAAGAAACCAGCGTTTATATATAGCCTACCAGTAACATTATAAAATTATAGTTTTATACAAATATTTAAGCTATATAAATTGTAAAAATACACATGGGTAAGTTTAAAAGCTTGATTAAAATTAAAGGAATTATATTTTTTTGTCCATTTCTTATGTAATATAAAATTTAATAAAATACTACATAAATACTGAACAAATTTTGGACCTTGGATTTAAACTACCTTATATTTATATTTGAATTATTATGTTTTTTCTCTCAAGCTAGTTAATATAAAAGCATGGTACTAGTCAAATAAGTAAAAAAAAATATCGTTTTGTTAACACATCTTGACCATCTACTTCAAATATAGTCTTGCAATAAATACTCTATTTAAAAATCTAGTTGTTAAATAATTAATAGGTTACTACCTGATCTCTCAACATACATTTTGGGTAATAGGAGATTTATTTTTTGTATATTAATAGTCAAAAAAATTCCCAATATCAAAGGTTTGCTCTTGAACAAGATTGTTTAAATTTAGAATACTTAACTTTAGTAACAGGACTATCAACAATTAAACTCAAAACTCAAAACTCAAAACTCAAAACTCAAAACTCAAAACTTTAGCGTATAATTGAAAGATTAAAAATAATCTGATAAAATTTTATTTACCTTTCAAATTATTAAAATTAAAATAAAGCTTTTCATATCATAAGCAATGTTAATAAAGTAAATACTAATTAATTATATAAAAGTGCAATTGCTTGTTCCTCATTATCATTGAAGATTATGTAGTATGATTAATCACCATAAGTAAATGAATGTTTACGGTGTTTAACTTCTATTTGAGATATCCAAGGTTAACATTTGGAATATAAATTTAGCTTTCAAAAATGATTTTAGTCATTGCTGTTATTCAAAATAATGCTATAATATTACTAATGTTTGAATCAAAACTATAAAAGTATTGAAATTAATGATAGTCAAAATTGATTGTTATTTAGATAGATCCAGTAATAAATAACATTGAAATCAATTCTATTGAATTACTTTCTTGGCTCAGATTTTTTAGAGTTGTTTGAATTGGTCTTTGAGCGTGCTAACAATCGTTGAGGTTGTCTATTGACATTCGTTTGACGATTAAATGTAGTTGAACGAATTGGACCTCCAGTACCTCCAGTAGTTCGAACTGGTTGAACTGATTGAACTGGTTGAACTGATTGAACTGATTGAACTGATTGAACTAGTTGAACTAGCTTTGATCCATTTTTCAAATTTGAATCCTTACGAATAATACCCTTTTTTTCACTCAATTTTTCTCCACCTGATTGAACAGTAGTAACACTTGATTCTGATTTTTCTTCTTTAACTTGAGGAATTTCATTGATATCAGTTACTACATAATCCTCAGGATTAATTAAAGGCCATTCTTTTGGATATTCTTCAGTATTGATGTTAAATTGATCTGGATTAGTAGTTTCGATCTAAAATATTTAATTTAATTTAATAAATTGTTATTAAATAGTATAATTTAAAATTACTGTAAATTGCTCATTTACAAAAGTAGTTGTAAGATTGAGATTTGTGTTATTAAGTTCACTGAGTTTTGTAATTTCTGGAAGTACAGATTCATCAACATGTGCTTTTACAAGTTCAACTAAATTATCTTTACTCTTACTTACTGAGTCATTGAGATGTGACATTGAAGTAATATGATTAAATTGTAGATTTTCTAGAGCTGAAGTCATTGTTTCTGAATGTTCTTCTAATGCCTTATTTCCATTACCAACATGAAAATGACAAGTGTTCATTTCATTGTTGTATTGGTTTTCGTTCTTAATCATTACTTGTTTCATTTCCTTATGAGATTTATTAATGGTATTTTTGTTACTATTAGTCAAATTGGTAATGTTGTTTGAGTATTTTAAAGAGGCTATACGATACTTATCAAGGGTCATGGAAGCATCTTCTAAAAATAAACTCTGTTTCTTGTTCTCTTTTTGATAATTAACATTGGATTTTTCTAATGATTGGGTAAACTTTGTGTAAACATTTTCCTCATATGCCTCTCTTGAGTGTAACATACTTAAATGCTTATCCATAGCATTAGAAAGGTTACTATGGTGATAGGAAGAGTATTCTTTGAGAGAATTTTCCATAGTAGAAATTACTTTGGCTCTTTGTAAAGCTTCCGATTCTTTAACATCTTTTAATAATCTCTCAGACCATTCATATTGAGCTCTTAGTTTTTGTACTTCGCTTTCACGTTCCTTTTTCAATTCCTCCATTTGACTATCATACTCCTCAGTTTTTTTTTCAAGTAATGAAGTATATTCTTGTTTCATATTATTAACTTTACCAGTAAATTCATTCCCTAAAGTTTCGATTTGATGACTAAAATCATTGTTATTCTGATCAATTGTAATTGAAAATTTATCTAAAGTATTACAGGTAAATAAAGTCTGTTTTTCAATTAAGCTAGTAAATTCATTGAAACAAGTTGCAAGGCTTTGAACTGATGATTTGATAAACCCAAAATTATCTTCAAGTCTATCTTTATTGGTTGATGTTAAAGCATTGAGTTTCTCAAAAGAACTCTTAATATTACTAGTAACATCTGATGACTTTATTATAAGTGAACTCATTAATGCATCTGATACACTATTAATTCTATTTTTAAGTTCAAGATTGGATTTAGATATTTGTTCTAACCTTGAGTTTGATTCCTTAAATTTAAAAGAAGTATTAGATACTAACTCATTAGCGAATTTCATATTAGTTTCAGCAACCTTATACTTATCACTAACAACTTTAAATAAGTCTTGTAATTGTTTACTTTTCGCAGTAGTAGCATTTAGTAAATCTCTAGCTACTTTATCTAATTGGACTTCACTCGATAGATAAGCATCATTTTGTCTCTTTAAAGTTTCGATCTTTAATAAAGCTTCCTCAAGTTTCTTATTGCTGGTTTCTAAATGAACTTTAGTTGTTTCAAGTTCATTAGTTTTCTCGTTAAGTTCATTATCCTTCAAAATCAATTCTTTTTTATTCTCTTCAAATTTATTGCTAAGATCTGAATTTATTTGTTGTAATTCATTAATTTCTGAGTTCAATCTTTTAGTTTCAAATTCCAATTCTTTAGATCCATTAGTTAACTTTTCATAAACATCATTAGCTAAATACGCTCCATCTTTATCCCGTTGTGCCTTTAAACTGGCTGCCATTTTTTGATATTCTGTTTTATATTCCAAATAGAGAGCAGCTTCACCAAGGGAAATGTTAGCTCTAGGTCTATTTTTGATAGACATTGCTTGTGAAGCATATTTAATTGTATTGATACTTTCTTTTAAATCATTTTCAAGTAAAGAAACAGTTGCTATCATACGTGTTTTTGTGCCACCACCTAACGAATCTTCAAGGATACGTGTCAATTTGGAATTTCTAAATGTTAAACCTCCAGTTGAATTAGAGTTCAATTTAGAAGAGCTTCTATCAGAAAGATCTTTTATAATTTGACCTAAAGTAAGTAAAGAACGATTGATTTTACCAGCTTCAGCTGCTTGAGCTTTTTCAGCACCTGACCTTGAAATATCCTCGGATCCAGCAAGATCTACAAGATGTAATTTACCTGTCGTGAAATACTTTTCATCACCATTTTTTGAATTGATTTTAATTTTAAGAGTATATATACAATGAGAACGACTTGAGCTTTTATTAAGCTTTGTTGAAGCAGTATGACGCATGGCTGCTCCTTTTTCTAATAAAGCAACACCTTCAGATGGATTAGTAATTACTGTTTCTGCTAATCCTTTGATAACAAGATCCTTTTCAAGTCCTTTAATAAGAATAAGTTTAGATAACTCAGTACCTGGTTCATTTGCACCAAGAAGGTCATAAACCTCCTCATTATAAATTTCAATCATAGAAACTTTTATCAATGACATGTTTTCTTTATCTGATTCAAGTTTCTCAAATATTTCATATAAAGTTCTTGGTATAATACCTGAGTTACCTGATGGCATAAATTGTACTTCATCCAATTTTCCTTCCATAGTATGAGTCTTTCCTGTACCAGTTTGACCATAAGCAAAGAGTGTACAACTATATCCTGATAATACTTCATCAATCATTGGTGAAACTATTTCATCATAAACTGCTTTTTGTGAGGCTGCAGGGCCAAACACTCGATTAAAAGAGTAAGGTCTAGTCACATAACGCTCAGAAGTTCCTTCTTTATAACTGACTTCATTATTTTCTTCAGAAGCTTCAATGCCTATTTTTTTACCAACTAAAACACTTTCTGGACCACGACAACGAATGTAAACTTGAATAGGACAATCAATTGGTGTATCTTTTTCTGGTTCATTCTTACGTTTTTTAAGAGCAGGTGGAGGTATACTTGAATCTAAGGACTTAACTTTATTTTCTAATTTTCTATTAAAACTATTGGTTTGTGGAATGGACATTTTGAGATAAAGTTTATAAATAATTAATCTTTGAAAGATTCGAACATAGAACAAAATTCTCTATTGAAAATGTAAAAATAAACTATTGTTTGTCTGTCTCTTTAATTGGCCAAAAGTTAAATTGGGCTACAAATCATTGAGGTTGTAAATTTATGGGAACAAAATTTAATTCTGCAATTTACTCAATGCTACTCTAACTTAATTTTTTCTTATTTTCTAATTGGTTACGTATCCCTTCCGAAATCTATCCCTTGCTTAAATATTGTACTTTGTTAAAAAAAACATAAAGACATAATAATGGATGCATTTGTTAGTATTATTGTTTAATTCACAGAAAAAATCGATGATATGGGGATGTATTTTTTTGTTTAAGAACTTTACTAACAATTTTTCCGCTCAAATAGCGCTCAAAAAATGGAAAAAGTAATGAAACCAAAAAAACACCCCCATATTTAGCTAAAAATAAGAATAAAAATCCAAGTAATCAACAAGCTTTAGATTAAACTTAATAACTATAATAGTTTTATTAATAAATGTTGTATAAAAAATAATATTGAAATATTAAAAAAATAATAATAATAAGTATTTTGACAGGAAAAAACAGATTGCCATTAATCAAAATCCCTTTTAATGGTGATTTTTATATAAATCATGTATTAAGACCATTTATTAAGAAATATTTACCTATTTTATATCTTAACAAATTGTTTAAAGTCTTTATATCTACAATAAAGCTAATTCTCATATTCGTAGAAAAGTGCAAAAGTATGCTTTAAATATTAAAAGGAAATATGATATTACTATATTTCTAAAGGTGGTATCCCTGTAAAATCCCCAGATCCTAGCACTTTTGGTTTTATTATATAGGGATGTATTTTTGTGTTTAAGAATTTTACTAACAATTTTCCATTCAAATAGCGCTTAAAAGATGGAAAAAGTGAAGCTAAAAAAACACCCCTCTATATAAATCATAAATAGGTCATTTAGAAATACCTTCAAAGTAACATATCAGTTTAAAAAGCCATAACAAAAACGTAAGTAAGGACATTTATTGTCTTTTTGCGGCACTACTTAATAATATAGCAAAAAAATTTAAGATACATCGATAAAGGGTCTGAATATTATATTGTCTTTTAAAATCAATAACCTCACTGTAGTGGGTTCATATTTAAATAAGATTTATAACATCAAACTTAATTTTTAATAAAAAATTTCTTCAATCAATTGTTATACAAGATTTAAAAATTACTTTATTTAATACTATTAATTAATCAAATACTTTTGTTTTATTTATTGAGATTTGAATATGATATTGAAAAATAAACAGCCAGTTAAAGCACTGAATAAAAATACTAAGCAATTAATAAAAAGTATAAGTATTTTGTTAAAAATAAAACTCGAAATACCCCCACTTTGAACTGTATTTAATTTATTAAACAATAATTTATTTAACCATAACGTACTTTAGTAACAATATTTTCATGGTCGATATGAACATTAAGTCTATCTTCAACAAAGTCCATAGTGCTCATACTATCTGGTTTTAAAACTCGATGTTTATCTGGTAAATCTTGTTTAGTGACCTGAAGGAAAGTCAGTATAAATAAAATTTAGTCTATATGAAGACATACCTGGTTATTACCGCTACTTACGCTTTCTCCTTCATTAAATTTTCTACCAACTAATTTAGCTTCCCAATGTTCAATGTTTTGCATTTTTTGAATGTTTCTTGTTATAACTCTTTAAATTGTAGTTTAAGTTATACTCTATTGTATAAATATATAAATTGTGTTTACTTTAAATAACTTAGTTTATTATTATTTTGTTTAAAAAGATAACTCATTTTTATTCTCATTTTATTTCCTATGTTTAAGCATTTTTTATATTAAGACGTCATTAGTTGATCATTAAAATTTAGCATTATTGCTATTTTGAGAAATTCAAGTATTAGAATTTAAAATATTAAAAAATGGAGTTATAAGAAAAACAATACTAAAATTTATTAAAAACAAAAAAACATATAAGAATAAGCTTTAAATTATATGCAACAAATTATCGGTTATTCCAACAACGATTAGTAGATATAAGAACATTTATAACAAATAAGAGTCTATATTTTAATATTTATAAAAAAAAATGGTTTTACGGAAGATTTTTCCTCTTATTTCAATTATTCGATCTTATCATATAAACAATAGCAAGTCTTATACCGACTATTATACAATACTCTGTATTAATTATTGTAGCCTTGTATGTTTACGATTCCATATTTGGTCTCGTTAGTGTGAGTATGTATTTGTTGTTAGCAATAGCAATCATATACACAATAGAATAATTATATAATTATCTAAAGCCAAAAAAAAATAGCGTAGTATCACAAGGCGAGAGCACGTTGATTTTCAAGCGTATAGTTCCATGTATCGCAGTATTTGATGCTTATAAACTTATTTTTAAAAAAATTGGATTTAAAAGCCTTATTACCTCACTTCTATTAACTACATATACAGCTCAGGCTTTGGATTATCATTTGAAACAAATGACAGAAAAGTGTCTCTATCTTTCAAAATGAAATGGTGATGGCATTAAAGTAATATTGCTTTTTTTAATAAAGTTGATGATTTAATCAAATGTAAAAGTGTACACATACTCCACTGAAAATAACGTTATTTAGTTATTTTTTTTTAACCTTGAAAGATAAAAACTCAAATGCTATTTATTTCATGATAATCAAATGGGGATGCTTTTTTTGTTTTCATCACTTTTTCCATTTTTAAGCGTTGTTTGAGCGAAGATTGTTAGTAAAATTGTTAAATAAAAAAACACATCCTCCCAAATTTCTAATAGTTTTGGTTTTAATGCCCAAGTTTTAATATAAGTTTGGTGCCGTTTTCCAATATTTGTTATAAATAAATACTAAGCTGGATTATAAGGTTTGTTCATTTTTCGTATATAGCAGTGGAAGAGCTTCTTTAATCTAAAAAGCAATAAAGTGGTTAAAAGGATAGACTCTGTAAACTGGAAAATAAAATCAAAAATTATTATTACATTGAAACATAATTTGTTAAGTAAACTCACCGTAAAAATTCAAAGCTAAATACAAATCGACTGTAATATACTACCTGGTAGGTGGGATATTACGGTTAACTTAGACATCCAAACAATTTTACAATAGAGTTTGATACGTAAATTTATTAAAAACTAAAATTTACACAAGAGCAAATGGAATTATAGAGCTAATTTAGGTTCGGATGTGCAGTGTCTAGTGATAGTTTCCAGCCAATATTTTGTTGGAGGTTTCTAAATACAGGTTGTTTTTAGCTTTTGGGGACAATTAAAAAATTCAATAAAAAAAATCAAAAAAATAGATAAACAAAATAGCCTATACAATTTAAGCTGGGTTTGTCAATAGGGAACTCGTCAAAATCAGAAGTTGGTTCCAAATTGCATTATATTTTGAAATCAACTTCTGTTTTGATGAGTCCCCTAATAAAAATTTAAAGTATTTAATGCTAAAGCAATTATATACAAAAAATATAAGTCTTTTTTTCCAAAATTCAAAAACATACAGCTTATATAATGAATATCAAAAACTATTGTTGCTTCTTTTTATCTTAGGTATTTTATTTCAATAAACTTTCATGTTTAAAATTTTTAGTTTAGTATTAGTTCCTTACTAAAATTTGTGTAGTTAAATGTGCTTTTTTTTACAAAGCTTAGTGCAAATTTTAATTTTTTCCGCATTTATACAACTAAAATGAAACTTTTGATACATCCATTTTTCTATTTTAGTAACTATACTTCTTGGAAAATAGTATGCCACATTATTTAGACATACCAGATTACAAAAACCAGCTTTTTCTCTAGTTACTTCGTTTGATTATATTAATATACTAAATACTGCACTAAATATCGCATAATACTCTGTGTTTGAAATTATGGCCTTATATGCTTATAACTTCGTTTTTGATCTTCTTGGTATAGGCACATCTTTATTTCCAGTAATAGCAACTAACCTTACAACAGAAGTCTTGTGGTATCTTTTGGAAACAGAAATAAGTAATCTAGGAGGGCAAAATTGGTCTATATAAAGCATATTCCTCATACAATTGGTTCTTCATTTACCAGTATCCCTTGTCTGTGAGTACGTTTTTAAGCAAATTGAACATAAAAACTATTGTGCTTTATTTCTCGTCAGTATGTATGCAACAGCAATTATTAGTAATCGTTTAAGAAAAATGATATAAAGTATCTGAATCTTCCATTTGATAATGATATTAAAATTAGAATATCTTCTTGTTAAAGTATTTAATTAGATAATAAAGATGACTTAGCCATTGTGAAAGTTTGATACTCAATGGTTGGAGTTAAAAGCAGTCCTTGCTTGATTAACTTGCCTTGAGTCGAACGGTCTTAGCTTATATAACTAAGATAGACTTAAATTAATAGGAATAATACGTAATACGCTACGAATTATGTGAAATAAATATAATAGAAGATACTACTGTAAAATCTATGTAAGATGTTGTCAGAAAGACTTGATGACTTTATTAATAATACAATATCAGGGAGTAATTCAATTAAAAAAGCTTCGAGTTATCATGTTGAAGAATCTCTTTTATACTTCAAAAAGTACGGATATCAAAACGAGAGGATATCATTCTTTGCAATATGAAGTTAGAAATCCTCACAACAAATCAAAACAAGGAACTCTGGATTGATTATACCACATGGTTCGCGGTTAAATTGATTACAAGACTACAACTAGTTTTGTAAACAAGTTCAATGATTACTATCTTCTAATTAATCCGAGAGCTGATAAAGCAATACTTCACACCATCAAACTAGCTTTGTAGATATTTTTAAAAATGCTTTTTATTTAATAATCCAAGTTTATGAAGATTATTTGTTCCTTTTTTAATATTTATTATAAACTGTATTATATTGACTTATGAAGGTTTTATTCATTTCATATACACAACAGTGAAAACCTTTTTGAATGAAAGTAGCAATAATGTGATTATACAGATAAGCTCTAAGACTTCAAAAATAGATCAAAAATTAACAGTGAGATATAATTTTTTGACTAATCTTACTATAAATATTTGTAACCAAAATCGATCCAATCATAGTATCTCATCCGTTGGTGCGATATTACGATAGATTCTAACATCCAAGCAATTCTATGAACGAGCATAGTTCGTAAATTCGTTAAAAAAGTAAAAAGTAATACTGGAGTAGGTTGGATTAATACGCAGTAAGATACCTATTCTAGTAGTTATTAATGGCTTAAGAACATTTTGATAATTGAAAATCAATGCTTATTTATATTAAAAATGTGGCTTTACAAAAGACTTTACCTCACAATTCCATTTAATAAACTTATTGTAAAACAATGGCTAATATTACACCAACCATTATACAGTTTTCTGTAGTCCTTATAGCAGGTTCATATATATATGGCTACTTTAATGATCCCTTTGGTCAAACTATGTACTTATTCCCGGTAATAGTAGTCATCTACATGATAGAACGCATAAGGAGCTACCTAAAGTCAAAAGCAAACGATGGAACAGTGCTAGGCGGGGTTATATCGATTTTCAAACATATGGTTCTTTTTATAGCAGTATCTGATGTTTATAGCTTTATTTTTAAAAAAATTGGGTTTTGCAGCTTTCCCACATCACTCCTATTAACTATGTATACTACACAAGCTTTAAACCATTATTTAAAAAAAACGACAGAGAAACACCCTTATTTTTCAAGGTGGTAATGGGCTAAAAAATACATTTGAATAAAATTAGCACTTTCATAGATATGTATATATACAGTTTATTAAATAAAGCTATTTGTTTTATTTTTTGAAAATTGCTTTGTTGAATATTTAAAATTAATTAGCTTCATAACACACTTTTTTGATCTTTATCATAATGAAATATTATTATTATACTTTTATTCGTCTTTTGTAAATATCAGTATAAGTCTCTCTGAGTAAAAAAATAGTAAAATGTTTGTAGAGATAAGCTTTGGAAATTCAAAAACAATAAAAATTTTGTCTATTGAAATGAAACTTGTTAAGTAAACTCATTGTGTATATTTCAAATTAAACATTTATCAAATAAAATAAATATGAGTATGTGAATAATTTAAGCCTTATTGTTTTTAATAAATTCAATCCCTTTTTCAATCTTACTACTTAATTCATTCATATTAACTTCCAACTCATTTAATCGCGTTTCGTTTGTACTATCAGTTGAAAAGGAAGATATATTAGAGTTCAAATTTTGTTTCAAGTTTAAATAACCTAGTACTGGGGCAATGTCATCTATGATAAGAAATTAATTAATTTGCTATAAGACTCTCTTCGATAAAATGAATAAAACTCTATACTGCTACCTATTTTTCATTACCTGTTTTTTCAATATTTGAGTACGTTTTGTCATTTATTATTATTTCATTCAAGTCTTCTAATATTGAATTAAATTGTATATTTGATACTTTGTCCATTCTCTTTTAAAAGTTGAACTTAATTTTTAGATATTGAAATTTTAAGTTCCATGTTAGACAAATTTTGAGTTTCTGAAATTACAATTTTCTATGATTTGGTATTGAGCTAGAATTTTTACAGTTATTCTTATATCCTCTGGCTAACATACCTTTCAATTGGCTTCTTCAAAATTAGCTTCTCTCTATATAGAATCTATTTAATAAATCATAATATGAGTATAAAAAACAAAAATTTAGTTTAATTAATAAAGAAGTTAAAACAAAAAACAGTTTAGAAGAGAGAGGAAGGGGTACTACAGAATGAAGTTAAACACAAAAATAGTAACAAGTTAAGCTCTTTTAGTTTCAAACTTTAGTTTTAAAGGCTATAAAAATGATTCATTTCAACAAAAATTGGACGATTCATTAAGCTCTCTCAAATACAATGCATCTAAGGATATAGAATGAATATACAAAAAAATGTTAACAATGTTAAGCTCCTTCGGGATTTTAAAAAACAATATTACAAAAAAGAAGAGAAACAAGTCCTTTTAACACATTCATTCATCTTCTTCGTCCTCTAATGTATTTTGATATTCGATTGATTTTCTATATAAATCTACTATTTCTAATGCTGGACTTCTTCGTTTTAAAAATTTATTCTAAAAATGTTTTATTAATAGATGTTTTTTTAAATACATCAATTTAGCTTACTTCCAAAAGTTCTGAAGCACTTGACCTTTTTTCTGGATCACATATCAAGGCGCTATAAAGTAGTTGTTTGAACTCTAAACTCCAATCATAAGGATCCTCTAACTGTGGTGGAACTCCAGATAAAATGGATTCTTTTGCCTAAATTAATTGAATATTAAAAATAATTTTCAAAAAAAATCAAATATTACCGTAACAGCATCTAGTCCCATTAATGGTGGTCCACCTTCTGCCATTTCTAATAATAAAATACCAAAACTCCAACTGTCAGTCTAAAATAACGAATAATCTAATTTCTGCCGACTAATTAAATAATTATAAGGCTTACTTTGTGATTATAACGATCTCCTTTTATCATTTCTGGTGACATCCAATATAAAACCCCAATAGATTCATTTGGTTGAGCTATTCCTTGTTTAAAATCACATGCTTTAGCAAAATCAGCTTAAAATTTAGGTTAGCATTTATTTTATTGGCTAATACAACTAAAATACCTAATTTGATTTGTCCGTTAGAATTGATGAGGATATTATCACTCATAATATCACGATGAATACGATTTAGCTTTTCTAAAAATGAAAGCGCGCATAAAATATCATAAGAAATCCTAGCAATTTGATATTCGTTCATTCGTATCTCTGGATAAGATGAAATTATATCCGTTAGTGGTCCCATATCCATATATTCCATCACCATCTACATAAAATTATAAACTCGTTTACTATACATAGAATATAAAAACTTTACCCATAATGAAGCATCATTTATATAACAGCCATCGAAGAATAAAAGGTTAGGGTGATTGTTAGTTTTCATCATAAATAATTCGTTTTTTAAAGTTTCTAATTTTTGTTTCATGTCTTTTTTGATTATTTTAATCGCAACCTATAATTTCAAATTAATAACATTAATTTAAAATTTACATTTCATTACTTTTTTCCCAGTTTTGCTATCAATCGCTTTATGTACATCCCCTGATTCTCCTTCAGCTATTGCTTCAATTTCGCTAAATTTAGTACTTGGTTCAATAACATCAACCACATAGTCCCTTAACTGATAATCATCAACAAAGTGAGGTGTTAAAGGTCCTACTGAACTTAAAGAATCACGCGGGCTTGAGGTTGAAAATCGATCTGAGTATGATGTAAGTGCTTTTAAAGGCTGCGGTATTTCTAATGATTCTCTTTGAGCCTTATCCAAAGCCATTTCTAAAAGAGAAGGTTCTCTACTTTGATTAAACACTTCTTCTTGATAAACCGATCGTCTTTTAGTCAAACTTGAGATTGAATTCAAACTAACTCTACGAGTTGCCTTTGCTGTAGAATAGCGAACTGAAGCTCTGTTGAAGTCAAATCCTTTATCATCCATTAATTTATCTGGGTAAGAAGACGGCATAAGTGAAATGCCACTTTCTGCAAACTTATCAAGCCAATCTTTAGGTATACCAATAGCAGATGGTGTGCCTGAAGAAAAATTTATTGACATTTCATGTTTCACTCCATAAGGAGTTCCAATTGAAACAGGATTTTCTCCAGTCCTAGGATAAACTTCTGGGATTTTAGGTACTAAGTTAGGATCAATATAACGAGTATTTAAAAGATCCTCATGTGGAACTCTTGATTGCCAAACATCTGGGACGCCCTAAAAAATTAATATTGTATAATAATAATTCTTAAAGCTCTATTTACCATAAATCTTCCAGAGTCTCCGTTATACTCAATATGTATACCATGTTCGAAATTGGTCGGACCACCTATTGAAATAGACTGACTATTTGGATCTTGGACCAATTCAGGTATAGCCTTTTCTTTTAATCCTTTGCCTTTAAATATACGTGAGGGAGATTGAAGTATATTGTACATCCATCCAGACATGGCTGGTTTTCCGTTTTGTTTTGAGGTTGAGCCAAGCATAAAAAAGCAAAGGTAAAATCGTGAATAAAGTACTGAATCAAAGATAAAATAAAATTATTGAATCTTCAATTATGTAGTTTACTAGTTATAATAATTAATAAAGTAAATTTTATCGAACACTTAATAAAACTTTTCTTTAATTTTAAACATTTAATTATAGAAATTATCTTTATTAAGAAATATGCGGGAGAGGGAAAATAAAATTGGCCAATCAAACCACATTCGCCTGGTAAGCAGTAAATCCCCTTAAAACTCTTTAAAAAAATCAACTAATAGATCGATAAAAATGATCTTAAAAGCCATTAGAAGTGAAATAAATAAGGTTTTAAGTAATAGCAATGATGATTTTAATAAATTATAGTATATTTTACAATTATATATTAAAGTAAGACTCTGATATCTTTAATAATAACCTTTATTCTCCTTTTCTCAAAATAAACAAAAATCTTGAATTTTATTTTTAAATTAAGAACCGTTGAATACAAAAAATTAGAACAAATTCTTAAATTAATCTGAAATTCCAAGCTTTATTATTTGTTAAAAAATAATACTGGCAAGTTTTGATGATTGGACTTTGACTATGAGATGAACTTTCTAAGTTTACTTATTCTTATTTTAATTGCTATTACAATGGAATTTAGTATTAATAGTATAGTTATCGTAATAAAATAACATTAATCATTATGCTTTGATACTATTAAAAGCGCTATCAAATATAAAATATACACTAAATTGAAAAATACAGCATACAATTCAAGTTTGTTTAAAAATCTTAAAGCTTTAAAGATTTACTGGTAAAATCTGTAACAAGGATTCGGGATAAATCTGAATTTTAAAGTTTCGTTTAAAATTTCATCTGGTGTTTCTATAAATAACTTTCTTAAAATAGAATTTTATTGAGTATTTGTAAAATTTTATTAAAATTTAAAAAAAAATTAATAGTAGCTAAATCATTCAAAAACATATTTTTTAATTTCAAAATATAATGCTTTTACTACGTTTTATTATAGTATACTAGTTTTTGAAGCAATTTTTGTACTTGGACTATATTATATAGAGGAACTTATGTTATTTATATATCACACTAAAGCTTATTAGTCTAACAAGGTATATAAGGTACATTTATTAAAAAGATTGATAGCTTTTAAATCAAAACTGAGAATAATATACTGGCTTTTTAATTTTCAATAAGAACCCTTGAGCTTCTTTTATCAAATGGGAAAATATTGTCAATTTTTAAATATTCAATATTGTCAAATTTTTGCTAAAATACAATATTGAAAGCATCTGATAAACAACATAAAATAAGCTCATTTGGGGATATATTTTTGTGTTTAAGAATTTTACTAACAATTTTTCTGCTCAAATAGCGCTTAAAAAATGGAAAAAATAATGAAGCCAAAAAAAAACAGCCCCATTTATTGAAATTAAATTGTCGTTAATGCCTTTTCCTTAATAGCACAAATATCCTTTTTAAGGAGTGATAAGAGAGAAGGTAAATGATAGAGCCATGTTAGATAAGGGACGAGAGTAAAGCCATCAAAAATATCTTATGATAAGTGCCAAAATATTTGTAGTTTTCGACTTTTCATCTTGACTTAAAATTAATGTTTTCGTGGCACTAAGTTTAATTTTATCCGCATGTTTAATAATGATGAGGTTAAGGAATATTTAGAAGAAATCACAAATGCACTTAGTAGCATATGAATTAAATATATTAATATAAGGTGTATCATTAACGTGATTACCCATTAATGTGATATTCAGTAACATACTGGGTGCTCTAACAAATGGGGGTATAGCTTTGTGTTTTTTTCTGAACTTTCAACCTCATATTTAGTTGCTAAAACCGAGATTTAAATTTATATTTACTTTGACCACCACAATCAGTTATTCACTAAATAAAACCCATAATAACCGATCCCAAATTATAGTCAACTAAAATAGTGTGACTGAATATTTTTTTCGAAAAAAAGAGAAATCCAAGATGAGCAACCATTCAGCCTACAATTCACCATTAACTTCTCGTTATGCATCTAAAGAGATGTCTTACAACTTCTCAGATGACAAGAAATTTTCGACTTGGAGAGCTCTTTGGTTAAACTTAGCTACTGCTGAGAAAGAACTTGGTATTGGGGGTATTACTGATGAAATCTTAAAAGAGATGAAAGATAATTTAGTAAGTGAAATATAACATAATTGATAAAATATTGAATCAGTTGTTAGACAAATATTGATTATACAATCGCCGCCGAGGAAGAAAAGCGTAGACGTCACGATGTTATGGCTCACGTACACACTTTTTCGATTGCTTGTCCAAACGCAGCTCCAATCATTCATTTAGGAGCAACCTCATGCTTTGTTACCGATAACGCTGATCTTATTGTTCTAAGAGATGGGTTAGATTTACTTTTATCAAAACTTGTACCTGTTGTTGAGTCCTTAGCCAAATTTTCAGTTGATTATAAAGACTTACCAACCCTTGGATTTACCCACTTTCAACCTGCCCAACTTACCACTGTCGGTAAAAGAGCTACTTTATGGTTACAGGTATTGCGATTGAAATTACAAAAGTAATTGTAAACTATAATTGTTATTTTAGGAACTTTTATGGGATCTTAGAAATATTGGTCGTGCTCGTAATGATCTTAGATTCCGTGGTGTTAAAGGTACTACAGGTACTCAAGGATCTTTCCTTTCACTCTTCCAAGGTGATCATGAAAAGGTAAGCATCATAATATTGGCGATGATTTTTTAATTAAAGGAAATAGGTTGAAAAACTTGACGAATTAGTAACTAAACTTAGTGGTTTTGAAGTACCATATGCTGTTACTGGTCAAACCTATTCCCGTAAAGTAGATATTGATGTTGTCAATTCTTTATCTTCTTTCGGCGCAACTGCTCATAAGATCGCTACTGATATTAGATTACTTGCTAACCTTAAAGAAATTGAAGAGCCATTTGAAAAGGATCAAATTGGCTCTTCTGCTATGGCTTATAAGCGCAATCCTATGCGTTGTGAACGTATATGTGCTTTAAGTAGACATTTAATGACTTTATCTGGTAATACATTAGCCACTGCTAGTGTACAATGGTTAGAACGTACTTTAGATGACTCTGCTAATCGTCGTATCACTTTGGCTGAATCATTTTTAACCGCAGATATTGTACTTACCATCCTTCAAAATGTGATTGAAGGTTTAGTCGTTTACCCACAAGTAATTCAAAGCCGTATCCAACAAGAATTACCATTCATGGCTACTGAAAACATTATCATGGCTATTGTTAAGGCTGGTGGTGACCGTCAAGTATGTCATGAAAAAATTCGAGTACTTTCTCACCAAGCAGCTTACGCTGTTAAAGCAGAAGGTAAACCAAATAACTTGATCCAATTGGTTAAAGAAGATCCTTATTTCGAACCTGTTTGGGCACAGGTAATATATTATTGATTAAGTTTTTCGTTTTTTAACACTTTGATTAGCTTGATGAATTGTTAAGACCATCCACTTTTATTGGACGCGCACCTCAACAAGTGACTTCCTTTATAGAGAAAGAAGTTAAACCTGCTTTAGATAGTTACCCACAATTCGTTGGTAAAAGATTTGATTCCAGTTTAAATGTTTAAAAGAGACATTATAGAGATTTATAAAATGATAAATGGGTGTATACAGCACTTTTTACCTTTATCGGTTTTAATAAGATAGCTTATATTATAAATTTGATTTTATAGTTAATATGACTTTGAAATGTTGGATTAATTAAATTGAACAGTAATTTAGTAGTTAGATTTTATTTCATATAAAAAAGCTTAATTGAAAACAGCTTACTGTATCAATATTTATAATAAATATCAAATATTAAAACATTATTGTTTGTAAAGTCAAAGTAAAATAAAATAATAAAAGATAAACAAATGGGGATATTTTTTTGGTTTCATCACTTTTTCCATCTTTTAAGCGCTATTTGAGCGGAAAAATTAGAAAATTCTTACAAAAAAATGCATCCCTAAATGGTGTTTAGTTAAAATAAAATTTCAAACTATTATTTACTATAAATAATATCTGTTAAAAGTTTAAATACATTGAGAGAATTGAAAATCCAGTGTTTTATTCTTACTTCAACAACACCAATACACTAAAAAAAGCAATTTAAGTTCTCTTTATTTGATTCATTGGTTATAAACGATAGTATATGATATAGAATAACATATGGGGATGTATTTTTATGTTTAAGAATTCTACTAACAATTTTTCCGCTCAAATAGCGCTTAAAAGATGGAAAAAGTGATGAAACCAAAAAAAACATACCTATATATATAAAAATGAAAAAAAATGAAAGGTTAATTTTAATATATTAATGAAAATAAATAAAGTTAAAAAGAATTAACTTTAAACAATGGTTAACGATTTTGAAGTAGATGTATTAATTAAGGATATCTAGCAACAAATTAGCAACAAATTAGCAACAAGCTTCTATTTCATCATAAAGAACTTTAGATGATAAAATATTTAAATTAATTTTAAGGCATATATTTATTTCAATAATATCTTAAAAACATATAGGACTTTAACCCAGATACTAAAATGGCATAATTGATAGCTAATAAGGACCATTATTCCCCCAAATAGGCAAATTACCGATGATTGCATTAATCAAATTTTCATTTCCGTATCTATTTCTATCACGATAGGATTTAGAAAGTTCAATATGAATACCACCACCATTTCTATTTGCCACATTCTTTTCATGAGTTCCAGCTAAATCGCTAACGTCATCCACTTCAATATCATTATTCACATAACGACATGAAGACACGTTATCTTGGTTTTTACAATAAACAACCTTTTCATTATTACCAATGGAATTCTGAATGTCTTTAGCAACCTTTTGGACGTTTTTATAACGACCTCCAACAATCACTTGAATATCACCTCTTCCGGCAAATCCATGCCATGAAACAATGAATTTGGATCTAATAAGGTTTGAAAGTTTAGTTGTATTAAAGATGGTGGCAGTGACATGCATAGCATTTGGATGACAAATTTGCTTTTTAACACAATTTTCTTTAATGGTATCAGGACACCGAGACTTGTTAAACTTTTCGTTAATAACATTCTCAATTTTTTCACAGCAAATATTTTTATTACAGTTATCGGTTCGAATCTTATTACTAGTTTCTCCATTTATACTGCAATTAAAATTATAAAAGCTTGCATTATCGAGTCTGTTATATAACTTGTTTGCAAAGTTGTCTGAGTTTAACTCAATAAAACCCCCATGGATCGCAATTGATGCCACACTTTGACTAGAGATAGTCTCATCCTCACGGATACCAATGAATGGGATGCTTACTTGTCTGGAATTCGGATTAGCTCCGTGGATGGCAAATGACATAGCCTTTTCTTGCCTTGGTTTAGTCTCAATAGTCTCGACTGCAGCGTTAGGATTTGCATTCATAGCATCACCAACATTGGTATAAAAATCAGCAGCAAAAATGGACGATAAGAGTAAATACACATTGAATAGCTTCATCCTTGATAAAAGTTAATTTCAAAAAACATTTTCTACTTTTTATAGTTGACATTCTAAGATTTTTGTTTTATTGGCTATATTAGGATAAATTAATTTTGGAACTATTGGGTTTGACAACCTTTGAACCTACTTTTATTCTTATAACAAAGTATATACATAACTGCAACAAGAACATTCCAATTTTAAGCATTATCCGTAAAATAGCTCTAAATCCCATAGAAAACACAAAGTTATAAAATAGACGTGATGACTTAGAGTCTTGAGATACTATCTAAAGAGTTTTATTTTATTAAAGTAGTGTAAAATGTTAAACTTGCTATCATTAGAATCAAGGGATGCCTCAAAACCACTTTTTAAAAAAGGTAACTCATGAAAGCCATTTTAATCTTGATTATAAAAATTTATGCAGAAAAGTTAAAGTACTATCTTTCTACTTTATATCAAAGCATTTAATCATGAATAGATTTTTTGTTATATATGTAATAATAGAAATATAATCAAGAAGGCCTTTACCTCTTTGAAAAGGCAAGTTTTTAATGATTCCATTAATCTTACCCTTATTTCCGTCCTTACACCTATCACGATAGGATTTAGAGAGCCCAATATGAATACTACTACCATTTCTATTTGTTACATCCTTTTTATGAACTCCAGCCAATTCACCAATATCACCCACTTTGCTGTTGTTATCAACATAATAACAGAAAGGCGTATTTTTTTGGTATTTATAACAAACCACTCTATCATTATAGCCAATAAAATCCTGAATGTTTTTAGCAACCTCTTGTACGTTACAATATCATCCCCTAACAACTACTTGAAAATCTCTTTTTTCGTTAAAGCCATCTGATGAAACAATAAACAGGTTTAATAAATTTTGAAAATTTAGTTATATTAAAAACAGTGGGGTAAATATACATAGCGTTTACTTGACAAACGTCTTTTTTACTACAATATGTTCCAATGGGATCCGAACATTGGGAACTATCAATTTTTCATTTTCATTGCCATCAATATTTTGACAACAGACGCTTTTATACCAATTAGAAGTTCGAATATTTTTACTATCTTCATCACTTAATCTACAATTAAAATGATAAAAAACTCCATTACCAAGTCTATAAAATAGAAGTTTTGCAGTCATCGGAATGTTTTTCAATAGCACCTCCATGGATTGCAATCGACGATACATATACTTGTTCAGGACCTTATATAATCTATTCAATTGCAACAAGAGGATTTGCATATATCGCATCATTGGCACTAGTATAAAAATCACCAGCAAAAACGGATGATAAAAGTAAGGATATTTTAAATAGTTTCATTCTATAAAGTTAAATTTGGTTTAATGAAAGTTGATGTTTCGATTTTTCATACCTCAAGCCTATCAATAATCCCATTTTGATGACTGTGTTAAACTAGATAAGCATTGATTAATTCGAGTCCAATAAGATGTAAACAATTTAGCTGATTTTATATGTAAAAATGAATGTAGTAGCTGTTATTGCTATAGTTAGATTCTGCTTAATTTAAAAAGGTTAAATTGCATAATTTGCGCTTACCTTTACAGTTATTTAACTTTAAATATGCAGTATTTTCTATTAAATTAATTTAAACATGGGTTAGGCATTTTCAATTTTGTATTTGTTAAATAGAAAAATAGAAAAATAGAAAAACAGAAAAACCATCAACAATAAACAGCTATAAATTCAAAATGTCCAATCCATGTTTAAATTAATTTAATAGAAAATACTGCACGTTTAAAATTAAATAGCTGTAAAAGGCTATTTAAAGTTTATTTATTTTACGGCTGTTAAATCTAAAAGTGTACTTAAAATCCTATATTGAAAAAAGGTTCACTGCCATTAAAATATTTTCTAAAACAGATAGATAGTAAAGAACATCATAAGTATAAACATGGAAATTAATAAAAAGGTTAAAAAAAACCCGATATAGTGATACTTTACATCAAGGCATTTTATAATAAACAATGAATTTATTTTTCTTATGCAACCTTAAATATTAGACTAATAAGAGCTATCACTATTACGAATAGGCAAATTATTGATGATTGCATTAATCATCTTCTCATCTCCATCCTTATTTCTATTACGATAGGATCTAGACATTTCAATATGAATACCACCACCATTTCTATTTGCCACATTCTTTTCATGAATTCCAGCCAATTCATCAATATCATCAACTTTACGATTGTCATTTACATAATAACAGTAAGGTGCATTGCCTCTATACTTGCAATAAACTACTTTATTTTTATTACCAATAGAATTTTGAATATCTCCAGCAACCTTTTGGATGTCATCATAACGACCTCCAACAATCACTTGAATATCACCTCTTTCGGCAAACCCATGCCATGAAACAATAAACTTTGATTTAATAAGATTTGAAAATTTCTTAGAATCAAAAACAGTGGAAGTAACATGCATTGCGTTTGGATGGCAAACTTGCTTTTTTGTGCATTCTTCTCTGCTATCTTTACATTGAGCTTTATCAAAATTTCCATTGTTGTCACCATCGATCTTTTTACAACAAATAGTTTTATAACAATTATTGGTTTCAATTCCATTGCTCATTTTCTCGTCTATACTACAATTGAAATTATAAAAAGCTGCATTATCAAGGCTGTCATATAACTTTTTCGCAAAGTTATCAGAATATTTTTCAATCGTACCACCATGGATTGCAATTGATGCTATATTTGGTCGTCTAGAGTTTCTATCAACAACCTCTTTTACAGCGTCAGGATTTGCTTTCATGGCATCATTGGTGCTGGTATAAAAATCAGCTGCAAAAACAGATGATAAGAGTAAGGATAATTGGAATACTTTCATTTTCTAATATTTTTAATTCAGTAATAGTTTATATTTCTACTTTTTATACTTGGTTTTTTACTCATCATGATATTGCTGGCTATGCTAAATTGGATAAACATGGAAGCATTTAAAGCCCAATGAAATATTAATAAGATTTTACTCTAATTTTAAAAGCTAAAAATAAATCTGGCTATCCTAACTATAATATTAAAGAACTAAGGTAGTTTTTACATAATTTTAAAAAGTTAAAAATACTTTTTATTATTATTTGTTATTCACTAACATTTAATCTCCTATAATAAAAATTATGATTTAGTAGATTTAATTACTTTAGTAGTATACGAGATGTTGTTTTAATGTTTTAACTACTAAAAAGTAGCTCAAAGTTTAAGAATTCTTTTATAAAAATAAACAAAAATATATGCCCATAAATAGTTTAATTTTACAAGCTTATTTTTTATTTCTTACGATTTTTAGTTAAAATTTATAACAATGTTCAACAAAACAGAATGGTTTAATAAAATATTATCAGAAATAAAGGAAGATGGATTAAGTAAATTTAAAATAAATATGGAATATAAAATAAATTAACGATTAAACAATAGAAGATGAATCTTTTATGTCTTTATTTACAATATTCCATATCAATAAAGTTATAAATTCTCTTAATTTGATTGATGAAGGAAATGGTAATATTCTAGCCCTTTTATAATAGTTTTAGTTTTATTATCCATTAAGTTATTGTATTACCCAATTCACATCCATTTTCATATGAGGTAAATCAACTACACTACCTATAATTATTAATGATTATAAAGTTTAATGATAAAAATGCCAAGATCTATTGTAGATTAAAACCAAAATGTTATTGTACTTGTGTTGAGTTTTATCAGCTAGGTAAAGCTAGATCATTTATAAGCAACTTTTTCTGACTTACTTTATAAAAAGCTATTTATAGTTCCGATATTAAAGTGGTAAAGATATTGGATTTTAACTCATTTTAACTTATTTATTTCTATAGTGTCATCATTTGCTTGCTGTTAATTTACTTAAAGCAATCATGGAATCTGGGAAAGAAAATAGTATCCAAGTCAATGATAAGTCGAAAGATAAACTCACATTTAATGATTGTCATTTTCTTTATCTAAACATTTAAAATTTCCTGCTACCACCAGCATCGTATTTTGGGTTATTGCATGCGATTAAAGATTATTTTCAGGAAGATAAGGAGTTAATTTCATAGTTAATAGGTTTAATCTGAAAGTGATTGAAAATAGTATAAAAGTAATGTGATATTACTTAACCAAGTAATTGTGATTGCTTTTTTGCTTTATCATTTTATCCATTTTTATACAATATTAAATAAAAAATCATTAGCTGAATACTGAAATAAAAAAGATCTAAGTACATTATTATTAACCGTATCTGGCCTTTATCAAGTTAACATAGATTTCAGTTTTTATCATTCATTTAAATTTTGATGCTATAGAAATTCACTAAATAAATTAAATTTATGATATATTACAATTGATATAATTATGGAAAGATAGTTAAATCATAATGAATTTTATTCAATTATAATACAAATACAAAATTATCACTACATTCCTCAGAAAAATAGGTATTTGTAGGTATTGACGTATATATCTACATGTTTTAGAATCATTGTTCTTTTAAATATAATTCCATACCATTTCCCCATCGTAATTGCTCCTCCCTATCATCAAAATGGATCACTACAAAGGAACATTTCACCCATTCTATAGCAGCATAAATATCTTTGTTCCATTTAGTAATTCTAAATGTATTTTTATTAGTAATATGGAATTGAAGACGCTCTTCCAACTTAGGCAAGTCAGCTGTTGATTCAATTGATTTCTCTTCGTCCTCAGATGTATACAGATATTAATCCCCATGTTTAATATAAATAACATCATTTTTTATTTCACAAGTGACTTCAAGATCTACGCCATTTGTATATCCAAAAAGCCCATTGTCAAAAATATCAATGGCATCGTGTTCATAGTAGTCTTCATAATCGTTATTATTGTGTTTACCTTTGTTGTCACTAATATGGACCTTTTCTCTATACAATTTTAAAGCATACTTTTTATTTTCCTGAATTTATTCCCATTAATATCAATTAGGCTAAAGTTTGATATTCTCTTAACTTTAGGTCTTTTATTGGATAACTCTTTATCTTCTTGGATCAATTTATCAATATTGTTAATATCTTCAACAATCATTCCAATAACTCTTAACTTAATACTTGCGCTATATTTATAATTCATTGTTACATCATGTGTGTTAAAACATTGGTACTTTTTGTCACCCAAATAAACGATAAAGAAGTGAGCTAGAACATTTTTTGATTTAGTAATATCAGCAAACTTGCCAATATCTATGACTTTATAGTATTCAACAACAGTATTAGTTTCAGTTAAGTTTGGCATAATAAAATCATTTTCCCTCATAAACAACACATATGGAATGCTTTGTTGGTTACTATATCGTTGATAAGGCATAAGCTACCAAATAGATAATGATATATATTGTCCTTTTTTAAGTAATCATAGTAAACATTAAACCCAATCCCACTATCCATCACTAGATTCCTACAGTTATAATTGCATTTTATCTCTCTTTGATAAATATACATGGAAAAATAATCTTTTCTTAGTACCACAAAAATATCTTCGTTTCTCTTCTCAATTTCAACATCAATATCGGTTACCTTCGTAAATTCACATTTTTTATCAATCAGACACTTATCAATAATACTGATATCAACTTCAGAATAAAGCACAATCACTCCCATTCCAGCCATTTTATTCTATTATAAACTTAAATAAAAGAGAATAGCTAATTTTGATTTATATAGTGGTATGAACCATAATATCATTTTAAAAATCATTTACCATTTATGTCAATGTAATTTGATTATAAAAGAACATATGTGAATATATTTTTTTCATTATTTTGTCCATATTTTATGGAACATAATATTAAATAGTTTATAAATTAAACTAAACAGACACTTCTAATGATTAAATTTATAATTTTTTTAAAAAATTAATAAAAAAACAAAATCGTCAAGTTATACTACCACAAGAAAGCATTTAAGAAAGTAATAGAGACAAGATCAAACTTACATTCATTTTAAAATTTATAAATATTTTAATTATATTAACCTACTAGATTTGTACATCATATAATAAAAATTATTTTCCGATTTAAAATAACAAAAAAGCTATAATCAGAAATCAAAAATATAAGCTTAACTAATAAAACAAGTATATTATTTTAAACCATAACAAGATATTTTTTTATAGATTTGCAAGTTGTTCTTGTAATTTATGGATCTTTTCAAGGAGAGTCTTATTAATTGAATCTTTTTCTTCGTTTTGCTCATTGAGTACTTTAATTAATCCCTGTAAAAAAGCAATTAAATTTCATGATAAAAAAACTCTTAACATAAATACTTACATCAAATTGAATAAGTTCATTAGTTTTAGTTTCAACTTGTTTCTTTAAACCTTCAATTTCCTCATAACGTTCTTTTTCTCTATTTAAAAGCTCCTATAATATTGAAGTTTAATAAACGCTATTATAAGTATAATATTCAATCCAATTACCTCACGATTTTTTTGTGAAACCTCAAGTTGATCAACGGTCATACTTAAAGCTTGTTTAGTACCTTGATTTTCTTTAGTAATAGAATCCAATTGATCTTTAAGTCCAATGGCAGAAACGAGCTCCGTTTTTAATTGCTAGTATAATAAGTCAGAATTTTAACTAGTTAATAAGTAAATTTACATTAATATTTTCAAGTTCAACTTCATATTTCTTCTCCAATTCTTCATACTTTTTTAAAATTTCGCCTTTTTCAGTTTTAATAGTTTCGATTTGTTGTTCATTGGTTTTAAGGCTAGCGATTTGTTTTTTTAAAGTCTAAAACTTATAAATATAATTCTGATTAATATATAAATTAACCTTACTTCAATCTCATCCTTAAATTTGCTTTCTTCTTTTTTAAGTTCATCTAATTCAAAAGATAACTTTCCTTTTTCAGAATGTAAATTTGTAATTTGAAGTTCATAAGCTTCTTTAGATTCCTTGAATTTCGTATTTAGTTCCTAAAATTATTAAATATCAGCTTCAAAAGCTAAACCTGAACTACTTACTTCAAGTTCATTTTTACTTTGGGAAAAGGAATCGGCTTGAGAATGAAGGGATTCAAGTTCAGAAATTAAACTATTTTGTTTAGTTTCTAATTTTTTCTTTTCTTCAGTAATCTTTTGAATATTTTGTTTAAGTGAACTAATTTCATTTTCAAGACCAAATTTAACATCCTCAATATTCTTTAAATGCTCACTTTGGATATTCTACTTTTTTTAATATACTAAATTTAAAATTAATATCTAAATTACTTCAATCTTTTTTTCATATTCCGAAGTTGTAGCTGCTTCTTTATTATTATTTTCTTTGATCGATTCCAATTCTTTTTGATGAGTCTCGTTAATTTGCTGAATCTTTTCTTCAGTTTCTTTACTTAATTTCTATAAAACAAATTAATACATGTAAAATCAATCCTAATGACTACTTACGTTCATAGCATTATGAGCCTCTTCTACTTCATTTTTGCTTTCAGTTAGTTGATTTTTAAGCTCTTCAATTTCATTTTGTAAGCCTTGTTGAGCTTGACCCTGTTGTTCCTTAGCTTCTTCAAGTGATTTAGTTAACTCTTGAAGTTGATTCTCAAGCTCTTGAATTCTTTGATCTTTTTCGGCAATTAACTCATTATCCTTTTGACTCTTTTGTTCATTCACCTGGGTAATATCAGCAACCAAAGCCTCCTATATTAGAGTTATAAATGCTCTCAAAAATTTATAAAAATAAACCAACCTTTTCATCAACCAACTCCTGCTTCTCTTCATTTAACTTAATAATTTGAGCTTCTAAATCGAATCCTTTTTGAGTAAGAGTTTTGATACTAGTTTCTCCTTTTTGAATCAAAATTTCTTTTTCTTCAATTGTTTCATTTAAAGTTTTACACTAAAAAAATCTAATTAAAACACAACATAATAAATAAACTACTTACCTTTTCATCAAGTTTGCTAATTTCCACACGAAGTTTATTTATTTCAATAGCACTAGCGGTGGATGCTTGAGAAGTTGCACCATTGAGCGGAGCTCTAGGTTTAACACCAGTTGTGGGTGTAGTACCATTAGCTGCTTTTTTAGATAATTCAGCTGCTACTTTTCTAACTGAAGTAGGTTGAGCAGTAGTAGATGTGGATCTAGAACTAGTTTTACTTAAACCACTGGAAACTGGCTTAGATGCAGTACTTCTGACCGAAGTAGAAGCCTCAGGTTTAGCTATGTTATCAGAAGAAGCTGCTTTAGTTGATACTGTCTTTCTCAATGGAGTTGAGCCCTTAGCAGCGCTACTCGGAGTAGCTGTAACAGTAGTTCTTGATGGACGAGTTAATGGAGTTGGGCCTGGTTTGGTTCCAGAAGTGCTAGCAGTTACTGGCTTTCTCACTCCAGTGGCAGTAGATGCTTTAGATTGTTCTTTTCCTACTGCACTGACTACAGGCTTTCTTACTCCAGTGGTAGTAGGTGCTTTACTTATTCCCGAAGTTGTAGGCCTTGCTGTACCTTTGGTAGCAGGTACTTTACTTGGCATTTTACTTGCTCCGGTAGTTGTTGGTTTCCTCACTCCAGTAGTAGTGGGTGGTTTAATTGGTACTTTACCTGCTCCAGCAACTGATGGTTTTACTGCACTTTTGGTGGCGGGTGATTTATTTGGTACCTTCTTTTCCTCAGTAGCTGCAGGTTTATCTTGAAATTTAGACTCTTCTTTATCTTTAGATTCTTTTGTTTCAGTTGGAACAACAGGCTCTTGCTCGGGCTTTTCCTCTTCTTTAGAAGCTTCTTGTTCGTTTTCAGGGGCTAAAGTCTCATCTTTACTTTCATTCTTTAATTCTTCCTCTTTATCAAAATCCTCTTTTTTATTTTCATCTTTTGATTCTCCTCCATTATTTAAACCATCCACTTTTTTATCTTCTTTAGCGTCCACATCAATCAGATCTTCTTCATTTTGATTTTCACCATTCATTCCATTTTGGGTATTAAAATTATCTTCATTTTTAACCTCATGAATTGGAAAAGAATTTTGATCTTCAGTATCTAGCTTATTTTTATTATCAATTAATGGATTACTGCTTGCTAATATATCGGACATCTTTTAAGGGATCGGTAATAAAAATAGTACTATAAAAATTGAAATTTTTTAAATAGGAGTTTAAACCAATCATCAGGCTTCCCCTTGGATTTTACACGGAGTTTTTTATTGGTTTCAAATTCAATCAGATTCTGAACACGTAGTTTGTTTTTTGAGATTTAAGCCAATCATTTGGATTTAAAAAAAGCCTTGTTTTTGGTCAATATTATTGTATACTACATATTGTGCACACACTACACTTTTGTAATATTAAATTTCGGCATGTTCAAATATTATCAGCTTATTGAACTTTTAAAAAATCCCTTCTTATAAGATAGATCTTTAGTATCGCTATTGATGGAATAAGCCCTTATTCTATTAACTGTACTAATAGAAATTTGGTTTAACAATCAAGTTATTAACAAATATCATGAATTTTTTAGAAAAACCAGAATATTATACTATATTATAAGGTCTACAAAATTCTTGGGAGCAAATATTAAAATTTAGAAAAAAAACAGCTGTAAAAATAAATAAACAAACGTTTCTTTTGTCATTTTTTTATTGTATTTATAAACCTAAAATATTCAAAAAATTTATCTAAAAAATAAGTTTCACTTTTCATTTTATTACCAATTCAAAATAAGAGCAACCTTTGCACAAAGTTTATAGAATATTTTGGCAAACTATTTGTATAAAAAATAACTTTTACTTTAAATAAAGCTATAACAAAAAAGTACTGTAAAATTGTATAAAATTTTATACTATATTAACAACTTTAAACTTTATTAAACAGCAGCATAAAAGTACATCCAAGACTATCACTATATGACTTTTGATATTTTTTGGACATCAAAGAGCTTTCATTAGGTTAATTTAAGAAATCTTTTCAAGTGTGCTAATTTTTTGAAAAAGTCTTTTAATAAATTGTTAAAAAAGTTAAGTTTGATAAATTAAAGAAAACAAATTTCTAATTTTATTCTGTATTGAAAATAAAGAAACACGTTTTTATTTTTATTTTATATATTTGTATATTTATAGATCTTTTTTTATATTATTGACTATTTTTAACTTTTTTAAAAATTGAAATTAAATCCAAAAACTCAAATTTATTCTTGAAATTTCCAAAACTCTCAAGTTGATTTTGTTTTAAAATCCTTTTAAAATCCTTTTCAACTATTCCTATCATTTCCAACAAACATTACTCAATCTCAAATGCATCAAAACAAAGTGCACTCTTTATATCGTTCATTATTACGATCGGGTCGACAAAGTTTAGGTGATAGTAATCGAGGTTTACGTCCAATGAAATTAAAATTACGACAAGGATTTGAAGAAAATAAAACTTTGAATCTAAAAGAAGCACAAGAAAAATTGGAAAGAGGTAATATCTATAGACTGTGATACTAAACACAGTTATTAATGACAGTTGTATTTAATTAGGTTATAAGACTTTACAATTTTTGAAAGTAGCAGCAGATAAAGATAGTACCGAACATAGAATCGTTAAATCATTATGTATTATGGAACATTACCAGGAGAGCTATGGTATTAGGTAAAAGAATTATTAGCATTATTTCTATTAATTGAAGTTAATACCAACTTTTTTATCATACGTATAGACCACCAGTATTTGGTAAAAAAGTAAGTGAAAGTCGAAAAAAAGCATATAATGAAAACTATGATAATTATTTAAGAACGATTGAAATGTTAAATAAAACAGAAGGATTGGCTCTACGTTGATGCGTAGAAAAGAGAGACTATAGAATGCTTTGGAATATATAGTGGAATAAATTAATATTTATAGAATATAAAAAATAAAAGTTCAAGTTCTATTGATAGTGCGTTATTTTTATTTTAAAAATATGATTAAAATAAAATAAAATGAAAAAGTAGACTTTTATTATAAAAACGCATATTTATTTATTACACATAGTTACTAAAAATCACTCAACTCCCAAACTTACAGTCTCGGTTTCAATTCTACATTATCATCTAACTCCCCATTTCCAATCTTCTTTATCAATTCAATCAACTCTACCTTAAACTCTTCACTCTCCCCCTCTCCCACTTCCTCATTAGGCTTCAATTTATACTCCGCAATAAAAGCCAATCTTTTTAATTTTATAGAATAACAATCAACTATTAATTTCATCTCTTCTTTTTTCATTGAAGCTAATTTTGAGGCTATTATTAACTAATTAAGATAATCAAAAAATCCAATCAATTTGCTTTTATAATAAACAATCTAATTACCTACCTCATCCGGGTACACTACTGCTGATTTGTAATAAAATTCACAAGATTTCAATTGAAATGGAGAATCTTTATTTAATAAAGAATCAAACTGAAACTCGGTATTAGAGGCAAGGGATTTGATTTTTTCAATAAAAGCAATGAGACCTAAAAGTTATACAATAGTTAGTTTTTAATATTTACTAATATTAGATAAGAAACATGAAATGGAACTTACCAATTTCTCCATAATGAGACCACCAGGCGTTATTAATGTGCTGATAAATATCCTATTTACAAATGAGGTTACAAGCTGATTTGGTTAACTTAAAATAAAATTGAATTTTACTTGATGTCCCCAATGAACTGGTAGTTGAATTAAGATAGGATGAAATAGTATAGAGTTAGCTATTGGGTCTGGGAAAGTAGATAGTATTGTTAATTTTATTGACATTTTAAATAATGATAAAAATAAAATCAACTTTGAATTTTATTAACTTAATACAAAAACACGTGGTAATTAATAATAATTTACGATTGAAATTGAAATTAATTACCCTTTATAAAACTAGAATAGCTAGATGAATTATTTTAATCTAAAAAGACATATTAAAGTAGGTCATAAAAATCTAACAATTAGACAATAAAAGTATAAACTAGAAGCATTTTAAATCTTAATTAAAAACAAGCTTTATTTATTAAAAAAAAGAAATATAAAAAAAAACTTCATTTGACTCATTATAGTTTTAATTAAGAATAAAACCATAACCCCCATCTTAACACATCAACTACTCGTTCTCTTTTATAAAAAGAAAAACTGAAATATAATCTAATAAATCCCTTATAAAATCAAACCACAATTCTACAAATTATTCTCCTTATTATTATTACTAGCAAAATCTCGCCATTGTTGTTTACTATCCAAATATTTATTGTTATTATTACCAAAATTGTATTTCATTTTAGGTTTCATACTAGTATTATTATTGCTACTATGATTACTATTATTTTCATAATTGGATTTATTATGTTGATAACTTCCTTTTGATGAATAGGAATAATTTTTATTATAATATCCTTTCCTTGGTTTGATTCGTTTTTCTATTGTTATTAATATCAATTATCTTTACAAATTTAATATTATAATAAAAACTTACGTGTGGCTAATAATCGACGTCCTTTAAATTCCTATAATATTTGTTTATTTATTATTAATTAAAATTCTACTGTTATAAATTTAATAATTTTACCTTATCATTTAATATTTTAATCATATCCTCTACAACAGATGCACTATTCGTTTCAATTAGAGCAAATGTTTTTAATTTAAATATGATAATTTTTGTAATCTAAAAAATAGATTCAATATATTATTTTTAATATAAATTTTAATAATTTATAATTACTTCTTGTTTGAATTGATCAATTAAATTGAAAAAAGGTTCTTCCATTTCAAATTGTTCTCCATTATTAATATATAATACTTTACTTGGATCTGGTTGATTATCATGATATTGTTTATCAACCCATATTATATTATAGCCATTAATAACTTGTTCATCTTTATTCAAGTTTTCTTTTAATTCTGCTTCTTCTTCAGATACTTTAGATGCCCAGTCTACTTGTTCAAATGTGTTATTTTGATTTTGATTATTATTATTCCCAATAGTATTATCTTTCTTATTTAACCAATCATCAACTTTTGTTGTGGTATCTGATTTCATAAATCCCCCCTTTACTTCATCCCATTTCTTTGAATTTGGAGTTTTCTTTTTCTTTCCTTCCCAATTACTTCCCGATTCTACTTTTTCATTGTCGGACCAACTACTCTTTGTTATAATTTTACCTTCTTTTAATTCTTCCATTTTATGTTGTTCATTACCATCATCAGACCAACTACTCTTAGGTAATTTTTTATTCATTTTATCTTGAATCTTAGCTTCCAGTTTTTCTATTATATAAAAATTATTTAAATTAAT
Source organism: Batkoa obscura (assembly GCA_030770535.1). NCBI lineage: Eukaryota > Fungi > Entomophthoromycota > Entomophthoromycetes > Entomophthorales > Batkoaceae > Batkoa > Batkoa obscura. The sequence goes on from JASVEC010000029.1 coordinate 360,933, forward strand.
ACATTATCTTATATCAATTTTTATAAATATTATTTACCTTTTTTAGTATTGTCCAATAAAGTATTGTTATTATCAAGAGTCAAATTCAAAGCTTCTGTTTCTAAATCATTACGTAATTGATTTTCTTTAGGTTTTAAATTTCCATTTTCATCTGGCCATGTATATGAATTATGTTTTCCTACTTTCTTTTTACTTTGTACTGAAGTTGGTTCTAAAATAAAATAAAATTAATTTATATAATATCAGAATAATAATAAAATCTCACCAATAATAGAAGACTGTCCATTGTTATTACTTGCCCCATTTTCCATTTTACTTTTGTTCTGATTTAAATTGACTTTGTTTTTAAACTTGTTATTCTTTTTTGATGAAGTTTCCGTTTTAATTGAATTAGAATCCGTATTGAATGTAGATGATTCAATAGCCTGATTCAATTCCTTTATATTATTTTTAATATTAAAATTCTTAATCTTTGGAATTTTATGACTATAATCAAGTACTATAATAAATTCGATTAATATCATAAAATCTAAATTGAAATTAAAGTAAAAATATTACTATGAGACCTAGTTTCAAAACTAACTTTAACCCCACAAAAATTTAAATTAACAAAACCAAATGGAAAATTAGGTGCTGTTAATTGAATAATACTATCAAAATAAGGTGTTTCATAAAAGGAATTTAAATCTTGTGGTGGGGGTATAATGTCCAATAAAGAAATGGCTGTTTCGGCTATTCTTTTCTGTTCACTTCTTCATAAAAATATTTAAAAAAACACATATAAATAGAGTGATATAAAATTACTTTGATTTTCCTGAAAAATGAGGACGTACCACTTCCCAAAGTTTAATAAAATCCTCTCTTGATTTTTCCAATCTTTCTTTTAATAACTCATTATCAAATGCAGTCACGCTTTGACTACCCATAGAAGCAAGACGTGGTTCTAAACTAGGTGATAACACATAATCAATCTAAAATTATTATTAATAAAAATATTAAATTTGCTAATTAAAAATTAAATTTACCTTTAATTTTGAAGCTAATTGAGAAATCATGGGCTCTTTGTTTAAATTTGTATGAGTAAGTAAAATTCGAATTTCACATGTATCAACAATCTTTAATATAGAAAATTAATATAAATAAATAAATAATAGAATTTAATTACCTTATTTGACATTTCAATCAATTCTCCAATCTGCAATAAAGTGACCCAAGCGCCATCTTCATTACCAGCTAAATAACCACTACCTATATTTAATATAAAAAAATTGAAGTATTAATAATTAAACTAAATTAATTACTTACCAGTACCATGATCAAATAATTTATTTCTAACAAATGCTCCTCCAAGTCCAAAAAATCTCACTTTTAATTCCCCAATTTCTAATATCGGAGAATATTGTTGATCAATAAAATATAAATTATCAATATTATGCGTGGATGTTAAACTTTGTAATACAGTTATATTTTCAAAAGATCCATGGATCGTATAGATTGGCACAGAAAATTTTCGATTTCCATTTAAATATTCTGGGAACTCTGAAAGTTCTTCAATTTTAATCTCAGAGCGTAAAAGTTGAGAGGGGAAAGAGAGTAACATACTCTTCCTTTGATGATTCATCAATGTGCTACTACTGATTAATTGTCGTAAGATTCTAATTGAAGTATTTTGTTAAATAAAAATAACTGAATTTATAGTACATTCTCATTACCTCTCACTCATCGTTTTAATCGATTCCGCAGCTAAATGAATTAATTAGATTAACCATCCTATTCAAATCATATTAAAAATTGCTTACAATGAAACCCAAAAGAACCAGAATGTATTACAGCTCTGGATTTATTTTTTTTAATTAAACTTTCTAACCTAGTAAAATCACCTATTGAGAAATTGAATTTAATATTTGAATTTTCAATTAATTAAGATTTATTTGTTTAAAATCCAACTTACCATTGATATTAGCTACAAATAATACTTTTTCTAAAGTAGAGTAATTGAAGTCGGTATCTATAAAGTAAAAATAAGTTGTATCAATTTTATGCTTTTTAATATATAATGAAATAGAATTACTTTCATTCATTTCTGAAAGATTCATAATTTGATTGAAAAATTTTTTTAAAGTATTCAAGTATTTTGACCATTTGGTTACTTTTTTATTATTGGTAGCCAATAATATTTTGGATTGAAAAAGGTGATCAATTTTTCTCATATTTGTAATAAAGATAGTAATAAATTTTCTTTTATTAATTGTAAAGACCTAAATTATTAGCTATAGGATAATAAATACTTCTTTTTCAATATTATACATTTGAAAATGGAATACTTGTATATCGTTTATAAGGAGAATGACTTTGAATGCTTTCATTTTTTCAGCATAATATTAGAGTCCATTTCATTAGGATAAGTTATGACTTAAATACTTTTTTATGACGACGCCAATTGAAAAAAAGGCAACTAATTTTTAATATAGATTTTGTTAGTAAAATTTAAAAAAAATATTATAAAAACAGAAATAACTATCAACATTAAGGGGATAGTTATCTTATAATAAATCATGTTATTAAAAAACCTAATAAGAATAAGAATTTAATTTTTGCTATTGGAACCCTTTTTCATAACAACTAAAGATCTTAATAAAAAATGTAGTAATAGCCTTATACTACCATTATAGAGAATCACTTGCAAATAACTATATTTTTTAAATAAAAAAATAGTGTGAATCGTTTATCAAATATCCTAATCCTAACACTAACACTAACTTAATATTTAAATCTAACTAATTTCTACATGTTAAAAAGTAATATACTGTTTTAAACTATACAGTATGAAAAAATTGTTTCATTTTTTAACATTGATTTCAGATATTCAAATTAATTTAATATGAAATCTACAATAGTAATATTTAACATATATATTAATACAATATTATTAAATATAATTACAAAAAAAAAATGCTTTTGACTTATTAGTTATTAGGAAATAATGTTTAAAGTTAAGTGCTTCAATTATAGGACCATTTTTATAAATACAGTATATGGGGATGTTTTTTTTGGTTTTATTACTTTTTTCATTTTTTAAGCGCTATTTTGAGTAGAAAGATCGTTAGTAAATTTCTTAAACAAAAAATACATCCCCATATACTGAATTTTTGCAATTTCAATAAATTGATAAAAATACAGATGTAACAAATTACAAACTTAATTATTAACTATTTGTCTAATATGTCAACTAATTATTATTATTTTTAAAACTTTATTTTTATTTGTTTATTTAAATTGGATATAAAAACTCAGCTTTTATATAATCGCTTAATATTATTAGTTTTAACTTTTAAGGTTGTTTTATTAATATCAACCATTTATAATTGTTATATACTAAAGGTTTTAAGTATCAATAATTTAATCTATTGTTAACGTATTTGTAATCATATATTATACAAAATCAAATATACAAAATTTATTGTATGTCATTTAATATTGAAATGCGGATTTATAACATTAACATTTTAAAGCAAATAAACTAATAATCGAAATTTATTTATATCTTAAAACTTACAAATCAGCTCAAAAACAATAAAATATTAATAACTTAAATGTTAAAATCAATTCAAAATTTATAATTTTTACATAATCAGAAATAAAAATCTAAAAGTATAAATAACATTAAAAGAGACACTTTTAAAATAGTTATATTCAATTAAAAATAATTTCAACAAAATAAAAAATGAGTAGTAAAAAACTCAAATTAATTTTACGTAAAGTAGTTCAACAAGTAGTGTCGATTGAACAATCAGAGGTGTAGGTAGCAGAGTACGACGTAGCATTGGTACTACTAAATTAAGAAACCTTGATCCCTTCTTGATGTTAGATGAGTTTGATGTAAAATATCCAGGAGGCTTCCCTGATCATCCACATCGAGGATTTGAAACTGTATCTTATATATTCACTGGAAATAATCAACATGAAGACTTTACTGGAAATCAAGGCATCATTGGACCAGGTGACTTACAATGGATGACTGCAGGAAAAGGAATAGTTCATGCAGAAATGCCATTACCACAATCTAAAGAACCAGTCACTGGTTTACAGTTATGGGTTAATTTACCAAAAAGAGAAAAAATGTGTGAACCTAGATATCAGGATTTCAAAGATAATGAAATACCTAGAGCAATACCAGAAGTAGGAGTAGAAATTAAAGTAATTGCTGGTGAAGCTTATGGAATTCAGTCATCTATTAAAACCAGTAATCCAGTTTATATAATAGATTTTAAAATGGAAGCAAATAAATCAGCTTATCAAATCTTACCAGCTGGATTTAATACTGCATTTATTTATACTATTAAAGGTCAAGTGGAAGTTGCACAAAATGGAAAATTAGTTTTACCTCATACAACAATAGTATTTGATAAAGAAGGTGGGGATGAAGTTAATCAAATTTTAATTAATAGTCATAATGAAAAAGTTCATTTTATTTTGATTGCTGGTAAACCTATTAATGAACCTATTAAACAATATGGTCCTTTTGTTATGAATGATCAAGAAGGTATTAATAATGCTTTTTGGGATTATCAGTTTAATAAAAATGGGTTTGAAAAAGCAAAGAACTGGAAGTCGATTATTGGAAGAAGAAGTTTTATTTAATTATGTTATTTACTATTATTATTATTGTTATTAAAAGTAAAAAGGTTGAATTTTTTTTAATATTTTAAATGTTTATTTACAATATTAATTTCAATTCTACAATATTAAACATTATTCCTTTAAAATACTATTTCAATTTCAATTAGCAATTTAAATATCTATTCATTAAATTTATTAAATAAAATATAAAATAATCTGAATTAAATTTTATTGATTTAATATTTTATTAAAAGTAAAATATAACCAATATTAAATATTAATATATATTCAAATTAATCCAATCCACATAAGTATTTACTTTAGTAAAAATGGATGGAAAGTTTTGATTTAAACATTTCATATTAATTACTAATGAAGCAACCCCAATAATCTTATTTTCTATTACTAAAGGACTTCCTGAATCTCCGTGACAAACGGAACTTTTATCTTCCATATGACGAGCACAAAGATGATTCATTTGATTTAGATCTCTATAAGCTTTATTACATTTCTCAAAGGAATATATAGATAGTGTAGTTTGTAACAAATTAGGTGAACTTGAGTCATATTTTAAAGGATCTGTTCTACCCCATCCTGCAAATTGAGCTTCTAAGCCCTCTTCATTGGCTAAGTTATCAGTATCAAGTAATAGATATTCTCGAACTGGACTTGGTGTCAGTAATTTAATAATAGCAATGTCATTGTTAACAAATGGATCTTGTTTATTATAATTCGGATGTAATATAACTTCTTTAATTGAATGAATAGTAAAACTGCCATCAGGTCCTTTACCTAATAAAGATGAGCCACCATTATTATTAGAAATAAAAGGTGATGAGTTGGTATTATTGGCTTCCATTTTCATCTCATCTAATTCTTTTTTTTCTAATATTCTAGAATCAATTAATCCGCTTGGTGAATTATCCGAATAATACGACCATACTTTTAATGGAAGATTTTCATCCATACAATGAGCCGCAGTAAGTATAATATTAGAGCTTAATAACCCACCACCACATAAATGAATATTGCCTGTACGTATAGACACTAAAGAGGGATGATTCTTCCAACTAGCGGGGCTTCCATTAATTATTCGATAATTAATACTATTGTTAGTTGGGTTTTCAGATTGGATTGGGAAGCAGTAATAAAAGGTTAACAGTAATAATAAAGTGGGTAAGTAAAACATTTTTTGATATACGCCAGGTATAGAAATAGAATTCAAATAAAAGAAAATTAAAATTGAATGTTTTCAATATAGTTGTGCTTTTATAATAATTAAATTTTAATGTTACTTTTAAATTATTTAATATATTAAGATAATTCTTAATATTGATATTTTCAACCAATTATTGAGAGTTATTATTTTTTATTTATTGATTACTAAGTGAGTTCTAATGAGTTACTTTTTAAAATCAATTATTATATTATAGTAGTTAATTAATATAATGATGTTAATATTCCAAAATATATGTATTTTAATATAGATGATGGTTTAATGAATTTATTAATAAAAACAAACAGTTTTGATGGAAGTAACATAAACTGTGTGTTATATATTACACTCTAAAGGGTATAAATAAAAGTCGACATGAATATAATATTTTAACTCAATATTTCCTCAATTATTTTTTACAAATGTTATTTACAATTTTAACTTACTAAATATCCACTTAATTTGCAAACCCTTACAATAAATTTGCATTAAATAAACAAAAAAAATACATTTTTTTTTTTTTAATACTGACTCTCAACTCGTTAGAAGCCATGAAAACATTGTTATTTTATGTCTTTAGTTCAATCCTACTATTTCTCATAATCTATAAATCCACACTTGAAAACAATGATATAAGTGGGTGTCAGATGACATACTCGTATCCCGAATTTATCAAGCAAAATTTTGCTTCCAATACAAAAGAGTTAAATAGATATAGTTTATATTTATATAAAGATTTAGAGTTTGATAATGAAGAAAAGGTAAAAAAAATTTATACTATTTGTATACAAAATAAAAATGAAAATAAGATTTTTGGGAATTAATAATTAATTTTAGCTTTATGGTACCCCTGTATTATTTCTACCAGGTAACGCAGGCTCTTATAAACAAGTTCGAAGTATTGCAAAAACGGTCAGTTCATTAGCTAAAAAAAGAAATATTATGGGTTTGGATTTTTTTACAAGTAAGAAATTATTTAATTTTATTCCAATTTAGAACTATTAAAACTAATAATTTTAGTAAATTTCAATGAAGAATTGAGTGCTTTAGTAGGTCAAATATTAGTGGATCAATCAAATTATGCTATAGAAAGTATTGATTATATATTAAAATTATATCAAGAAAACTCAAGTAATAATAAACTCATCCCGATACCTACATCCGTAATAGTCATTGGACACTCAATGGGTGGCATTGTTGCAAGAAATATACCAAGTTTAAAGGCATATAGAAAAGAAAGTATTAATAGTATCTTTACATTAGCATCACCACATTTATATCCACGATTACCATTAGAAAAAGAAATGTATTTATTATATGATCAAGTAAACCATTTTTGGAGAGAAAGAAATTTTCATCAAAATGAATTCAATGATATTCGCAATGAATTAAATAATATTAGTTTAATTTCAATTACAGGAGGTAACAGAGATAGTCAAATTGCTTCTGATTTATCGGAATTATCTACTTTAGTTAATAAAAATCATGGATTTACGGTTTATACTACTAGTCTATCAAAGGCCTGGGTTAGCAGCGATCATCAATCTATTCTTTGGTGTAAACAAGTGGTGTTATCTGTTTCTAAAGCTATCTTAAATATTATTGATATCAACTCCGAGTTTCGAACTTTACCTATTAAGGATCGAATGCAACAGTTAAAATTAGATTTATTACAAATACCTAAAGAAGAAGCAGATTTTGAACTTGAAATGGAACAAGCAATAGGATTTAAGGAAGATGGCAAGGAATTGGAGTTAGATCTTAATAGTTCTAAATTATTAAAAATAAGTTCAAATATAGAAAATTTCAATTTCATATCTTCTAAAGAAATAGTGGTATTTAAATGTTTAAAAAAAGATAATAGTAAATTACTTTTATGTAATAATTTTAATACTATTACATCTACCCTTTTACCAGCAACCGAACATCAATTTGATAAGGGATTTGGAGATATTATTTTACAACATATACATATTAATTTAAAATTAGAAGATAAATATGATTATTTATTAATTAAAGGAAAAGAAAAGAAAATTCAAAAAATAAAAATAAAAATTCAAAAAGAAGAGAAATTAATTATACAACCAAGTATTATGGAATTGTTATTAGGTTATAATACAAACCTCATTAATAAAGAACAACAATTGAATTCATACTTTAAAATTCAACTAAAGTTACCAGAATCTCCATTATTAGCATATAAATTTATGTTAAAATCCGATAATAATCCAGAATTAAATTTTATATTACGACAAACTAATTACCAAATTAACGAATATAAATATTTTGTAAATAAAATGAATGAAGCAATCAAAATCAATTTTCATAGTCAAGCTAAAATGCCCAATCATCATTATCATTTTAATGAAATTAGTAATCATATTCGAGATATTATTCAAGATAATATTAATTACATTCATAATTCTCATGAATTATTAGATCCATTTTGGAAATTCATTGAATTACAACTATGGTTGAATTTACCTCATAAAACTGAGATAAATGAAAAAGAGATGAATATCAATCTTTATTTTCAATTAGATATTTATTCTACACTAGGACGATTATTCAAACGAATTGATTTAGCCATAGCAGTATTTCCATTTTCATTGATAATATTATTATTTACAAATAATTTATTAAAATTTAAAAAAATACGTTATATTCAATATATCAATTGTAGTTTAAAAAAAGAATTAATTTATTATACAATAATATTATGGATATTTAGTATAATTCAATCTATTATAATAATATTTCAATGGGATAATTTAATAAGTAATAATCATTGGGATTTATTTCCTGATTTTTCATTATTATTAATTAATGATAGAGGTTTATTATGTACTTGGATTATTCCTTTAATTACATTTATGTCTGCTGGGTTTATTATTATTTATTATTTCATTATTATAGGCTTAATTATAATATTTCAATTAGTTTCAATGATTATAAAATCAAAATCTTGGTTTCGATTACCATACAAACAATTCTTACATTTTCCATTAAGTTTAAGGTTTTTGACTTTATTTTTATTGACAATATTGACTGCTAAATTCATCCCTGATTTTATATTATATATAAGTATTGTATTAATTGCTATTAATAATGCTAAAATAAGTAAAATGAATGTAAGTTTTAATAATAATAATAATAATAATAATAATAATAATAATAATCTATTTAACTAATATCTTTGTTTTAATTAGTCTAAAATCGAACAATATCAACTGGATATATCAATAGTTCATTTCTTATTTACTGCATTACCATCCCATATTCCTGCCTTAATTGTATGGTTTAAAAGTTTTATTCAAGATAATAGAACCTTACCAATATTGAGTTATCATTCATTATCTTTTGATAATATATTATTAACTATATTAATATTATGTTTTATTATTAATCCATTATCAGCTACTTTAATTGAGAATTTACAAAAAAGGTAAACAATAATTTCAAATGAAATCATTGAATGTTGTAATTGATTTTTTATTAGGAAATTGGTATGTAACTTAGTTTATACACTTTTTACAACATTGGCTATTTATACTGCTTTAACTGGATTTACTTATACTTTTATATTCCCTCAGATTGCTACTTACATGTTATTAATTTGTTATATACTTGATTTTAGTATTGTTAAACAAGTATAACAATAATTAAAATGAATAAATAATAATTATATACAAAATAATTAGAATATAAAAAGTTTATTTAAGTAAATCACAAGTTAATTTAAATCTAGCTGCAGAATCTTTACAACTAAACTGTCTATTAATAATATATTCTTTAATATGATCCTTAATATTTTCTTTAGGTACACTATTAGGTATATTTTTTTTTAAATCTTGCCACATTCTTTTACAATTATTAACATGAATTGCTTTATTTTCAATATCAATAAACCCTTTACTATTGTCAAAATTTTTATGTTTATAACCTAATGTTTCAATGCCATCAAATCCTGACCAAGAAGTAGTAACAATTATACTTCCAGTTTCTATATTGTTAATTATAAATTCATGTAAAGCATCCAAATCATTAATGCTAATTGTATCACAACAAACTTCTTTTGTTTCCCTACATAACCCAGCAAATATAAATGTTTTTTCTTCTTTATCGTTATCACTTTTTTTATCTTTATAGAAATTGGACCTATCCAATTCGACCATTAAATCTTTTCCACCTATTTTCTTATCTCTTAAGCTATCAAATTTCCTAACATAAGCTTTACGAAATTTATTATTCCAATTAATAATTACATTCTTAGAAATATTCGTTTGAACTTGGGTTTCACTCACTTTAAATTTAAAAGCAAAACAAGCTAATAACTGTAAAATTTGACCTATTTTTAATTGCGAATTTTCAAAGATACTACCAGCTAAGACTGAAAACATTTTGTTACATTGTTTATTATTACATCGCATTAAGGAACTGATCCGTTCTTTATTTCGATTCTTGATTTTAGACATACTCGATTGACAATGAACACATTTATCTGGATAAGGTGGTATAAGTCCTAATTCTTTAGCTAATTCAAAGCTTGTTTCTTCTTTTGAGGTTTTGATACCAATATCAAATAAATTCATTATTAGAAATGTAATAAGGAGTTAGCATTTATTTGTTATCAATTTTTGATTTTTTTTAGAATTGAAAATTAATCCGTCATTCCAATTTGATTTTAACCCTATCAAAAGCTACCTTAACCGTTAATTATTGGATTTAACCCTATCAGAAGCTTACCTTAACCACAAAAAACCTTTAATTTGTAATTGTTAAAAGTTACTTTAATCATCCAAAATTTCTTAATTTAAAATAATAAATTTATTTATGATATTATTTATTTATGATATTATTTATTTATGACTTTATTTATTTATTCATTTAATAAAAATTAATTACTAATTATTAATATTCTCTTCAATCCATTTCAAAAAATAATATACTCTTGTAAATCCGGATGGAAACTGTTTATCTAAGCATTTAACACTTTCGACAAAGCCCATAATACCAATGATAATATCCCCCACCAATAAAGGCCCCCCGGAATCCCCTTGACAACCAGAAATTTTTCCCTCTTTATAACCAGCACATAATATTTTCTCTTTATTTAAATCTAAGCCATATGCTTTACTACATAAATCAATATTATAAATTGAAAGTACTGCTTTTTTTAATTTCTTAGATAATAATTCTAAATTATTTGGATCCACTCGACCCCAACCAAGTAATGTAGCTTCAAGGTTTTGTTTAAATCCTAAATCTTTATTATCTAATTGATAGTATTTTTTTAATAAAATAGGTGAACTTAATTGAATAATACCAATATCATATAATGGACTATTTGGTTTATATTGTTCATGATATTTAAATCGGGATACTTCATGAATATCATAGATACCATCGTTGTTAGTGCCCGTTGGTAGTGGGGTAAGAGAAGTAGCTATTGGGGTTGGAATAGAGCTGAATATGTTACTTACAGACGGATTAGTAATAAAAGTTTGATAGGTAGTAGTAGTAACAGTAGTAGCAGTAGTTGAAGTTTTCTTAGTTTTATGGTCTTTTTTTGATGCTTCCTTACTTTTTGATGCTTCTTTACTATTAGAAGCTTCTGAGTCTTTATCACCAGATCGAGGTTGTTTGGCTTTGCTCGCTTTCTTTTCCTTTTTAGATTCTTCTTCTTCTTTCTTCTTCTTTTTATTCTTCTTCTTGTGATCCTTATTATCGTTATCATCGTCATCGTCATCATCCTTATCTTTTTTATGTTTATCATCTTCATCATCTTCATCATCTTTGTTTTTATCCTTCTTCTTTTCATCACCTTTATCTTTCTTATGCTTATCATCTTCATCGTCATCTTCGTCGTCTTTATTTTTATCCTTCTTCTTTTTATCATATTTATCTTTCTTATGTTTATCATCTTCATCGTCACCTTCATCGTCATCTTCGTCGTCTTTATTTTTATCCTTCTTCTTTTTATCATCTTTATCTTTCTTATGTTTATCGTCATCATCATCCTTATCCTTTTTATGTTTCTTATTGTCTTCCTTATCTTCCTTACCTTCCTTACCTTCCTTATCTTCCTTATCTTCCTTACCTTCCTTATCTTCCTTATCTTCCTTATCTTCCTTATCTTCCTCTTCCTCATCACGTCTTCTGCCCAATTTATTTTGATGTAAAGAATAAACCTCTAGTTTTCCAGTAATATTAAATATACAATGAGCCGCAGTAAGAATTATAGATTCACTAATTAAAGTACCACCACAAGTATGACTTCCGTTAACTCTTATTGATACCATAGGGGAATATTCATTCCATTTGGCTTCTTCTCCGCCTATGATTCGAGTTTCGATTTTTTCTGAATAGAAGATAGGGATGAGAATGGTTGTAAGGGTTAAAAGTAGGACAAATAGGTTCATTAGAGCTGGTTGTGATTGCTAATCAATAGCTGTGTGATTCTAAATTAATTTGTAAAGTTTGAATGAAGAAGCTTTTATATTATTGAGTAAGTTAATGAATAAATTATTAATTCAATAGTTCCATTCTTTATTAAGATTACTAAATCTATAATGGATTTTTTGTATTTAGTTGTTTTACTTCTATTATTAAATGAAATTTAATATAGTTTTAGTTATTACATATAAGTTTGTAAATATTTTTTATTTTATAAACGGATAATTAATAGCTTAATAAAGATAGAAAGGAGAATTCTAAATGTATATGGGGGTGTCCGAATTGGTTTCATTTTTTTATCCAATTTTTAAATATTTATATTTTAAAAACTTTGCTTAAAATTCTATAAAAATAAATTCTTTATTAAAAGCCAAAAGTACCCGACACAGTTTTAAATTATTTTGTTATAATTTATATTGTCAATTAGCGGAATTTTTATTAAATTTAATATAAATTCCTGGATTAGTAAAGATTTTACTAATATAGCCTGTATAGTGATATTAGTCAAAGTTGTAATATGTAAATAAATATATGCTTTTATATAGCTTTATTAAGAAATATTTATTATTAATTGTTTTATATTCAACACTACAGATTTGCTATCAAATGAATAAATTATTTTAATGTTATAATTACATTATTAATATATCGCTAAGTTAATAAATAGCTGCATGGGAGGGAGTGGTTAGCCCCAAAACTATAATTAACCATCCCTATGTAATACAAGCAGTGTATTAATAGTTTTTACTTATTATTACAACTACTTGCTCTTTGACTATTTATTAACTTAGCTATCAATAATTTAAGTAATATCAACATTTAATAATTGATTTCTATCATCTAATAAGCTACTTACTTGCTTACTAAATATTGAAACTTTTAAATTCTCAGTTATTTTTGTAAGATAAGCTGGGGTTGACCTTTTAATTTTTCTATCCTCTATAGACTCTATAACTTTAATTGAAATTATGTCGCTTTTTTTTGATCTATCAGATACTGGATAACAGTATAGTTTTTTACCACGTTTAATAAAATGTAAATACTTTTTAATACCTTTTATTTTTATTATTTTTTTTGTATCTTTGTTTCTTTCATACTTTTTAAAAATTATATTTGTTTTCCCATTATTGACAGTTGAGTTATTAAATCTATTATTTTCACAAACAAAAATCTCAAATTTTGAAATTAATTGATCAATATCTTCTATTTTACCTAATGCTTCAAGACTATTTTTCCACTGTGAAAGATTTCCAAAATGCCCGTCAACTATACTTTTTCCATGATGCTCAGCAAAAAAATTAAGATCAATATTTAAACTACTATTTATTTTATGACTTTCTTCAAATACATAATGTAAAAACTCTTGAGATTTAAAATGATATCCTGTATCTGCCCATATATTAATTTTTGTAAACTTTTTAAACAAAGGCTCTTTAGATATTAAATCAATCAAACAATCTCCTGCATATGCTGAATCATGATTTAATATTTCAGATAAATAATCAAAATAAACTTTGCCTATTGTTTTATCGTTTTTTAAATACAAAACGCCAAACCCTAATACTGATATAGCTTGTTTGTTATAATGATCTAAGTTTATTGGATCTGGTCTCGTTCCTATTTCCATATTTTGTTTAAAGTCTAAAATTATTATACAACTTCTATTATTTAATTTTTCAATAGTTTCATTAAGTATGTTTTTTTGAGTATCAACACAAAATTCATGTAATTTATATAACCTTTTTTCTTTATTAAAAGATTCCTGTATCTCTGCTTTATTTTCTGTCGCTGTATTTATTTTATTTTCAAATAACTTTTTTCTAACTGTATACTGGGCACATATATTACATAAATCTGTTTTTCTTGCTGGATTTTTAAAATTATTTGGTATATATTTGAAAAATGTTGACCTAGCTACTGCTTTATCTTTTAAATCATTAAAATACTTACTGTATATCATCCTTCTACTTTTATTTAATATATATATATTCTCTGACGAATATTTATCATTATTTTTCTTACTAAATCTTGATGAAATAGTTGAATTATCAAGTAAATATTGTATAATAATCTCGATTTGCTCATCTTTAATTTTTTTTGTATTTTTGATAGTAGGTCGTAATGTTGGTATTTTATTATTATTAATTATTTTTGAATAATCATATTGATTTTTACTTATATTAAATCCAAAACTTTTACATTCATCAAAAGAATATACTGAAGCTATAGTCGATAATAATGCTACTTGTTGGTTTTTGTTTCCTGTTTCCCTTAAAACACTAATTTTATACATTGCTTGATTAAGTTTGTTATTATTAATAGTAAAATTTAATAATATTTCTTTTCTTTTTTTTGTTTTATTATAAAATTCCATAAACTTTGGGCAATTGTGAATAGTTGCTAAAATTGATGTAAATGAATTACAATGTTTATACAATGTGCTTCTCCCTACCGTATTAAAGTTTTTAGAAATTCCATTTCGAAGTTTAGTTATAAAAGCTTGCATTTTGTTTTTATTTTAACAAAAAACAAAGTCAAATAACTATATAATTATATATTATATAGCTATTGAATATTTAATAAAAAATACAAAACACTGTGAAATATCGTTTCATCATCTCTGTGATTGATTATCGCATAATAATCACTTAACTTGTTTACAAAACTAGTTGAGTATAAAATAGATTCTCAACATAATAGCTCAAGGCTTTTTAATTAAATTGTTCCCTAATATTTTACTTTTAATAAAGCCACTAAATCTTTCTGATAATATCTTATGTAGATTTTATAGTAATATCCTGTATTCTATTTATTTTACATAGCTCGTAGCTTATTGCGTATTACTCCTATTGATTTAAGTCTATCTTAGCTACATAAACTAAGGCCTTTTGACTTACGGCCAGTTAACTAAGCTAGAGCTGCTTTCAACTCCAATTGCTGAGTACTAACTTTCACAAACATATAATCAAAAAAATAAAATAAAATAAAATAAATAAAATAAGTCTTTAAGTTAAATTTTTATATTTAATTTTAAGCTTTTTAAATTTAGCTAATTATACATTAAAGACTTACAAATTTAAAAACTTAAAATTTGGATTAATTTCTAGTTAAATTCTGAAACCAATTCGGACACCCCCATATAATCTTAACAAGAGTTCATTATTAAATGGAATCCTAAAATTGAAGTGGTTTACTTTTGTATTAGAAATAATATTGATAGTAGATTTATTTTTAGTATAAAATAAGATTCTAATATAGAAATTATTGATTATGAATTTACTATTTTAATTTTTAATTTTGATATTTTAATTAATTGAAATATTCAAAGTGGAATGTTTAATTACAAATATACTAATTTGGTCATGTATTTATTGAATTGTTAAATGTTACTAAATTATTTTAAAAAGTCACATTATTCTTTTGATAATTAATTTTTAAATATTATAGAATTGAAATTAATATTGTAAATAAACATTTAAAATATTAAAAAAAATTCAACCTTTTTACTTTTAATAACAATAATAATAGTAAATAACATAATTAAATAAAACTTCTTCCAATAATCGACTTCCAGTTCTTTGCTTTTTCAAACCCATTTTTATTAAACTGATAATCCCAAAAAGCATTATTAATACCTTCTTGATCATTCATAACAAAAGGACCATATTGTTTAATAGGTTCATTAATAGGTTTACCAGCAATCAAAATAAAATGAACTTTTTCATTATGACTATTAATTAAAATTTGATTAACTTCATCCCCACCTTCTTTATCAAATACTATTGTTGTATGAGGTAAAACTAATTTTCCATTTTGTGCAACTTCCACTTGACCTTTAATAGTATAAATAAATGCAGTATTAAATCCAGCTGGTAAGATTTGATAAGCTGATTTATTTGCTTCCATTTTAAAATCTATTATATAAACTGGATTACTGGTTTTAATAGATGACTGAATTCCATAAGCTTCACCAGCAATTACTTTAATTTCTACTCCTACTTCTGGTATTGCTCTAGGTATTTCATTATCTTTGAAATCCTGATATCTAGGTTCACACATTTTTTCTCTTTTTGGTAAATTAACCCATAACTGTAAACCAGTGACTGGTTCTTTAGATTGTGGTAATGGCATTTCTGCATGAACTATTCCTTTTCCTGCAGTCATCCATTGTAAGTCACCTGGTCCAATGATGCCTTGATTTCCAGTAAAGTCTTCATGTTGATTATTTCCAGTGAATATATAAGATACAGTTTCAAATCCTCGATGTGGATGATCAGGGAAGCCTCCTGGATATTTTACATCAAACTCATCTAACATCAAGAAGGGATCAAGGTTTCTTAATTTAGTAGTACCAATGCTACGTCGTACTCTGCTACCTACACCTCTGATTGTTCAATCGACACTACTTGTTGAACTACTTTACGTAAAATTAATTTGAGTTTTTTACTACTCATTTTTTATTTTGTTGAAATTATTTTTAATTGAATATAACTATTTTAAAAGTGTCTCTTTTAATGTTATTTATACTTTTAGATTTTTATTTCTGATTATGTAAAAATTATAAATTTTGAATTGATTTTAACATTTAAGTTATTAATATTTTATTGTTTTTGAGCTGATTTGTAAGTTTTAAGATATAAATAAATTTCGATTATTATTTAAATTTACTTGAAATCTTCATTATATAAATTGCAATCTATTATAAACTGATGTATAATAACTCTAATGCCTTTTATTTTTAAATGATATAGGATTAGAAATACTTTATAAATATAGCAGAATCTGTATTACGATTTTTTGTTTTAATTCACTTATAAATGGAAGATAATAAAACTTTATCAAAAATTAACATAATAATATAAATTCTACAAACTGAAATATGATATGGGGTGTTTTTTTGACTTCATCACTTTTTCCATCTTTTAAGCGCTATTTGAGTGGAAAGATTGTTAGTAAAATTCTTAAACAAAAAAATACACCCCCATATCTAGTTAATTATAGCTCAATAGCTCCATATTAAATCTTAATAACCTATTTTTTAAAATAAAAATATGTCAAATTCTTTTTGAAGTATTTTCATCCAATGAGATATCAATTAATTTTATTCCACTCTTGAACTTTTCTTTATCTCAATTTTTTTCTTTTAATCATGGATCACCGGGAAATCACATCAGCGTTTCCATATCCGCCGCATTATTATAAACAATATACTACAAAAAAATATGAAAAATTAAAAAAGATAACAAAATCAAATGAAGAAAATTCAAAAAAAATCGAAATACCAGACAATCTTGAAAATTTATTACCGCCCAATTTACCCAAAGGTAATAACTATAAATTATTTAATGAGGTTTGGGATGTAAGTTAAAAGCCATATTATTATGTATATTTGATAATAAAAACTAATAATATTTATAAAAGTTAAATGAAAAAATTCCCCCAATTAGAGAGATGGGGTTAACTCAATTATATGACGAAGCAAAAGGTAATTTAATAACTAATTTCTTTTATCCTTTTCACTAAAACTAACTTTACATTTAGACTCAAAATTGGAATTAAAGCGGTTAAATCATTATACATTGAAACAATTTCAACATGCAGTTAAAAGCTTATCACAACAAAAATTAAGTGATAATGGGATTGAAAAAGTAGTCAATAATTTACATCTAACATTTATTAATATGCATCATTTGATTAATCAAAATCGACCTTTGGAAGCGATGGAAACATTGAAGGAAATGTATGTGGATAGAACAAAAAGGTTTCGAGAATCAAAAGAGTTTGTTGAAAAGTAAGTAATTTTCGATGTTAAAGAAGGAGGCTTAGTTAATTTTTTTAATAGTGAAAAAAAGAAAGTATTAAAAAACATTGGAAATATTCATAGTTTTGTGGAGGTAAATTATTGCTCTTGTTAGTTATTAGCATGTAAGGATAGTAATTTTTTTGTTATTTTTAGAAAAAAAGAAGACCTTTCCAATATTTAATTGAGAAGAATCAAACGAATCAACAAGAGACATTAACTTCAAATAAAAAATCGGAGATCCTATCTTTAATTAAGGATTTAAAATCAATTGATCAAGATTTACCTCCACTTTCTCAATTAACTATAAAAAGAGAAGTGACGAAATCGGAGACAAAAGATATTAATTGAATTCTCATTATTATTTAATATAATTGAAAATTTTCTATTAGATTTGCTTTATTTAGAGGAAATAAATAAATATCATTATTGCTATCTACTTTGAATCCTTTTTTAACTAAATACGATAAAAATATGTATATCAAATAAATATTTCTTTTTAGAAATATTACTGCTTTATTAAGTTTAAAACTTATATGGGGTTGTTTTTTTTGGCTTCATCATTTTTTCTATCTTTTAAGCGCTATTTGAGTGTAAAAATTGTTAGTAAAATTCTTAAACATAAAAATACATCCCCATATATTAAAATATAAATGTATATTTCAAAAACGATAACATAATTTTAACTACATAACTTAATCACACGCCAAAATGACAAGTATTTCCAATATAAAGACAAACAGGAGGTTGAATGTTTTTTTCTTTTACCGTAATTCCCAACTTATCCAGCGTGGTTCTAATAACTCTTTCATTAGGCAATGAATAAGCTTCAATAAAAGTACAAGGGGTTGCTGATGGATATTCTAAATTTAATAATTGATCTTGAATTTCATTAGCTTTCCCTACTGCCATCAATAAAATCAATGTTCTCTTTTCATAATAACTTGGTAACGATGGCATAATACCTCCTTGAATATTACCTGTACTTATAAAAACTTGATCAGATTGACCACGATGAGTAATAGGTAATAAAGCAGCTGATGGGGCACCTAAAGCTGATGATATACCTGGTATAACTTTTGGTTCATAGCCATTATGACGATAATATTCAATTTCTTCCCCTGCTCTACCGTATAAAAAGGGATCTCCTACTTTAAGTCGAATTACTTTTTTACCTTCTTTTAAGCCTTTTAAACACCATTCATTTAACTCATCTTGTACTCCATCCGATTTTCCTATTATCTTTGGAGACGCTATTTTGACCTCTGCGGTTTTATTTAAGGATATTATTTCTTGACTTACTAATCTATCCGCAACAATTAAATCGGCTGATTGTATAGCTTTGTAGGCTGCTATAGTAAGTAAATCTGGATCCCCTGGACCTGCTCCAACCAATTGAATAGCACCCTTTGTTATTTTATCTTCTGTAGATAGATTGTCTATTTCATTTATTATTTGATTTACTTTATCACTCTCAGCTGCTTTTAGTTCATGTTTTCTATTTAGTTGAAGCTGATCAAATGACACTGTTTCATTTTTATCATAAAATTCTAATAATTTATTAGCTACTTCATGATTAATAAAAGTAAGTTCTTCCAAAGACCAAGAATCAACAATTTTAATTAACCAACTCATTCTTTTTGATGAAGAAGAAGCAGGTGGATCATGTTTTCTAATAGCAGCTCTTAAAATTGAAAATTGCTCAATAGCTTTACCCGCATTTTTTGGTATAGCATTAGCTATTTTTTGTCGAATAGCTCGAGCAATTCTAGGTCCTTTACCATTGGATGACACAGCTACTTGTAATGGTCCATCTCTATGAATCGACATAAACCAAAAATCACATTGTTCAATGATATCGGCTACATTGACAGGGATACGTTTTTGTTTACATAATTGATAAATCCTATCCGCTTCAGGTACTTGATCTGCTAATACCATCACTATATCATTATCTAAATCACTTTCAATAAATCGTCGATTTTCCCAATGAATTTGTTGAGTTTCAATTCGATATTTTAGTTCGGGGCAAAGCTCATGTTCTTCACTTATTAATGTTATTAAGGCATCTGCTTGTAAGGCATGCACCACTCGACTGGCTGCGACAAATCCACCACCTATAATTAGAACTTTTTTTTGTCTGACTCGATAGGCTAAAATCATGGATGCCCCACCTTCTAAAGGAGCATATTCTTTACTTTCTTGTGGCATTTTCTTACCTTTGTTCTTGTAAAGTTGGATTTGATGAGACTATTTATACTTTTGATTATTTACCATTTCGAGTTGAAATGTCGTAATTATGGAGGTTATGATCAAATTTCAAGTTGGAATTGATAATTGAATAAAAATGTTAAATTCTATTAATAATTCAAATTTAGAGTAATAAATGTATTTTTATTTTATAAACAAAAAGTATTTTAAAAAAAACTAATTGAGGGTAAATATATTCTATTTTATTAAATTCATATAAGAAAAAGTACTATTTATTAACATAAAAAAGAGAATCAGTAAAGAGTATTAATAGCCTTTAACTTATCAAAACAAAGTCTCTATAAAATAACCAAGTTGTAAAAAAAGTGGAAGGAAGAAGGTAAAGTAGATTGAATTATTCCAATTTAATTTGTCTAGTTTTTGGAGCTAAAATTTTGATTTTATGATTACTTAATTGTTCCTTTTGAAATAATTTTTTGTTATTTTTTTTCTCTTGTCTTCTTTCTTTTTTCTCTAATTTAATTTGTTGTTTTCTTAATTTCTTATCTTCTTTACTTTCATTTCTATCTCTTGATATTTCAGTATGAACTATTCAATTTATTAATATTAATACTAATATTATGATTAATTAATTAATTTTACCTTTTTGTTTATCATCTTCACTTTCTTCTTCACTTTCTTCTTCTTCCTCTTCTTCTGTTATCTTTAATTTATTTTCGAATTGTTCTGATAATTTATCCACCTTCAATCTAGGAAAACCACGAGAATTGAGACTAATTTGACCTTTAGTAACTCTGGGTTCTACGATCATA
The DNA here is from genome assembly GCA_030770535.1 of Batkoa obscura. Lineage (NCBI taxonomy): Eukaryota > Fungi > Entomophthoromycota > Entomophthoromycetes > Entomophthorales > Batkoaceae > Batkoa > Batkoa obscura. The sequence continues at coordinate 382,048 of JASVEC010000029.1, forward strand.
GCTGGACGATTATAGATATTAGAATAAGTTGATAATACTGATTGACAATCCCAATTATTAATAATTTTTTCATCAACTTGTACATTTTTAACTAAATCATTTTCCACTTCTTCTTTAATTTCAGGTTGAATTAAACTTTGTCTTAAATGACTAAATTTTTCAACTCCAGTTTCACCTTCCATTTTGATCGTCATTTTTTTACCGACAACTTCATAATTTTCTAAAAATTCATCCATTATATCCATAAAATCCTCTCGCATTTCAACTAATTTTGGCATTTCTTCTTCATCTTCATCTTCATCATCATCATCTTCATATTCTTCTTCAATACGTTCAAATTGATCATCTAAAAGAGTCAATTTTTCGTTACGAAACATAACCGAAGAAGTCATGGAATATTTGGACGCTGAAGTACGACGATCGAGCCCACTTAATTTTTTATTTTTAATATTTCCTTCTTCTTCTTCATCACTTTCATTTTTCTTTTTATTCTTCATAAAATGTTTAAAATGTTCTTCCCACCCAGCTTCGGGATCTAATTCCTCTTCTTCTTCTTGTATATATTCCCCTTCGGACCCATCCAACTCATCAAAGAAATCCTCTTCTAAATTATCATCTACATAGGCATCATCTTCTAAAGCATCTAAAGCATCAAGTACATCGGGATCCATACCATAATGATAATCCGAAGGTATACTGGGTTGATTCATAATACCAACATCTGTTTTATACTCGGAAGGTAATGCTTCTTCTGGTAATAAAAAACTAACACTTTTTTTTGTCTTTTAATTTTTAATTGACGTTTATTAGTTTTCCTTGTTTATTTTTTATATAACTAAAAACTTACCTTTTCCTTTTCTTCTTTTTTGCCACTAATAAATACACCATCACTGGATTGTCCAATAGGCTTTAAATGCTGAGTATAATCATAATCATCATTGAAAAAGATACCAAATTGAGCTGACTTAATACGGTTACTTTTAATATTTTATTAACAAAGATATTTAACTAACTAAAAAATAAAACTTACTTTTCATTATCAGCTTTAATAAGGTCTTCAAACTCAGTATCACCGGGTTTCAAACTTTTGTTTAATCCACTTTTGTTCTTTTTACTATGCTTTATTAAAGTTTAATTACAATTGTATAATAGTTGTATATTCTAAAAATAAACTTACTTTTAAGTTAGCGGATTGTAAAGTAGGTAATAAAACATAATCGGAAGCTTCACCGTCAGCAACTAAAGGATCATGTTGGGATCGATGTACCACATTGAAATGAGTGGCTTCTTTCTTATTGATAAACGTCTTTTTTACCATTCTATGATTTTTTCTCGAGTTAAGTTTGATATTTTAAAAAAAATAGTAAATCAAATTTCGAATTAAAAATGAAAAATTAATTTTTGGGGTTGAACTTCTACTTTTGGGTTCAATGAGTTGATTGGTTTAATATAAGAAAGTCCAATTAAAAATGGTCACTTTTAATATATGGATATTACTGGTTGGAAATTGTAGTTGGTCATGAGTTAACTAAAAATTTAAATTCAAAATTCAAAAAAATATATTCAAAAATCAATTTTATTTATTAATGGCTGATTATACAAATAAAAAGTAAAATACACGCAATCTAATTTATAACATAAAGGCTTATCGTTTATTAATAAAGGGATAGTCCAAACCAGCCCAATTTCGGTGTCAAATCAAGTTCTACATCGAATCAACTTTATAATAGCAGAAATACAAAATCAAGGTATCCAGTAAATCAAAATGAATATAACGAACAGGGAAGTGGTATGTATAACAGGGATGAAGGATATAATAGATTGACACAAAAAGTGTCATTATTAAAACAGGTAATTTTAGTTTTACACTAGATTATTCTAGTTTTAAGATTTATATTTTTTATTTAAAGATCTCATTGGATATGGGAGAAGAAATTATTGAAGGAAATAAAGATTTAGGTGGAATGGTAACCCAATTTATATGAATATTCTAAAACTAGTATTAATCATAAAAAAATTATATTATTAGCATGAAGACTTAAGTGAAACTGGCGAAAAATTAAAGCGAACGATGGAAAAATTTAGTAAAATGGCTAAAGAACAATTTAAAGGTGGGGGTATTTACCTTTGGATCGTATTATTTATTTTATTCATTTTATTTTTAATGATTATTTTTCGTTAAAGTTAAATTTTCTATTTTATTAAATGTTAATATTATTCAAATTGAACTTTTTTAAATCATTCTTTGTAAAAGAATTTCTTAAAGATTATGCTTTCAATAGTAATTACAGAAATGGTGAGAATTTGTTTTATTAGAATAGAAACTAAACTTACCATAAGTTTTTGTTTTCATTTCAATCATATCACCCAACATGATTTAACTTAACATATAGCCTGTAAAGACTAATAGAACATTAATAAACGATAACTACCTCGTATTTTTAATTGTTAATTAATAATAGATATAGGTTTTTTTATTTCATTTAAAAGGCTTGATGGTTTATAAGCCTATCTAAAGTTTATTTATTCAAAGTCAAAAGATACTTCATGCTATCTAACTAGTGAGCTTTGATTAACAACGCTTATATATTATGAAAACGAAGTTCTATTTTATTATAATAGACTTGTAATAAAACTCGCTGTTCATTGGTATTTTAGTAAGCTTAAAGTTTAACTCAATAACAATTCAATGCTACAACATATAGTTAGGTTATTCTTAGCAACGTTTACTCTTAAGGTTGGTCGAAATCTATAGATGTTCTACATAAAGAAACCCAATTTTCTTTAATTAAGATCAAATTGTTGTCAATTTGACGCCTCTTTGATTTATAAAGCTCTGTATCCAATCCAACCTTTGAGTATATAAATCAGATGGAAAATAGGATATCTTTTAGCTTAACTTATCTTAGTAGAATTGATAAATATATATGACTTCGAAAGTGGATTGGTTAATAAGCGTCTAAACAAATCAACTCTTCTCTTAATTTATAGATCTTTCAAATTAGAATTACTTGAGCTTTGTTTTGTAAAGGCCCAATGATAATCTCACTAGTATCTGTTTTCTGTTGATTAATTTTTTTGGTCTTCCAAGGAACAATCTGTGATTGCTAAAACAGTATAAATTACTTCAGCTTATCTATATTCTTTTTATCTTTTATATGCTAATAACTCGTGCTTTAACTTATTAGTATAATTTTAATACAAAAAATACTTTTAATTTAAACTATCTTAAATTAATAAAAATTAAAGAATCAAAATAATAAACACAAATTTACTGTAAATTTTTATTATATTTAAAAAATTTCAATAAAAAAAGATGTTATAAAAGAAAAATATAAGAGTCAACGATTGTAAATGCAAGAGGGGTGAGGGAAATGAATATTACAAACATGGCTATAAATCCAATAATAGTTTTTAAAAAAAAATTAAAAAGTATTATTAAACCCTCCTTTTGAATTGAAAGGAGCCACTGGTCCCTAGAATTCAATAAATTGATTCATTCATTCAATTCGATTAAAATGACGACCACCTCTTGGTTTATTATAAAGTTTGGGGTTCCTTTCCTTAATAATTTCCCTTTCCGTCTTTTTAAAATCAACGCTACAATCATGATTTTCTGGTAACCGATGGTTATCACAAAATATATAATCTAAATAAATATGATAAAAAATATATCCTTCGCATTGATTTAAAAATCACTTACTACATTTGCATTTATTCGTTACTTGTTTAAGTGGGCTTAATTTAGAACGACATAAATAACATTTATTTTTGACAATTTGTTGTGGTTTTGATAATTGCTTTCCTCCATTAAATTCTTTTTCATTTTCATCTTCGACTAATTCAGATTTTTTATTTTCGTTTTCTAAACTTCTTTTTGTACCTTGCCCCCGTTCTGGCGTTCCCTTGATTAATTCTTTGTATGTAATATCCAACTTCTCCTTATTGAAAAGTTCATCTACCAATTGTTACTTTAAATTTTACTTTATTACAATAGCTCAAATTACCCATTTCATGTGTACTGCTCACTGGTCGATTATTAGCAGGTAATTGGTTAAGTTTAGTTGCTTCAGGATTATTCTTTTTGTCTTCTATTCCATTTTTTTTCTTTTCTGACACTTCTTTTCGACTCTTTTTATAACATCTGGAACACATATTATTAAATAATGGATTACTATAAATTTATATTTAGTATCTCTTTAAGTATTCGAAAGCAATTTTAAAATTAACGCTTTTTTATGTAATTTACCTATAAAACCCACAGTTATTAATACAGAACTTTGTTATTTTATCTTTATTATTTTCCATAGTTGAAGAGTATGCTTTAAATTTGATATTATTTTTATATCAAGCTTCCACGCTTAAAAGTAAAAGATTAGAAAAATAAATACGATATTAAAAAATAAAAGGAAATAATGGGGGTAATTTAGTTCAACTTTTAATTCCCAAATTTAACAAGTGTGGCTTTTAATTATCCAATCAATGAATTAAAATTTAGCTTATTTTTGAATTGTTTATTCAAATAAACTCGATAGTGTTGAATAAATTCAATTTTTATTTGTTGTTTCCAAAAAGTTGTGTTTTCATCATTCTAGTCTTTAAGCATATTTTTATTACTAAGCCAAAATGTAAAATGATTTAGTTGTTTTTAAAAATTTGATGTTTTTTTATAGATACTTTTAATTGAGTTTTATTCTCCTGCTCACTAATTTTGGTTTATTAAAGTCACTCGTTTATATGTATCTTAATTTAAATTCAAATATTTAAATATTTAAACTAATATAATAATCATATGAAAAGATAAATAAGATTATTAATGTAAACAAAAAAATTATAAAGCTCAATCTTAAAAGGTAGTATCAAATTAGAGAAATAAACAAAAAACACTAGCCGTAATTTTCAATAACAGTAATGAAATCATCGCTTATAACAGTAATATTTGTAGTTACAACTTTAGCATCTTAAATTTTTAAAGTTGTTATTTACGAACTGTATTCATCTTATTCTTTAATCAATTTAAAATTTTATCTAAAGATAAAATACCAGTATGTCAGATTGTATAATAATATTAAAATAATATAGTCTAAGAGATAGCAATAATGTTACCTATTGTTATTTTATTTTGATACTTAATAAGTAATAAATTAATTGAATAAGCTTTATCAGAAATTAAGTATTGATATTTATAAAAATATAGCTAATTAAAATACGCCATTATATTAAAAACAATTTCACGAGTTGTAAATGATATAAATTAATAATATCATTCCATTTTTTAAGCTAAATGAAAATATGATCAAAAACTTCAATTAAAAAAATAAATTTACAAGAGTGAGTATACAAAATTTAATTTTTAAAATGAATTAATTGGCTCTATCGATTTTTTAAAATTTAAATTTGTTAAACTTTGGCATTTTTTCAGCTTAATTTTCTCAAAATATTATAAAATCATGGCTGAGCGAAAAGCAACAAATAAATATTATCCACCTGAATGGGATCCCTCAAAGGTAAAGTTCACCACTTATATAATTAATTCAACCAATCTAAGCTGATCGATCATGGGACTTAGGGCTCCATCAATACATTTGTTGGTCAACATCCATTACGTGAAAGAGCACGTAAGTTAGATCAAGGAATATTGATTATAAGGTATTTATAGCTTTTTATAAACTATTAACTAGCTAATAAAAGAAAGATTTGAGCTACCATATAGTGTATGGTGTTTAGGATGCAATGGACATGTTGGTATGGGGGTGCGATTTAATGCCGAAAAGAAAAGGGTAGGGAATTATTATTCGACGCCCATCTTTTCGTTTAGAATGAAGTGCCATATGTGTTCTCATTGGTGGGAGATCAAAACGGATCCTAAGGTGAGTTTTTTATACTTAAGTATATGAAAATTATATTAAGTTGGTAGAATGCGGCTTATGCTGTTGTTTCTGGAGCAAAACAAAAGATTGAAACTTGGGATCCGGAAGAAAATGGAACTTTAAAGCTACTTGGTTTGTTATATTTGAGATTATGTTTTTAAGGTTTTTACTCTCATTACTATTTAGATGATAAGGAAAGAGAAGCTATTAATAATAATGCGTTAAGTAAATTGGAACATAAAATTTCAGATAAAAAAAGAGGAGATGAAGCAATTACTATTTTAAATCAACTCACTGTAAAAACTTTATATAATAATAGTTTAAAATTTTAACATGAGTTTAGGAAGAAAGTGATAGAAAATGGGGAGATGTTTACTCCAATTCAAAGTTGATGCGTAAAAAATTAAGAGTAATTATTAAGAGGATGATGAATTTTATTTAATAATATTCCTAGGAAGAAAAAAAGGTATTAAAAGCTAAAGCAGAGAAAGAAAATAAATTCATAAAGAGCAATTCCCTTTATATAAAACTTTTACCAGAGTCTGAATCAGATGGACTACGTGCTAAAACTATTACGTTTACAAGTAAAATTTCTTATTACAATATTCTGGTATAACTGCTTAATATTATTAAAGGCAATAAAGATCCAAAGAGTGAGCTTAAAAAACAGCTCGTCAAACCACTATTTCAGAATAAGAAATCAAGTGATAAACTTAATGATAAAACAATCATTGAGGATTTAAAAGTAAAGGCTTCTGTTAATACTTTATTAAAAGAGGATCCATTTATTTCTAAAAAAGAAACACATCAAAAAAATGATATGAAATTAGGTATCATGCCGAAAGTAGCAAGCAAAAAAGATTTTGATGTTACAAAATCAACTAATACGATATCAACTAAAAAACCAAATTTGCTAGTTGATTACAATTATTCAGATTCGGAAAATGATTAAATGTGGCTAGCTTTGATTCATTATGTAGTAAAGTTAAGTCGGCTTAGGTTAGTTTATTTATAGATATATTCTCAAGCATATTAATCTTTATATGTCTGATAGAATAATATATCATAAAGTGTATGTAAAAATAAAGATAATGAATTATAATTTGACAAATATAACTTAAGGTCAAACTTTAAATATTATGATATATACTTTAAAATATATTTATAGCTAGTAAATAAAATTTGTAAGGCTTACGCTCCCATGTCTTGGCGCATGTATAAACTCTTCTAAAATATATATAAAATTCACTAGTTTAAGCTGATATGAAAAAGTCTTTATTTAGTAGTAATTAAATGAAATTTTAAATAATTTATAATATTAAGTGGTTTTGATAAAGAAAGTTTATGCTGCATTAATTTGATAAAATATACATAATTAAATTAAACTTACTATAAATACTTACAAAATTAATCACTTATCAGATAAATCAAATAAATTTTATTCGTCAAGCCATCATTTAAGTCCAAGGCAAAAAGTTTCTAAAGCTAGTTTTCAGTAAGCTAAAACCCAAACTACAAAAAATAGAATTTTATAATCTCACTATAAGCATCAGATAGAAATAGAGCAATCAATAGCCTTCATCTCATAGCTATACTATAAATATAGATATAATGTCCATTTGAAAATAATTAATTAATAAGAATAATAAAAGAATGTCCGAATTATCCACAAATATAACAATTTCAATTCCATCTCCAATAGACTTAAGCTTAGATAAAACTACTTCTAAGTCCGCTCCAACTACTTTACAAAGCATCATATCCGGTGGTGTAGGTGGCGCTTTTATGGCTATTGTAGGTCATCCTTTAGATTTAATAAAAGTAAGGCAACAAGCCATTTCCAACACCACTATTCAAAAAGAGTCTGTTACCAGTATATTAACTCAAATCCTTAAAAGAGAAGGACCGAGAGGTTTATATCGAGGATTATTAGCGCCATTACTTTCATCAACACCTGTGTTTGCTGTTGAATACGCTAGCTTCGAAACATGTCAAACTTTGTTGAAATGGGGCTACGGGATGGTAAATATTTGAATATGATAAAAGGTATATTTTTTATTAACTTTTAATTAAATAGCCAAAGCAAGAATCATTAAGTATATATCAAGTAGCATTAGCTGGTGCTATTGCTGCTTTTCCTGCTACTTTGATTGTATCCCCTGTAGAACGTATAAAATGTATGTTGCAAGTCGCTGGAGAAGGTAGCAAACCATTAGGCTTGGTTCAGGCAATTAAAGAAGTTGGCGGTATTAAAGGCTTATATAGAGGCACTTTAGCTACCTTGTTAAGAGACTCGACAGGCGGTGTGTTTTATTTTGCCACATACATAGGAGCCAAACGATTCCTTAGTAAGGAGACCAAAGAAGGGGAAAGTCAATTGAATCCAGCAGCTATTATGTTGGCTGGTGGATTGGCTGGTATGGCTAATTGGATGGTTTGTATAGTAAGCCTTTTTTTGAAAACATAAATGTATTGGATATTAATATTTTTTGTCAGCCTGCAGACGTTATCAAATCTCGTCAACAGACTGAGTTAATTTCTAAAAGCTTTTTAGTAACTTTCAGAGAGCTCGTACGCCACGAAGGTATCCAAGGTCTCTTTAAAGGCTTAACACCGGCTCTCTTAAGAGCTTTTCCAGCCAATGCAGCCTGCTTTTTAGGTATATGTCTTATCAAGTTTTTGTTAGTGTTTATTAATATTATTTTAGGTGTTGAAGCTTCACTTTATTTGTTACTTGGGAAAAATTATTAGATAGAAATTAAGTGAAACTCCTGGTTTGTTTTTTGTTTTTTACGTCTTCTCTTAGCCTATATAATAAAAATTCAGTTAATTATGTTTTGCTTATTAAGTTTAATACTAGTATGATCATTTGGTAAAATAATGTAGAATTATAAATCATTTGATATTAGCTTTTTTTATAAAACATTCATAATAAAATATTGTTCTTGTTAGATAAAATGATAAAACAATATTGAATTTTTTGAAAAATTTCTTATCTATATTTTTTAAATATGGGGATGTATTTTTTTGTTTAATAATTTTACTAATAATCTTTCTACTCAAATGGCGCTTAAAAAATGGAAAAAGTAATGAAACCAAAAAAAAACAGAGGTTACAATTAAAATAAAAATATTAACTATTTAATAAGAGCAATAAACTTATGATTAAAACTTAATTGAATTTACTTTTAAAAATATATCAAGATAGGCTGTAAAGGAGGAACTGAGTAAGAAAAGAGATCCCAAAAGAGATGAGTTCGCTTTGAAAACAGTTTAAATAAGTCATCCGTAGTAGGAAAATAGGTAACATAGTCTTTTGAAGTTATAAACTCAGTATAATCTAAGAACAAATTTAAATTTACTACCCCAATAAATTTATCCTGTTGGTAAATATGATAGAATTGGTCTTGTTGATTTTTATGTCTATTAATTAAATAATGAATACTATTAGGGTTACTCATGCTTTTGGTTATAAACTCATTCTTTTGATTCTCTATTTTATTTTTAACATGTTCAACTAATAATGTTAATTCGATTTTTGTTATTGAAGTGCTACACGTTAGTTCTTCTTTTATATTATACCATTTTAACCAACTAAATCCATCATTATTGTAAGCTGTATTATTATTATTTCTACTGTTATTATTTGTATTAGCATCTTCACTCCTATCGTCTATACTGATGTAATTAGGTAGTATAGCATTGCATTCTACTGGATCTCCAATTTCATAAGCCTCATGAATATTATCAAACAAGTGATTATATTGACATAATTCTGGTACATGAATATAAGCAATATATTGACAAAATTGAGGCTCATCAATTGCAACTAAACCTTCGGCTTTATCATCAATATAGCAAAGATACTAATGGTTAATTTACTGTTATTAAATAAATATCACATAAAACTAAAGTAAACTTACTCTTAATTCGATTTGCCTATTAAATCCAGTGAGATCACAACGATCTCCTTTCCCCCAAGTTTCCGAGATATAAAAAGGCAACTTTAATTTTTTATTATTGGAATATTTAATATCAAATCTTGAGTTAGTCCTATTCAAATTAAAGCTTTTATTTATAATAAATTCACTCGTCCCCAATTTATAAATTGCCAAAATTTTACCCTCTTTTTCATTAAGGCCGTCATTTTTCTTTGATACATAATATTGAATTATTTCATTATTATAACAGTATTTGTAATCCCAGTTCGAAATAGTCTTTATAAAATAAATAAATAAATAAATATTATAAATAAAAACAAAGGACTTACTGTTGTATAGCAATTTAATTTATTTTTGATCAAGGTTTCACCTTCTTCTAATAGTGTTTCATAAACTTCTGAGCTAATCTTATTTTCGTTTCTTACATCTTTTTGATATTGTGGATAAAAGCATATATACTCCAGATCTTTATTGTATTTCATTTTAATCCCTTTTTGTTTCTCTACTTCCTAAAACTGCTGATTAATACTGTAAGTTATTTGTATTCAAAATTATTTACTGTTAATTCATCATAATTAATAAACTCGTTGTTTAATTTAATATGATAATTTGGATAAGCATGTATATCTTCGTATATAGAAATATCAATGCCATTCGAGTGAGTTATAAGGATCAAATCAAATAAAAAAAGTAATAAAAACCGTATCATTTTAATAATAAAATGATTTAAAAAAAGTCGAGTATAAGTCAACTTTGATAAAAAATATTGAACTTTTTTAATTTGAGCTATCATCGGCGCTGATTGGCTTTTTATTAATTGAACCAATCTTTTTCTATCTTCTTGTTTGTTTTTATTTGTTTTCAATTTAAAAATTTTATAGAGCATATATGAATAAGTTTAAAAGCTCAGTTAAAATTAAACATAAAATTTTCCAATTCACTTTGACCATTTTTTATGTAGCGTAAAATTTTAAAAAAACTCCTATAAAATCAGACAAAAAACGTTTCAGTATAAGTTAATCTAAAATTAAGCAAAAAGGCAAAAAAATTTGTAGCACTTAGTGCTTAATTGTAATTTTTGCTAAAACTGACTGAACAAAATTTTAACTGAGCTTTTAAACTAACCCATATAAATAATAAAATATTATATTATAAAAATAAAATAAAACAAAATATTATAAAAATAGAATAAAATAAAATATTTAAGGACAAAATTCATTATGCTTTTCCATCAAATACTATTTTGTAGCATAACACAGCTTCTTCTATTTTAGCATATAAAACTAATATAAACAGCAAGTAAATATAATGGTAGAGCAATAAATTGCATGAGTTTATATTAGCTATTTAAGGACACAAAGTATATTACAAACTGGGAGTAATTTTTTAGTTTAGACTATATATAAGAAATTATTTTTATTGGAATGTAGAACAAATTTTAAAATAATAACTAGCTTTACTAGAATTATATACTGCAATATTCTATTTTAAATGCTCAAACTGCTCGAAAAAAAGCTGCAAAATAATGCTAAAGTAAGCTAAATTTTTAAAAATTTCTTTTCAAATCACAGGAGCTTTTAACAAAATTCATCAATCTAGCCATTTGATTGGTCTAAACCAATCTTGAGCTTTCAATAAACCAATAAAATTTTTTCAAAAAAAAGTTTTGCAGGGGTTTTAAGCCTTTTGGGATTGGAATTTTGGATTGGTACTATTGCTAATCACTTAGAATTTAAAACACTTCCTTTTTATCCAATATGAGTCACGAAGCTGTTTGGTTTTCTCATCCCCGTAAATACGGTAAAGGTTCTCGTCAATGGTAGGTTTTTACTATATTAAGAGACCCTAGTAACATATTGACCTGTTTTTTAGTCGTGTCTGCACTCATCGTGCCGGTTTAATCCGTAAATACGGTCTTAACATTTGCAGACAGTGCTTCCGTGAATACGCTAAAGACATCGGTTTCACCAAGGTTGGTTATCATTTATGTTTCATTATTATTTTACTTATTATTTTTTAGACCCGTTAAGTTAGCCTTTTCGACATCAATTTTCTTATGCCCTTTTTTTAATAGGCTTTAGTTATACTACAATAAATTAACTATTGGGTACAAACTAAAGATGTGTTTCTTGTTTTTATGGATAGCCAATTTTATTGTTAGTTCTATAAGTGTATAGTTTGACTATCATTTTTATTAATTAAATGAGATGACTTAATAATAATTGGTGAGAATTATATTTGGTACTAACGTTCTTAGGTAGATAGAGCTGCTCAATATCTTTTATAATAACTCATGGATAGTAGTTATGATAGTGAATTGATATAATTGGTTAGTACGCTAGTATATTCAGATAGTTAAAAGCACAACACTTTTATTTAATAAAATAGTATAGCAATTTTAACTTAGCATTCTATATTGGTTTGAATGGAAACTGCTCTTCCTTCAGCAAATTTTTTAGTTTTTAATATTAAAACAAATCTGATAATATTTTTAATGAATTTTTTACAATTAATAATTTTGGTTTTTTTACAAATAAAAAAAGCATAAGCATAAGCATAATATAAACTACTTAGTTGATACAAATTCATAAAAATTTATTAAGTAACTGATAATAAAAGACGCTATTGATTAGTCAATCAATTTTTATCCCTAGAAACATATTAGCCACTAGATAGTAAGTACAATAATTAAGTTACCATGAATTTTTAAGTAAAATTTGAACAGCAACTAAAGCTTGATACTTAACATCTGGATTCTCATGCGCCATCAATTCCATAACACGATGTTTAGCTCCCAACTTTTCAAGTAAACTAAATTACCGATTAAACCCTATTTAACTTAAATATAAAAATGCACTTACCCTCTGCCTTTGTTATTAAATTTAGCATATTGTCCGATATCGAATGCAGCTATTGATAAAACTAAAGGATCAGTAGCTGTATTAAGGATTTCGCAAAGTTTCCTATAGTTATTTGATAAATCATGTCCTAGTATTATTTGATTCAAACTTACTTAAGCAAGGCATACTCTTTCTCTTCAAACTTGTGTATGTTATCAGTCCAAAATTGAATTGACTTATGAGGAGGTGACCATTCAAGCTCACCAGTTTCAATTTCTGCTTTGTAAGCATCAAAGGTAGTCAAGCTAGCTACTACCTCTTGTAACTCACTTTTTAAATAATCTAAATCTTCTTTAATTTCTAAATCGGCCCATTTTCTTGATGTTAAATTCTCAATCAAATCAAACAGCTTATGTGCTAGCATGGAGTTAATATTTTCTTCAGATCCTTTTTCTAATAAATTCTAATCAACTGTTAACTCAGAGTTCTTTTTTAGTTGTTTTTTTTCTTACTCTGAAAGTGCCTATAATAACTCGAACGATCTTTTCTTTGACTGTACCACGGGCTAATTTAACTAATAACGAAATGATCGAATGTTGACTATAACTAAATTAAAAACTTCAATTAAAAATGATATATAAACTTACTGATCAATCTCTTTAGCAATTTCTTCCTCAAAAGTAAGCATCCAAAAACAAAATACAATTTGATATTGAAGCTGTGGATTTGTTTTTTCTTTTTGAATAAGCGCAATTAAACTATAAAAAGTTAGTTAATTTTGATTGTAGATTTAATATTAAGTCAATACTTTGGTACACCACGTGCTTTGTGGAAAAAGACGTTACGATAAGTATAATTCTTTAATAAAGATTGGAGTAATTGGACTGAAATATCGGCAATATTGGGCGTTTGGCTTGATAATTGAGAAATAATAACGTCTAAAAATTCATCGCATTGTTCTGGGATAGCGGTAGTTGAAGTACTAAATATCTTTTAGTTTCATTTTTAACAAATCATACATAAACATACCAAATTAAAAAAGCGACAATCTTTTCTGCTTTTAATGCTAAAAAGTCATCATCCTTCTTTAAGCATCTAAATATTTTATCAATACATTGAACTTAAAATTGTCTAATTTACTTTAAAAATGGTTCATATGGGAATAATGGATTTTCTTGGCTTAATTCATGAAATGTTTTAGCGTTGTTAGGGTCGGCTAAAATTTAAATTACTTTAATATTTTCATTAAAAATTAACCATTACCTTCAAGTATATCGTCGATCAGTACAAGGATGTACTGTAAAGTATCTACTCTTACCAATTTATTTAATAAATTCAACAGCAAATTAATATACTCTTTAGAAGACTAAATAATCAACATTAAAATCTATTTTATCCATTGTATAAAAAATTATACCCCCTTTTCAGATTTTCTCAAAAGTCCAAGTTCTTCTTCAGTAATTAATGAAGCGCGTTGATACCCCTACTATAATTAAGTAAGCCATCAAAACTTACAATAAAAGTTTACCTCCCATGGCATAGGCCTAGAGCGAATATTGAAAGTCAACTCATCAAAAAAGGAGTTAACTACGAAAGTTACAGGTACACTTGGAACAGTATCAGTCATAATAGTAAATTGGATTATGCTATTCACTTTAAGTTAAATTCCAGATACAAAAAAATAATGACGGTGGCTCAAATAAAATAACTAAATAGTGAGGAATTAGCAGAAGTATAGCCAATAAAAGATAAACTCAAACTTGCTCTGGAGTTGATTTTGCAGATGCCAATGATGTCATTTTTACTATCTCTGGCTAAAGTTAACGTTTTGTCGGAGGATCAAAATTTTAGGATTTTTTGGAAAATCTTAGGCGTTACAAAGTTGAGTCTAATCTCATCTTATCATTAAATTACACAAAATCAAATGGGAGGAAGTAGCAGCGATAATAGTAATAAAGGAGGAAAGAAGGGAAGTTTTCGACTAGGAGGAGGAGTGGGGGGCTTATTGACGTCATATTTGTCTAATAAACCAAATGGTAATTTACTTTATTAGTATTATTACTTTAATTCATTGTTAAGTTGTCGATAAAAACTATATGCCAGATTCTATGGTAGGTCAATTATTAATGCTAGACAATTTTTATTTATAAAATAATTAGAAAGCTTCTACACTATTAGAATTGATCGCTTCAGAAAGAAATTGGCCTAATAATCTGGTATTAAACGACTTAGAAATATTAGAAAAGAACCGATTATTTACCATTTCGGATTTAAAAGTTTTATCAAAAGAAAGCTGGAAGGTAATTTGTAATATAAACAGACTAGCCAACCCTTTAATTTTCATTTATAGCAAATCGGACTTTTACCTATTGTCAAAGACTTAATACAAGAAAAAATTTACAAAAGTAATCGAACTTTATTCACTTGTTATTAGCTAATACTTTAAAAAGGTAAAAAGAAAGTCAAAAAGATGAAGAAAA
Source organism: Batkoa obscura (assembly GCA_030770535.1). NCBI lineage: Eukaryota > Fungi > Entomophthoromycota > Entomophthoromycetes > Entomophthorales > Batkoaceae > Batkoa > Batkoa obscura. The sequence continues at coordinate 397,178 of JASVEC010000029.1, forward strand.
AATACCAGTCTACTTCTGAGTCCTCTGAAGAAGAAAGTATTAATGAACCAACAGAATTAGCACTAAAAGCTCACACAAACGGGGAAAGTAAGAATGGGTCTCAAACTATTAAACCATTGAGTATTGTCCCAGATGGAAATATGATCAAGGTCGCTACTGCTGATGGTACAGTTTATCAGACAAATAGGTATTGTCCACATAAAAAAGTTGACCTGGTTACTGTAAGTTTACTCAAAAGTTTATTTTTATCTAATTAAGGTTTTTTTAGAAAGGGAGAGTAAGCGGAAATACACTTATATGTACTAAACATAACTGGATCTTTGATCTTAAAAATGGGGGTAGTTGTACAAATAAACCTGGTAACTCCATTCGTGCTTGTCAACTTAATGATTGGTAATAGGATTAGGTTAAATAACTTTAAATTAAGTTTGTGGTTTATAATTGTCAATATCTTTCATTTTGGTATTATATTTGTAGTATTATTTTAAATAAAAATATACAAAAATAATGTTTATAAGTTCTTTAAGCATATTTATTTTAATGATATTACTATGTCTAATAAAATTATTTTTTATACTAAATATGAATAACTATAAATATATTAATTAAACGAAGCAAATAATTATAGTAAATAGTTATAGCAAATAACTAATTATAAACAAGTTTCGAAGTGTCAAATGAAATATAAAAAATAAGTGATCAAGTTCTATAATTATTATTTTTCAAGTGGATCTTCGATTCTTCTAAAGTTAGCTCTAAATTTGTCTCCGTTATTTCTAGCAACTTTTTGTCCTTCTTCAGTAGCTACCATTGTCTCCGCTACTACTGGATCTTTTGCCTATGATTAGTAGTTAGTTTACTATCCTTTTCCATAGCTTATTTTATTTTAGATATTCTACAATTTATCTTATTATAAAAAAATTATTACATTTTCTTCTTCTGAAATTCTTTCAAATAAAGGATGGGCTTCTAAATGTTCTACCATCCAATTGTGCAAATCTTCAACATCAGTAACTGTATAGATGATACCACCTACAGCTAAAACATACGCATACTCAGCCAATAACGTAGGACTAAATGATAAATAAGCGCTCAATTAAAATAACAAAAGACATACCTTATAATTCTAGCCTTATGTTTACGCTTTTTAAAGTGAGGGTCTGGAAACAAGAAGAACATTTTTTTAAGCTGTCCCTTAACAAAAAAGTTGGGTAAAAACTTCATGGCATTCATTCTTAAAATAGATATATTTTGATATTGCCCCTCTTTTGAGTTTTTTCTTAATGCTACAATCTTTTCATGTACATAGTCTTCTACTTTGACTCGAATCTCCATACCAAGCATTAAAGTTTCTGGGTATAACTTTGCTAATGACATCAATAACCCTCCATACCCACACCCTAAATCCGCAAACTCGACCTTTTTTTCTCCGATACATTCGCCTTGCTCATTCTTCTTGAAGTATTGTGGGTAATGGTAGGACCAATCCATCTTACTTGGCTCCACAGGGCTAAATCAAGGTTAGTTTAAGAAATTAAGTTTATTTATTAGTTACTATTTAAGCTGATGGTCGGAAAAAGGGTTGGCATGAGCCCTTTGACGAAAGAATCTTTTCTAATAAATGAATAGATAAATGATATCGTATAATTCTTTCAATTTTATTACCCTTGGCAGTTTAGCTTCTTCAATATCTGACATGCTAATAAAATTCCAAAATTTAAAAAGCTTAGATTTTTTCTACCAAAAAAGCAAACCAGACTGAGCTTAAATTCTAGTTGGTTTAAATTTTAAAAATCTATTTTTATAAAAGATGGCACTAAATTGGGTCACTTTAGGCGACGATAATAAAACTTTTGTACCTTTAGATAACGAGTCTCATTTCCTATGTCAAAACGGGGTCAGTGTTGAATTTATTTCTGGAAAGTAAATCTAATTAGTATTTAAATAAAACTAAAACTAATTTATTACCTATAAAGCGGGTACCCAGGGAGTAGGTAAATATAATTTGATAATCAATGGATAAATGATGAATTATTTAGTCAAACTTTTTCTTCACCAAAAGGATTATTATACCTTACCAACGTTAGAGTGGTATACATTGCTTTTCCTTCCACACCACTATTTCAATCTTTATCAATCCCATTAGAGAATTTGAAAAACATTGAATTTATCCAACCTTGGTTTGGTGCCAATTATTTTAAAGGGTTGCTTTTGCCTGTATTGAATGGAAACTTGAGAGAAGAGGGAGAGCTTAAATTTCATTTTAATGAAGGAGGTGAGTGACTTTAATTACAAAGCTCTATTAAATTAACCATTATTTAGGCGGTTTCTCATTTATTGCGCTTTTAAAGCAAGTGAATCAACGTAGACAAGGTAAATTCATTTAAAACTAAATTGTTTATTCTAAAATTATATAGAGTTGAACGATAATCCAGAGCATTTGGAATCACTCCCACTTTATAGACCCGCTTCACCTGAATCTAACCAAAACCTTGAGAGTGAGGAAGTAAATAGAACACAAACAACTTCTGAGAACCCACCTCCTGTAGGTGATGATCTTCCTCCTAGTTATGAGTCTATAGCTAATTAGTGCACCTATTTTTATTTAAATACATTTATTTTTAATTATTCGAAATAGTTTATTGAGTTGAGTATTGAGTTATATTTTAGCTTTTAGAAGTAAATTTAATAAACGTGTGAGGGTTATTATTAGCAAATAAAGGGTTATAATGTGCTTAGTTCAAACATTACTAGAACTATTGAATCTACAGTTTGTTTGGAAAATCAATGGCGTAAATTTCATATTAGTTGAATTTACATCCTATAACTAAAAAATGAATGTTATTAATAATAATAAAATAAAAGCTTTGTATTTTCAAAATAAATCCTCATGTTCTATAAAAATGGTAATATTAATTTAAAAGCGTGACTGCAATTTTTTTAAAATTAAAATTAATTTTATGAAATATTTATTATGCAAGTATATCTAAATTAGATGCTAAATGAAAACTAAGAGGAAATCAAAATTAAACCCAAGACACTAAAAACGGAAGGAGTATAAGGATAGGTGCGTATAATCTATGAGCATTGGAAGCTACAGCGTTATATTCTACTTCACGAGGATCTTTGAGACATTTACCAGATTGGCATTCTGATACAGTATAATCTACCGTGTTTGAGCAAACATCATTAAAGAATTGGAATTTTTGTGGGCAAGTGGATGGATTGGTAGAATTAAACATCATAAACAATTTGGTGCCTTCTCTCATGTATCCAATACAAGGTTCAATAGAATCAATGGAATTCTTTAACAATTCAATCTTTACAAAGTTAATATTATCTCCTTGAATTAATTCTTTGATTCCCCATCTACCATTAGAGTCATATAAAGGATCAACGTCAAGTTGTTGAGTCCATTGAGTTCCTGAAATACTCCATGGAATTTCATCGACTTTTTGGCAAGATCTAGCAATAACACGACTTTCAGTATGGTTGAAATAAAAAGTGGTTTTCCATACACCTTCCAATTCTCTGGTATCAATAGCTGCAGCGGCCTTGGTTTTACCCTTCTTGTGTTTCTTTTTAGATGAAGAGCTGTCTTCCTCAGAAGAAGCATCACCACTATCAGCACTCACCTCTTCACTACTTGCTTCACTCGAGGATTTCTTACATTCAACAATAATTGAAAGGAAAGCAATAAATAAGATGGTTATTAAAAAGAACTTATTCATTTTTTTAAAATTAAAATTCTAGAAAAGAGTAAATGAGATAAAATATAGGATTGAATTATTTATATTGTTAAAGCTTGTTGATGTTGGATCTTAAATTAATATCATCGTTTTGAACTGTAGTAACCGCATTGGAGCTATCTTAATTAAGTAAAATTATTTTTAAAGTTGAAAATTTAGTAATAGAAGTTGGAATTTCATTAGTTGATGGGTTGCTTTCATTTTTGATATTCAATTTTATTTGAGATGAATTCGTTATTTTGGCTTCAATTTTCTGGTTGAAAAGGCTGCATTAACTGAAATTAATTTATGTTCACGTTTTTGATTGTAACCGTTTTCAACATTTAGCTTATTAGAATTATGTCTTAAACTACTTTATAGTTAAACAATAAGATAAAAATTTAATTGTAATAAAAATAAACATTTGAAATAATGAAAGGGGAATCTAATATTATAAGTTGATATTAACATTTGTTGTTAGATAAATAAAACTTACCATTCTAAGTTTAGTTTTATTTGTTATTCATTTCACTTTACTTTTAATACTTATTATTATAATCAACAATAAATAAATAAATTAAAGATTCATCATAATAATCAATCACATATAAGCTATTGGAAATTAAGTAGCTATATTGTCTACCACTACTATACTTTTTAATGTTTGTATAGTTTTATTGATATTTAAATTGTAATTCAACTAATGAACGTATTACGAATTGTTTTTTAAGTAAAAATAGAATTGATACACTCTTATTTATTTAATTCTACAAAAAATGTTTCAGAGTATTGAAGAAAAATTAAAGTGCAAAAATACAATATTTGTTTTTCAAATTTCAATCTCTTTATTTGAAAAGAATTTGATTAGAAAATATCGAGAAAAGTAGTCGAAAAGCATTAACTACTTTTGATTTGGAACTATAAGAATTAGTATAAAAATATCGGTTTTGTATGATAGCTTAAAATAAAGACATCTGATAATACAATAATGTTGTAATTAGAAGTTAATGAATGTAGTTTTTTAAGATAATGAAAGAGGTTATTTAATTTTAAAGGTAAATTGTCCCAAAGTAAATTGATATGGGGATGCATTTTTTTGTTTAAGAATTTTACTAACAATTATTATACTCAAATAGCGCTTGAAAAATGGAAAAAGTAATGAAATCAAAAAAAACACCCCCATATAATACTTGTTAAAACATTAAAGTGCATATGAATTCAAATTAAATAATTTATTAAATATAATTTTCTTTGTAGCTTAATCAAAGGACACCTTCTGTAAAGCCAACTGTGCGTTTTCGATCATATTATCAAAATAACTCTCAAAGTCTGAATTACATGCTGACAATATGGCATGTTCGATAACAACCTTCATATTAAACCTTGTTTCCAATGAAGCTTTCAACCCTAACTGTATAAAAACTTTTATGAACAATTTGATCTTTGAAAAAATGCTTTGTGCTGGATTTAGCATATATGAATAAGGCGATAGAAGTTTAGAGTTATAGCTAATGGTTTGTAATATTTTTTCTGCCGCTCGAACTCCTTAGATCCTTGTATCGTCTATGATTATCCAGGATCCTCCCATTTTTTGGTCACTATCAAGGATAACAACTAACTTTTTAATAAACATGACAAAATTTTCACCTAAGCACCTTCCATCTGATGTGGCATAATGAAGTACGCCTTTTTTAGAGGCAGCAACTAGTAATGTTTGTCTCATGCCTTTTACATCTGGAACAGTTACAAGTACCTTCTCTCCGTTTTGTAATCGGGCTTCTGTTTTATCTAAATGGTAGTTAAACTCCGATTCATGAATAAAAATACACTTATTGCTACTATTGGTATAAAATTCAATAAAATGAGCAGCATATTTTGCTCTTCTAGATGGTACTAACTCTTCATTCATTTCATCAAAAGCATAGCTCGAGTTTTTTAAGAGTAACTCTTAATAAAGATAATGCTCCACTAACCAAAGGTAGCTCTAATTTAATATTTTTTCGAAAGTACAGTTTCTCTTGTATTTGCCTCAATGTATATTTATTGTTTTCCTCAAAAATCTTTCCAACTTCAGAAATTGCTTGATATGTTAAAACCAAAGCATCTGGGGTTGCTTCACCTTTAACTTCTATAACCTTGGTTGGTTTTTCTCCTTCGTTGGTAATGATTATATTTGAATAATCGTAGCTAATAGACGACTGGTCCAGTTCATTTTCTAAGGGAATTTATTGATCTTTTAAAATCGAATCGAACTGTATTTCTTCATTTACCCCTTCTGCAACCTTGATTGATTATTCTATTTCACCACCAGCAACCATTTCTGAATTGCCATAACTAATGGGCAACCGCTCTGGTTCATTTTCTACAGAAACTTCCGGATTGACTGCTGGAAATAACAAAGTTTATCTGCTTCGTTATATGATTGGTTATCCTCTTGATGGTTTTTATTAATGCTAATTCACCGCTTTCCTTTGTGCATGCCTTACCTTCTTGCATATCGATTTCATTAACACTTTCAGGGTTTAGTTCATTAGTAACGAGCCCAATTATTTCTCCCGCCTCTTGCGTACTTTTTTTGTCACTTTCTCATTCGCTTAATTCTTCATACTCGTGTACACTTCCTTCATTACTTTCCTGTTCACTTGTTTTTTCGCCATTCTTTATATTGATTTTTCTGACATTTGTAATAAAGTTTAACTCCCTTTTCTTTTTGCTAATAATATTTCATGATGTACCGTAGCTTATGGATAATCCCTCTGCTGCCACCTTTATACTTTTTTTTCTCAACTACTAAATACCATAAATCTTTTATAATTTTATTGTTTATTCTAAAGGATTTATTAATAAATCTCTTTAACTTTTCATCCTTTTCAATATTTAGCTCTCCTAAATCTATAGCTTCTTTTAATTGCTTTCTCTCTCTAAAAATAAATTCTTTAACTATATCATAATTCATAGATGATTGTTCCGCTACTTCTCTCATAGACATCTCTTTCTTAATTATTAGCTCTAATATATCCCTTTTAGTCCCATTTTATACTTTCTTTCGAGTTTGGAGAGTGAGTTTCTTCAAGCTGCTACCTCCTTGTGTACCTATTTTTTCGACATCTGTAGCCTCATTCAGCTTCTTTCTTTCTTTGAGGACAATTTCTTTTGCTATACTATACTTTATAGATAATTCCTCTGCTGCTTCTTTCGTAGGTTTGTCCTGCTCAAGTACTAACTTCGATAGGGTTTCTCTGACTTCATTGGTTGTTTCAAAACGTGGTTGAATGCTAAGCTTTTTCCAATTACCATCTCTTTGCATATCCAATTTTTCGGCATTTGAAGCCTCAATATACTTTCTTTTCTCCCTGGAAATAAAATTGCTTACTGTGCCATAGCTTATAGATAATTTTTCCAATACATCTTCTATAGACTTCCCTTGATTGATTACTAGATCCAATGTATCTTTTTTAATTATATCATCTGTTTTATTCACCCTGTCAAGGAATTTTTGTAACTTGCTATCTTTCGGAATCTTTCTTTCTTTCTTTCTTATGTTTACATTCTTTTTTTAATTTTCTCTTTCTTTAACAACAATAGTTTTTGCTGCACCATAGCCCACACACAACTGTTTTGCTATTTCGCTTATTGGGATTTCTTGCTGAATTAGTAACTCCAGTAGGCTCTCTTTAGTCTTATCGGTTGTTTAATTTTAAGTTTTATTAATAGACCCTTCTGAATTGTTACCTTTTTGGATACTCTCTTTTCCAGCTCTCATAGTCTCATTCAACCTTCTTCTTTCTCTTTTAAGGATGTCCTGTGCTGTAGTATAGTTAATAGACAAATTGTCTGCTACTTCTTTTATAAGCCTTCCTTGTTTAACTATTAACCTTGATAACTTTTTCTTAATCTTGACATCTACCTTATGCACTTTATCGACAAATTTTTGTAACCTGCTGTCTTTTGGAATCCTCAACTTCCCTGCATTATATCCTTTTTTAAATTTTCTTTTTCTTTAGCAACAATTTTTAGTGCTGTATTATAACTTACAGATAATTGCCCTGATGCTTCTGTTGTAGGTGATTCTTTCTCAATCACCAACATCAGTAAACCCTCTTTAGTTTCATCACCTATTCTATTATAGATTCGGGGACCTTTGTTTTTTGTTTTTCAGTGCTAAGATTAATCGTTACTTTTGTCATTGAGGTCTACAATATAATCACTTAATTAAAACGAAAAAATCAGCATAAATTTTACAAATTTATAGCTTTGTTCGTTAGATGTGAATCTTAATTAAATCAATGGTTTGGCTTTAGAGCGTTTAAAATCTCCTTATCTCATGATAGCTGTAATTTAACTATTTTTTTCTTACCTCGCATTATGTCGATTAACTTTAAGATACCTTTTTTAATTTATATTAAACTTTTAATAGGTTGGTGCAAAAACTGTTCCAAAAACTCGAAAATTTAGCTTTAAATATTTATTTTATTTAAACCAATAAAGGATACATAATATCATTTGTTATATATAAAGTTTTAATGTCTAAAACTAAAATGTTTGGGATTTGTGAAGTCCTTTCCTTAATTATAGTGATATTGGATAATATACTTTACATTTTGTCACACTATATTGCTTATTAGTATTTAAAGTATATCTTGAATAATGATAATTATTATAGTTTGTTTTTTCAAATATAGACTATGAACTATTACTTGTCTTGATTTTAAAAATACAATAGTATAATAATTAACTTAAAATAATTTTAATATTTATATAAAAAAATAACATATTAAAGAATTGATTTAAATAAATTTTAAAAGCAAATTTATTACTTTATTTAAATAAAATTATTAGCAAAAGTATGAAAAAATTAAAAAGCAAGTTTTATAAGAAATTTTATTAATAAAACATTTTTATATATTTTTATATAATATCATAAGTTTGATATAATTTAAAAAATCAAGCTTTTAAAACAGAAATATGAAATATAAGAAATCAAAGCTTTACAATCTAGAAATACATATTTAAACTATAATTAATAAAAGTTTTAATTTTATAATAAACAAGCTTTTTTAAAATATAAACAAACTAGTTTTTTAGTAATTTTATAATTTGAAACATTACAAAAATTATCGTATAATATTTATTTAATAATTTAATTATTTTATCAAAATTTAATAATAAAAAATAATGATAGTAAGTATTTATCAAATAATATATATATACATCAAATAAAAGTAAAAAAATAAAGCAATGGGGCTAAGTCAACATTTTTTAAATATATGGGGATGTGTTTTTGTTTAAGAATTTTACTAACAATCTTTCCGCTCAAATAGCGCTTAAAAAATGGAAAAAGTAATGAAACCAAAAAAAACATCCTCATATATCAAATAATTTTAAAATGCAGCAAAAAAAACATATTTATATGAGGATGTTTCTTTTGGTTTCATCACTTTTTCCACCTTTTAAGCGCTATTTGAGTGGAAAAATTGTTGGTAAAATTCTTAAACATAAAATAAAAACACATCATATGTGTCTAGTATACAGTTAGAAGAAACTATTTAAAAATAAAAAAAATATAATAAAAAAAATAAAATATAAATATAAAAACTTTTCAATAAAAAAATAAAATATAATTATATAAATTTTATCAGTTCTATAATTGATTATCACATAATAATCAATTAACTTATTTACAAAACTAGTTGCAGCTTTGATTAATTTGATTGGGATTTATGTAATACAATGTGAAAGTTAGTACTCAGTGGTAGGAGTTAAAAGCAGTTCTTGGTTGATTAACTTGCCTTGAGTCGAACGGTCTTAGTTTATATAACTAAGATAGACTTAAATTAGTAGGAATGATACACAATAAGCTACAAACTACGTAAAACAAATAGAATCAATAATACTACTGTAAAATCTACGTAAGATATTGTCAAAGAGACTTAGTGACTTTATTAAGGGTACGATATCAGGGAATAATTCAATTAAAAAGCCTCGAGTTAGCATGTCAAAGAATCTCTTTCATACTCTAACTGGTTGGCTATATATAGGGAACATAATAATAGCTATTTCTTATTTTAGTTGCAAAGTATGGACATTAAAACGTGGGCAATAAGTTCTTTATGATTAGACGGTATGAATCCTTACAGCAAATCTAAATGAGGAACTTTGGATTGATTGTACCATATGAATCACGGTCAAATTAGATACAAGGCTACAACTAGTTTTGTAAACAAGTTAAGTGATTACTGTGTGATAATCAATTATAGAGCTGATGAAGCAATACTTTATATAATAATTAATAATTAATAATTAATTCTTCTATAATTTTTTTTATAAGTTTATTTTACTTATACTAATTTGGATAGTTTTTTTAGTTTTATTGTTTTGATATATAATTTTAAATTAAGCTTTATTATATTAGTCTTTTTTAAATGTTCAATTTTTTAATATTTGCAGCTTTATTTAACTTTTTTTTAACAATGTTTTTTATTATATATAAGTTTTTTACAGCTTTTTTTATGAAATTATTTTATTTTTAATTTTAATAAACTATTTTTAATTTTAATTTTATTTATTTTAATATACTTTTAAAGTCTGTTTTTTTTTGCTTGCCATTACTATATTTAGTTATATTTTATCATTAAAGCTTATAACTTAGACAAAAAAAGTTCAATAAGTTTAAATTTATAATTCTGTTTATTAGCTGCTAATCTTTATTAATCTAATAAAATCATTTTAAAAGAATCCTAGCTGCCTTATTTTATAACAAGTTTAAGTCAATTCCTTTATTACCTTGTTTGAATAGTTAGTTTTAAGAAATAAATTTTGATTTTAAAAATAATCTTGTATTTAAAATTTAACTTTGATACATTTTAAGGACTGCAATTTTTGAATTTTTAGATCCAAATATCACTTTAAAAATTTGAAACCCTAAAATTCGGTTTTTGATTTTTATTATTATCTTCCAACAAATAATAAAAGATGTACCATGAGTTATTATTAGCATTGATGGGATACCCAGGTGAAATATTTCAATTAAGTAAAAGGACAACAAATACTAGAAATGAAATTATTCAAATAAACATGATAGATGGAGATGATATTGAACTACAAGAAGAAGATTCCGAAACTGAAGAGGAAGAGTATTTTTCCATTAACAAAAGTTTACCGATCATAAAACCAGAGGAAATTGAGCTATTAAATCGTATATTAAAATTAGGAGATAATTATAGAGTAGTCAAATCGTATATAGAAATGAAAGAGAATGAACATTCGTTATATATCAAGTCATTTAAGTTAAGTTTAAATAAGGTTATAGAAGAGTATGAAAAAAAGATACTCCTTATTGAAGAAGGTATATTATTAGGGAGAGATTTGGATTCAGGTAGTACACCTATATCGTATCTATTAAGTATATTTCATACTGAATTGTTTTTGTTTTTGTTTTTGAAAAGGACGATTAAGGGGATAATTAAAGAAAAATTGAATGCAAATCAAGTTTATAAGATGTTATATGAGAGTAGAATTCATGGTAACGAAACAATTGAAATGGAAATTAAAAATATATTAATTCAAATGAACTTGGTATTTTTAAATTATTTGACGTATTTTTTATTAAATGGTAGTATTTATGATCCATATTCTGAGTTTTTTATTATGTTAGATAATAACAACAATAATAATATCAATATCAATAATGCAACAACAATTTATAATATTTATGAAGATGACAGTATTACTAATATCAATTTAAATTTTATTATATTAGATGATAAAATACCCCCATTTTTGAGTAAAGAACATTGTATTACTATATTATTTATTGGTAAAATTATTACAATTGTACAACAATTTAATTATGATTTAATAGAATATCGACAATTAATTGAAATTGAATTAAACTATCAAAATATAAGTCATGATATTCATTATTTGATTGAAAATAGTATTGATAAAATCGAAAAAGAAATTAACAAAACAATATTAAATAAATTAATTCAAGAAAAAATTCAATTTCTTCAACACATTAAAATATTAAGGGATATTTATTTATTAGGTAATGGCGAATTATTTTTTAATTTTAATCAATTATTAATGAATAATTATTTAAATGAAAATCGTAATATTCAAATAGAAGAATTTAATTTTATATTTATTAATTTAATTAATCAAAATTGTTATCAAAATAAATTTAAATTTTTAAATAAATTTAAATTTATTAATAATAATAATGAATATACAACAATAAATAATAGTAATAATAATAATAATACAAATAGTAACAATCAATATCAATTTTTGAATATGATTGGTATTTATAACAAATTAGAATTAAAATATAACAATGATTGGTTATTAAAATTAATATTAAATGAAATGGATTTTAAATTATATAATGAATTATATTTAAACCTATTTTGTATTAAATTTATATTACAAAAATTACAATTAATTTACAAAAAAGTTATTAAATTAAATATATATTATCAATATCATTGGTTCTTTCATTTTTTAAATAATTATTGGTCTTATTTACAATTCGATGTAATACAAAAAGAATTTGATATTTTATTAATAGAAATTATTAATGAAAATAAAGACAACAAAGAACAAGAATACGTTGAAATTAAACAAATTATTAAAAAACATTGGAATTTTTTATTAAAATTAAAATATTCCAGTTTTTTATTTAATATTAATATCAAAAATATAATATTTAATTTATTAAATTTAATCTTAAAATTTGTTCATTTAATTTATAATTTTAATAATAATGAAGATAACAATCATGATGAGAATGAAGATACAAATATTCTTTCTATGGATAATAATGGTAATAATTTGGATTATTTAAATTCAAAAATTAATATTCTATTTAAAGTAAGTTAAATTATTTTATTCTATTTTATTATAATAATACTTTAACTCTAGGATTTTATGACTCAATTAAAATTCTTGTACCGAACCTTAAACAATTTAAATCAATTCAATGGGGAAGATCATAAAGGAATTATGAAATATATGCAACAAAATTTAATTTTATTTATTAACCGATTAAATTATAATAACTGTCTCTCTACTCTCATGTAATATCAATTTTGTTAAATAAAACAAAATAAAACTCCTCAATGTATTATCTTGATTCATCTCTTTCTATTATTTTTAACTTCATTAATATTACTATCTTCTTCTAAACCTTCAAAAATAGTTGTAGATGATCTACGAGTTGAATGGTTAGAATCTAATTTTTCCATTTGCTTTTTACTATCAATATAAGCTAATACTAAATCTTGTACTTCTTCGAATCTTGTACAGCATCTTTCTGTGGGCATAAATGGACGTGTACCTAAATTAATTTAAATTAATATATAAAATGTTAAATAAAGTCTATTAAATTAGTTGTATTGTGAGTACGATACTTACTTAATCCTAATTCATTTAATTCTTCTGCAAATAAATTAGCTTGTGCTGGTCGTATTGGTGCAATTCTACTGGATCTTAAATAAGCACCAACAGGTATTTTTTCTTTTTTTAATTGTAGATGAGATGGAGATAAAGTATCAAAACTATTGGGTAACACTAAAATAAAATAAGATAAAATAAAATAAAAAAACAAATTACTATTAAATTATAATTATTTAGCTTACATAAAGGACTTTTATCATCAATATTGATTTCTAAATCTTCTTTATTAAAGATACTTTGTTTCCTTGAATAACTTTCAATACTTGGCGTCATTTCTTTTTTATTTCTCTTTTTACGAGGCTAAAATTTCAAAAAATAAACACCAATATTTATTAATATTAATATTAAAAATAAAGTCTCTTACTTTAGTAGATAAATCAAAATCTAAATAGGGATTATTTAAATCTAATCCACTGTTATTATTATGATTTAATAAATTACTACTTGTTTTATTAGAATTATTTAATAAATGCTGGACATAATCTCGTTGTCTTAATTGCTGTTTATAATTCACTTTTAATTTTCTTAATTTCAATAATAATTGTTCTTCTTCCTATTAAAATGGATTGTTAGTATCAGTATTACTATTATGTTATTATTATTGTAATGTGATATTACCATGATCTCTTCTTTACTTCTTAAAAATAATTTGTTTAATTGTTTTTTTCTTTGGATTTCTTTATCTATAATAAAAGAATTAACTTAATTAAATTTCCCCCTTATAGATTCAAATAACTTACTTTTATCAAATGGAATAATTTTACTCGTTTTATTGTTTTCTTTTAATTGTGTTAATTTATTATAAATTATATAAAATTTTTCTTTAATTTCCTATTAATATCAATCAATATTAACTCTTATAACATAAACCACTATTACCTCCACTCCTCTTTGTTTCTCTTGAAATTCATATCTATCATGAATCACTAAAAATCTACAATCGAATTTTTTACATAATTCCATTAAATATTTACACTCTTCAAAAGTCCAATCAGGATCTAAAATTATTTATTAACTAACATCCTATTCTATTATTAACATAAATTAACAAATCTTACCTTTAAAATAACTTTCATATAACTCCAAGCTTAATTTAGGTAAACTTAATTTTGTGTTTTTTAGTTTAGTAATTTCATTTAATTCTTCTTCTTTTCCTTCTTTTACCCAATAATAAAAGTTGTCCATATCTTTTCGCGACTGAGTGAGAATACGTTGATAACGCCTAAATAAGATGATGAGTTAGTGATGATGAGGTAGAAAAGAGTGAGGTTATTTTAATTACCATCGACTCTTTAATTTTCCAGGATAGAAATTGTTGGGATTAAATTCAACAATTGGAGATAATCCTTCTGTTAATTTATAGCTATTGTCTTTAATTGAAGGGGATTCACTCATTTTTTTTAATTTTAGGAATAAAACTTAAAAAATTTGATATTGTAACTTTTCAATTTTGTTTTTCATTCCAAAAAACTCAAAAAAAGTAAAATGAAACTATTAAATTTTAAATCTTGTCCACTATCAATAATAGTTGTATTGTTATTCAATTTCCGATTGATACAAAGTATAAAAGAGAGTGAAATATCTAAGAAGTTAAATTTTGGTACATATAAACCTAATTTATATTTTAATCTCAATACTCCGACAAAAGATTCTAAATTGAACTTTGGTTTGTTATGGCAATCACTTAATTCCATTTCCGATTTTGATAGTAAGTTTAATTACATTCTCTTTCCCCACTTTTCAAATACTAAGATACAAATTTAATCTTTTTTCTTCTATTTAGAAATCCGATTTTATTGTGAACAAACTGAAGATTTTGATGGTTATGGCTATCTAAAACATGACTTTGATAATTTTGGTTATCAAAGGATTACAGATAATTTAACTAAATATCAATTAAATACATATTTTGTAAAAGACGAAGAGTCAAATAAAAGTAAGTTTAGGTTTTATTAATAATAATAATATTTACATTAATTGTTGATTATTTTTAGATAAATGGTTAGCTAGAGTTAATGGTACTAGTTTAAATTCTGGTAAGATTATTATATATATATGAATTAGTAATAGTATTTATTTGTTTTATTTCTTGTTCTATTAGATAAAAATCAAATTGCAGTTTATTTTTATATATCGTTGGAAACAGATGGGGAAGTAGAGATTAAAAAGAATGAAAAAGTAATATTAGTTACTGTTATAATATTAAACATAGTTAACAATATTATTACTAATATTAGGGATTAAGTCAATTAATTGGTAATAAAAAGAATATCGGAAGATTTCAAATAGATATTAAAAATGGTAAATAAATAATAAGTTAATTGCTATGTGAATAGCTATTAATATTAATATCAATAGAAGGTAATATTCAGGGAAATATTATGGGATTAACTGTTGATCAAGAAAATTTATGGAAAGTAAAAGGTAAATTTAGATAATATAATAACAAATAATATTAATATAATATAATAATAAACAACAGAAATTCTAACAAATGAATTAATCAAAACTGGTAAATTGAAATACGAAAAAATAATTAAAGAAAATTCCAATCAACAATTCGATATAACTACAATTGATCCAAAATTATTATTTAAATTTAATAAGTTATTAACAAAAAAACAAAATAATTTATTTTTATTTCAATTTATTATTGATAAGGAAAAGGAATTTAATGTAAGTTTATATTATTATTATATTATTATTGTTATTATTATTGTTATTATTATTATATAAAATATTTATTAATTATTATTTTATTTAGTTTGATATTTTATTTAATCAATTAAATAATAATGATAATAGCAAGGACAAGGATTTAGATTGTAAGTTTATATTATTTAAAATAATAATAATAGTAGTGATAATAGTTTTAGTTAATCAAATAACCAATATAATTAATAACTATGATAAAGAATTTGATAACAAATTCAATATTAAATTTAATTTAAATGAATATAAAAATAATACTGATTATATTACCTTTGCAAAGTATAGTTTATCAAATCTAATTGGTGGGGTTGGGTAATACAATATAATAATAACAATAATCTGTATTTATATTTTATATTAGTTATTTTTATGGTAATAGTTTAGTCAAAATTGAACCTAAACAACAAAATAAAAATATTGATGATGAGGATGATGATAATGATGATTTCGAAGAATTAAGTGATAATAACGACAATGAAAATGATAATAATAATGATAATAGTAATAATAATGAGGAGGAAGAAGATGAATTTCAAGATGAAACGAAATCAAGTAGTGTAATTTTCACTCAGAATATGGAATTATTTACTGCAGTACCTTCAAGACCTTTTTTTCCGAGAGGATTTTTATGGTAATTAAAATAATATTTTATACTACAACAGTATAGTAATAATAATATAATAATAAATAGGGATGAGGGATTCCATCAATTAATTATATCAGAATTTAATGGGGATTTAAGGTAATAAACGATATATAAAATAATATTTATTAATTATAATATGATAAATTTATAATTTTAATAGTTTAAAGATCATCCAATCATGGTTAAATTTAATGGATGAAAATGGATGGATTGGTAGAGAACAAATATTAGGGGACGAAGCTAGATCAAGAGTAATTAATAATAATATAATAATATAATAATATAATCAGATTTATTAGGTACCTCCCGAATTTCAAACTCAACATCAAGATTATGCCAATCCGCCAACATTATTTTTAAGTATTGAAAAACTGATATTAAAATATCAAGAAGAACAAAAATTAAGAAGTTACAATTTATTGAAATATTTAAGTCAGAATCAAAATCAAAATGAAGATAATTATTTAAAAGATAATAATTGGTTATTGGAATTTTATCCTAAATTAAAACTATATTTTAATTGGTTTTTAAAAACTCAAACTGCAAATGGAAATTTTAATTTTAAATATCAAGGTTTATTGTTTAAATGGAAAGGTAGAACTAAAGGTCATTGTTTAACTTCAGGTAAAAAAAATCGATGTTAATTTTATAATTGTAATAATTGTAAATTAATATTCTAATTTATTTAGGTTTATATGATTATCCACGACCTACAGTATCTAATAATGAAGCTCATGTAGATTTATTATCATGGGTTGGTTACATGAGTAAAATATTAAAAAATATAGCTAAAGAATTAAATTATAAAAAAGACGAAAAATATTTTGAAGAAAAATTTAATATTATTAAAAACAATTTAATTAGTAAGATAAAGAATAATATTAATTTATAATATTAATTTTTTTTATTAGAAGTTCATTGGAATCAAAAAGAAACCATGTTTTGTGATGTTACAATAGACAACGATAATAGTAAGCTTATTATATTATGATATATATATATAATTAAACAATAAATTAAATATTAATTAAAATAGTAAAAATTCAACATACATGTCATAGAGGATATATAAGTTTAATTCCTCTTATAACTGGATTGATTACTAAAGAAGACAAAGAATATAATTCAATTATTGAATTAATTAAAAACGAATTATGGAGTGAATATGGAATATTAAGTTTAAGTTCTAAAGATAATAATTATTTAACTAAAGAACAATATTGGCGTGGTCCAGTTTGGTTGAATATCAATTATTTGATATTAAAAATGTTGAATGAAAATTTAGAAGATAAAAAAATTAAGAAAATTTATTATGAATTGAGAAAGAATTTAATTGAAAATATGGTAGAAGTAAGGAAAATTTGAATATTGTATTAAATAAGTTTATTTATCTATTGTTTTAGAATTATAAAAAAACTGGATTTATATTTGAATCCTATGAACCAATAAATGGATATGGTAAAGGCACTAAACCATTCACTGGTTGGTCTAGTTTAATTTTATTGATTATGGCGGAAAAGTATTAATAATAAAATTTTATTATTAATATTAGCTACCTTTACTATTTTCTATTGTGTAAATTTATTACATTATTAATAGTAAAGTTTAATATATTTTAAGTTGTGAAAAAATTAAGCTACTTATTTACTATAAGAATAAACTATGGCAAATAATCAAAACGTGATATAAATTCCTATTAATTTCTATTGCATTTAATAATTTTATATAATTAGTATATGAATAAATAAAGAATATAATATACTAAAAATGATGATTTGGCCTTTTTTATTCTTAATTTTATCAACCAACTCATTCACATATTTTATACCTTTGTTTAATTGGTCAAAATTATCAATTTGCAACAAAATTTGACACAAGTGACGGTGTATTGGTTAAGTTTTACAATAAAAAATAAACTCAAAAATAAAGTATAAATAAGAAAATTATAAACAAAAATATTCTTTTTTCTTTTATTTAATAATTCAAATTATAAAAATAGGAGATAAAAATATGGATAAATTTACACCAAAGGATTTGTTATCCCCTTCATTATCAGAAGAGCTTGTAGATTCTAATGATAAGGGATTAGCTTCTCCTTTCTTTACTTACCAATTAAATAAATCTATTCAATCCGTAAGATTTGTAATTGATTCATATAAGTTTAACAAGGTTAATGGTATTTTTTTATAGGAAAATGCTAAGTTGTTTGCCCATCATCAATTTGACCAGACCAGTAAACTTAAGCCTGAAGATTTTCGTAGTTTAAGTAGCGAAGTTTTGGAGAAATTATCAGAAAATTTTGCAAAAACTAGTTTACAGGGTAATATTCATCTCGTTAACTTGAACTGATCAAAATTAACAATCATAAAACCTTTCTATAGAAAATCAACTTCAAGAAGAATTAACCGAATTATTAAATACTTTGAAGAAATGTTGTCAACTTCGTCAAAAACATATCAATGCTTCTTTACAAAATATCAATGATGGTCCTCAAAACAAAGAGGATTGGGAAATTTATCCACCTCCACCTCCACCTCATTGGTCCCCTAAAGATAGTCCTTCTTCTCATCCTGATAATCGATTTCATTTTGAAGATTGTAAAATTCCTGAGGAATGTTCGGTAAGGATTATAATTTATTATTATAAAATAATTGTTAATACTTTTTATAATAGAAAGTATTTGGTATGGATGATGCAGGTCTTTATAGAGTTTATAATTCTCAAGAAGGTAAAAAAAATACAAAAAAATAGAATTACAATTTAATACTGATACTTTTAATTAATTAGATCTTGAAAATGGAAAATATTTATATGAAGTACCCAGTATCAAAGAACATTTTTCAGACTTAGAATTTATATTACAAATTATATCCGATGGACCAATTAAATCATTTGCTTATCGTCGTATTCGTTATTTAGAATCTAAATTTCAATTATATTCTTTGTTGAATGAATATCAAGAATTAGCTGCATCAAAGGTAATTTGAGTTTTAAATTATTTTATTATATTAAATAAACTTTGTTTTAGGGTGTACCTCATCGTGATTTTTATAATGTACGTAAGGTGGATACTCATATTCATCATTCTGCTTGTATGAATCAAAAACATTTATTACGTTTTATTAAAGCTAAATTAAAGAAATGTCCAGATGTAAGTATCATTTTATTAATTTTACTATAAAAATGTTAATTTAATTAGGATGTAGTTATCTTCCGTGATAATAAGCATTTAACTTTAGCCCAAGTATTTGAATCACTTAATTTAACTTCCTATGATTTAAGTATTGATACTTTAGATATGCATGTAAATATAATATATTCTATCTATGTGTATAAATGATTAACGTTTTTTTAGGCTCATAAAGATTCTTTCCATCGATTTGATAAATTTAATTTAAAATATAATCCAATTGGAGAATCACGTCTTAGAGAAATTTTCTTAAAAACTGATAATTATGTTAAAGGAAAGTATTTAGCTGAACTTACTAAAGAAGTAGTCAATGATCTTGAATCTAGTAAATATCAAATGGCTGAATATCGTTTATCAATTTATGGAAGAACAGCAGATGAATGGGATAAACTTGCAGAATGGGTAATTGATAATGAATTAGTATTTCATAATGTACGTTGGTTAATTCAATTACCAAGATTGTATAATGTGTATCATTCTTCTGGAAATGTACAAAATTTTGAAGATGTAATTCGAAATGTATTTAAACCTTTATATGAGGTAACTCAAAATCCAAAGTCTCATCCAAAACTTCATGTATTTTTACAAAGGGTAGTAGGATTTGATAGTGTAGATGATGAAAGTAAACCAGAGAGAAGAATTCATCATAAATTTCCATTACCTAAACAATGGGATACTAGACATAATCCACCTTATTCTTATTATATTTATTTTATGTATGCTAATTTAGTAAGTTTAAATCATTGGAGAAAAGATCGTAATTTTAATACCTTTATGTTACGTCCACATTCTGGCGAAGCTGGTGATACAGATCATTTAGCTTCTACCTTTTTAACTTCTTTTGGTATTAGTCATGGTATTTTATTACGTAAAGTACCAGTATTACAATATCTATTTTATTTGGAACAGATACCTATTCATATGTCACCTTTAAGCAATAATGCTTTATTTTTAAATTATGAACGTAATCCATTCCATTCTTACTTCCAAAGAGGCTTAAATGTCAGTTTATCTACAGATGATCCTTTACAGTTTCATTTTACAAAAGAACCTTTAATTGAAGAATATTCTGTTGCAGCACAAATTTGGAAATTATCTCCAACAGATATGTGTGAAATATCAAGAAATTCTGTATTACAATCTGGGTTTGAGTTAAATATTAAAAAACATTGGTTAGGTGAAAATTGTCATAAACCTGGTCCAATGGGTAATAATGTACAAAAAACAAATGTACCTGATATCAGAGTTTCTTATCGTTATGAAACTTGGATGGATGAAGTTAATATGATTAAACATCAAGGTATTATTAAATCTATGCCAGGTTCTGGAAGTTTAAATTCCCCTTTAACGGATTTTAATTTGGGAATGCCTAAATTAAATTTGGATCATCATACAGGTAACTCAGGGTTAACTAATCAACATAAATTTACTCATCCTATTGAAGCTACCGCTGCTATGTTAGTACCTGGACTTATTAAATCACCTAATATTGCTATTGCTCGTAAATTAGCTCAAGAAGATGGTATGGAAAACTTTAATGATGATGATTGTGAAATTTAATTAATTTTGTAAAAAAAATTATAGATTAAAATACACTATGATAAAGTTATTTTGTATATTAAATAAAAACTTCTTTTTTGTATCAGTTACTATTAATTTTAATTCCATTATTTGGATTAAGAGATCGTTAATTATGACGATTTGTATTTTTATTTATAAAATAAACTATTTAAAAAATTAAAAATAAAACATCAAATATAAAATTTGTAACTTTTAATATACAACTAACTCAACAGGCTACATTATAGTAATACATTAATTAAATAAGTACAAATACAGAAGTTACACATTCATAGTCAACAGCAGCACAATCTAATAAAAATAGAATTAATATCTCAACTTAAAAAAGTTTAAAAATATAAAATCAAATATTATAGAGATTCCCAACTTCTTAATGTTTTAAAAAATCATTGTTTCATTGAGTTTTACATTAATTTATAATCATTTCAAACTGAAATAATTGTTATAAAAAAATAAAACTTACATTGTTTTGTTGCATCTGACGGGTATAGGTAGGTTCTAGGTTTATATTGAAAGAAGTTGCAATTTGTTCTCGAAATTAAACATATTATAGCTGACACATAAAGGTGGTCATTGAAATTGGTTCATAAACTCATGTAAATTGGTACAATCCCCCTTACACATACCCTTTCAATTAAAACAAGTGTCCCAAGAACCGAATGGATGAAGTAAAAACTTAGCTTAATAATTGATATTAATAAAATTCCCTTATTATAAATTAATTTTAATATGATTATAGGATTCGTTAGTTTTCTAAAATCTTATTATCACTAAAATTCTATTTTGAAGAATTTAAAGCGACCGGACGGGTTCGATTCCTGGATATTACATACTAAGTTTACTCATCTGTTAAAAATTTGTATTAAAAATGGGCTACCTCATTATCCAAAGTCATAAAATTTAGGTTGATGTTATTAATACTATCATCTTCATAAATATCATAAACTGTTGTTGTATTATTAATAATACTAATATTATCTAACATAATAAAAAATTCAAAATATGGATCATAGATAGTACTATTTAGCAAAAAATGCGTCAAATGATTCAAAAATACCAAATTCAATCGAATAAATACATTCTTAATTTCTGTTCTAATTATTTCATTGCTGTGGATTCGATTCTTGTACAACATTTTATAAGCTTGATTTTCATTCAACTTGCCCCTAACAATCCTCCTAACCAGCTTTTTCAAACAAAAACCATTTCAACCCAGTATCAAAGATACTTAATAGGTATCATGTTAGTGTGTTATTACGATCTAAGTCTTTAGTTAGTAATAGCTACCTTTTTCCATATTCCTCCATAACTTTATTTAAATTCAACTTGAACAATTAAGTAAATATCGAATACTCATTCCCTTTCAACTCTATATAAGATTTAGTTCCTTTCTACTTTTCCCATAATTTTAATATCTAGTTTAGTAACTCGCCTCTTCTGGTTTTATGGTTGGGAAGCTTCTGTTGATCGAAAAATACTCTTCGAAAGTTTCGTTATTTTCCTGTAGTTTGATGTCATCTTGACTATTGAATTTTTGAATTTATATCTTTTCTATTAATCGCTGTCCTTTTTTCGGTTTAAATATTTCTCCTGAATACCCCAAGATAATTAATAATTCATAATACATAGTTTAAATTTATTGTTCGCTAATCAAAAATAAAAGTTAAAACTGAACTTGGAGATTTTAAAGTGACGTTTGGATTTAAAAAAAAAATTTAAAAATTGCAATCCAAATTCAAAATGAACTAAAGTTAAATATTTGATTAGTAAATTATTTTTATAATCAAAACCCTAAAATCAATTGGCATGATATAAGGTAAGATAAAACAAAAGTGACTTGTAAATACAATGGTTATAGTACGTTGAGATTCCATAAACAAAGTTAATGACCTAAAGAAAATATACATTGAACAAAAAATGATAGACTCAAAATAAACCATTAATTAATTTTAAATCTTTGATTATATGGGGATATATTTTTGTTTAAGAATTTTACTAACAATCTTTCCACTCAAATAGCGCTTAAAAGATGGAAAAAGTGATGAAGCCAAAAAAAACATCCCCATATGAATATTTTTTAGTTGATCTCTCTTTTCATGAAATATACCTAGAACACTAGCAAATAGAATATTATTTTTTTTATTTCAAAATTTCATGCCATAAAGCCATCTTTTTCTGTTATGTATATAAATAAAGGTGGTTTTGTCCGTCGCCATCTAACAATAAACAAAATAACACTAATGCTATACTAGTCTTCTGTTGTTCTAAAATATTTAATGATTGATAAAACTATTTGTACATTAAAACCTTAATGAATTATAATTCCAATTTCAAAAAAAGTAATGAATACTTACATAAAATTTTTAAATGTTTATTAATATATTTTTAAAAATTATAAGTAATAATTTTAATTTAATGATGCACATCTATCTCTCTATTAAGAGGCTCAAGATGCCTTTTTATAATATATTAGATTCGTTAGGTTAGTTTAATCTTTTTTGACATCTCTGTATTCAGCATCTTTAGCATCTTTGTTTTCGCTTGATTCAGTGTTGCTTGAGCCTTCGTTAGCTTTTTGCTTGTAGACAAGTTCAAAGAGTTTAAGAGAAGCTTGTTGAAGCTCACCAGTCTTAGCTTTAATTTCTTCACCAGTAGCTTTAAGGTCACCACTTTGTACTTTTTGGGTAAATTCACGGAGTTCAGTGATTTGAGTCTTGATCTTTTCAGCTAATTCACCATCAAGTTGATCCTTGAAGTTGGCCATATGTTTTTCAGTATCAGTGATAACGGATTCAGCGCCGTTGCATGATTCAATAACTTCTTTACGTTCACGATCAGCTTCAGCGAATTTCTCAGCGTTGGAAATCATATTTTCGATTTCATCCTTAGATAAACCAGATGAGGCAGCAATGGTGATAGATTGATCTTTGTTGGTGACCTTGTCCTTAGCGGAAACATTGACAATACCATCAGCATCAATATCGAAAGTAACTTCGACTTGTGGAACACCTTTTGGTGCTGGTGGGATACCTCCAAGTTGGAAGTTACCAAGGAGTTTGTTATCACGTACTAATTCACGCTCACCTTGGAATACTTTAATTTCGACAGCGGTTTGTCCATCAGCAGCAGTTGAGAAAGTTTGGGATTTCTTGGTTGGGATGGTAGTGTTACGGTTAATCAAACGAGTGAACACACCACCAAGGGTTTCAATACCAAGGGAAAGTGGGGTAACATCAAGAAGAAGGATATCAGTAATTTCACCAGCTAAAACACCACCTTGAATGGAAGCACCAACAGCAACAGCTTCATCTGGATTAACACTCTTGGTTGGGTCACGTCCGAAGATAGATTTAACGGTTTCAATTACCTTAGGCATACGTGACATACCACCAACAAGAATAATTTCGTTAATTTCGTTAGTAGATACACCAGCATCACGGATAGCCTTCTTACATGGCTCAATGGTACGATCGATTAAAGATTTGGTAAGACCTTCGAGTTGAGAACGGGTCATCTTCATGTTGATATGTTTTGGTCCAGAAGCATCAGCAGTGATGAATGGAATGTTGATATCAGTTTGCATAGTAGATGAAAGTTCAATCTTGGCTTTTTCAGCAGCCTCACGGATACGTTGAATAGCAAGACGATCTTTAGTAAGATCAAGGCCTTGTTCTTTCTTGAAAGAATCGGCAATATGGTTTACTAAGACAATATCAAAATCTTCACCACCAAGATGTGTATCACCGTTGGTAGATTTTACTTCGAAGACGCCCTTTTGGATTTCAAGGATAGAAATATCGAAAGTACCACCTCCAAGATCATAAACAGCGACTACTTTGTCACCACTTTTATCAGCACCAAAAGCTAAAGCAGCAGCAGTTGGTTCGTTAATAACACGGAGGACATTAAGACCAGCAATTGAACCAGCATCTTTGGTGGCTTGTCTTTGGGAATCATTGAAGTAAGCTGGAACGGTAATAACAGCGTTCTTTACTTGGCTACCTAAGAAATCTTGGGCAGTTTCCTTCATCTTACCAACAACGAAAGCACCAACTTGAGATGGAGAGTATTTCTTTCCTTGAGCTTCAACCCAAGCATCACCATTGGAGTGCTCTACAATTTTGAATGGTACAGCGGTGATATCTTTTTGAACTTCATTATCTTTGAACTTACGACCAATTAAACGTTTGGTAGCAAAAAGAGTATTTTCTGGGTTAACAACAGCCTAAACAAATAAGCATCTATTTAAAATATAGTTTAAGTTAACTTACTTGACGTTTAGCTGGTAAACCAACTAAAACTTGTTCATCTTGGCTGAAAGCAACGACGGATGGGGTAGTACGACCACCTTCAGAGTTTTCAACGACTCTTGGGCTTTTACCATCCATAACGGCAACACATGAGTTAGTGGTACCTAAATCAATACCAATGACAGCACCTTGGACCTTTGATCTGGGATAATGATTAATATAAATAAAACTAATATAAAGTTATACTTACCCATTATAACGTACAGCTTGGTTAAAAAGAGATTTGTTGAGGGAGCTACGAGAGCTTAAAAGATTACGACCAACTAAGGCTTTAGCTACCTTTGAAAAAGACATGATATAAATTTATCTCAAGAAAAAGAGAGAGTAGTCTAAATTCTAATTTTTGATTAAACTATGACTACTTTTTGGATTGTTTTATTTTATAATTTCCTATTTTTCGATTAGATCATAAATTCTTTGAAAAATTGCTAAGAATTGAGTTTTGGGGAAATTTAAATTCTTGAAGTAGCAAATTAATTCACTTTTTTTCTGGAATCGCTCGATAATAATTTGCTTACAATAGCTTGGGCTAAATGGCTTTAACTTTGGATAGATTTTGCTTTAAAATAAAACCAATAAGAGTAAGAAATTTATTCTAATTAATGAGAGGGATTCGCTAATGAGCGTCGTTTTCTCGGATTTCAAAATATCCTTAAGTAGTCACTTCTAGAATTTTCTAATAGAATCTGATATGATTAAGTTTTGATTAATTGATTATTACAAGTTATACCACTATTTATTGATAATATTAGTATAGAAAAAGGACACATAGAATGAATACCTTACAAAAGTATATATAAATAACAATGATAAGGATATAGAAAATCTAGATCAAAAATGTATTAAAATTATACGTTTAGCTATTTAGTGTAAGGTTTTTTTAAATGTTTTTACTACATGGTATTTTATTGGGAAACCATTGGCTGAGAAAGGAAGCCGTGGTGCGCAGCCTTATTTTATTTTTGAAAGGAAAATATTTACAAAAGCTAAAATCAACTTATTTGAAAGTAAAATTTAAGGGAGTCAACCTCCGATTAGGTTTATCCCTATAGGCTAAGTAAGCCAACTATACTTGACTTACTATCAGATCTGACAATCCTAAAACTCGAAGAAATTGGTATGTCCCAATAAATATATGGATGTGTATGAAATTATTATGTTTGTATTTATCTTTTAGTCCATTATTCTTTTTTTACTTTATATTTAATTGAAACAGAGTATGGTAATTAGACTCTTTTTTAAATAACTATCCAGTATATTTCAGGCCAAAAATCCTGCCCAAAAATTACACTTATTTAAGCAAAGACAACGAAATTATCTTAATTATGTATTTTAACTTCAATAGTTGATAAACAAATGAAGTATTGTTATATCATAGCTATTGCTTACCTGAGGGGTTATTATTATATATGTCTAAGAAGTAAATTCATTGTTAGTTTTAAGGGATAGAAAAGCTTAAATTAATTTGATTAAAAAGTTGCCATATTCCTTTATTAGCTAATAATTTGGTAGAAAAAAGTCAAAAATCAAAAATCAATTCAAGAATTTCAAAAATGATCATTTCTAATGATTTGAGTTTATTTAATCAATATTGAATATTTTAAGACATCCATTTGTACATTTTTATAGGAAAAATACATAGTTTATACGGGAAATGCTAAAAATTAAAAAAGAGCACTGGCCTAGGGTGCCTAAAATCCTCAAAGATGAAGTTCAAGGTCAAATATATAAAAGAGAAGAAAAGATAGGAGAGGTAATTAACATGTTATTAAAACTCAATCCTTTTAAAATGTTAAAAAGGGAGGATTCAGTAAATGTTACCGAGTAACCAATGTTCAGAATAAGAGACAGTTTTGCTGCAAAGTCACCCTCAAGCAAAACCTTGATACAGGGCCAAGGAAAGCACAGGTAAACAAGCTTTTAGGAATAAATTTAATATTGATTAATGTTTCTAGCTGAGACAAGAAATAAAAGCTATGGCTCGTTTAAATCACCCAAATATTGCCAAATATGAAGGCTGTTTTCATGATTCTACTTTTATTTACATTCTAATTGAACTGTGCGAGAATGGAGATCTAAATCAATTGATTAAAAGAAGGAACGGACTTACAGATTGTGAAGTAAGATATTTTGCTTTGCAGATAAGGATTGCATTAGAGTATATGCATACATGTAACATTATACACCGGGATCTTAAACCAGGTAATATATTGATTACAAAAGATATGAAAGTCAAAATTTCGGATTTTGGTTTAGCAGCAATTTGTAGTGATAGAAAAGAACTTAGGAAAACATTTTGTGGTACACCAAATTATGCTGCGCCAGAGATGTTTACTACAACTTCCCACCATAACAATAGTGTGGACTTTTGGTCCTTTGGTGTTTTACTTTATACCATGAGATATAAAACGCCGCCATTTAATGCAAAAACTGATGTAGGTATAGTTAGAAATCTTATCCGCGTTAAACTAAAATTTCCTGGCGAGCCTAGCGAGAGTCTTCAACTTAAAAATCTAATAGTTCAACTATTGACACCTCAACCACTCAATAGGCCAGCTATAGATGATATCAAAGATCATGAGTTTTTTAAAGGATATACTCCCATGTATCTCCCACTTACAGTATTAGAGCGCAAACTTTCATTAAAACAAATTGCCGAGTGGGATAATTATATGAAAGGAACGGTACTTAAACGCTCCAATGGTAAAGAAATTGATGAATCGGATTTTGAAAAAGGAGGCCACGCGCTAAGTCATGTAGATAATAACGAAAGGATAAATCAAGATACAAACGATTCGCTTATTAATTTAATCAGAACAGAAAATAATTTATTAAAAAGGAAATATTCGTCATCTGGATCAACAGAATCGGAAAAGTATGGAGAAACCAATAAAAAAAACTTATCCATGAGTAAAGATGACAGACCAATGCCTAAAACTACAACCATGGAAAATAAAGAAAAAAGCTTTACCAGAAATGTTAATGAAAATAATGAAACAATACTACAAAGAGATCTCTTATTGAAGGACGAGGAGATAATTAAAAAGATCAAAAGTGGAATATCAAGGATTACGGATGTATTTAAAACAGTTTTTGATTATGAGAACAAGGCACCTTATGGCAATAAAATTGATTTAGAAAAGTCACATGCTGGAGATAAACTTTACTTAGAGCTTATGGATTTAAAAGAAGAAGAATTTAAGATACCAAACCATATAACTCATTATTATAGCTATGGAAATCGGTTCGGTTTTGCACATAACTTTGTAAATAACGTAAAAGCGGTACAATACCCAGATCATTCTACTTTGAACACTGCCAATTTTGAAGGGGTAACTCGAACTCAATATTGTTACATATCAGATGGATTGGCCATCAATGAGAAAGACAAAAGGCTGATTGAGACTGAAATGCAAACTACTTTAAAGAAAAAAAGCGAAATATTAAAAAATTATATTGAAAAGTTTTCGGATGTAATTAAAGAAATTCCTGATGTAATTTATACTCAAAAATGCGACTATGATTACAAAATTAATGAATTGAAAGAGAATTTACATGTGATTAAATCGTTCAAAACTTCACAGTATGTCGTGTTTGTGTTTTATAATGAAGATGTTCAGGTAATTTATACTTCTTAGAAACTAAAAACATGTTAAACTTTATATAGGTAATGTTGACAAATAAAAGTACATTTTATTTTTCCCAAAATAGTCAACAAGTGACTTTAATATTAAATAATAATATTGGCTATATTTACTCTACCGTTCAGTTAGTTAGACAATTGGTTGAATACAAATCACATGTTGACAATAAGCAAATAGAATTCAAAGAAAAGCTACACTATCCAATTTCTAGAACAAAGCTGTTAAAGGATTTTTGGTATTCTATACAACTACTGGGACACTTAAATGTTAAAGTTAATCAAGACGAAAACTTGAAAGCATGAAGTGACTGCTATAGTATGTTATCTTGTGAAATACACTTTTATACCGTATTTTTTGATACTGACTTTTTGGTTACAGACGCTTGTTTTAAGATTTTAGAGATATAAATCGATTAGCACAAAGACTGTTTTTAAAAATAAAAAACAGCTTATTTATTTTTTATACATATTTCATTTATATAAAAATTGATGTGTCGATTTCGATTTACTCAAATATATTCAAATGTTATAATATATATTTAATGATTGTTAAGTTTACTAGGTAACAAATAGCAGTTCTCATATAGATATATCAAGGGCTAAAGTAATGGAAGTTTTGATTTAATGTGACAGATTAACAACCAACTTAATAAAATAAATAACTAACACAGTAATGTTCCAATCCAAAGTAGAGTATTTGAATAATTAAAGAATTTATAAGCTCTGTTACAGACTTAATGACTTATGACTAAACAATTCATTGGTAATCAATCTGGTTTCAAATAGAATTTTAAAGTTTCGCTAATCAATTAATATAAGGCTGGTATTAAAATAAGACATCAGCTTTGATTAATCAAAAGCCATTAAAGATCACTATCATTAAAATCTTAAACCGTTGAAGTCTGAATTATTTAAAATACTAAAAACTTTGATTTGATATACTAAGGTGTATATATGGGGATGTATTTTTTGTTTAAAAATTTTACTAACAATCTTTCTGCTGAAATAGCGCTCAAAAGATGGAAAAAGTGATAAAGCCAAAAAAACACCCCCATATCCTATCACAATTTGAGCATTTAGTATTTGAAAAAATTAAGGTAAAATACTACAAGCTTATTTTTGAAAATTAAAAATCAAAAAACGGCAATGATCATTTAACTAATATTAATATATTACAAAAGTTATTTATAATGGTAGTGCCATGCCGAAGTCAATAAATACTGACAACATACCAACTTAAGTTTACCTTAAATGGTATGCTTTAGATTAGTTGTTGCTCTTAGAGCATCCCTAATCGTAGAGCAAAAAAATTCTGAAATTGCGCTTTTTGACATTGTTATTTCAAAATTACTAATTTTTATTTTAAAACATCCCCAGCAGTAAATAATTTGAAATGGGATTTCTGTTAAAAATTTTGCTAAAAAGTATAAGACTTGAGAAGTGTTTAAAATTTTTTTCAAAAAAATGTGATTTCAGCAACTCAGGATAAGCTAATCATTAGGGCTAAAAATCTTCAAGTTTTGTGCCATTTTAGCTTTTTACCGCTTACTAGTTTTATGATTAGGGATGCTTTTACTATTTAGCTTCTGTTTTTGTCATGTTTTTCAAGACAGTATAATGAATAGCAAAACCATAAAACAATACCAAAGGCATCGGTTGATAAACTATGAAACATTTGTTTTGGTTAACGATTGATCGCTGTGGTAGTCAAAGAAAATGTCCAGTCATGATTATTATGAAAACTATTTTAGGATGATTAAAATTATTGATATAAATGGACATAAAATATTGAAGATGAAGCAATATCGCTATTTAGTTTTGTGAAGTTATTTTATGCTTAGTTTGCTAAAAAAATGTCTCAATTACAAATAATCCATAGCTTTATAAAATTCATGACATTTTGATCTTTGCTTTATCCCTTACCATAAACTTTTTATCTTCTTTTATTAGTTGAAAATTAATCCGTTGAATTTCTTACTTCATCTGATTGGTTTAGATTTCTCCGTACTTTTTTAGTAGTTTAAACACTCCTATTATTTAGGCAGAAATATTAACTTTAATTTTACTCTTTTTTTACTGAACCCGCTCTTGGTTCTATGAATACTATTGCTTATAAATACAGAGTCGATTACTTTATAGAGGATACAGAGTATTAAATAGCTGTCTATCTTCCTTACTTGAATTAGATTTAAAAGTGGTTGAGAAAGTCCTTTACTTTTTCCCGAATTTAATAAATTTACTAGTCATGGTTATATATAAAAAGTTATTAATCACCTTATCAACGTTATAAAATCAATGATACTGCAAATGAACTTGAAAAATATAACCAATTTTAATTTCAATAGACGATTGTAAACTTTTATACTATAAAAATTAATAGGAAAAATCAAACTAAAATACTATTACTGACAAACGTATAAAATTTTATTTTTTTACATTTTTAACTACTCACCAAGGGCCAAATAAACCAAGGTTTTAAGCAACTCTTAACTACGGCAGTTGCAAATTATTATTTTGCTGATTGAATTTTGATCAATACATTAGTTTTTACTATTTGATACTGAACAGATTATCAAAGATGGGCAATATTCCAACTAGTACTTTATTGGTTTTGATAATCATCCAAAAAATCAAAAGTTTTTAGCATAAATTATGTTCTCGAATCCAACATATGGCAACCCAAGAGAATGAATAAACTTCATTAGTTTTATTATTGGTCTATAATAAGGGCAGTTTGTTACAAAATTATATAAGTATTCATTGATCTCATAAAAAAAATCAAATATATAATAAAATAGAGTATACTCAAAGTCGCTCATATTGTTGCTAAACGCGTACAATAAACACTTTTTGAAAAGTAAGCTAGTATATGATATGATAATTGGCAAAAATACAATAATTGATATAATAGATGATACTATCACCGGCGATGCAGCAAAATTAATGATTCTACTGTAACTAAAGCTTTGCTTTAAAATTTCATTTTGCTTAATAGCTTGAATTGAGTCTTGTTTATCAGCTTGAATTTTATTTGGCTTATCGAATTGAGTTTTATCATTCCGACCAGTTTGAATTTTATTTTGACTAATAGCTTGAGCTCCATTTTTCTTATTAATCTGAATACCATTTAACTGATTAAGATAAATTCTATTTCGTTCGTTAATTTGAATTACGTCTTGATTAATTATTTGAACTTCACTTTGTATAATGGTTTGGATTTCATTTAAGTTAATAACTTGATCAATATTTTGCCCAGTTTCTTCATTAATTTGAATCCCATTTTGACTGATACCATAAACTTTATTGTGCTCATCGGCTATAACTTCACTTTGAGCCATGATTTGAACTTTATCTTGCTCACTAGTTCGAATTTCATCTTGCGTATTATCTTGGATTTCACTTGTACCATTACCTTGAACCGCACCTTGATCATCCTGAATTACGCCTTCCTCGTTAACTCGGATGTCATTTGGGCTGGTAGCTTGAATTTCATGTCGCTCATCGATTTGGGCGTCGTCTTGCTTATATATTTGAGGCTCATCCTGCTCATCATTTTGAGTCTCATTTTGAGTCTCATTTTGATTATGAAGTTGAAGAGCGCTTTGGGGAATGGCATGGGCCATATTTTGGCCATAGACGTTGATATTATTTTGACTACTATTATAGGCCCCGTTTTGCTCACTGTCTTGGATTTCACTTTGCTCGTTGGCTTGTAATTTATTTCGCTTGCCATCCTGATCTTCATTTCGCACACTACCTTGAATATCATTTTGAGTAATAGCTTGGACTTCATCACGTACGTAAACTTGAATATCTCTTTCCCTACTACTTTGAATTCCATTTTGATTAGTAGTTTGAATTTCATCCACATCAATAGCTTGGATTTCATCATGTACATAATCTTGCGTGTCCCTTACTCTATCATCTTGAATTTTATCTATATCAACAGTTTGGATGGCATTTCCCTTGTTAACGTGATTACTATTCTCAATAATAGCTTGGCTTTCAACATGGGCAACACTTTGTATATCACTTTCAGTTTCGTTTTGTTTTTTAGCATGAGCTACATCAATATCGACATTCGAGATATCCCTTTCGCTATCAGTTTGAATTTTATTTTGACTATTATTTCCTATTTCACTTTGTGTGTTAGCATGAACTTCATCCTGTTCATATTCCTGAATAATATCTTGATAACTAGTTTGAGTTTTATCCTGTAGACCTTTTTGAGCTTCATTTTGAACATCAATATGCATTTGATTTTGATCGTAAACTTGAACGTCACCTGGGCTAATAGTTTGAATATTCTCTTGTTTATTAGGTTGGGCGACCTCTCGTTCATCAATGAAAAGATCATCTTCATCATACTGAATTTCATTTTGAGCATCGATTTGATTATCACCTTGAATAATAGCTTGAATGTCATCTCCCTCATATCCTTGGACATCAACTTGTTCATTAACCTGAAGTTCATCCTGCTCATATTTCTGAATTTCGCCCTTGTCATTTTTTTTGATAGCTTGAATTTCATTTTCTACATTGCCTTGAATATGCTCTAAATTAGTAGCGCGAATACCACCCTGTTCATAAATGTAAGTTACATCCTGTTGATCAATTTGAATCTCATCTTGAATAATAGCTTGATTTTCGTATTTCTCATTGACTTGAATGTCATGTAAATCAATATTTTGGATTATATCCTGTTTGAACATTTGAACATCGTCTTGAATAATAAACTCACTTCCATTTGTATTGTTGACTTGAGTGATAACTAGATCCATAGCTGGAATTGTATCCTTTTTGTCAATCTGAATCTCGCCTTGAATAATACATTGGGTCTCATTTTGTTCACTACCTTGGATCTTACTTTGTTCATTATCATATGTTTCATCTTTTTCGCTATCATGAACTTTATACTGTTTATCTTCAAGATCATCATTTACATTTAAAAAACTATTGGTATTGAACGATTCTGATGTCATTAGCGAAAATGAGGTAAGTATCTCTGATGATGAACATTCAAAATTGTATAATTGCCTCTTTTTTCCTTTAAACGATATAGATTCATTTTCCATTCCATCTTCAATTGAGCTATTATCGCTATCAGACAATTTAATACTATTGGAGCTCTCATTACCACTGAACAAATCATTGTTAGTTGTGTTAGTGCTATTATCAAATAGACTATTGTTATTTAAACGATCATCATTTCCAAACAACTCACAGCTATTTTCTTCAATATCACTGTCTGTGCAAGCATTAATTATATTTACATCTTCAGCACTTTCGAGAATATTGGTTTCATCGACTGATGAGCTTTCAAATTCTGTGCTTGGTTTTATTGTATCAGTATTAGATTCACTATATAAAAAAGAAACCGACTCAATAGTTGGAGTAAGATCTCCATCATTTTTAAATATATTTATGTGACCATTATTAATTTCTGGTAGAAGAAGTAATGAGTCTTGTGTTGGAGTAGCATCTGGATCTATAAAAAAATTAGCTTCACTATTTTCAACCATATCATTACGACTATCGTTAAGTGCGGGTGTAAAATCTGATAAAGTTTGACTTGAAGCAACGTTGAAGTCAACGAGGATTTTAGTTTCAATATTTTCAGCCACGTCTTTAATATGTGTTAAGAATTCTTGAATTTCCTCTTCAGATGTACCTATTTCATTACTTTCTTCATAATTTACTCTATTTGAACCATTATCCCATTGATCCGAAACATTACAATTATTAGATGCTTCAATATGTTCTCTTTGTTTTTCTTCTTGGTTCTCTTCATACTCTTCCCTATCGCTATTCATAAAGAAACCCATGGTATTACCAATTTCGTCTTTTTCATTTGAATAAACCGTAGGTTCAAGAATTAAGTCGTCAAAATCATTTTCTATATACTGCCGAGAATTGCTTTCAATATTATTTTCTAGTTCTGTCTTAGCTGTAGCTTTTTCCATGACTTGTTCCATTATTTCTCTAAAGCTTTCATCTAATTCTTGGTTCATTTTATAACGATCAGCATCTATTCCTTGATATAATTTGGAATCCTTATCGTTATACTCTACATTTCCTTCACCATCGACTGATTTAATTTTAATTTCCGATATCAAATGGCTCCTTGTCGGAATCGGTGATGAGAATAGTGAGTTATTATTCGAAAATGAACGGACAGTAAATTCAGCAGAAAATGGAAGAGCTTCCCCGTTTTCAAGCGCGTCGTTTAATTTATTGTATTTAGATTGCATGATTTGAATATGCTCATTTTTTAAATCATACTCTTTCATAAGCTTTAGCTTATTATTATGTTCAATAGTTCCTTCTAAGATTTCTCTTTCCATTATTGGAATAGCCTTAGATAGCTCATTCCTTATTTCAGTAAACTCAAAACACAAATTTAATAAAAATAAATAAGTTAATAATAAAACTCACATGTTTAATACTATGTCTTTGTTCATCAAAATACTCAACTAAATCAATAGTCATTTCATTCTTCGTTTTAATATCTTCCTTTAATTTGCTATTTTCATCTAAATAAATATTTTAATTCAATTATTACTTAAATATAGTTTTTTTTTACCAATAAAGATAGCCGTTTCTTCTCTTAAATGTACCAATTCCTTTTCATTTATTCTTAGTATCTCATCTATCTCTTTGTTCTGCTTTCTTAACATCTGTAAATCCGATTCTTGTTTTTGGACTTTTGGTTGTAATATTCCGATTTTGTTCTTTCCTATTTCATTCCAACTACTGTACTCTTCAGAACTTTTAGGCTTCGCTTTCAAGAAAAGCTTTAAATTTTCTCTTTCAAAATTCTAAAAATTAGATTTGTAAATATTAAGGTAAATATAAAATACCACACTATCTGTTTTTTCACTAATGCTCTCCAACTCATTTACATTTCGCTTATTATTTGAACCAGTCGATGATTGTTGATTCATGCTTTTAAAATGCGATTCACTACTCCGCTTTTTTATATTGTAAAAATGTTATTTATTATTTTGATTTATAAAATGATTTGTTTTTATGACGTTCGATTTTTTTAAACAGATAATCCATGATTGTTATTATTTTTTGCTACAATAGCGCAATGGCTGGAAAAATGATCCGATGTTTATAGTTTTTATATTTCTATTATAACTCACAACTAAATAGAGAAATAAAATAAAAAGATATTATTTCTACGTTTACCACATCTCTGTTTATACTTATTTCCCTTCTACATAAATAAAACACTCATGAGATTATGCTCTTTTAAAATTAAAATTAAGACAATCTAATAATCATTTCATTAT
The DNA here is from genome assembly GCA_030770535.1 of Batkoa obscura. NCBI lineage: Eukaryota > Fungi > Entomophthoromycota > Entomophthoromycetes > Entomophthorales > Batkoaceae > Batkoa > Batkoa obscura. The sequence continues at coordinate 433,742 of JASVEC010000029.1, forward strand.
TGATTATTTATTTTATTTTATTTTGAGTATATTCCAGATATAACACTTTGTGTATATTTATAATACATTTTAATAATACTTGTTAGCAATTTTCGAATAGAAAAATAATAATAATAATAATTTTATAATTTGCTTTCAGTTTTATACTCAAGCATTTTTATTCTTTATTTTATAAATTTGAGGAAATAAAAATAATACATTATTTACATTATAAGCTATTGATGATTACTTGAACAGTCTTTATATTCATTTAGTTTAAATACAAAAGAACACCAGTAAATAAAAACTATATACCTTTATATAGGTTAAATGATTTAAAAGTTTATATTTACTTAGAATAATTTGAGCTGTTAATTTAAAAATATTAAGCGAACTAATTTTTTTAAAATGTCAATAATTTCAAAAGAATTCAAAGTTGCTATTATTGAAATTGCATTACTTAGTTTATAATGTCTAAGTACCTTTTTATATAACTATTGTACTATGAATTCTTTGGTTCCTTTAATCCATTTTATAATAATTTATAATGTTTAAATATTTACTTCATTTTAGTAATATATTTATATGTGTATCATGAATTTATAGGCCATTTATTAGTTGCTATAAATAATCTTGTCATATATAAACTGGCTCATTATTTAATATAAAATATAAAAATAGTTAATCCCCGGGTAAATTATTGCTTTTGCAAAAGATTGCATAAAACTTATTAGTACATATGATGTAATTTAGAGATTTATTTTTAAAAATTAGGACCTTATTTTATGTAAAATTTTTAAATTTAGTTCATAATTAATTTAAGTTCTTCAAATAGCTTAAACATAAGATAAAACTCCAGAACCAATGAATTGTAGAAATAAGTTAGTTACTAAAAAACAGATAGTGATACTACCAAATTAAGCAAATGGGGTAAGAATTAAGTTGCTATCAAATTAGCCTCTGTTATTTACCATCCAAATATGGTTAACCCCTTAATAAAATCTAATCAATAAATTGTTGAAAATCAAAAAATATTAATAATAGTAGAACTTAGAGTAACACCATTTTATTTAACAATCAGTTCTTTTTATTTTTCGTTTCTTTTTATTTAACATGTTCAGTCTATTTGGAAGCAAACCAAAACCAATTGATAACATCAAAAGTCTACAGTGTCTCCATGATGGATTGTTGGAATTAGAAGCATCTTTCGATCATATTTTAAACGATAGAATTAAACAAGCTCAAACTTTACTAAACGAAAAAGAAAACTTAGGCTCAGATTCAAGTTACCCCAATGACAAAAATCCGATGATCTCGTTCGGTAAAGCTACCTTAGCCTTTCAAACTAGTATTATGGGTTTCGAAGAGTCTGGCTTTAGTTTAGCCTCTAAAGAGTTACAAGCTTCGGAAAATATAGCTAGTGCCTGGACTACAGCAATAACTAGCTCACTTAAAAGCATCGATGCCACTTCGATGTCATATAAAAAGCTCAAAAAAGCAGAATTATTATTAAAATTAGTATCAGCCGACTCTTTGATAATGCTTTCCGCTGTTTCCTTTTTGTCACAATCCTTATCAGAGTATGCTAAAGCAGCGTATCGATTGAAAAAAGCATATGATAGCTTTATATTCTTGGATAAAGCGGTAGGTTTGGAATTGAATGAAAAAGATTTAAATAATGAGCCATTTTCAAAAGTAACGGAAGGTAACTAAATTAACAAATATAATATTTAAAATTAATTATTTTAGATCCATTTGACAGCTTTTTGATAAGTGGTGTTAGCTTTGGATTAGGATTATTAAAATTAATGATATCTTCTTTACCACGTAAAGCGAAAGGCTTACTTAGTAGTGTTGGGTTTCATCTAGTAGAAAGAAGTGAAGCCATTTCTTATTTAAAGAATTCTATACTTTATAAAGGTCTTCATGGGTCTTTATCGTCCATGCTATTATTATCTTTTTATTCTGGTTGGTTATCTTTTATTTCACACTTACCTGTTTCTAGCACTCGAGAATATCAAGAAGCAGAGCATTTGATTCCAAAATTCAGAAGTATTTATCCCCAAGGTCGTATATGGATCCTTTTAGAGTGTAAATTTCTCAAGCTAAAGGGCGACCTTGACAATGTGACTACACTTTTAGAAAATGCATTAAACCAAAAAACTGATTCTTGGCCAGAATTGAAATATTTAATTTTATATGAATATGCATGGTAATTTAAATAATAATATTTGATTTGTAAATATTGATTTGTTATTTAGGTGTAAAATTTTAGTAGGTGATTATTTAAAAGCAGCTGAATGCTTTTCTAAATTACACACCGAAACCAATTGGTCAAAAGCCTTTTACTGTTATTTACAAGCAACATGCTACCTTCGTGTTGGCGAAGTAAATAAAGCCAGTGATTTATTTATAGAAGCACCAACTTTAATTAAAAGAAGAATTGGCGGAAGAACAATCCCGATTGAGGCATTTGTAAAAAGCAGATCTCATTTCTATAACGAGCGTTTAAATGCTAATAGTACTCCAGATCTTCTATTACAGTCTCTTCCCCAACTTGAAGTTACTTATTACTTTAACGGATTCCATTTTATGTCTCAAAAACAACTTGGCGATCTTATTGAACAACTCAATTCATTCAATGCTCCAAAACCAGATCAAATTATAATGGATGATGAAGTAAATATCTTAAGCCATATGATATTGGGATCCATTTATAGAGAATCAAATGATTGGGATTTAGCACAACAACATTTAAGTCACTTAATTAACCTTCCAGGTTCAAACACGTTCCAGTCAACAACGTTGAGTTATTCTTATTTTGAGTTAGCCGTACTTGAGTTTTCAAATTCCCCACCAGGAACACCAAGTGAAGAGCCTAAAAAAGTAAAGATGAATAGTTATTTACAAGGGGTAAATCAATATTTATTACATTCTGAGTTGGAAGAGAGATTAGCTTATCGTATGGAATGGCTTAAAGAGGATATACTACTCGTTCCTTCCGCATTATCTTCTTAAACTTTAGATTAGCTTAGATTTTAAGTAGAATTTTATTATTTTGATTAGTCGTTATACTTGATCGTGTAGTATTAGTTCAATATGCTTCATTTAAAATTAAATTTTTTTATTTTTGTTCAATACGTGAACTTTATTTGGAACTTTGATATTTTTAATTTGACTTTATTTTACATTGGAGTGTTTTTATTATTAGACATAGTTTATAATCTGATCTTGCATATTTACCATTGTTTAAGCTATTCATGCAATACTTGTAAGACTTATTCTTGTTACTTAATAAAAACTACTATTTATATATATATAAAATTAATAATTCGTTATTGGGTCAAATAGTATTATCCACATTTACAATTATAAATTGATGTCTTTTTTCTTCCTTATCATTGAAGAAGCAAATTTAGTAATAACTCAAATTTTAAAGCGAATTTTTAACGCAGTCTTTATACCGATTAGAGTTTATCCATGGAAAGCAGGTGGCTGAAAAAATTAATATTTTAGTATCATTTTATTTTTAAATATCGGTTTAAAATATAATTATTAAACTTTATTATTCTTTTATTACTGTCACTTATAATTTTAAAATTCTATAATAACTAACAAAAGGATAAATTTTTTATACACATGAAATATAATCTAATTGTTTAATTAAATTTTTTTTTGAAATGATATAATCAAAAGAGTAAGCAAATTCACTAACCCAACTTTGATTGGTTAGAATAAAAAAGGGTTGGAGAGAACAAATAAAAGCAGGAAAATAAAGGAAACTAATATTGATAACTTTAACTCAATTATAACTTAGTAATGACAAGAAGAAGACTTTCGGAACCACATCAGGTCGATACCGATCCTATGCTTATGGAAGAGTATGCTACAAACAATCCTGCTTCAAAAAAGTTAAAACAGGATAATGGTAAATTTATCAAGATCTTAGCTGCTGTTTGTTTATTCGTTCTTGGTATCTATTTATTTTCCCGTAAAGCTAATTTAGAGCCTAAAGAGCAAGGTAAATTTAATTTAGTAAATAATTGTAGAATTTGATCTTATATTTTTACTAAAGGTTTAACTAATGCCTGTAGTTCAGCTTATCCAGGAAAACCTTTAAAGCAGTACGTATTAATGATCGATGCCGGGTCCAGTGGGTCAAGAATCCATGTATATAGATTTAACTTTTGTAAGAAGAATCCGGAAATTGAAAATGAAGTATTTGACCAACTTACGCCTGGACTTTCAAACTATATCTCAGACCCTGAAGAAGCAGCAAAAAGTTTAGATAAACTTTTAAAAATAGCTTTAAAGTCGGTACCTAAAGAGTTGCATAAATGTACTCCAATTGCTGTCAAAGCTACTGCTGGTCTCAGAATTTATAAAAAGAAAAGTGATGCAATTTTAGGCGCAGTACGCCATCGTATTAAAACTCACTTCCCATTCACTATCATTGATAAAAATGGAGTTGAAATTATGAGTGGAAAGGATGAAGGTATACTATTAGCATTTGATATATTATAATATTTTAAACTTTATTTTAGGTGTCTATGCTTGGATTACTGTAAATTATTTATTAGAAAAATTAAACTCAGATGCCAAAGAAGGTTCAAGTGTAGCAACTATCGACTTAGGTGGTGGCTCTGTGCAATTAGTATTCGAACCCAAGTTTCAACTTCCTTATGAATTGAAAGATGGTGAACACAAGTTCGAGCTTGACTTTTCTGGAAGACATCATGTTTTATACCAACAAAGCTATCTTGGCTATGGTTTAAATCAAGCAAGATCTAGATCACATCAATTGTTAATTGAAGCGAATACCAAAAATGGTAATGAAATTGATAGCTATGATCATCCTTGTTTTAAAAAGGGTCACGAAATCCAATATTCAGAAGATGGAAAGGAGTATAAAGCCATAGGAGTAGCTACTTCATTTGATGAATGTCATACTTTAGCAAAGAGATTGTTTGAAAAAGAAAAAGAATGCCATTTAAGCCCTTGCTCTTTCAATGGAATTTATCAACCTAGCTTAAAGGATACTTTTGGAGATAATGACATTTATGCCTTTTCTTTTTTTTATGATCGTACTCAACCTTTTGGATTGAAGGAGCAATTTACAGTCAAAGAAATTAAGGAATTAGCAAAACGTATATGTAATAACGATAAAGAGTATTTTGAAGGAAATCAACAAGCTTTAGATCAACTTGAATCTAAGCCTTATAGATGTTTTGATGTTACTTATTTATATACTTTATTAAATACAGGTTTTGATATTGAAGATGGTCGATTGATACGTACTGCTAAGAAAATTAAAAACTTAGAAACTGGGTGGTGCCTAGGTGCTTCCATTGCTATATTGGATGATAAAAACTATTGTCCTTCAAAATAATACAAATAAATGTGAAATAAGATAAAATTATTTTTTTTCATTATCTTAAATTTAATGTTATTAAAAAGAATACTTTCTAATTTATTTATAAAATTCAAAGTCAAGATCAGTTTTCTTAACATTGGCTTTGTAACCTTTTTCAATATCTTTAGATAAGATAACGTATCTATTCTTCCTAACTGCATGCATACCAGCTTCTTGACAAATTGCTGCAATTTGTGCACCACTGAGTTTATCGGGTCTAGAAACGACTAAAAAATTTAATTAAAATTATAAAAAATAAAAAAAACTTACAATCTTCTAAATCTACTTCTTCGGATAAATTCATTTTGGAAGTTATTGTAGAGAATATTAAACGCTTTTGACGACGATCTGGGGTAGGGAATTCGATCTTACGATCTAATCTACCAGGTCTCATTAAAGCTGGATCTAAAGTATCGGCACGGTTTGTTGCCATTATAACCTAGTAATTGATATTATAAAGATTTCACTCATAAAAATATGGCTTACCTTAACATTAGCAGTTTGATCGAATCCATCCATTTGATTCAATAATTCAAGTAAAATTCTTTGAACTTCTCGATCCGCACCAGTTTGTGCATCAAAACGTTTAGTTGCAATAGCATCTACTTCATCAATAAAAATGATGGCTGGTGAATTTTCTTTAGCCAAACGGAAAACATCTCGAACCATTCTAGGTCCCTCTCCTAAGTATTTCTGAACAAATTCAGACCCAACGACTCTAATGAAAGAAGCGGTGGTATGGTTAGCAACTGCTTTAACGCACATAGTTTTTCCAGTTCCAGGGGGGCCATATAATAATACACCTCTGGGGGGGTCAATACCTATTTGTTTATATAAATCAAAGTGGGTCAATGGTAACTCCACGGCTTCTCTAATTTCTTGTTTTTGAATATCTAAACCTCCAACATCAGAATAAGAAACATCTGGTTTTTCATCTGGGCTTAGTAAGGTGATACTTGAGTCTGACTCTGGTGGTAAAGTTTCAACCAAGGCATTAGAATGTCTGTGAAGTGCTACTGAAGCATTTGGCTTCAATAATTCCCTATCTATGGTGCTCAATACTCTTACCACAAGATTGGAGCCTGCTGTAGAGCCTACGATAGCTGTGTGAGCATCAATTGGTTCTAAAAAGGACCCAATAAGTAAAGGTACTGAGCGAATACGCTTCACTTCTTCTTTAGCACGTAAAAGTTCTCTGTTTAAATTTTTCAACTCGTCCTTAATATAATCTTCTTGTAATTGTAAGAATTCATGATGACGTTGTAAATTCTTAAGTTTAATGTAATGGTCTTTTTCATTCAACTCATCAACTAAACTTTGCTTATTTGAATTAAAAGCTGAATGCTAAATAAATTAGTTAGATTATAACACTTATGATACTTTTATACTACTTACATGTACTCTTTTGGATATTCCTAATTCTTCCATTTTGTTTAAAAAATAATTAAAAAAGCTGCTTGAGACTAAGCTATATGAAATGGGATAGCATACGTAAACAACTATAAGTAGATATTGACCAATTAAAAGCTACTTCAGTCTAGTTAATTGGTTTTTTATATTAATTTTGCTAAAAAAGTAAATTTGCTATGTAAATTTTATAGCTTAACTTTGATCTTTTTTGATATTAGTAAACAAATGCTATATAGAAAATGAAGCTTTCAGTAACGATGTCTTTATTCATAAAATAATGGTAATTTACTTACCTTAAATACTTTGATTTTTTGGATAGATAATATTTTAAATACTCTTATCATCATCATTTACTTCAAAATTGACCTGCAAAAAATGCATTTTATTGCAAAACAATAATTTCGAAAAATAAAATTCAAAATTCAAAATTATTAATTCAAAATTTATATAGCAATGCTAGTCAAAAAGTTAAATAACCATAAGACAAAAATAACTCAACAACTATTATTTATATCGAAGAAATATGGGAGTACAACAAATATAAAACCAATGCTATCAAAACAAGGAGTAAAAACTACAAAAGAGAAATATAGTGTGAGCTCGATCGAGGAAGAGTATAACCCCATGTTATTTTGGTTAGAAAGTAGTAACCCAAAGTTAGGAGAAAAAGAAATGGAACTACTGAATTTAATTACAAAGTTAAAGAGTGTTAGTGAAACAAAAAATGTAGATAGTATTAGTGATTTTATTTTGCAAACTCTGAGACGTGGCAAAGATGGCGAAAGTGAAATAAGTTTAAGTAGTTTGATCAATACGTATGAAATTAAAAGGGATATTGAGTTGGAAACAATAAATAAGTTATTAAATCACGAAATGTTTATAAACGGTTGTCTATTATTGGTAAAATACAAAAAGGATAAAAATTTAGTTGAAATTAGTAAAGAATTAGCTCGGTTAACTAGTTTACCATTGAAGAGTATGCGATTAGTTTGGTTAATTATTAGAACTTTATCTTTAGATAAAAAAGAAGATCACTTTAAATTAATATATATTTTTTATCAGCAATTGATAGATAATCGAATTCCAATCAATGACTCGCTCTATAGTCTATTCTTTTATGCACATTCTTATGATAACTCTAATTCAAATCTCCAAATAAATAAATTGAAGCATTTGAGAAAAACTATAGAAGATTATAAAGATTCAGAGCTAGTTCCATCAAATTTCACCTTTAAGGCTATTTTAAGAAGTTTTTCAGTTCTAACTAACAGTGAATCAGTAAAGTCATTAGTTAAAAGTCAAGAAATCAAAGGCTTACTTGTATGGTCAATGAATAAGCAAATAGAATTTGACCAGCCAACTAAAGTTTATTTAATGAAGATATACAATAATTTAGGGATGGGAAAAGAGTTGGAGGTGCTATACTTAAATGAAATGAACCAACAGCCTTCGATAGTAGCAAATAATATATATTTAAACCAACTTCTAGTTACCAAAGATAGTGAAGGGTTATTTTGGAAATTTTATGATAAAACAATGGAAAACCCCGCACAAAATTTAGATATTCGTACACTTACAATGATAGTAAAATATATGAAATTAATACAATATGATGAGGATAAATTAGAAAGTATATTGAAGTTAAATATCCCACATGATAAAGTATTTAATAAAACTTTACTTAATTTTTATTTAACTAAAGGCAAAAATGATAGTTTTTTTGCTCTTTTAGACTCCAACGACTTTACTAAATCCCCAAAAGATGAAGATGTTATTTTGCTCAATATCCTTGCAGGCTGCAAAAATGGGATGGACGGTGATAAAATCAAGAATTTATTTGATGAGTATTCGAAACTAACCGAAAATATAACTGTTGCTGGGAATAGAGTTTTAAGTTATTATGTGCAGCTTGGATCTTTAAGTCATTTCAATGAAGTATATAATTATTTATTGGAGCAACATAAAGTTAATGATCAGACGTTTATTATTGGATTTAAAATGTATAGAAGAATAGGGAGTTATCAGCATTTTGAAAAACTAATAATTGATTTACTAAATACAGAAATCAATATATATAATTCTAGTTTAATTAATGAAATACATAGGGGGTTTCATTTGTTGTATGACGACCCGGAAGTAAAATTTAAAAAATGGTGTAATTTATTTTTGGATGATTTATTAAACAAATATGAGATAGATATAATAAAGTTTAGAAGGGTTAAAAGGCAGTTATTAAAAAATATAATAGAATAATCTTCAAAATAAAAATAGTTAACAAATTAGCTCAAATAATTACTATTTAACATTCTATAATTCATGCTATCGTATTATTTATACTATCCTTTTAAATCCCCTTCAGAGGTAATTTCACTTTCTTGGTTAATATTAATGGGGGCTGATAAAACACTTCTATTTTCATCTTGATTGTTAAAAGTTTCTTGAGAGTCAGCATCACTTACTTCACCTATATTACTAACTTCATTTTCAGTTAATTTTTTGTTTAGATCGTTAATACTTTCAATAGCTCTATCAAAACTCAACCCATTGTTTTCAATACTTTCCACATCATAAGTCGACTCAAGCTCGCTAGAGTTTTCTGGATTTTCTGAGCTTGCAGATAAAATTAAGTCTCTATCACTGCTTTGATCCACTTCAACATTAGTTGAGTCTTTAGGTACATCGCTTTGTTTATCTAATTTAGTATCAGTTTGATTTTTTGGAAATATTCCTACAGGTAGTTGACTACCTTGTCTAGTAGAAAACTGAACTTTTCCTTTATAAGAGGTACCATTTAAAAGAGGCACCATTTCCTCTACCAAAGTTTCATCAAACATCGATGTTAGTCTAAAGGTATAAGGTCCTGGTCCTGGTAAACTCATAGTGAAATAGTTATAATATTCTTTTTTGACCTGTTGCCAGTTACCATCGACTAATAGCTCCATCTTTTTAACAGGCGCAGCTGAGTTACGTATACCTATTGAAAACCACCATGGTGTTGATCCTTTAATAAAAACATATCTTAAAGAACCTTGTGCTCTACAAGGTTGTGGTTTCCAATTAACCTTTATTGCCCCTAATGAAAGATCCCCCAACTCAAGAAAACTTTCCTTATCTAACAATATGTCATATGGGTCACATCCTAAACATAAATCGACTACACCAGCTACTATACTACCTTTGCTTGTACTCGCTCCTATACATAACCCACATGATATGGAGTCCGCAAACAGTTTGGGACCTACTGCTGCAAGTCTACGATAACTTCCATTTTCAAAGTTACAATTGCCTTTTTCTATAGAACGGGTTAGCTAAATGATAAAAATAAAAGAAGAAGAGTTACCTGTAGTTATGTTTTGAGCATACCTTGCCATCCCAGTTAATGTTTCGGCATTGTTAATTAAGTTTGTAGAATATATAGTTGAAAATAATAGAATTGAGATGAAATACAACATGAAGGATTAAAAATAAAATAAATAGAGATGAATAAAAATGTCATATTATTTTATTGTTTTTATAATCTTATCTTTTTTACAAATTCGTTTCTTCTCAATCAATCTCGATACGTATCAAACTTTTATAATCTTTATTTTCAAATTGCCATGTTTATTTCAAACTTGTTTTTTTAATATAAAAGCTCAAACTTATTGATTTTCTAGTTGAAATCCTAATTAAAAGTTCATTCAATATAATACATTATTAAAGCTTAGTTAAATCATAATGAATAATGTTAACTTTTAACAGTAAAATTAGACCATTAATATAATAAAATAGTTTCTAGTTGGCCTATGACAATACTATTTATAAATAGAGTTTAGGCCTAACTATAATTTGTGATGAAATAAAGATTCAAACGTTTGAATTTCAGCTCTCATTTCTAAATTTGGAAAATAACTCTAAAATTTACTAACTAATTTGACAAAAAAAATGGACAATTTAAAAAAAATAAAACTACTTTTAACTATTTCAAATTTAATAACTATTAAAAAATGATTAGCTCTAACTTTGGCCAATTTTATTAAGTTTTTTACTGCTAATAATAATTAATATAATTTAAAAGATACTTATTTTTTATCTTTAACATAAATAAACTCTGCTAAAGACTTGAATTTCTTTGACAGTTTTTGTTTGGGTGTAGTTTGTATTACTGAGTAGTCTCTAGCTAAACCCTCCTTAGTATCTTGACTTAAATCAAAAACTGAACGCCTAAAATTAAATTTGTTAGCATCACGCACATCTTTTGTTTACATAAAAACTTACTCATTTAACTTATTAATAGCGTCAGTTCTTGGCAATACAGGTTCAACCCCGTTTTCATTATTTTTTCCTAAATGAAAGTTTAATGATAAAATTTTTGGCAATTATTCTCTTACTCTTTCTCTTTTTCTTTTGTAAAATGCTAAGTGGGTTCATTTCTTTTTTTAATTCATCAAGTTGCTTTTCATATTTGCTAAAGAACGCGCATTTTAGCGCTTCACTTAATGAAAATCGATCAGCTAAATAACATTAGTTATCTATAAAATTCAGAGGCTAAAAATGGTTACCAGGCTCTCTCTTTAAGAGGCCTTGAATGACGTGTTTGGCATCACTATAAATAGCTTTATTGTTTGGTACTATATAGTCCTCAATAATAATTCGTCTAAAGATTTTGTAAGTATAAATTTTATTTAAATATAAATCATTACCTAATATGTAAATCTGTCTCATCATTGTCGAATGGATAACTATTAGTAAAAAGATAAAAAGCTAATACACCAAATGACCAAGAGTCTGCTTTATAATCATATCCTATGAGATTGTCCACTACTTCAGGTGCAATATAATGGTAATTACCAACAGTGGAACTGATAATGTTAGATTATAATATTTTATTTCTAATACTCATTACTATTCTCTACTACCATTGGTGATAAGTATTGCTTCAGAAAAATCACCCAATTTACAGTTGAAATTGTGATCTAAGAAGATATGATCCACTTTAAGATCCCTATAAATAACTCCTTTACTATGACAGTGCCTTAAAGCACTACTGATTTGATATAATATGACCCTTATTTGGTCTTCATTTAAGGTGTATAGCTCCAAGTAATCTCTTAATGTTTGGTTTTCACATAATTCCAATACTAGATAGACTGAGTTGGCATCTTCAAAATGACCATATAAATTCACGATCATACTATCATTTAGTTTTTTTTGTATCATTATTTCATTTTCTAACTATAGAATTGTGAGTAAGTAACTAAGTTTCAAATTAAGAACTTACTTTAGAAATATAATGTTTGTTAATATCTTGTTTATCATAAACTTTTAGACATACTTTGTTTCCTGTAACCAGATCAATAGCCGAATAGCACTTCGATATTGTGCCCTAGTAAAAAAAGTTAAATCGAAATTCAATAAAAAAAACAAAAAATAAAACTTTACAATCCCAATATGTTGAATGATCATAAAGCATATACCCTCCTTTTTATCACCAATAGTCTGGCCAGGATACAAACAAATATCCGAATTTTCAAAATTTTCAAAACCTAAAAGATTTTTGTTTGTCATGGTGGAAACAAAAGGAAGGAATTACTTTTTTGTTTGAAATCAAAGAACTGAAAACTTTTTTGCTTTCAAGTGCAGATTGTTTAGTATTTGCCTTTTATGGAATGAGTTATTCTTAATGTGGCATAAATTGGAAGGTGAAGCTAAAGCTTATTTTGACTATTATGTTGTTGTAATACTGTGTATTATATTGTAAAAAGTTCACAAATATTTAAATTCAGTGACGCCATTTGATCATATAACGTTTATTATCAATAAATAAAAGCTCCTATTGACCATAGATAATTATAACAATATAGATAATTTTAATAAATAGTAGTGTTAAAACTATGAGTATATTTATTTAATGAATTAAATTTTAATTTGTGCTTTTAGTGGCAAACTCGTCAAAAAAAGAATACAGCTCATTAAAGTCTATGCTAGGATATCTAGAGCGCAAAGTTATTAAATTAATTCTAGTGTCCTTTGATAAACTCCAATTCGGCGAAGCAGTCTGTTTTAACCAATTGAAGTCATCTACTTTATTATACAAATTGTTTTGGGGATTATAATTTATATTATAATGCTAAAAATTAATAAAAATTTTAAATAAAAGAAATGAAATACTTACTTTAAATAGCTCTTCTTCATTTTCATTCCCAAACCCAATTAAATACTTACCAAACTTAATATCGATACAATCTTCTATAATAGGGTTGGAATTGGCTGATAGAAAAACTTGACAGTTTTTAGAGCCATGCATACGATACTAACAATATGTTAAAAAAAAACTATTATTTTTCATAATATTAATTACCTGCTGAGAAGCCACATAAATGATACAATTAAAACAGTTTTGAATCAAAACCGAGTTCAAAACAGGTGGTAATAAAATAATACTATTCTTGATTTCTTTTAAGTATAAAGTAGCTATTTTTGTTTGTTTATTAATCAAGTCTATCACTGAGTTTTCGATTTCTGATATATTAACACTTGTACTGCTCTCTTTTGTTAAATCTTCCACCTTATCAACAGTGATAATTCGCTTTTTCATATTTTTTATCTCAAAAGTGTCTTTAAAAAACTGGCTTTAGCTTTGGCTTTGATATACAATTTTAAACTTACTTCCTTTGAATCCAATTCTAGGTTCTATACTAATCTCCTCTTGGCTCTTTTGTTTTATTACTTTCGGTTTGGAATTCACTTTTATTTCTGTATTGTTTTTTAATAACTCTCGTTTTCTAAAGCCAAACTTTGGTTTTGGAGTTAAACTGTTTCTTAGTTGAGTTACCCTATCCTTCAACCTTTTTAAATCCTATTAATTATATTTAAATTTTGAAAAATGATTAATTAAGTTACCTCTTGATAACTTTTTTGTTCATAAGACGGTAAGAATGGAAAATAATTTTGAGTTAATTCTTGTAAAGATTGAATCTTTAATAAAATTGATTGATTGATTTTCTCTATCTCATTTTTATTTATTGCTTCAAGACTACTGAGTAAATCTTCTACTTCTAAATAATAAAGTTATAAATTTAATTTTATTGGCTATTGTATTTACCTTGGACACTAAGTTTATATTGTTTGTAAAATTCTTCACGTCCATTCTCTTTTGTATCCATACTGTTTATTAATACTTTTTTTAAAGTCAAAACATTCATTATTTGCGAAATTAAAAATCATTTTAAGAACAAAAATTCACATTTATGCAAACAGTTTATGTGTGTATAATTTTAATAATCAACAAAGTATTACTGTTTATATGAATATAAAGTGTATAATATAACTAAAAATTAAATGTAAATCAATTGTGTTTTATTATTATAGCAAGGCTAAAGAGCTTGGAGTCTTAAATGAAATATAAATAATATAATTTTTTTAAAATAGTGTAGCTTTAAGGATCATTCAAAAAAATATTAAATTCAAGGTGATATTAAATTTTGTATATTTTATACACGGATTTTATTATATATTTTAGTTGTTTATTATAGTTTTTTTACAGCTACGAATTACTTCATTAAGTCCAATAAACTTTCTATGATGACGTTAAACTATGATATAAACATTTAATAAAATAAATTAATCTTATAGCAAACAGCTAACAAAGTTCAAAGGATAATAATATATTGAAGAAACTTACCAGGCAAGCTTTAGTCTAATATTAAGTATCGAATCGCTTATTAAATTTAATAATTTTATTACCTTTATTTACCCTGAAAATAATTCTAGTTCTATAAAATAAATTAATCTACAAAATTTAAATGACAATTTACTATAAAGTTATAATTTAATAATATAAAGGATTAATAGTTATTTGGAATGGTCAAAACGTAATAAACATCGGTATCCTTAACAAATAACTCTTTAGCACCATAACCAAAGGCCATACCATTAGACATATTAATTGAAACTTTGCCAAGTACTTCTCCACTTTGTAAGCGTGTTTTAGCAATGAAGAGCTCAAGACCATCGCCTTCATGACCAGCTTCTAATGGTGTAAAACCTTGAACTTGCAAGCGACCATAGCACTCTTTCCATTGGAGCGTACGAGCATCGCCAACTAAAACTTCATATTCTTTTTCAAGTACTTCTTTACCACCAAAAGAGATTAAACAACCTTCCAAATGAGGAGCGGTTTTACCTGGGATCAAAGAACCTTTGTACATGGTACGTGCAATAAATAATGGTCTACCATCGTTTTCAGATCCACCTTGAACAGCATTGGGTGGTACAATACCATTGCTGGCTCTTACCCATTGTAATTGAGGATGACTACGACCTAATTTTTGTGACATTTTTTAACTAATTTTTTTACAATAAAAAAGAGATAAAAGTATATTTGTTTGATTTTTATATGTTCTTTGAAGTTACCGAAGCATGACATCACCAGTTAAAAATAACATCACTCAACCTAGTTTTATTATGGTTAAAATTATGTTTGATTGGATTATGCCTGTTTCAAATCAAATAAAATCATCATTCACTTTTGATTCCAAACTTTGTAAGTTGATTTTTATAATAAGCGGCCTAACTAAATAATAAATTTTTTATCTAAAACTATAACCTTACTAAAATAGTAATTTAATATCATTGTATACCATTTTTTGTTAAAAATATTAATAAATCTTGTATACATTTTAATATCCAACTTTGATTTTTAAAAACATATCTCTATAATATATAAAACATTTCTGGGGACGTTTTTTAAGAACTTTATTAGCAAATCGGACAAAATTAATATTGAATAAAAAATGGACAAAAAAATGAAACAAAATGACATCTTCATATAAAAATAATAAAAGAAATCTGTCAGAGTTATGACCATGGTAGAACTAATTTTAAAAATTAAAGACCCCTTACCCTTAACAGTGAAACTAGCCCTAACCTCAATAGCATTAAAACTAAAGTGGTACTTTTAATTAAAAGCAGTATAGAATGTTAATTTAGAAATAGTTAAATCACTAGTCTTTTATAGGTTAGCTACAACTACTCTTTAATTCCATAGCATTGTTTTCGATAGGAATTTATTTCATCTAAAAATGACAACTTTTAAAATGTAAATTTGTTGTCTCTGATAAATGAAATACCTTTATGTAAAGTGTAAGGTGTGGATATTAATATAAACTACTTTGTTTATTATTATAAAATTTAAAACTAATAGCATACTGAAAACATTTGAAAACTTTTAATTATAAACTAATATATAAAATAAAATGCACTTTATTTAGTTTTGTTATAAATTTCAAAAGACTACTTACATGGTTAGAACTTGTACAATGAAAGCATATAGCTTTAACTCTCCTCTATTTACAAATAATCGGGGGAAAATCTTTATTGAGTAGAAATCTAGTTGATATTAACAAATTATTAAACAACACTTCGTCATTTGGTATAAAGAAAATTACTGCAAATTTGGAATGAGATCTATAATAAGTTTTCAATAAATGGCTACACAAAATAACTTTCCCATAAACGCTAAACTTAAATGTCAGTTTTTCCTTTAACTCTTTGCTAATAAACCCACACACAATATTTGACAAAATTAAATGCACAATAATCTCTGAATTATCCCATCCTTTAAATATCGGGCTTTTATATCCATTAACTTCTCATTCTTGACTCAATGTTAATTCTCTATCCTCTTCATTTCTGAATCCAACCTCTAGCATGCTACAATCTTTGAATACAATATTTAGTTGATATTTAAATTTTTCAACTATTAATTCGATAAAATTATCCCAAGAATATGGGAATGTATTTTTTGGTTTCATTATTTTTCCCATCTTTTAAGCGCCATTTGAGTGAAAAAATTGTTAGTGAAATCCTTAAACACAAAAATACATCCTTATATACTTCAGCTTTTTACCATGCATTTATGTCCCAAGAAATTAACATCTAACAAATCCATTCTAATTGCATATTAAAGTGGTATTTTGTAAACATTGAGTTTTTTGTCAGGGGCACCTAAAGTGAAGGCCTCAACTGTTTAGAAAAATCAAACAGAAAACTTAATCAGTGCTTTTATCTGTACTCATATTGTGAATTTGTTATTGTTTATCAATATTTGGAGCTATTGTGACTATATTATAATCACTTTTTTGTTTTTAATGTATAACACAAAATATGGGAATGTTTTTTTGGCTTCATCACTTTTCCCATCTTTTAAGCGCTATTTAAGTGGAAAGATTGTTAGTAAAATTCTTAAACAAAAAAAATACATCCCCATATAATTAATTATCTAATAGGTAGTTAAGGGAGTAGACTCTTTAATACTAATTCAATATAATAAAATCTTATAAAATTACTTTTAGATTTATGAATATTTAAATGAAAAAATATAGATAGTGAATAGTATATGTAATTATTAACCTTTATAATTATTACAATATCAAAAATAAACAAATTAATTATAATAACCTTTAAAACATTAAAAATGTTAAAAATAAATGTTAAAACACTCCAATAAAATCATTAAAACCTAAAATTATATTTAAATGCTTTCTATTTTAATATTAATTTTTTCAAATCAGCTAAAATAAAAATACTTAAACATTCTTATCTTCACCTTCAATTTTCACTTCAGGAGCATCAAGATCATTTGACTCAGTATCTTCCGGAATAGAGTACAATTTAACAATAGGCTTAATAGGGTCCTTAACAAGGATATATTTACCTTCTTCAAGAGTAAGACAGAGACGAACAATAGCATAAACAATACCCCAACCAGAAGAAAATTGGAAATTCATTTGAGAAACAAAATCATTTGGTCGATATTGCATTGTAGTTAATATTTGATGACGACGATTATCTTTTGGATTAATACGTGATACCCATCCCAATTTAAGTAAACTAGCATTAGCTAATATAGCTTGTACTGCCCATCGAGTTAATTTACAATTATTATTCTTCATTTCAGTGGCTACAACTGCTCCTCGTTGACTATCTAATTTACTTCTCCAATCTAAGGCACCTCCTGATCCTTGTGCTTTAGAATCAAATTCATTTAAGGCTCTTACTAATAAATACTTATCAGTACCATCACTCCCTTTTTGTACACCATCTACTTCAGTACGTACAACTAAACCAATTTCAGTATCTAATTCAAATCGACGATAACGATAGGCAGCTGAACCAACTTCAGTAGCATTGGTATTACTATCATAAAATGGATTTGGTTTTTCAAATGTTTTTAATTTACTAGAATCTAATACTTGATTCAAGAAAGCTTGATTAATTTGTAATGCTTCTTGAGATAAGGAAGCTGGTGAATTTAAATTTTCTTTTTCAGTACCATTTTGAACTTCAGATGGTGGATCAGATGCATTTTCATTGACTGTAATAGAATCAATTGGACCACCTTTACGTTTATCAAAGAATAATTTACCCCCAATACGATTAACTAAAATATCCCAAGGTTGTACTGATCTTGGTGAGCACATTAATAAAGCTAATATAGTATCAGTAATAAATACAGTGGCATCTTCTGTTTTAACATATTCTTGTAAAATTGGATCTTCACTAGTTGATAAACTATATTTAATTTCTTCATTATTTGTTTTTAATAAACTATCACTAGTAGCTGGTTTATCAAATTTCTTATTATAATGATATAATTGTCCATGAATAGATAAATCAACTGGATCAATTACATTATGACTTAATTTAGCAATACGGTTAAGTTCAATATCTTCAACAACAGTCCATTCAGGTTGAATACGTACAGAAGCATCTTTAGTACGCTAAAATTTGAATTTAAATAAATTTTATAAATCAATTTTAAAAAAAACTTAAAACTTACACGATCATAATTATTGTAACCATAACGATTATTATTTTGCTTATTATTAGCATTATGTTTGGTATTAGTATTACCCTTTTGATTACTAGTATTACGTACATTCGTTTTTTGAGTATTGGTTCTTGTACTCTATCATTAATATTAATAAATAGAATCAGATTAATAAAACTAGTTGTTATTACCCCTTTAGTTAAAGTAGTTTTTTTCTGAATAGTTTTAGAATCTACTAAAGAGAAGGAAGCATCGTCAATATTATGGAAAGCAAATGGATTTTCACCACTAGCACCATAAGCTTGTTCTATATTTAAAAAAATAAAAAAAATAGGTAAATATCATATAAAATTATATATTGTTAAACTATTTTAAATTTTACCTTTTCTACCTTGTTTACGATTATTATCCAATTGACGATTATTAGCTTCACTAGACCAATCAGCAAATTTACCAATACGATCACTTTTAGAAAATGGAGCATATGGTATTTGATTAAAATTTTTATCTAAATGACCCATACTTGGTCCCCAAGATAATTCATTATCTTCTACAATAGGTAATTGAAAGCTAGGTTTAGCACCGTTGGAAGTCATTTTTCTTTTTTTTTTAAAGTAAAATTTTTTTAATTCTAGCTAATTTTTTTACTTGAAATTGTCAACTTGAAAATCCCATATTTCATGAGAAAATGGAATTGAATTTTAATAGAGTAAGTAGCCAATGAAATGAAGGAACAAAAAGTACATTATTTGAAATTAGTTGAAAATAACCACTTTCTTTTTAATAGAAAGTCCATTTTAAAAAGATGAGAATTGAAAAGTGCTATTTTTGTTCCTCAAGTTGTTACCCAGGTCATGGTGTTATGTTTGTTAGAAATGATAGTAAGGTAAGTTGAATTCTATAATAAATCATTAATTTAAAATAGTAGTAATTAAATATTTACTAAAGATTATTTTTTAAAATTTAATAATAGACTTTTCGATTCTGTCGTTCCAAATGTCATAAAAACTTTAAAATGAAGCGTAATCCACGTAAAGTTAGATGGACAAAAGCATTTAGAAAAAGTGCTGGAAAAGAAATGGTTATTGTAATCCAAATTTATTAGTTTATTTTATAAGCAGATTACTTAACGATTATATTCTATAGGATTCCACTTTTGAATTTGAAAAGAGACGTAATATACCTGTACGATATGATCGTAATTTAATGAGTAATACAATCAATGTTATCAAAAGGGTTACTGAAATTCGCGCTAAAAGAGAGCGTAATTATTTCAAGAATCGGTAAGTTAATTATTTAATATTAAGTTAAATTTTATTAATATTTTATACTTTTTTTTAGTATGCAAGGTAATAAAGAAAGAGAGAAACAAACAGCTATTAAAGAAGTACAACATCATCTTAATATGTTACCATTTGAAAAAGAAACTATTCAACAATCTTTGGATAAAGTTAGAAATCAAGAAAATAAGGTTAATGAAATGGAAGATTAATCGAAATCATACCGAGTTGATTGAATGTTAAATTATGTTAATTTTATCTACCACCAAGACTCTTCTTTATTATAAGCTTTTTTTATAGAATCTTTATTAGCTATTTTCTTTTTTTGTAATCTCTTCCCTCTTTTGAAATAATAATGGAATCATGTTGAATTGATTAAAATTATATAGTATAAAATAAGAATATTTTTTATCATTATTTAAAATATATCTTTTATTTATTTGCAAATTATTAACTTTTATTTATATATTTATATATTTAATAACTTAATGAGATTCAAAGAAACTGGAAATCTCATACTTTAATTGAGGGATACTTTCTTCATTGAGATAATTACCTAAAGGAAAACAAACATAAATAAATACACATAAGCTTTAAAATATTAATTCCAAGTTACCAGCTGAAAAACAATTACAACCAAAACGAGAAGTTAATTTGTTTATAGATTCTTCTGTAATATTTTCACCTAATTTTAGCCAATGAAATACATTACCAGCAAACCATAATTGATTCTCTTCATTAATAGAATAAATAGAATGAGTACTATCAATTAATGCTATAGCTTTTATATAGTTTATACTTTCTACTGGATATTGATTAATTAATTCAATAATTCCATTACTGGCATCCCCATGTCCTATAATATATAATTGGTTTGGATTTGAAGGACTAAAATAAAATAATTAGTTATTAGTTATTAGTTATTAGTTATTAGTTATTAATTATTAGTTAATATTATTAATACATACAATATAATTTCTTTAAATAAAGTAATAATATGATTCTCATAAGTATCATGATTAGGTATAATTAAAGTATTGAACTTATTATTATTTTGATTATCATAAATTGGCTTTCCATTATAAAATAAATTTTGATTTGGATTAGCTAAAATTATATCATATCCTAAAGATTGAAAATAATCAACATAACTTAACATTGTTCCTTCCTAAATAAAAGTTTAATTAATTTTTATAAAATAGATTGTTATTAATTATTATTATTACTTTAATAGAAGTATCAAATATTATTCTTTTTGACCAAATAAATGAACTATTAATATATTATTATTATTATTACTTAATATATATATATATATATATATATATATATATTTACAAATACTTACTTTTGATCAAAATTATTAATAAATACAACTAATTTTTTACTATTATTTAATGCATTTTTACTATCAAAAATACATATTAATAAACTTATTTATTAATAGAAATAAAATAATTCTATTTACCTAACCATAACTTCAGTATACACTTCTTCTTTAATCTCTTTTAAATTAACATTTTTTTTCTTCACTTTTTCATTTTCAATATTAATTCTATATAGTAACATTTCGTAATCTAATATCATTTGTTTTTTAATTATATCAATTATTTCAACTAAAGAATTTATTATTAATAATCTATTCCAATAATAATAATAATAATAAAATAAAAATAACTTACTTAATATAATAAAACTCAATTTTTTATATCTCTTAAATTGAGGATCATTTGAAAATGCAGAACCTTTAAATTCAGAAGTAGCTATAGACCAATCTAATCCAGATAAAGTATTTTTGATTTTATCTGATCGTATACAAAAATTAGTAGATAAGGGGATATCATCTTCAAATATAAATTAAAAGAGAAATGTTTTAATTTTTTTGTTAAATATTATTGTTAATTGAGATTACTTAATTCTATTGAAAATTCATTTTTATGTTCTTCTTCTTCGTTAAGTTTTAATATACCTAATTTTTCAGTAATTGTATTATTATATATTAATTTCTCTTTTCGACTTGGACGTAATCGAAACATTTAAATATTTAAAAAAAGAAAAAAAAAATTTATCATCAAATTTTAGAATCACTTTTAATTAAAATAAAACAAAATAAAAAAGCATTAAAAATAAAATAAACTAAAAGTTAACTTTATTATTATTCCATCAAAATTAATATAACATCAATACATTAATTACTGTTAATATCATAAAACTTAAATTAACAATAGAATAAATTTGGTAATAATATCCCAATATTAATACTGAATAAACATAAGTAAGTAAAATAATAGGGATAAATCCAGAAAATATGATTTCACTAACACTCTTTAATAACATCATAAAAACCTTATAGAAGCAATTATATCTCTTTTTTTTCTTTTTTTCTTTTTCTTTTTCTTTTTCTTTTTCTCTTTCTTTTTCTTTTTCTCTTTCTTTTTCTTTTTCTTTTTCTTTTTCTTTCTTTTTCTCTTTACTCTTCTCAATTATAAAGAAAATTTTATATAAAGCATAGATAATATAAAATCCAATAAATAATAATTGAAAATTACCCATATTAAAGGTATCTAATATTGGTTGCCAACGTTCATTATTATTATTTTCATTTGGAAAATATAAACCATAAATATAAATATAATGATTATATTTTATTTGGTTTTTAATATATACTTCTGGATTACCATAACTTGATTCTAAATTACCGTAATAAATTGGAAAGTTAATTATATATAAACAATAAAATAATAATAATTGATACATGTAATTATTTTTATATATAAAATAATGTAATTTATATAAAAATGAATTATTATTATTATTATTATTATTATTATTATTATTATAAACTATTAAATCCATTAACAATAGAGTTGAAATTATAATTATATATAATATAATAAATATACTTTTAATAATATATTCCATATTGCTTTGTATTATTTTATTACCATAACTATTGATTTCTGTAGGTTCATTCAATTTATCTAAATTAAATGTTAAATTATGCCATCCAATAAAATTATTATTATCTTGAACTTGAATACTTAATTGATGGGTATTTTTTAAATACAATTGATTATTAAATTGAATTTCATATAAATTATTTTTAATAAATTGAATTTCATTTGTTAATAATTTATTATCAATTGTTATTTTAATATATTTAATTTCAGTTGAATTAAATATTAAAAATCGAATAGTTTCTATTTCTTTCATTAATTTTAAATTATCATGTTGATTTAAAATAAATTTATTATCTTTAATATTAGTAATTAATATAATAGGTTTACTATAAATATTTGTTGGTAATTTAGTTATTATTTCTCCTTTTTCATTTTCTTTAATATTTAATTGATAATTTTGATTAATATCCATTTTTTTATCAATAAAATTAATAATATCATTATCTATTGAAATAATTCGATAACTTTTATGTTCTACTAAATCAGCTAATTCTAATTCTAGTAAGCCATTATCATGATGATGTTTTAAATCAATACCAATACCTAATTAAATATTAGTATAATAATAATATAATATAATAATAATAATAATATAATAATAATATAATATAATAATAATAATAATATAATATAATAATAATATAATAATATAATATAATAATAATAATAATATAATATAATAATAATATAATAATGTAATAATAATATAATAATAAACTTACCATAAATTAATTCATGTAAATGACCACATAAATATAAAGAAGATTTTGAAGATAATTGATTAAATGATTGATTATTACTTGATTTTGAAAACAATGTTGTTGTAATTGGATAATGACTAATTAAAAAAGAATGATTAATATCTTCTACCTCATTTAAGTTAGATTCTAATAAATCCATTTTTTTACGATCAATATAACTAAAAAAATTAAAATATCTTGATGTGGAATATTTAGGACTAAAAATAAAAATAAATTAAAAAAACATATTAATATATATATAATACATTATTATTATTATTATTATTATTATTATTATTATTATTATTATTATTAAAATAAAATAAACTTACCAACCATCCATTGAAATAAATTGATATTTACCGTAATTTTTATTTAATATATAATTAAAATTAGACTTCTTTAAACTACTATAATTTAAAAAGTAATTATTTTCATGTTCCCATTCAGGTACATTAAAACAATCATGATTACCACGAACATCAAACCAATAATTTGATTTATTTAATATTCCTGCTGACTAAAATAAGATAAAAAAATTAATTAATTAATTATTACATTATTATTACATTATTAAATTATTATTATTAATATTGTTATATTATTTACTTACTTTTAATGCAGAATTATATAATTTCCATTCCTTTTCAAATTGTTTTGATTTTCTTTTATCTTTAGATTTACCATCAACAATATCACCTGTAGCTAATACTAATTCTGGATTAATAATAGGTAATATACCACTTAAAAATAAATGAAAATTAGATAATGCTTCATCATTATGAATAGAGATATGAATATCAGTAACCTATTTAATAATAATAATAATAATTATTATTATTATTATCTATCATTAAATTAAATCTCTATATTTTAATATTATTATTTACTTGTACAAACCAAAATACATTCTCATTAGAAGTTTCAATTACTTTTGGTTTAACTTGAGTTATAATATCATTATTATTTACTTCATTTTCTTTATTATCTCTATAAAGTGGTCCTTGGGATTCCAAATATATTGTATATCCACGATAAATTAATAAACTTATAAATATATAATAAATAAATTTTGTTATTATAGTAGTTGCCAATAACATTAATATTTTTTTATTAAAAAAGAGATAAAGAAAATGAATTTGAATTTTTATATTTGAATTTGAAATTACGTAATAAATTAATTAGAATTTTACTATTTTTCAATATTGAAATTCAATAGAATAATCAATCCAAATCTTTAATTTTGGGCTAAAACTTTTAATTTTTACACTTACTTAATGCATAAAAGTTCACATTAATTTACCAATTATGGTCAGGCTAAATTCCAATCGATCTTTCTCAAAATTCCATTTCAAATAAATTATGATCGATAAACAAAATGAAGATACTGTTGTTAAAGATGAGAGTGAATGTAATAAAGACATTAATTCGACATCAGAGGTAATTATAATATCTGATAATAGTGATGATGAATTTTCAAATATATCATTGAAACAATCTAATTCCAATTTAACATTATCTTCATTTCCATCCATTTCCAAATCCACAAGTGGAAATGTCATACTCAATAAACATGGTAAATTAAAAATAGAAACAAAAAGTAAATATTTTAGTTCAAAAACAACAAAATTTAAAGAAATAACAACTAGTTGTCCAATCTGTAATTTAAAATTTGAATTTATCAATTCAATAGAATTTCGAGAATCTCATATTAATAATTGTTTAGATCAATCTAATTTTAATGTTATTAGTACAAAGAAGACATCGAGTTTAAAGAGTAAAATAGGCTTTAAAAATGAATTGATTAGAAAGAGTGAAATGGATTCAAAATTCAATTTAAAAAAGACTAAGATAGAAGATGATAATTTGGAATCAATATCTCAAAATATGATGAAGATAAATGATAATATCCAAATAAAAGTAATAAAAGAAGAAGAGAAGATTATAACAACCTCATCTAATGAGTCTATAATAACTTCATATAACAATATCAAATTAACAAATGATTTAAATGATCAAAGATTATTAATCACACTTGGTTCTTTAGTACATAACCCTACTCAACCAATATATTATACTACACCTAACATTTATCATAATGCAAAATCAAAAATCAAAAGGCCTTTACCAGATAGTAAAAAAATACCTGGAACAACATTTAGTTTAGATGCATTTAATGTAGGTGCTATACCCTTATGTCAAGCTTATTTTTTATCACATTTTCATTCAGATCATTATGGTGGTATTGGAAAAACATTTTCACATGCTTGGATCTTTTGTAGTAAAATTACAGCTAATTTATTAAATTCTAAAATTGGAGTAAATATAGAATACATTAAACCATTGGAATTAAATACATTGTATATTATTGATAATGTTCGAGTAACTTTAATTGATGCTAATCAGTAAGCTTTTATCTAAAATTTATAATTGTTTTTTTTTTAATATTAATAATATATATTCTACTAGTTGTCCAGGTTCTGCTTTATTTTTATTTGAAGTACCTTATGATGATAATATTAATCATTCAAATCCTAATAAGTTTACACGTATTTTACATTGTGGGGATTTTCGAGTGCATGAAGATATACATTTAAATGAAAACTCAATTTTATCTAAAATTCCTTTAGATTATCTTTATCTTGATACTACTTATTGTAATCCAACTTATTCCTTTCCATCTCAAAAACAAGTAATTGATAAATCTACTATATTAGCTAATGAATTTATTAATTTATCTTCTACTGCAGATAAATTAAAAAATTCAATATTCAATTACTTTTCTTCTACTTCAAAACCAAAGAGAAATATTGAAAGAATAGTAGCAGTTGGATCTTATTCTATTGGTAAAGAAAGAATCTTTTTAAATATTGCTAAACAATTGAAAACTAAAGTTTATGTTACACAAGCTAAATTTCAAATATTAATGAATTTTATGGACATTAATTTAAATAATATATTAACTTTAGATCCCACTGAAGCTAAAGTTCATATACTTCCAATGAATCAAATTAATGCCAAATCATTAAAAGAATATTTTGAACAAATTAAATTAATAAATCCCAATTTAAATTCCATATTAGGAATTAAGCCAACAGGATGGACCTTTTCAAATAAATATGCAAATCAAGATAATCCGCCATCAAAAATTAATTTAAACAATTTAAAACCTAGTTCAATTTGTGATAAAGTAACTATTTATGGCTTACCTTATTCAGAACATTCTTCTTTTGAAGAGTTAAAATTATTTGTTAAACATGTAGCTAAAGTAGCTAAACAGAATAATAAAAATTTAAAAGTTATACCAACAGTTAAACCAGCAAATATGGATTCTTTAGAAGTATTAGAGTATTTAAATGAATGGGCAAAGTAAATCACAAGGATTATATTATTGAAATAGTAACTCATCTACTTAATTATAAAATAAATATTAAATAAAATAATAATTTTATAATATTCATTTCCTTTTTTTATATGATTTGAAAAAACAAATATATTTTTATTAGATAACAATAGAAATTTGGTTTTTTTTTAAATTATTTCTTTAACAATGCGTTTACAACATGATCTACATTCATTTTTTTAAGATCGGTATATGTTTGCCCTGTACCAACAAATAATATTGGCGCCCTAGAGGTAAATGTCATTGATAAAGCTGCTCCAACCTAAAATAATTATTAATTATTAATTTTTATTATAATTATTTTAAAGTATTTTAAAGTATTTTATTATTATTTACCTTATCATCAATAGTATCAAATTTGGTTAAAATAATACCATCAATTTTACGTGGTTGAGCACTACCTGAAAAATCTTCTAATACTTGATTAAATTTCGATAATTGATCTACAGCTTCATTCCCTACTAATGCTTCTCCTACAAATATTACTTTATCTGGTTGATTCACTGCTACTAACTAATATATATAAAGATTAAAATATATACAATATAATAATAATAAATATAATATTACCCTTGCTAAAGCTTTCATTAAAGATTCATTATTTTGCATTCTACCAGCCGTATCAATTAGTACAACATCAAATCCATTAGAAGCACCTAAAATAAAAATAAAAATAAAAATAAAAATAAAAACATAAATATAAACAAATAATTATCATTTACTTACCAAAAGCAATAGCATCTTTAGCAATTGAAGCTGAATCTTTACCATACCCTCTTTCATAAAGTTGAACTGAACCATTTTGATTTAATTTTAATAAATTTTTAACATGAACACCTAATTGTTCTACAGCCCCTGAACGAAATGTATCACATGCTGCTACTAATACTTTTTTTCGATTTTGTAATAACCAAAAACATGTTTTGGATAAATTCGTTGATTTACCTACTCCATTAACACCAATAAATGACATTACATATGGCCGTTTTTGGACTGCATTCGCATTATTAATTTCTTTAATAATATCCATTGAAGTCCCAGGTGTTAATATTTGAGTAATGGATTCACGTAAAGAATCGGATACTGCTTTTGCTAAACCTAATAAAATTGTTTTATTTTATTCAATAATTGTTTAAAATAATACAATAAACTTACTTTGAAATCCGCCTAATTTTTTACCAATAATATCACTTTTAACACTTTCACATAAATGAGAAGCAATTTCTTCAGCTACATTTTTTTGTACCAAATGTTCTTTCATGTTCGCTAAAACTGGTATCAATTCATCTTCATTAATTACATGTTGTCCAGTTAAACTATTAAAAATCGACATTAATCTTGATTCTGTTTCTACTTTAGGTTTTGTAAATTGTTCAATGTATTCATAATCTTCTTCTTCTGCTCCATCAATATCTTTTACATCATACGTTCCATCTTCATTATATTCGCCTTTTTCGTTATCATCAACCTGTGATTAAATTGATATTAATTAAACATTATAAAAACAACTAAATTACCAATGAGTTAATGATTTCGGAATCGGAGGTATCTTGAGCTTCTGAATAATCTAAAGATTTCATCTTGGCTTTACTCATCTGTCCATCCCATACTCTCTTTTCTCTTTTCTTTTTATCGCCTTCAGTACTAATAATAATAAATAACTATAATATTTTAAAATAATTTTAATTTACTCTGTTGAAACATTCTCGTCTTTATCATTTTTTGAGCCCTTCTTTTTTGATTTAGGTTTAAATCCCATCGGTTTTAAAATGGGTGAAATCGATTCTGGTGTACTCATTCCAAGCTCTTCTTTTTCATTATCTTGACCTATTTTATTTTATTAAATTAACTTGTCCTTAAAATATAAAGCTTAATTACCAGCTGCTTTTTTGGATGCTTCTAAAGTGGATTGATATTTTTTAGTCTCTTCAAATTTTCTCGGTGTTTTGTTTTTTGCCTTTAATAAAATTTAATAAAAATAATTAACAATAAACTAAATTAAATTACCTGTTGAGCATGTCGCTTTTCTATTCCTTTTACAGTTGAATTAAATTTGGTATCAAAATCAAAAGTTGGAAAAGGAATTTGATTTTCTTCATCTCTTAGTAAATTATTTTGATCAAAATAATTTTTAATATCTTCTTTATATTGTGAACAAAATAACTCTTTTAATACATTTAAAAGTTCATCAATATAAGATAACTGTAATATTTTTTGATAAGCTACCTAAAATAAAATTAGTCTTTTTCAAATATAAACTGATATTTAATTTACCACAAACACTAAGTCCAATTCGTTTTCAAAGGTCCAATGAAACTTTTGATTATTAAGTAAAGCGGAATTTTCCCCATGTCTTGATTCTACAAAGATTTGACTAATCAATTCATCTACAGAAGATAATCGAACCGATCGTAAATTAGCGGTAAATAATACAATACCTCCTTTGGTAAATATAGTAAATAAATCTAACATTTTTTAATATAAATGAAAAGTTAATAAAATGAAAAGTAAAAAAAAATGTAAAGATTTGTAAGTTTATTGCTTTGCTTAAAATTGACCCATCAATATTTGACACATTTGACTCATTTCATTGGTTAGAAAATGTGCCACTATGAATTGCCTTTTTTATGCATTTTTAGGATTTAAAAGTGTTCTGTTTCAATGGTAATAATCAAGTCTAACAAATTAGTATATGTTATTTTTTAAAATTCAAATATATGAAACAGTACTGATAATATTAACTATAAGTTTAATTATAATAAACTTGAAATAAGTAATTTATTTAACTAAAATTTAAAATAAAGGAATAATATTTATTAAATCTTAACTTTATTTAAAAAATAATTTCTTTATTTTCCTTAATAAAATTAAATGTCATATAAATTATAGTAAAAATGCTTTCATTTATTCCCAAGTTCCCCAGTCATCATCATCACTCTATAAATTTACTAATTAACATTTCATAATTAACATAATTAAACTTACCTTATCATCTGGTTTTTCAATAGCTTTAGTTGTTCCAATTGGTGTATTCTTTCCAGATTCATCAATCAACTCATAGCTTTCATCTTGTTTCACTGGTTTAGTTGCAGGCTTCTCACTGCTTATTTCTTTTGTTTCTTTAACTTCATCTTCGCTTTTTTTACTTATTTCTGGGACCTCCTCTTTTACTTTTTCATCTTCTTTTTCATCTTCTTTTTCATCATTTTTCTCATCTTCACCTTCACTTTCATCCCAATTATAAAGTTCAACATCATTATTATCAATGGTATCTAACAAATTAGTAAACAGTACTAAGTCATATAATGATTAACTTACCTTTTATCAATTTTTTCCTTTCAATTTCTTCTTGTTCTAACATATGTACATTAAAATAATATCTTTTCCAAAATGTTTCTTCATCAATAGAAGTTGGAACTAAATAAAAAGTTAAAAGCAATCATTATCTTATTAAAAAAATTACCCATTCTTTCAAAGATTCGTAACATTTCTGAATTCTCTTTTAATAGCTCTTTATTTCCCCTTGAAGACTATTAAAATCAAATCCATTCATAAAGGCTTCAAATGCTTCTTTTTTATCTGATGTACTTGGATCTTCAATATACGTAGTAGAACTTGACTGAAGTTTTATTAATTTAGCAAACTTTCTGTCAAACCTAAATGAAACTAATATTATTACAATTACAATTGAATCAAATTTCACTTACATCATTTTCGTTTCTTGATCTTTAATTTCATCTGGAGCTTCAATAACCACCGCTTGTTTTAAAAAAGTACTAACATTTTCAGTCAATTTTTCAGCATATTCACCAATACCGGTACTTTTGGATATCTTTTCTGCGTATTCAGTAACTCCAGTAGGTAGCTTTAATTTTTCAGTGTAATTGCTTAAGCCTGAGCTTTTAGCAAATGAAGTAAATGAAGAAAAAAAAGAGTTTGAGCTAGTTTGAGTAGATGTTGTAGTTTCCTCACTTTCTCTAGTTTCTTCTTTAGGCTTCTGCCCAAAGGTATTGCTAAATCCTAAAGATAATTTGTTGATCCCAGTATTCAAAGAATCCATTGAAAAATTGGCATCTTTTTTTAAATTAGTGACCAATTCATTTACGTCATCTTTATAATATTCTTGTACTTCTTCACCCTAATTGTATTTTTATAAATTGAAAGTATAAGATAAATTAAAGCCATTTACCTTCTTTTTAAAAGCTTCAAATAAAGATTCTAAAGGTTGAGTTATATTTTTTGAAATTTCGGGTAACTTTTTCACTTGAAAATGATCTTCTCCAATTTCTCCCTCTTGAGTTAGAGTTTCATTAGTCTCATCGCTCTCTTTATGGGGTAATATCTCTTTTGTGGTTTCAACTACTTTATCTTTAACTTTTTCAATTAATTCTTCGGTTACCGCTGCATTTTCATTTGATATCCTTGCCTCTGCTAAATGTGGAAAATCATCCATTTTTTATAAAAGAAATAGATGGCTTTTATTTTTTGTTTAATTAGTAGTCATTTTTTTATTGGGCTAAATGTGTCGTTTATTGAATGGTAAATAGTTTGAAAATTATTTAAATTAATGCAAGTTATTATCAAATATATAATTTATTTATTTATATAATAATTAATACATAAATATGCTTAACTTATCATCAATCGATAAATGCCTTTGAGAAGGTTTACTTTGTCGAATTAGCATGAAATAGGCAGTTTCCTTACCTGATTTTTATAATCATGTGTTATAAATATATTGTAAATAAAAAAGGTTAATTATTATTATTGCTATTATTATAAAATCAAGTATTTTTAAATTAAAATGCTAAGACTAATTATTATTCAAAGATTTATAAAATCATATATTAATCTATAGTATAAAATTTATATTCTTTATTTCTATAGAACATAGATAAGTTATCAAATACTTTATTGATGTAAAGGAGGAAAAAAGTTAACGGAGAGTTCATAAAGCCTACATAAATAGTAATCCCTATCTCTATCATATATTTTTTATAAGGTGCTACTCAGATATTTTTTAAAATCTTAGTAGCTAAATATGTTTTGATTAATTAAAATTGTATATTCGATTAATCTAAATTTCTATTAATTGTTAAATCTTATTAAAAATCTATTTTATCATGAATATTGTAAAACTATTTTTTTAAAAGACTAAATATATTAGTAAATTAATTATTTATTATTGTACTGATTATTGATTACTGTTTAAATGGTTATTTTACTAACATCAATTGTTGATTATTGATATTTTAAAATAAAGTATTTTAAAATCAAAAACTATTAATTAGTTATTGTTACTTTATTATGTCGATTAACTATATATTTTAATATTGATTACTTATTAGTGTATTATTATGTTAATCTATGTTATAAGTTGATGAATCAGTTACTTATATTAATATGTTAAAATAAAACAATACAAAAACTCATAGAATCTAATTGAAACCCAATATCTTCCTACTCAGTTTTGTTGACTTTATTTTATCCCTTTGACAACTCAACATCAGTAGTAATATCCAATTAAAACAATATTGTGTCATTCTCTTCTATTAAACAAATAGCAGCTATAAATATTAATACATTACAACAAACTTATAATATGAGCATATATAAGAACAATGATCAAGTTCTATATAGAATTCCTCCAAACTTTCGGACTTCTCTTTAAACTCCTCTGATAAGGACTTTGGTATTTATAAAACATCACTTCAATATGCAATAGTGATAAATTTTTCGAACGTTAATTTTTATGTTCATAAATTGAAGGATAAAAAGGCTGGAGTAAATTCTAAAGATGCTTTTAAACATATAATCAAAAAATTTAAATACTACCCAAGTGTTACATTTGATGGATTACATAAATTCATGGTTGGGTTTAAAAGTGAAAAAGATAAAGAATTAACCTTAAGCCAGAAATGGAATGCTAACGAATATAAAATTACTTCATTCAAAGCATGTCATACTTCGGAAATTATTGTGCGTTTGGCATTATTGAATACTGCAAATGAATTTATAGGAAAAGAGCTAGAGGAAAAATTGACACCAAGTTTTTGTGTTTATGGAAAAGTTATTTCATGTATACTATTAGTGAAAAATGCACATTCTTATCATTCTGATGCTATAATAAAATTTCTTATATCAAATGATGAAGTGTTATATAACAAGCTAGTAATACCAACTCGGTTTTTAACAAACAAAGACCTTTTACTTGTTGCTTGTTACTTGTTACTTGTATGTATGAACCAATTAAACTTAAATGTATCCCTTATGGAGGAACTAGCTATAAGAATTATCAATGTAGAAGCATCTAAAGCTCAGAAAAATCATTTAATTCCACAGAAAACAATCTAAATGATAATTTATAATTTAAAATGTTAATATTTTAGATTATTTGTATCAACTTATATTTTACAGTTTATTAAAATATTTTAATAACAAAAGCAACTTGAGCCTTATTATAGCTAAAAGTTTAAACATTATATTAATAGAATTTTGAATTTTTATTCTATTTACATCATGATTTTTGTTATTTTGTATGTGTTACTATTCTAATGTGTTTTTATTCTTTAATTATTTGTAAAATAAAATTACATTGACTTAAATATTTGACTAATTTATTAGCAATTTATAATTTATAATTTTTTTTTTAAAACGAAAAGCATCTTAAAGGAAATGAGAATGTCAAGTGAATTGTCACAAAATGAAGCCAATTAAAAGAATACTGCGAGCTCCTAGCTAAAAATAAGATTAGTCAAATAAACTGTGAAGAAAACTTAATAAACTGCGAAAACTTAAAATCCCATTATAAAATTAACGTTTAAGCATAATTAGAAACAAATTAGAAATTGAATAGATTTGTTATTGGAATAAACCAAATAATAAACTTTTAAAATGAGTACTACAGACAACGATCAAAACGTAGAAATATGGAAAGTAAAAAAGCTTATTAAAAGCTTAGAAGCCGCAAGAGGGTAAGCTTTGAAAGCAATCAACTTAAACTAAAGCTAATAAAATTTAGTAATGGTACCTCCATGATTTCTCTTATCCTTCCACCAAAGGATCAAATTTCAAGAGCAGCTAAAATGTTGGCTGATGAATATGGTACTGCTTCTAATATTAAATCCCGTGTCAATCGTTTATCCGTATTGGGTGCTATCACTTCAACCCAACAACGTCTTAAACTTTATAACAGAGGTAATACATATAGTAATTAAAATATTAAATTTTAATAACGTTTAGTTCCACCCAATGGACTTGTTGTTTACTGTGGTACTATTATCACTGACGAAGGGAAAGAAAAGAAAGTCAATATTGATTTTGAACCATTTAAACCAATTAATACTTCGTTATACCTTTGTGATAATAAATTCCATACTGAAGATTTATCAGAGCTTCTTGAATCAGATTCTAGGTTCGGTTTCATTATTATGGATGGTAACGGTGCTTTATTCGGTACTTTATCAGGAAATACCAGAGAAATTCTTCAACAGTTTTCAGTAGAACTTCCAAAGAAGCACGGTAATTTTAGTTTCTAAAAAACATGTTTTTATATATTAAATATTATGAAAGGTCGTGGTGGTCAGTCCGCTCTTCGTTTTGCTCGTCTTCGTGAAGAAAAACGACACAATTATGTTCGTAAAGTAGCTGAACACGCAGTTACTAATTTTATTACTGATGATAAAGTAAGGATAAGATAATAATTGTTTGTGATGAATTTAACCTAGTTAGCCTAATGTAGCTGGTCTTATCCTTGCTGGTTCCGCTGATTTCAAAACTGTTCTTGGTCAATCCGATATGTTTGATCAAAGATTGGCAGCTAAAATTATAGCGACTGTTGATGTATCTTATGGTGGATTAAATGGATTCAATCAAGCTATTGAGCTTAGTGGGGAACATTTATCCAACGTTAAATTCGTTCAAGAAAAGAAACTTATCCAAAAATACTTTGATGAAATTTCATTAGATACTGGTAAATATTGTTTCGGGGTTGAAGATACACTTAAGGTAAGAAAGTATAAAATTATCATATTAAAAGTTAATCGGTTTGCTTTAATAAGGCTCTTGATCTCGGTGCTATTGAAACTTTAATTGTGTGGGAAAATTTGGATACCTCAAGATTGGTAGTTAAAAACTCAGCAGGAGGTAAATTATTAATTAAACTTTATAAGATTATTATTAACTTAAGTTAATAGAGGAAGATATACTTCATTTGACCAAAGAGCAAGAAAGTAATAAAGAAAATTTATTAGATCCTCAAACAGGGCAAGAAATGGAAATTGTTGATAGAATGCCTTTACTTGAATGGTTCACTGAAAAATATAAAGATTTTGGTAGGCTCATTTTAACAGTTTAATAAGTTCATACTGATAAATTACATTTGTTTAGGTGCTGCTCTTGAATTCATTACTAACAAATCATCTGAAGGCTCTCAATTTGTTAAAGGTTTTGGTGGTATTGGAGGTCTCTTACGCTATAAAGTTGATTTCGGTGCAATGGCTTATGATTCAGATGAATTTTACTCCGATTAAGTTGTTATAGAGCTGCCTTGTGTCTGAATTAATTTTTGTGGATTAAAATAAAATCAGAAAATTAATTATGTGAATTAAATGAATTTAAATATTTATCTTTAAAACCAACCTATAATGATGGAATTATGGTAGTTTAAAGTTTTTTATTATGAATAAAAAGCTAGCCTATCAGTTTAATAGGTTTATTATATTCAGTTTAGATTAATAGTGATTATAATACTTTTAGTTTAATCTATAATATCTGGATCTTATATTTAAATAACAAGTATATCTTATAACATTAAATCAATTTTAATCATTTTAAATTTTAATAAAGTGCCTGCCTTCAAAAGCTATTAATCTACTATAGATAACGCCGCTAATCAATAGACTCCTATTTTATACAAAAATACCAAATAAACCTATTTGTTTCTAATTTTATTATTATGGCTTACTATTAAAATCAATCAATTTCTTTTTGTAACTTTTAAAGTTCATCATCATCATCATCCAACACAAAACCATCTGAAGTAGCAATTTGTTGTAAAGTATACTCATTATCGAACTGGCCAGGGGAGCTCGATCCATTGGCCATTCTTGAACTTAAACTAGTAAAGTCAATTGTGTTTTCACGTGCACTTAAATTTCTTTTGTTCCTATAGTAAAATAATATTAAAATTAATGACTTAATAAAAGTAAAATTGATTTACTTTCTTAACGCAAATAAAAGACGAATAAATTGTACAATACTACGGATAGCAATTATTACTGTTTCTATTATCTCTTCGCTTCTAGCCCCTTGCGAACAGCCTGAGGCCAATATTATAAGCGTTATTACACATAATAATACCAATACTAAGTCAATAATATTTGATTTTGATTCCCAATACGACTATAAAAGAGATAATTAATTATGTTGATTTTTAGCCTATAAACTTACATAGCCTTCAGCAATAATCCTTATACCAACTTCAATAATCATCACAATATTAATTAAAACTTCTAGAATTATAAACCATGTGGAAGGGCTTAAATACAATTAATTAATTAATGAATTCGAACATTACTTAAAAAACTACCATGTATCTTCTACTATGGACTATAACGGAAAACATTAGCCATTATAGATTATAAATAAAGTACTTTGTTACCAAGATCATAGTTACTAAAGATAACAAAAACATGGAAATATATAGGATGGTATAAAACCTTGAATAAAGTAGTCGGTTTGCAAAGCTATGAACTATTTCTTTGAAGCTCATATTATGCTGAGTTACATGAGTCCTATAATGATCTTTAATTTAATTCAATTTGTTCTCTATTGTTGGTTACCTTCCTGTTTCTAAATTATTATATTCCATTATTTTAAAAGGTTGAAAAAAAATCTTTTTAAAAAAAGGTGAAATTGTAATTCGTAGTTATTTAATTTGTTTTATAAATCCTTGACTTTGGAATTAAGCTATGAATAACACCTGAAATTGTAATAAAGCTATAAATAACTAATGGCTATATCCGGTTCTATTAACTAAATCATAGCTTATAATTACCATATTAAAATAAATACAGTACTTCAAATAATTTATTTTGACATTTACTAATATAATTCTCATAACTCTTAAGTGACTAGCGATAAAATTGAATGTAATATGTTATAATAAAACACATTTAATAACTATTTATTATTACTAAAGCTTGTAATAACTTAATGATTAAAAAAAAATTAAATTATTTATTAAAATCATAGCGACTAAATAAAAGCTAATATCAAACTACTTTAGAAGCTGGCTTTCTCCATCTTAGAGAGAAAGCAAAGATATTAACTATAGCGCAAAGAGCAATAATGGAGATACACCAAAAGAAGCCCAAGATATCAGAAAGGCAGCCCATGGGTGGGGAACCTGGTTGTACATTTCTTAAGTTAGTAATAGCGAAAAGGATAGTGGTACCCATTGCTAAAAAGGCAGGGTTTTCTCTACGATTTATTACAACATCAAAAGTAACTATGGATAATGAAATAGCCAAAGACCACATGACTAAATTAATAAAAATCGAAAATACTTTGGTGGCTATTGGCTGTTCTACCAAGATAGCTACCCCTACAGACTCCAAATCGATGTATTGAAAACCAGTACGAACCTCATCATCGAGTTCACTAATTTTTTCAATAATTATTGAAGGAGAATAGATCTGTAATGAAGGTTCAAAATCTATTACTAAAGGTATATGTTGTTTTTTACTATCTTGACAATTTACTGTAAACCTAGAGATAAACTGTTCAAATGGATAATCTAAAATATTGCCCATAATCATTGGTATTTTTAAACTAATTGGTGGTACTGGTTTATCCTTAGTTAATGCAGAGTTGGTATAAACAAAGTCACATGTCATATTTGAAACTGGTAGTCCAACCTCAGTAGCATAGTCTTTACCATATAGTTTAATACTTCCATATAAATTAATATTCCTAGTTACTGCTTCAACATTATAAAATCCGAAATTAATATATATCCCACTAAAGCTACTTTCATCTATAACTCCATCAGAATTAATGATATGTTTATCTGCATATAAGCCAAGCAGTGGATCGTCTTTGTTCAATATCCTTGTCACTAAAATTGGTAACACTATTCCAAACCATAGCAATATTCCGAGTGCCGAAATGATCAAGTTTTTTCTATTCGAGAGTAAACTTGTTGTAGTCCCTTTCTTAGTTGTTTCCATTATAAATTGAAAAAAAAAATAAATCCTTAATTTGTGCTTCCTATTATTATGTTCTTTTATCAAGTAATTTATTAATTTTAATATAAATTATTTTTCTTTTGGTGTTATTACTATATTTGGTAAGAAATTTTCCAAAGTTTAGGTTTTACAAAAGCTAGCTTTTGAAGTCAGATCCAAATGACTTTCATTGTAATAGCTTAAATGATAGTCTTTCAACAGTAATGAAGTAAAATAAATTGGTTGAACTAGGCATTTTTATATTCAGCTTCAGAAAACTTTATATACATCAATAGTATATAATAACCTTTTAGTATTAGATACATTAAAATGTAGTAGAAGCAAAATATATTTATGAATTTCGTGTTAGTTGAAAATAATTTTAATAAAAGCATTGTTAAAAAAATATATCGTTTCTTCATAATAATAAGTAATATTGCATTCATACAATGAAAATATAAGAAACGTCTCCAAATAATATATTTAAAGCTGAGATTATTTAAAATATCATTCAGTATTTTTTTTGTAATCAAACTATTCTGAACTAATCAACAAACGCAATATTTAATAAAAACGAATAAACATACCAAAAGTATTATTCTCCTTTAAAAATATAAACATTTAATTCTATCGTTGTAAAAAAGGACTACTCACTTAATAAACTAACTTGTAATAAAACCAATTGTTTCAAAGTATTTTTACTTGAATATTTGAGCCTAACGATAATCTCATTACAAATGCTTAATTATAGCCTTCATCTTGATCCTCATAAATCCTGTTAACACTTCCATCTCTAGGGATATAAGGTATGCCTCTTGATTCTAACTCATCTTCTACATCATCTGGTATTCTACCAAACACCTGAAGCGCATACAGGCCAGGCTGAAAAGAATCTTGAAATAAATTTAATTTAAAAGAAATTTCTCTAACTTTAGATTTTACCTATAT
Source organism: Batkoa obscura (assembly GCA_030770535.1). NCBI lineage: Eukaryota > Fungi > Entomophthoromycota > Entomophthoromycetes > Entomophthorales > Batkoaceae > Batkoa > Batkoa obscura. Next base: position 472,915 of record JASVEC010000029.1, read on the forward strand.
GTTGAAATCGACATGCCCAAGAGTTCTGAGGTCTTAAAGCAGCTATCATTCTAATACTTTTTAATATTTTAATTGCTGGTTTGTCTTTATTTTTTACCCTTTGAAGTTATTTGTTGTACATTCATTGACACGGTTCGCTTTTCTTTTCATTCGCAATATCTCTTCGCAGTTTTCACAACCATTCGCTTTAAATAAATGCGCACTCTATATAAAAAAAGCAAAAAATTACTATTATTTTTAGATTATTTTGATCGATACTACCTTCACCAAAGAACACAAAAGACACGCTCTTAACGTTCTAAAATCTTCTGGGATAACACTATAATTCATTACGATTTATCAAAAAATAATAAATTAATTTTTTGAATTTTTATTTTCTAAGCTTCACTTTATTTTTTAAAATGTCAAATTATCCTCTAGTGTTTCAACAAGAGAGTATTAATGACTCAGTGAAATCCAAACTAATTGAAATAGACCCAGAAATATCGAAAGACTTTGAAGACTTACTAAATAACAGTAAGAAATCAAAGTAATAGGCTATTGTTATTGAATATATACTTGAAACTCATTATCAATTTTAGTCTAAGTTTCAAAGGAGAGCCTTCAGAAGAAGTAGTATTATGTTCAGCCGATAAAACATATTTAATAAAACAAGCACCCACTTCGGACAGCTTGCTAATCACAGAGATCAAAAATAAGGATTATAATGTCTCAAAGATATTAAATAATACCCACATAATGGAGTTAATACCAGGAAGACTATTGAAAGCTTATCAACTAATTGAGAGAAGTAGCTATAACGGGGTTCATAATGAACATAGGATCGATCCTTTAAAAGTAATCTTAAATTATGTACATTTTTTGTCATTTATATTTTAAAAAAGCTACTTAGTTTAGAACAAATTAAATATTCAGTTCAAGCAAGTGACAAAGAGATCGAAGAATATTTAAAAGAGTTAAACACAATTGATTTAGATGGTAACTTTTAATAAATGGTATCAACTAATTTTGATTCAAATTTTTAGGAAAAATAAGACTCGTGAATAGCGATTATTTATATGATTTACTAGATATGCTTTTAAGCTATATATCTTCATTAGGATTAAATAATAGTCAATTTGAAGAGCAAATGATTCTTGATTTTATTGATAACCAAGACATTGATCCTGTTGTTTTCAGGCATTGCTTTTATTGTTTTACTTTAGTAAATTCAGGTAATAGTAATATATAGCAGTAAAACGTAATATAACATATTTAAAAAACAGATGGTAAATATTCATTAAATAAAGTTAAAATAGCAAGGTTTGTAGGTTTATTAATAATGAATGAAAAAAGGATTCGATCTACTGTAATAAAGTTTATTATTTATTTACTTCATTCTAATACTTAAACTAGGGCCCAATTTCTATTTATGATTTCCTACAAACTTGGAATGAAAAGCTAAGTGAGTTTGAATTAAAGATGGATTTGTTAAATGTAATTAATTAGTATTAAATATAAACTATACTAACAAAAATATGACTTAGGGACTATACTATAAAGATAGTAAGTTCGACGAATATATACACCCTATAAATCCATTATTGTTGCCATATGATATAAAAGAAAGGTTCCAAGCTATTTATAGTATAAAAAATCCATGGCAAGAAGAAGAACTAAAAGAGATCATGGAGCCATTATTAGTTAATTATGATATTAGAGAAAAAGGATTGATTTATTTGAAATATTGTAAATTTATAATTCAAGAAGGGAAAACATTATTATATAAGAAAATGAAATAAACAAGATAATAAACGTCTAAATTCATACAATTAAATATATTAATTTAATATTAATTTCGTTTCTGGTTTAAAAATATGATAGATGAAAATAGGCTCATCATGAATAACTGAGCTACCATTCTTTTTTAGTGATAAATCGGGTTTTTCTATCATTATAGCCTCTAACCCCCAATCATCTAATAATGGTTGAATGGTTCTTTTTGGACTATAAAGTAAAAAGTTTAACTTTTATTTTAAACTTTATATGTTTAATTGTTTACCTTCTTTCACAATAAGTTGTTATAAAATTAGCATTTGGATTTTTTTCTAATAAAAACGCAACTGTAGCAATTAAAGGTTCAAAATCTAGTTGGATTTAGCTGGATTTTGCTCTATTTTGTAATATATATTTAAACTACCTTCTCTGTTATAGAATGTATCTGACCCAATAATAACATCGATATTATCTAAATTGAATAAGCCTTCCGATATTATACCCCACTCTATTGGCATAGTACAAATATTGTCATTTAACTTATTTAATTCCACATTTTTCTTTAAACTTGATAATATATCACTTGACTCTATGCTATCTGTTAAGTATACTTTTTTTGCACCGAGTCTTGAACATAGTAACCCACATAACCCCAAACCCGATCCTAACTTTGAAATTTGTTATAACCTTTAATAGTATAAATGGTCCTAATTTACTTCTACTACTGTACTATTCTTTATTTTGTCTCGTTTTATAAATAAGAAATCCGATAATACTTCACCACAAGTCCATACTTTATTACCAATAGCCTTATAGTTTCCCTTTAAAATGATTAATTATTAATATTCCATTCCTGAAGTTATATTTACTTGTTCAACAATTATTTCTACTGGATTGTCCCCTTCTAACTGACTCTGTGAGCCTGGCTGAAATGTATACGCTGTTTGTTGTGACATTTTAAAAGATGTGTTTTTATTTTCATATTGTTTAAACTGCTTTTTGTTCTTTATAGCCAATGAAATTTAATCAAGTCTTGAGATGACATATTTTTTTATATTAAAAATTAACTTGACTACTTTTAATAACATCATATTTCTTGCTTCTTATTTTATCTATTAGCTTGATATTTAAAAAAATGCAAAGGATTAATAAAAAAATCAGTTTATTTACAACAAATAAGCATAAATAAATGATATGTAAATAATTATTTTAATACGTTCTCTCAATTTTTATTAATAAAAATACTTTAATCTTTATCTTTTTAAATTAAAACTAAGCCAAGTTTTCAACGAAAAAGTTTCAATTTAAGGAAGCAAACTAAATTTCTCACACCAGCATAATCTCCCTTTGGATTGTTCCATTGAAAACGAAATGGGGTTTTGGGGATCTTATACTTCATTGCTTAAGCCAATGGATTAAATTTGAATCACAAAGTGGGAAGTAATTTTTAGGTACAAAGCATTTTTTCCACCAAAATTGCTAACTTTAACAAAAAGAAGAACCAACTACAGTTTAAATTCAATTTTATAGTTGCTTACTAAATACTATTCATTTTTTTATTCATTCCAATTATTATTTTCAAACTTTCATTCAACTCACTTGCACCTAAAATAAACTATGAGCAATAAACAAGCTGGTAAATTCATGTCATAGTATAAATAAAGTACTAAACCGAATTTAAGTTGATTTACAAGCTAATGAAGAGGTTTCAGTTGCGGCTAACGACGGTTTAACAGGAGAAGTTTGCAGTCTTTCTTACACTAAATTTAAGGCTATTGGTAATGGCTCTTTCGGTGTAGTTTACCAAGCTCGTTTGACCCATTCTGGACAGTTAGTAGCCATAAAGAAAGTATTGCAAGATAAAAGATTCAAAGTAAGTAATAGATTAGACGATGAATGAAACTCGAATAATAATCTAATACTAATAAATTATTTAGAACCGTGAACTTCAAATTATGCGTTCTGTTCGTCATCCTAACGTTGTTGAGCTTAAGTATTATTTTTATACTAATGGTTTTCAAGTATGTTTTTTGGTTGATTTTATCGAATATAAATTTATTCATTATTTAGAAAGAGGATATTTACCTCAATCTTGTTCTTGAATATGTTCCAGAAACGCTTTATCGATTAACCCGTCACTTTGCTCGTTCTAGCCAAACTATACCACCAATTCAAGTGAAACTTTTCACTTACCAACTTCTTCGCTCTTTGGCCTACATACATATGATTGGAATTTGTCATCGTGATATTAAGCCTCAAAATTTATTGATTGATCGTCAAACTGGAGTATTGAAATTATGCGATTTTGGAAGGTAGCTCAGTTTGTAGATTTAACTGTGAATTTTTAATTATTTAAAGTGCTAAAATTCTTGTTCCTGGGGAAGGTAATGTAGCCTATATCTGTTCACGCTATTATAGGGCTCCAGAATTGATTTTCGGTGCTACTAATTATACTACTCAAATAGGTATTGCTATTTTTAAATGAATTTAATAATAGTAATTAATTTAAAAAAGATATTTGGTCTGTTGGATGTGTTATGGCCGAATTAATGTTATGCCAACCATTATTCCCAGGAGAAAGTGGAATCGATCAATTAGTTGAAATTATTAAAGTACTTGGAACCCCAGATAAGGAACAAATCCATCATATGAATCCAGCTTACGTAGACCATAAATTTCCTCAAATTCATCCACAACCATTTTCCAAGGTAAAACTATAACATATCTGTTATCATAAATTTTTATTTATTTTAAATAGATCTTTAGACCTGGAACTCCACTTGAGGCTATCGAATTCCTTCCATGTCTTTTAAACTATACACCTCGTCATAGATTAACCGCTGTTGAAGCAATGGCCCATCCTTATTTTGATGAATTACGTGAGACTAAAGTATTATATTCGCAAGATAGGCAAATTCCAGAACTCTTTGATTTCAGTGAACAAGGTAATAAGCTAAGTAAACTACAACTAATCAAACTAAAGTTTTGTTACAGAACTTTCAATTCAACCTGAAGTTAACCATCGATTAGTGCCACGTCATATTATTGCACAAATGGAAAAGGTTGGTTTAGATATGGTTAAATTTTTTCCAGGACTTTATAAGATATAAATCTATTGAGTTAAAGAAATTTAAATCAATCTTTTTATAAAGTTGAATTCGGTGGGTTTGTATAGTTTCTATACGTACATTTATACCCTTCTCCTAACATCTATTTTTCACTACACTTGTTAATAATTCACCTTTCAATTATTTTTAATAAAAGATAATTTTTTTGAGTTTTACAGTGTTGCATTAGTTTAAGTTCTGTTTTATATTTTTTACTGCTTATTATATTTGAAATAATCCTTTACAGAAATATCAACAAATAAATAAATATGCTTTCAACATAGTTATTTTATCAAGTTTATTGTTTCATTATGATCTTGAAGGTAGTGTGCATATAACTACTTTATTAAAAAATATGACAATATATTAGTTCGTTGCTATGCTTTGTTCATTTCTTAAGTAGCTTAAAATTTGAAAATTTCTTGATAAATTACAAAAAATATGAAAAATATGGAAGATATTAAATTTATTAAAATCTCAAAAAGTTTCACTATGTAGCATTTTAAAGATTTTTTACAAAGCTGTTACATAAGCAAAAAAGTTTTTAAAATTTGATAGTTGATAGATTTTTCGTTAATGAAATTATTTCTAGGATATTACATATGATAAATTATACTTTTACATAGTTGTAAATTTAAAAATTAAATATAAGTACATATTTCTTTATATACATTATTCATTGACAGAGTTATAAAAAAGCTTGGCGTTAATAAAGATAAGTAAAATAGTTAATAAACATTAACTTAAGTAATAAGGTGTTAGACAAAACAGAGTTTATGCTCATATCTTTTTAGTTTTATTGATACTTTAATAAATCATAGAGTATAAAACAATCAATATAGATTCGGTTTTTTATGGCATCATGTTATATCACTAAGTCGAATTAAACAATTCTAAATCTAATCGCTGAGAATACAGTTTTTTATAACATAATAAATACCATAATCATTTATTATTTTTTCAAATGAGGATGTTTTTTTGGCTTCATTACTTTTTCCATCTTTTAAGCGCTATTTGAGTGGAAAATTGTTAGTGAAATTCTTAAACACAAAAATACATCCCCAAATTTTATCTTTGCATAAACTTATAGCAAAAATAAATTATAACTATTATGTCAGAATAATAACGAGGTATAGTGCTATGCATTTCAATGTTAAATGTATTTTATTTTATTAAAATTTATCAAAAAAATATTGGCTTTTAACACTTATTAAGGAAATAGTATATTTGAATATTTCAAGAAAGCGATTAATTTTTTTATAACTCAAAAAAAGTCTTAATATTAAGTCTTAAGTTGCTTTGTTATACTTTGTTACAATATTATTTATTAATCTAAATTTAATTCAAAAGTAGCTTTTTTCTAACAAATTCAAATTTTCATTCAAAAACAAAGTTAATTTTATTATAAGAAATAAGTGGTGGTTTAGTTCAAATAGACTACGCTTCTTTAAAAATAAAAGTATCAAGCTATTATAATGTTTTAATGATAATAAAAACTTGAGGTTCGACGTTTCTGATATTTTTTTCAAGTCATTATAAAATTGGTTCTTTTTAAATATCAAATGAACCCTTTCCTAGTGAATATCAAAAGCCAGTATTTTCTTAAACTATCTACCAATACCCCCAAATGCCTCTTTAATATGTTTTACTTATGTTTTTTTTGAGTGTTTTTTAGAAACTAGACATGAATCAAAGACAATATAATATACTATAATATTATAGTCAATATCTAGTAACTTAAGTTCAATTTAAGTGCAAAGTTTACTAAACGTCATAAGCATAAAATAACCCAGCTTTTGAAAGGATGGAGATTAATTTGGCAAATGTTGTTCTTAAGTGCAACACCATAAAAAGCACAGTAAGTTAATAAGCAATATTTGTGACAAAGAAAAGAAATTTAAAATGTTTTTTATATAAATAATTTCGTAAATAAATAAAGTAAAATGAGTAAAAAGAGCATTGATTTTTTAAATATACCCGTAGATAATTTTAAACAGATTTTGTATCATTTGGATGGAAAGGATTATGTCAATTTGTTAACTTGTTGTAAAGATTGGAATAGATTTCTTTTACCTTTGATGTGGGAAGACATTGAGCCTAAATCATATTGTTTTGACAACAAAAAAAGAGTAAAAGCTTACAAATATTACGGTCGCTATATTAAATATTTAAATTTAAGTAATGATCCAGAATTGCCAATTCGTAGAAGCATTTTCCCAAACGCAGCTCATCTTAATTGTTCAATTAGCACTTATCTAAAGAATTTGCTCGAACTTATAGAAATGAAATTGACATCTACTATATTGGATGACGAATTGGATGATATGAATCTTGTTGAATATATTTTTGTAAATGAAATATCTCTAGAGCATCTGTTATCCAATTTAACTTATTTAGAGATTCCACATATATATGATTATTTCAAATCAATAGTTATACCCACACTCCCTCCATCTATGCATTCTTTGTATTTAGGTTCTACTGATGACAATGATCCATTTTTTGAAAGTTTACTTATGAGGTTAACTAATTTAAAGCGTCTAGGATTAGAGTATACTAGTTTAAATGAGCAAGATTATACCTATTTTAAAACAACCCGATTTACCACATTAATAAGTTTAGCACTTTGTCATGTAGAATTAGACGACAACATTTTAATCATCGACTTTAATAATTTTCCAAACCTTAAAGATTTAGTAATAGCTGAGAACGGAGAAATAGAATTCATTGGAGTTTCAAAAATTACAGCGTTAACTGTCAGTGACCTTGGTTTCAAACTTAATACACTAAGAGTAGATCAATTCCCAGAATTGAGGATATTAAAAGTTAAGCATTTTTATAACTTGAGAGTTCAACAACTTCGGGAATTATTTAGTTTTCCCAATTTAACTTCACTTACAATAAAAACATATAGCTGTGATCTTTTTCTGCTACAAGAAGTATTTATTAAGCAAAATACAAATTTAATTAAACTTAAAATTCATGGATTTAGTTTGGGGTCTTACTTTTATAATTTTATTATAAAGCATTGTCCTAATTTAACGGTATATATATTGAACCGATGTGAATTTATTGATGACATCGAATTTAATCAAAAGAAGAATGTGAACTTAAATTTAAACTTGATAGAGATAGCGAATTGTGAAGAAGGAGATGGCTTTAATGAACATGTTAAATGGTTGTTGGAAAATTCAAAGAATCTTAAAAAAATAGTCATAGATGATACTAATTTACCTTTCAGCTTAATTGATAAATATTCGAATATTATTGAGTTTGATGCTTAATATTAAGAATTTTGTATCCCTGCATATGCTTGAATAAAATGTTAATACGTACTTTTAATTGTTTAATAATTATGAAAGAAGATTTAATCGTGTAATTATTTTCACATAAATACTAAATTTACTTTTTAACAAAATCATAACAATAGTTTTTATTTAAGCAAATAAAGTTCTTTTATGTTGGATTCATAAGCTTGATAGTTATAAATATTATATTAATGAATATCTACTATACTTTTGATTGAAATTTATATATAATAAGTATGCTATTTTAAGCCTTTTTAGAAATGAAAAGGATATTAATTAATAGCGCTATATGTTAACTAAAGGGACGACTAAAAAGCTTACGTTACTTCTTTTTAGAAAGCTATGAGGCCACTGTTAATAAATAATACTTTTTGGCATTTATATTCTAAGTAATTATTGCTATTTTACTTCCTTTGATGTATAGTTTTACCCATATTCGGCTTAAATTGAATTTTTTAAATTATATTTTAATATTTATAGCTCTTTAATGTCTCACTATTAATAGTATTAATTTTCGGTTTAAGAATGATAAAGTTATAATTAAGCCAAACCGTTTAAAAATAATATTTTATGAAATTAAAAATAAAAATCAAGCAATTCATAATAAGCGGACTCCTAAAGTAATCACAGATTTATTTGAGCCTTCTGAAATTCATAATAAAAATGAAATAATTCATAATAAGCAGTTTGATTACAGACATAAATAAACTCTTTGCTTTATTAATTCAACTTTATCAGTAATTTTATGAATTCACTTCCCATTTTTACATTTTTTCTTACAATATACTAAAATCAGCGGCGGCTCATATCAACATCGATTGGTAGTTTTGGCCAAGAGTAACATTATTTTCAATATTTAAGCCAATAAATTGAATAATGGCCATATTTATAAAGTCAACTTCGTTTTAAGCATGGCTTGAGTGCTATTTTCAAACAATAATCCCAGGATAGGATGACATGAAATAGCAATAGAACCTCCACAAGTTTTTTATGATTTAAAGGATTGACTTAAAGGTTGATAGGCTTACTTTGATTTTCACGCTTTTAATGAAACATTAGTTTGAATTTAGATCATTATTAGTAATAAATATTTATAAATTTATTTTATACAAATAGGATAATTGTATTACAAAATAAGAGCCAATTAAATACCGAGTTAAATGAATTGTATTGGGTGTGGTGCAGCCTGTTTACCATATTTTTATTTTAATTAATCTAATCTGATCAAATTTATAATGTAAAAGAGAATTAATAAAAATTCATAAGCTAATATCAGATCAATGTTAATGTAAGTGTAGTTTATATCTTTCAATAATGTGTGTATGTATTGTCTAGATGAATAGAATTTTTAATTCCCCCGATTATGGTAAGCTTTTTTAGCACCTTATTTAATCGTGCAAACCAAACAATCCATTGCAAATTTGCTATAGTCAAATCACATTACTATAGCAATATTTATTTTAAAAGATAATCTAAATGTTTGCACTTTAACCCTCGTATCAGATGATGCTTAAATAAAACTATAGTATTTTATTTATAAAAAGTTCGATTGTATAATTTGTATTCATTTATGTTCATTTGAAAAGCCTTGATTTGTTAATTCTTGATTCTATTGTTGTTGATAAGAGTATTATATCTGATAAATACTTTAGATTTATATATTATATCTATTTATACATTATCATACGTATTTAATCTGATTATTCAATTATTCTTTATTACTTAACAACTCGATTAGTGTGTATTCATTATACTACTTTAGCGTCATGCTAATTAACCTATCATATTATACAATATAATATAGTATAGTGTGACTTTTATTATATAGTATAATTGATACAATAAAAATATCTGAAGTGTTTTATTAACCTTAATAGTAAACCAGTATTAAACTATGTCATTTTAGCTTCTACCCTTACTTTTCATGATTACGAATAGTTCAACTTTAATTATTTAGTTTCTCATGTCAGTATAATAAATTATGCTTTTATTGATATTGTTTTGTGATAAGGAATAGCTAAATAAGGCGCTAAATTTAGTAACTCAGAATTGCACAATCTTTCATTGAGCAGGGTATAAAAACTCCATTTTAAATCATTTTTAAGCAAAAAGTATTAAACTGAAAATTGGACTGTTTTTAAGCTTCTCTTTTCTTGAATCATTGCATTAATTTTCAAACTAAATTTTAAATTAAGTTTGACCAAACAGTATAAATAGATCCAATTTTTCTTTAAATTTCAATTAAGTTTTTAGAATCTTACTATCATTCTTTTACCTTACTTTTTTTGATTGTGAGCACTTTTCCAACTAAGGGTAAGTGCTATTTATCAACACGTTTTCGTCAAACCCAGTACACAAACTTTACCGAGTCTTTTCAGCTCAACCACCTTGGAACTTATAGGTCGTTAGCTTGAAACCGATTTAGTTTATAACTACATTCCTTTACAGTCTTAGACCACTTTTATTTTAGTGGACCTTTAATTTGCAGTTTTGAGTCCAGAAGCTTTCTTTTACAGCTCTCCTTTAAGTTCGCCTGGGTAATATTACCGATCAACTTTAATCATTAATCTTATTATGTTGGAAGTATTTTCTCATCCTATCAAGGCTACCGAGCCTATCAACAAGCATTTTTCTAAATTCAACCCTACCAAGGCTCCCTTGGTATCATCCTCAATTGGTGCAACCCCTGTTTTCGAGACCATTAAACAAGAACTTGCTGCCATCGAGAACACTTCAGATGATGCTTTTATGGTAGGTGATCTTGGTGAAGTTTATCGTCAACTTATTAAATGGGAATATAATTTCCCCACCATTAAGCCATACTTTGCCATCAAATGTAACCCCGATCCAGAAGTTTTAAGACTTTTAGCTTCGCTTGGTACTGGTTTTGATTGTGCAAGTAAGACTGAAATTCAAACTATTTTAAACCTTGGCGTTGATCCAACCCGTATTATCTACGCCAACCCTTGCAAGCCAATGAGCCACATTCGTTTCGCTGCTTCAGTAAATGTTCGACGCATGACTTTTGACAATGCTGATGAACTTCGTAAAATTAAAATGGCCCATCCAAATGCTCAGGTTGTTTTACGTATCTTGACCGATGACTCCAAATCCATGTGTCAATTTGGTGTTAAATTTGGTGCTTCTCTTTCCAACAGTTATCAGCTTGTTAGCCTTGCCCATGAACTTGGCCTTGAATTAATTGGTGTAAGTTTCCATGTTGGTAGTGGATGCCATGATCCAGACTCTTATCGTGATGCTATTTCAAGAGCTAGAGTTGTGTTTGACCAAGCTGCTGAGTTTGGATTTAAACCTACACTTTTAGATATCGGTGGTGGGTTCCCAGGCTCCAATGATCAACAAGATTCCGATTTATTAAGAGGAATTGCAGAGGTTGTTGACAAAAGTCTTAAAAGATACTTCCCTGAAGGAGGGTTGGAGCTTATCTCCGAGCCAGGACGTTACTTTGTTACTACTGCTTTTGTAATTGCTTGTAATGTCACTTCTCGTCGTGTTGTTCCACGTGATGCTTCTGATGATGAGGGACCAAAAGGGTTTGAAAACTCAAAAATAGGTGTTGCAGATCATCCCTCTTATATGTACTATATAAATGATGGTGTTTATGGTAGTTTCAATTGCATCATGTTTGATCATCAAGTAATCTATCCAAAAGTACTTATGAAGTCTGGTATCTTTTTCCAAGATTTTCCTGAACTTGAATATGCTTATAATTTTGAAAGTAGTATCTGGGGCCCAACTTGTGATAGTTTAGACGTAATTAATAAGAACTGTCTTTTACCTGAGCTTGATGTCAACGATTGGATCTACTGTGATAATATGGGTGCTTATACTAGCTGTGCTGCTTCTGAGTTTAACGGATATGCAAAAACTCGTATTGTTTACACTTTTACCGAACGTGATGCTTATTTACGTCGTTTAGGACTTTAAACTTTTGAAATAAAATTTTAGTAAGTGTTAATTTTTTTTGTTAGTTTTATAAATAATTGAATATCAATTGAGTGAGTTTTCACATTATGATATCATAAGTTTAATTGTATAATAGATTATCTTGCATTTTATCTAACTCAATCAGTTTTTAAAGTTCACTTAATACTATGTTGAAATTTCATGCTTTAAAACACCATTGCTTATCAGATAAAATTATATTTTAGTTTACAATATAAGTCTGGATTCAGTATTACTCAAAGTAATAGTAAAAAATTAAACACATCCACGATGATACAACCAGTCGGAGCTTTTAAATCTTATATAATAATAAAATATTTTTAGCTGTGCCTATATATTTAATAATGGGTGTCTTATTTAATCAAATAAATGAAATAATACTATAAAAAAATTAATTAGAAAATTAATTAATTTCAAATCAAGCAACTTTGATGATTGGAGTTAAGAGAGTTCATTACTTCAATAGCCAATCAGACAGCGAAGTGACTTCATCAAGTCGGAAATGAAAAAGCGCGACTTTTTTAAATCGCGTCTTTTTTTGAATTAAAATTGAGAATGAATTGGGACAAAAAAAAAGCAACACAAATAATACAATCAACACAAGCAAATGATCTTTTAGTCAAAAGGATGGCAGGACCAAGCAGTGCAAAAGCGGGATTAAATGTAGTTGATAAAGATGTGATTAATAAAAAGATTTATGAGATATCAAAAGTAAATTGACTTTTTAAAATCAAAATTTTTTAAAATTTATAAATGAATGATAGGGAAGTCGTTATTTTGAGAATGAAAAAAGAAAAGAAGAAAAATTAAAGAAAAAAGTAGAGGATATGATGGAAATTTATAAAAATTTAAACTTTAATGAGTTTAATACTTACTTGCCTTTTTTAAATAAGTTGGAAGCTGAGCTGGAGAATGATAGAGATTTGTCCCAGAATATTATTCATGTTGATATGGATGGTATTGTTTAATGTTGAAATGTATAATACATCTAATGATTTAGCTTTCTATGCTGCCGTTGAAGAACTTGACAACCCAAAACTAAGAGGTGTTCCTACCGCTGTTGGTGTAGGTTTATGCTTTAATAAGTTAAGAGTAAAGTTAATAGTAAAAAAAATAGGGAGTTAGTATGTTATGTACAGCAAATTGTAATTTCAAATAATTTTTTATGTTAACATGTTAAAGTAAAATTTAGATGAAGCAAGGTATATTGATTAATGTAAAATGAATCAAAAAAATAATAGTTTCAACAAAAGGAAATATGGTGTAAGGTCAGCTATGCCTGGATTTATTGCAAAGGTAAACTATTTGACTTAATAGTTATTCAGTTAATTTTTTAGGAATTATGCCCAAGTATTTTATAATCTAATTATTGTTAATTAATATTAATCTTTCCTAAGAGCTGAATGTAGTTCCGTGTAGATTTGATAGATACACGTAAATATATTTTATTTTGTTTTTATTTCCTTATTTACTTTATAGTGAAATATCAAAACAAGTATGTGAAATTTTTGAAGTAAGTTTGTATTAGTGATTGGCCTGTCTTTATTAATCATTCGGAAATCAAGGGATATGATCCTAATTACAGGTAAAATAAAGTTTGCAATAGTAAAATTAATTCATTTATCTATTAAAATAGAGCTATCAGTTTAGATGAAGGTATTAGTTTGAGATATTAATTAATTAAATTGTGATATTCATATTCAAGCATATTTAAATATAACGAGTTATTGCAATGAAAATCAAATATCAGCGTACGATGCAGTGACTAAATTGAGAGGAGAAATATTCGAGTAAATTTATTTAACAATATCATGATTGAAACTTATAGTTTAGAAAAACAAAATTGACTGGTAATAGCAAATAGCCACCTTATTTTTAAACTAAAGTAATTATTAGCGAGCGCTGGAATAGCATGTAATAGGTAATATAATATCATATTTAACAAAGTTCAATTAATCATTGGAAAGTTTATTAGCAAAAGTAAGATAGAGCATAAAGTTCTTATTATATGTTTTAATTTCAATTAGATTGCTTCCGATTATAGAAAACCAAATGGTAGCTAATTATAGTTATATAGTATGTTGTAATATAGCAAACTTCATTATATAGGTCAATTCATGCTTGAAAGTAGTAGAGAAGAAGTGATAAAGTTTATATCATCTTTACCAATTAGAAAAGTTACGGGTATGTCCTTAGCTAGTTTAACTCTTTCAATATTAAAAAACTGTTCAAGGCATTGGAAGGGTAACAGAGCGAGTTTTAAATTCACTTGGAATTGAAAAATGTCAAGACATTGTATTTTTTTTAAAAACCATTATTTTGAATACTAATGATCATCCAACAGTATGAGAATCGAGCAATAGTTTATTATCTATTCTATGAGAAAACATTTATGTTTTTGTTCAAAACTAGTTTAGGGATAGCAAATACTAATATTGAAATGTATATGGTTATATTTTGTTATATAAGAAACGTGCTGATTACTTTTTAGTTTGGAATCAAGGAAAAGTGTAGGTATATCGAGGTAAATTGATTCAAATGGTAGTACGCATTATATTCATTAATATAACAGAACGTTTGGCGAACTGAGTAATTTAGAAGATTTACTCAATAAATTAAAGGAATTGGCCAAGTCTCTAAGTGAGGATATCGAAAAAAAGAAAATAAAAGTAAATGCATATATAGTAACACTTGAATATTCATATTTTTTAGGGGAAAACAGTAACTTTAACAATTAAATCAGTTGATTTTGATGTTCGAGTAAAATCTAAATCTTTTCCAAGATATTTAGCTACTTGTGATGACTTGTTTGAAGCCGGGAAAAAGGTAAAACATTAGTGTATATGGCTGTTATTATTGCTTAATGTGTTTAAGCTACTTGTAAAAGAATACCCGGTTTCATTGAGGCTTCTTGGCTTGAGGCTCTCTAATTTAATATCCACAAACGAAAATGAAAATAAGAATTCGATACTGAAAGTAAATCCCTTCATTTTATTTAGTTTTAGTTTACATTTTGTAGTATTTGAAACCACATAAAGACACCAAAGAAGAGGTTAAAAATAATCTACAAAGACAGTATACAGATTTAAATGAAATGATATTATTGGATGATGAGAATGAAGTAATTTCATTATATTATTTGCGTTTTTAATTTAATTTAACTTGTTTAGGATGAATTTGCCTTTTTAAAAGATGGAGAGGATCTATCAGATATATCAAATGATATTGATAATGTAAATGAAATAGCAGGTGATTCAATGCCAGATGATTTTGTGTGTCCAATATGTCAGAATAGTTTCAATAATATATTTACAAACCTTGTACAAATTAATGATCATATCGATATATGTTTAAAGCAACCCAAGTCTAAAGAGAATAGAGCTTCTGAAAAAAAGAAACCCAAAACTAAAGAAAATGAGCCTTCTAGAAAGAGAAAATCTAAAACTAACAATTCCAATAATTCTAATAACTCTCAACAAGCTATTTTGAAATATTTTGCTAGAAGAAATTAAAATGACTATTTTTTACTTATTGCCTACCATTATTTTATAATGTTTGTTTAATTTTAGAATTAAAAATTTACGTCAGATTTTGTATTTAATATTTTTATTAATTTTTATTTAATATATGTTCTAAAATAATAACTTGATCGATCCTAATTTATAAACTTATTACAGACTAGCTGATAAATTTCCTTAGTTAAAGGAGAAGGATCCAACTCTAACGCATCTTTAGCTTCATCAACGGAAGTTTTTCCATTGCGGTCTTTGATATCTCCATGTATACCTGGGAAGCTTAACAATGTCTCAACCGTGCTTAATTTTTGGTTACAAATAGCCTTAAAAAATAAACAATAGGCTAGAAAAATAACAATTGATTACCATATGTAAAGCTGTACGTAAATCTGAATTATAGCAATTGACATCAAGGCCAGCTTCTAAAAAGTAACCTGCTTTGGTCGAAAGACCCTTAGACGCCGCACTAAAATTAATTTGAATATGCAAAATTAAAATAAAGAATAAAGATACTCAATAAAATAGGCCTTGGATTTACGTAACTCAGCACTATTAAAATGGGCTCCATCATTAAGCAATAGCTGGATAATGTTTGAATGTCCTTGATAAGCAGCATAATACAAAGGAGTGTGCCCAGATCGATCTAATAGATGTAAAGCAGCACCATTTAGTAGTAAAAATTTAGCAATATCATAGTGTCCTAGAGAACTTGCGATATGCTAAAATAATAAGCAATAAATCGATAGTCAAACAACTACTTAAATAACTTACTATTGGAGTTCTTCCCTCATAGTCGACACAGTTAACATTAAAACTATTAGGTCTTGACTTTAATAAATATTTTAAGCATTCTATATCGTTGACACCAACCGCATTACAAAGTAATACTGGGAATATCGTTTTTTCAAACTTGTTCCCTGGAGCTATGACTTTAACTTTTTCATTACTATCGACTGTATCATTGAGCTGAAGCTCTGATAATTTCTTTGCAATAAATGTTAGGTCAGAGCCACATTCCAAGCTATCGTCCTTTTCATCAAGAATTTCCAAATTATCAATAAACAACTCCCCAGTTAGTTCTCCTCTTAAGTTTTTTCTCATCAGCTCTCTTACTTTATTCGCACTTAAATCTTTTGCAAGCAAATAACTTAATTTAGTTAATGCGCACTATAAGTTAATTGTAAATAAACTTTATTAAATAAAATATTTAATACCTCTGGTGTCATATCTATCCCAGGCACAACTCCAGCATCTTTTAACCCTTTAGCTGTAGCATAAAGGTCAGCAACTGAGCCTTTTCTACCTATTAATTATGAGAAAACATTCCTCTATAAAAAAATACTTACATTGAGTACAATTCACAATAACGGTACCACGAGCGCTAGCTTCTTTTAACGCATTCAATATGTCAGCTCTATTAGGCGCATTCCCAGCCCCGAAAGTTTCTAAGACAACTCCTTGGATCGATTGTGATAGAAACGCTTTCACTGTTGCTTCCGTGATACCAGGGAACAAACGTAAAGCAGCTACATTTGGATTCATGGCTTTATGCACCTTAAACCTACCAATTGCTTTTGGTTTTAAAACTTGGTTCCAGTTGACCTCTATCAAATATTAATAGACTAAATCGAATTCAAAAAGGTCCATATATCTTACCAATATTAACCCCAATGTGTACCAAAGGTCTTAAATTTGGGGAGTCAAAAGCTTCAAAATCAATTGCACTTACTTTGGAGCATCGATTGCCTCTAAACAATTTATTGCCAAAATATAAACAAACTTCTGGGATAACAAAGTGACCAGCTACAGTCAAGGCTCCCAATAAATTTTCAATAGCATCATTACGCACCTCTGATATTGGTACTTGGGATCCTGTGATTATTACTGTTTTTCTAAAGTTGTGTAAGTAAAAGTGCTGGTCTTAATTGGTGAAATAAATACCCCAAGTCTTCGAGCATAAAACTCAATGCCGAAGCTGTATAGGCCATGGTATCGGTGCCTATTTAATATATTTTTAGCCCGCAAATTTTATACATATATATATATATTACCATGTAGTACTATAAAAGCATCGTATTTCTTATAGTTGACTTCAATATCTGTTGCTATCTTAATCCAATCTTCAGAAAGAGATAAATAGTTAATAGGGATATAATTAAAAATCTACCTGCCATAGTCATATTACATGAGTCCAATAGTGGATCATATTCTTTGATAGCGTATCTAATCCTCTTACCATAAAGGGATTTTGGGGTCAATAGCCACCGAAGTTTGTTTTTTGGGGTTAAGAGTGAAGCACCTTTATTTTCTGAGGAGGTAGGTGACATTGGGCTAGATAAAGAGGCAAGATTAACAAAGGAATTTACCCTTGAGCTGTTCACTGAATTGTTATTGCTAGAGTTAAACAAACCTTCTGCATCATGAAATCGTGATTGAGAAGCCAAAGTTTCGCTTAGATAGTTGGCTTTTGGCTCGTATCCGTTATCTTTGCTGTGAGTCATACCAATCGTACCTCCTGTGTAGATAACTAAGATCCTAGATACGTCTACGATGATGAGCTATTTACTATTTTTATTAAAGGGGCTGGGTTACCTGGCATCAACATATCGTCGATCTCAACCGCGTTCCTTTGGAACTCTACCACCTGATTTTCAAAGATGGGTTCATTATGAAGGTTCGTATCTTCAAATGTGTCGCTTGGGCTGATATCATATTTTTCTAAAACTTCGGTGTACTCAGACATAATATTAGTATTACTATTATAATTATTATTCTAATAAATATTAAAATAATCATTTTTTGAGTTCTAAATTAATTATAAATCATCACTATTAAGCCTAATTATCATTGGTTCCACTAAAATTTAAATGAACTCAATTTAATGCCACTTATACTTTTCAATTTTGCTTGTGGCACTTCATTATGATCTCTGCCTTCTTTATCTATAACCAAAAAGGAGAGGTATTGATCTCTCGTCTGTATCGTCATGACTTAAAGTAAACATATCATCATGTTACTCAATATAACTTACCCTTCTTTAGACGCTCCATTGCTGACATCTTTAGAATCCAAGTAATCTCGAACAACCAGGTACGTGCACCATTCATCACCTTGGGCTCCACCTCCTTCTTTCACGTGAGACACGATAATTTGTATATCGTGGCAGTAACTAAAGCTAACACAAACGCAGCGATGGTATTCGAGTTTTGTTATCGTTTTATTGCATTAGGAAGAAGTTATTTTATCAAATTTGATGAAGAAGCGGTTAAGAACAACTTTGTTTTGATCTATGAATTGTTAGACGGTACATTGCAGTAATTTATTATTTATTTTAGATTAATGTAAGTTTGTAGAGATCCTTGATTTTGGCTACCCACAAAATACAGATGCTGACATCTTGAAGCTTTACATTACTACAGAAGGAGTGAAATCTGAAAAAGCAATGGTAAGTTTATCAGTTTTGTTTTATTTCTAATGTTAAATAGTTCTATATAGAAAGAAGACTCTTCAAAGATTACAATTCAAGCAACTGGTGCCATTTCATGGCGAAGACCTGACATCAAATACAGAAAAAATGAAGCTTTTGTTGATGTGATTGAATCCGTAAATTTATCTATGAGTACTAAAGGCACAACCCTACGTGCGGATGTTTCTGGTCAGATTCTTATGCGTGCTTACCTATCTGGTATGCCAGA
This sequence comes from Batkoa obscura, assembly GCA_030770535.1. Classification (NCBI taxonomy): domain Eukaryota; kingdom Fungi; phylum Entomophthoromycota; class Entomophthoromycetes; order Entomophthorales; family Batkoaceae; genus Batkoa; species Batkoa obscura. Next base: position 492,261 of record JASVEC010000029.1, read on the forward strand.
GTGTAAATTTGGACTCAATGATAAGCTTTTGTTAGATAGGGATAATACAGATCGATCTGGGTAATAATATTTACTAATTATTTTAAATCTTAAATAACAAGTTTAAAGTCCTAGACGCTCAAACGCAGTTGAGATTGATGACTGTCAGTTCCATCAGTGCGTTAAGTTGGGCAAGTTTGATAGCGATCGAACCATCAGTTTTATACCACCCGATGGCGAGTTTGAGCTAATGAAATATCGTACCACAGAGAATATCAATTTACCATTCAGAGTTCATCCAGTGGTCAACGAGATTGGAAAGTCTCGAGTTGAGTATAAAGTATTAGTAAAAGCTAACTTTTCATCTAAGCTATATGCCAATAATGTGGTAGTTAAGATACCTACTCCACTCAATACATCGGGAAGCAGTATACGTGTTGGTGCAGGTAAGGCTAAATATGTGCCTGCTGAGAATGCAATTGTTTGGAAGTAAATTTAGTTTAGATTGTTGTAATTTTAGTTGAAATTTTTTAGAATTTCTCGTTTCCAGGGTCAAAACGAATATTCATTTTCAGCAGAGGTAGAACTCACCGCTACCACCGTTGATAAAACTTGGTCACGTCCTCCTATCTGTATGAACTTTCAAGTAGAATTTTAGTTATCTATTAAGGGATTTTTAATGACCTTTTTTATTTAGGTTCTTATGTTTACCTCTTCTGGCCTTTTGGTTAGATTCTTGAAGGTATTTGAAAAATCCAACTACCAATCAGTTAAATGGGTTAGGTACCTTACCAAGGCAGGCACGTACGAAATTAAGGTAAGACGTAATTTTTTTGTTTTTACTTTAAAATATTTATTGCTTTTTTTAGTTTTAAATATGGGATGATGGTTAATTTGTTCTCGTTATTATTATTTGATAATTTTTTCGGGCTTGGAAGCTTTTTTTAATAAATACTAAGTTAATGTTTTAGTTTTTGAGGGTTATAATGAATTTTAATTATGGATATAGTTTTTTACTTGATGTTCTAGTAGTCTTTTAGGATCATTTAAAGGAATAGACTAATTTTATACTATAAGGATTAAAGTAAGTTTAAATTATTTATTATCTTTAAATTTCATACTACATAAATGCTACATTAAAGTCATAGAAATCATATTTTAATGTAAACATTATATTATCTTAAACTTTACATATCGTTAAAGTGAGAGCAAAAAACCCTAACCCTATCCCACAAGCTAGAATTTACTAAGCATTATAAGGTTGTTTTTTGACCAATCATAAACCTTTGATTCAATGACTGGCTTATCTAGTCAGCTAGAAGCTTTTACTCTGACTGACTTAAATTACCAGACTAGATTAAAGGAATTTCCTGATTTTTTCGAACTAATGAAGCTACCATCTTTTTAGAATGCTTTACTACTTTGAAAAAGTTACAGTTGGGTATAATAATTTTATTTTATTTGGTTTTTTATAGTATTGAGGTACTTTTGAGCTAAATTCAACAAAGACTATTTTAAATGACTTTCATAATGAAAAGGACGATGATACTATTAAGCTTTTCCATCTTGAAAGGAAGATATTTGTTTGTTTGATATAATTGAGAAATCTTCGTAGGAGGGAGTGTTTTCATTTTCAATATTCTGTTCATTTTTTATAGAGCATAAAACTTCGAAGAATATTAGAAAAACTGAAATAAAAAATTATCCCTTATTCAAAAAAACTTCATAAATCAGAACTTTGACTGCATAATTTTGATTGCAAATTTATGCTACTGGACCTTTAAAATCTTTAAAAATAGCACGTAAACTAAATGCTACAAATTGATTTAAGCCACCGAAAAAACATCATTCCTTATTTTTATAACAATGGAAAGCAGCACTAACAAAGCAACCAAAGCGAGTGCACGAGAGAAACTGAAAGCATTCTACAATCTAAACAAAGTACAGAATAATGAAATCAACGAAAGTAACTTTGAGTATCGACCTTATTTAAATAAACTATACACCCAACAGGACTTGAAGGGATTGATTGAACGTGATGTTACATTATTAACTGATATCAGGGAGTTGAATTCAGATGGCAAGAATCTAGTGTATGAAAATTACAGTAAATTTATAAAGGCTAATGAGAGCATACGAAGTATGAGAGACAATTTAGATAACATGTTTCAAGAATTGAGTGTGGTGTCAGAGTGTATGGATCTAATCAATAAAAATAATAACCAGATGGATGTTGGGTTAGAAGAAAGTAGGAAGGAGTTAGGAAAGTATTTGAATATCAATGATATGTTAAAAAAGTTCAAGTTTATCTTTCAACTCCCTGCAACTTTAAGTGGATATATTGATAAAGAAATGTATTTGGAAGCGATCAATTATTATTTGTATACAAAAAAGTTGGTGGACAAATACCAGAGCATGAAATTGTTTACAGAGATTGAAAAAGAAGCGAAAAGTTTAATTAAAAAAGTAGAGGATATACTAAGGTTTAAGATAAGTAATGAGAATAATAGCATACTTGAATTAAATTATTGGTATTATTTATTGATTAAATTGAAGGATGATTACGATAGTAATGAGAAGTTGTATAATGATTTTTGCAACTTGATATTTAAAAAGTTTTCAAAGATATTGAATCAACATCATCTTTTACTAATTAAAGAGATCAATAAGAACAATGCGTTGGTGGAATTTTCATTTCAAATGGATTGGCTTAAAGGACTTAACAATGAGTTTTTTTTACAATTGAATGAATTTATTGAAAGTTTTCATAGCTATTATTTCCAATCTGAAAAAGAGTTGAAAGCGAATAATGTTAAATCAGCCTTTTTAGAAACAATAAATAAATTATTAGATCTTGAGTATAATAATACGGTTTTAAAGTTGATAAAGACCGATAACGTTAAATTAAATAGTAATGATTTGAACCATATTACAGCTATCTATTCTTCTATATTAACAGATTTAGCTACGTATTCCTCATTATGTGGCAATAAGATAAGCGAAATTAATTTATTACAAAAGATAAGACTTACAATATGTGATTTTGAACAGAAATTAATTGAGAATAAATTTAATGCCATTCAACAAGAGTATATAAATAAAATAATGGATATCAATATGGAGAAAGAGTATTTAAATGATATTATTGAATTACAAAGTAAGATAGTTATGATGAAAAATTGGCTATTACAAAATATGATGGAATTATTGTCTTTTTTTAAAAGTTTTTTGGAAGTAGATATACCCTTTTGGCAATTATCGGGCACGTGGGCTTTGTTTTATAGATATTTACAAACCAAGTTGAATCAATTTTTTAAAAGTATATTAACTGAAAGTATTAAAATGAAAGATGATGAATTGATATTGTTATTAAACAGTAAGTGGTTGTTAGACTTTTATGATAATTTTGTAGCATCAATTTATACGAATTATATTACCACTTTAATAATTGAGATTAACATACCCTATTCTCATCAACCTAGTCAAGAAGAAGTGATTTTAGAATGGGAACAAGAATGTGAAAATGTAATGAATTTATCAAGAGCTTATAGTAGTCAGATACTTAATACGTATATCAAGAGTATTGGGAATAATTTGACAAAAGATATTTTAAATTTTTACCTTAGTTATCCTTTTAATCTTTGGCCAACTATCACGCAAGTCAATCCACTTTGGCTGAGCATTACACAAATGTTTGTTTCATTAACTAATCTTTCAGCTATTTTCCCAGCTAAAGATAATATTCGTTCTGGAAGCAACTCAATGGGTAAAAACATAATAGTATATATATAATAATGTAATTTATTTTATTATAAATTAGATTTAGATTATAGAATGCCATCCCGTAATTCTTTACAGTTAATGTCGCCTACTAAAAATAAGACTTTTACCGGTTTATTTTTAAATAAGAAAAATGAGTTACAACCTGATTTATGGCTTAATAAAATTGATAAATTATTTTCTGATAAGATTGAGATTTATTCCAATACTGGGTTTACAGTGGATGATATCATGATTCAGTTGACCAAAATAACATTAAAGGTAGGGATAATTAATATAATATTACTATATTTATATCAATTATTATATGTTGTTCATTATATTAATATTTTGCCAGGCTACTTCTGAAGCCATTAGACTGAGTGCATTGAATCAAAATGCGTTTTATCAATTACAATTAGATTTGGAATATTTTCAAAGGAAGTTACCAGTCTTTGTAAAATTAGACAAGTAATTTACTATTTATCAAATCATATTATATAGCTTATTTTTGTATTACAGTTCCATACAATCTTTGTTTAATGAAGTCATATCATCTGGCTTTAAACGAGCAATTATTACAGAAAGATTAGATCCTATAGTAAGTTTAGTTAATGATAGTCATAATAACGAGTACCAACTATAACTTTTAGAAAATCGATCAAATTCTTGGGCCTGAAAATCCAATTTAAAGTTTTAAAGTTATCGAATGTTATTTATTAAGTTTTAGATAAGATTAAAATTTAAGATAATAGCCATCAAAAAATTTAAAGTAATGTTTGAAATGAAATAAAAGATTTTAGTCAATATAGGTAGATTATTTTTTAAAAACAAGTTTTTAGATGTTTAAAACTAGAACCAAACCCAAAGTTAACATAAAAAAGATCGACCAACAGAAGAGTTGAACCTCCAACCTTTAGATATCAAGTTAATTTTCAATCTATTTTTATAGCTTAAAACGACAAATCTATTTCATATGAGAAGTTTAAAAGCCTGATTAAAATTAGAAATTCCCAACTTCACTTTTTTGTCCATTTTATATATAGCGTAAAACTTGAAAAATACAAACAAATATTATACAAAAAAGCGCTCTAATAAGATTTAAAATTAAGCAAAAACAATATGAGGGTGTTTTTTTTGACTTCATTACTTTTTCACTTTTTAAGCGCTATTTGAGTGGAAAGACTATTAGTAAAATTTTTAAACAAAAAAACAAGATTAAATAAGATTTGAACTAAGCTTTTAGATCAAATCATATAACAATCAATTATTAGCCACTACTTGATATATTAAATACAGGTTGTTTTTTTTCCATTGATGATTTTCAATGTTGGAAGCTAAGAGTTAATTTCTAATTTTTTTAGTAGAATTTTATAAATTTTAAATTAAAGAAAAAATTTTTAAAGCTAATATTAAAAAAGAATAAATTAAAACGACTTTGAATACAAAAGGTATGACCAGCAGAGGAGTCGAACCTCTAACCTCTAGATCTGGAGTCCAACGCGCTACCATTGCGCCAGCTAGCCAATTTCCTTTATGGAAATCATTTTTCTTATGATTTTACTTTGTTAATTATATATATACCCTTTATTATAACATAAAAATTCTGTTACATTGACTAGTGACAAAGTAACTTTACAAATATGTAAGTGATATATGAGGATGCTTTTTTGGTTTCATCACTTTTTCCATCTTTTAAGCGCTATTTCAGTAGAAAGATTGTTAGTAAAATTCTCAAACAAAAAAATACATCCCCATATGCTAAATTGAATCGAAAGAAGGATTATGATGGATTGAGTATATAAGGTTATATATCATCAATGTTTTTGACTATATGATTTTATTACTAATTCTATTATAGCTATAGTTAAAAGAGTTAGCTAGTACCATCAACTATTTTCAGTAATGTTCATACTATGATAGCCCATTAAATCTAATTTTAACTAGTTCAAGTTATTTTTTTAGCTTGATAATAATATTTTTATTAGTTATAGTAAAAATGTTTACTTTTACTTTTTAGCTAAAATATAATATGTTGCTTTTGAATAATAATAGTAATTAAAACTATTACTAAAATGAAGTCAATTTAAAGTTAAACATACCACTATTGTGCTAGCTAGATAATGCTCTTTTGGCTTATTTGAAATATGAGGAAGTAAATTGTATATTGGGATATCTTCTTGATTTAGCTTCTTTTCCTTTTTTAGTGCTATTGCGTAAAAAAATTATCAATAAAAAATTAAACAAAAGTGTTCATATAAATTATTAATGTGTTTTATTATTTAAATATCAACTTCATTATTTTATCATATTTTAAATAATACTTATAGACTGTTTTCAATTAATGAAAGAAAATATGATTTAATGTATTTATGAATCAATTTTATATTTAAAAGTTGGTAAAAGTTATTATTTTAATTTTGAACATTTTTTAAATTTTAAATCGAATCAAAGATAAACAAATATGCAATAAAAAATTTATTACTATTAATAAAATAAACAATATAAAGCTATACCTTTCTATAAAAATACAAATAATATAATAACGATAAAACTTATTAAAAGATAATATCGTTTAATGAATAACACGGGTGCTTCTTTTGTTTAACAATTTGATTTAATTATGAATAATTAAAAAATTGAATCCTAGAAAGTGATTAAATACTAATTTTTCCCTCAGATGAATAAACAAAATAAAAAACATTTAAAATCTAATTTCCATAAATAATAATAGTATATATTGAACATCCGGGATACATGATAAAAAAGTAACCAGCGGAGATGAATATATGAAAAGCAACGATAGTTAAATTTAATCATAATACTCTATTTTGAAGTCAATTGAAGAAATCTAAAACTTACAAAATTATAATATATTCTCTACAAAAAGTCTTGGTTGGCTTCATTTAAGCCAATTAGAAGTGGATATTAAGAAAAGCAAAAATACCAGCTTAGTTTTAAGTAAAAAATTGATAAACATTCTTTTTACATTTAAATATTAAATTATTAAAACTATTAATTTTAATTAATAGCTAAACATAGTTTATATAAAACTTAGTATTGATTTTAAAAAATGTATCTTAAAACCGTAGATTCGACTGAATTAAAGAATTATTTATTGAATTCTTTAGCACCAATGTAATTTATAATATTTTAGTTTAGTTTTAGGAGTAAAAGTATTTGAATATTAATAATATTAATTTCCGAAATTAATGCTAAATAGGATTCATGTTTTGTTTCATTAGATTCTTTTTTAAAAGCTAATACTTGTTTTATCTAGTTCCGATGCCGATAATGAAGCACTTTCTGAGTATATTGTCACTTTGATACGAAATGATAAGCCCAGCTCAGAAATAAAACAAGAATGCCTGGAACAATTGGAAGAATTCTTAGAAGACAGTAATAAAAACAAAAATAAAAGTACTTGAAATAATTTCGTAAATAGGAACGATGACATTTATAAATAAATTGTTTTCATGGATCGGTGAAAGATCTCAAGGCCAAGAAGAATATGAAACAGGGAAAAAAAGAGGTACTTCTCCAGCCCATGAGACTGAATATAAGAAGATTAAAAATAAGTTTAATGAACCAAGGTATTTTTTAAAAAATGTTTGTTAAATTCTTTATATTGATAAAATGAAAGGTATACTAAAAGATACCAAAGACCTTGCCGTTATTTCTCAGGTAATTTTTACTCTATAATTTTGTTTTTATTCCAAATTTTGTTTTAGAAACTGGGTATTGCAAATGGGGCCAAGAATGTCACTATTCGCATGAAATTGATCACTCTTCAAATCAAATGAATAACCATCAAGTATATGATCCAATAAATAGTAATGTGATAAACCCTCAGCCTGAGGATGAATATGATCCAACCAATTTAAATGGTGGGCAGCAAAAAGGAGGATCTTACCTACAAGGCAGATTAAAGTTTAATAATGGTACAAATAACGGTATGTTTCAACGACAAAACAATGAAAAGAGGATCGTGTGCTATAATATTCCGAAAGAATCATTATCTAAAGACTCAATTATGGAATATTTTTCACGATTTGGAGAGATCGTTGAAATTAGTCTCAATGAAATTAATTCATGTGCTGAGATCGAGTTTAAAATAAGGACTGATGCTTCTAAAGCAATTGACTCAACTGCACCAATATTCGATAATCGTTTTGTTAAATTAGAATGGAAAGCACAAGAATATAATAATAGCGTTCAATCTACTTATCACACTCCCGCTCCTCACAAAAATAGCGAAGAATTGGCTGCTATGCGCGAGGAAAGGATCAAAACTGTAACTTCATTAATTAAGCAAAAAACAGAATTGGTTGAAAAACAATTAAAAAGTCAAAAGGAGCTTATAACTATGATCGAAGATTCAAATACCTCAGAACATAGTAAAAAGGAACTTATACAAACTTTAAACCAACTTACAAAATCAATTAAAGAGCAAATGAATTCTATTGAGGAAGAAGAGACTATATTAAATAATTTAAGGGAGAATAAACTTGATAATGGGGCCAGTAAGCCTTACCCAGTTTATGCAGCAGCTGGAAGTAATAAATGGGTTAAAGATAAACCTTATCAAGCTAGAAAGTTCAAACTTGATAATCGACCAAAATCATTCATTGTAACTGGGTTTGCTAAAGAGCAAAACGAAGAAGTGAGACAGTTTCTTAGTGTAATTTTATAATTATTTTAAATATGTAAAATTAATATTGAGATATAGGCATTAAATCATGTTGAAAATATAGAATTTGATCAAGAAAAAGAAGGTTATGTGGTTTCCTTTCCAAATAACTTTTATGCAATTAAGGTACTTTTTAAAAAAAAAGCAATGGGATGATTTATACTCAACTTTTGTTTTAGGCTTACCCACTTTCATCAAAATATGACGGCGTTGTACTCTCGTCTACTTGGATTTATAACAAACCACAAGAGACTGAAAAAACTGAAGAAAATCAAGGAAGTAATGGAAATGAAGATCAAGATGCAATGGAGTAATTTTTAACTCATTAAAATAAAAGATATATTTTTTTATTTGTATGACTAAGTCACTTTTAATGTTGACTTTGGATATTATTAAATTAAGTTCAACATCTTGTTGAGATAATAACTGATTATAAAGTGATAGATTTTGAAATAGGTATAGAATCATAATATTATTAAAATATCAATGGGAATATTTTTGTCCATTTTATTGCTTTGCTCACTATTAAGTAGTATAAACCAAAAAAATTGTTAGTTAAATTTTTAAATAAAAACATGGCTATAAATAGCAATATTCTGCTCTGTAATAAAAAGAATAAAGTATCTCAACCTTATTGAATTGCTTTGAATTGATGTCAAAACTCACGGTATTTTTGTTCCTACATTACTTTACTCAATATAACTTTTTTTTAAAGTATTGCTCATTGTGACCTCAATAACGCCACAATCATAGTAGGTTACCTTTGTAATTTTATATTAAGTGTTATTACCCCTTTACCAGGAATACACATACTATAGTATTTTGCCCTATTAAATCCCTAATACCAGATAAATAATATTGCAATGATTTGACTTATATCAAGTAACCTTAACTTTTTTATAATAACTTGATTGCATTTGAAGAAGAGAGTCATGTGTAGATATCATTAATAGAGGAAATAAAAGGAAATTCTTTTTTCTATTTCCATCTTTTAAAGGCACATGTACCCATATGTAACCCCGTTTTAAGTGTAGAATTTTTGAACGATTGCACTTGGTGATAATGATTTATTGATAATAACTTATTGAATTGTAACTAACAATTTAATTATATTAATTATCAATCTTTAAATTAACGTTTAAATAGTAATTTTTAATCAATTTATATAATAAAGCTCAATAAATTTTTTATAATAGTGTGTTTTTTTTGCTTAATTTATAAGATTTTAAAATACAATTTAATTACGTTAAACTAATAAAAAAGTTTGAATATTTTTTACTTATGATTAAGTTTGATATCAAACTTATCATAAAGTATAAACTAAAATTAAAAAATACTTAGGGGTCCGAGTAATAAAATGAAGCTACTAGGATCAAGTTAAATAATATGACTTATATAGAACCAATAAGCAAATTAATTAATTAGCTCAGCCCATGCTTACTTATTGTAAACCCGCTACGTATAAAGAATTTTAAGAGAAACTACATCCACACATGTAAGTCTAATAAGACATCATTGAGTTAAATCACCACTTTTAACAATTTACTTAAACCAATGAAACGTAACGCATTTAAACTTAGCAGGCTAAATGCCACCTATAAATCAAAAAACAGCTTTGAAAAATCAATAAAATGTTTTTCAATCCTTTAATTTTTATTTATTCATGTTTATTTTTATCCTCAAACACTTACATCTATTCCCAACAGTATCCTTTTATAGGCGAAATTGAATCCAATTTGAACAACGCTGGCTCTTCACTGACCCATTTCTATCAACAGGCCAGTACGGACATTGAGACTACTTTAGGGTTAAAGGACTTCTTCAGAAAAATTGCTAAGGACATGTCAAAGGGTGGCTCAGTAGGATGTAGAGCTTGTAAACGAGGGCTAGTAACTTTTAAGCGCGCCTATGCATCTTCCTTATTCAGACCTTTGGTCATCAACGCGGCGCTTGATATATGTAAAAGGAAGGGGCAGCCACCAGAAGTATGTAGAGGATCAATTGATCTGTATGCACCTTGGGTATTTAAGATATTAGAAACTATTGATTTTAATAAGAAAGAAAATGCGGAATTAAAGCAATTATTCTGCTTTGCGTTGGATAATACCTGTGATTACCCAGAAGGTTTGAAACCAAATACTTTAAAGTTTCCGGAAAAGGAAAGAGAGTCGGAGATAAAACCAGAGCCTATCAGGGATCAGAAAAAGTTAAGAGTATTACAATTATCTGATCTTCATATTGACCATTTATATGAAACTGGAGCAGAAGCGGATTGTAAGGCACCTATTTGTTGTCAGAAATACTCTAGAAATAAAGGTGAAAAGATTAAGAGAGCAGCAAGCCAATGGGGAGATTATAACTGTGACATACCACAAAGGTTATTTGAATCAATGTTAAGGTTTATTACGAATAACTTAATGCCAATTGACGTCGTACTTTTTACTGGTGATATTCCAGCGCATGATGTTTGGAATCAGTCTTCTATTGTGGCAAACCAGGTTGAAAGATCCACATTTAATTTATTGAAAAAAGCGTTTGATCATTTAAATATTCCCGTTATACCAGCTATCGGTAATCATGAAGAAGTACCTGCTAATTTGTTTCCCTCAACTTCTGGTAACTCAAATTTATATTTATCTACCAATTAAACTAATTTTATTAAATAGTGCAAGACGGCTATGTCAACCTTTATTCTGAGCTTGGTAGTATGTGGAAAGATTGGCTACCAAAAAAAGCATTAGAATCTCTAAAAGCAATGGGTGTTTACTCTATGGAACCTTTCTCAGGTCTTAAAGTGATATCACTTAACACAAACATGTGCTATCTATTAAACTTTTGGTTGGTTTCAAGTTTACAAAAAGACAATCAAGATCCCAACTTTATCCTTCATTGGTTAATTCAAGAACTAAACGAAGCTGAGAACACTGGACAAATGGTGTACATTATAGGACATGTGCCTCCAGCTCATCCAGATTGTTTCCCATATTGGTCTGATGGGTTTCATCAGATCGTTAATAGATACTCTCATCTTATTAAAGGCCAGTTTTATGGCCATACCCATCTGGATCAATTTCAACTGTTTTATCAAAGCAATCAAACTAAACAAGAAAATACTGCTATCAGTATAGCTTACATCAATCCCTCTGTAACCACCTTTAAAAACATTAATCCTGGATTTAGGATTTATGAGGTGGGTGCAACCAACTATGGAATCTACGATAGTCTTACATATGTGTGGGATTTAACTACTGCCAGTGAATTCGAGGAACCTAAATGGAAGTTGGAGTATAATGCTAGGGATTTCTTTTTACCTAGACCTTATGATAATATGGAATTAACCCCACAATGGTGGCATCGGGTTGTGAATAAATTGGAAGCTAAGCCTCATCGAATGGAACTGTTTCATAAAGTTATGTATAAACAGGCTCATCAAGATTTCCAATGTAAAGAAAAATGTAGGAAAAATATCATTTGTAACCTTAGAGCAAGTAACGCTTCCCAAGCCTGCGCTAGAACTTCGCCAATTTCTAGACATTAGTGAATGGGATGTAATAGCTGCTTTTTAACTGTTTTTTAAATTAGTAAAATTAGTTTATTATTAAATTTTTCTAGTCATTTTTAGTATAATGGTATAGTCTAGTTATGATTTGTAACGCTTTTAATGTGTTTATAGAATTGGTTAATCTACTATTTTTAATAAAAGTCTACACGATCATTAAAAGTCTAACTTGAGTTCACTAACTAAAAGCTCATGAAACAAGTAGCAAGGATTAGATTTTTTTATACCTTACCCATTAAAACTCATTTTGTTTTATCTCAAAGGTTTCAAAAAACTAAACATCAAAACATAATGAATATTTCAGTAATATTTATTTAGCCAAAAATTTAAGCAAACAAAATGCAAGTATAATAAATCGCAACAAAAAAACAAAAAAAAGCTGACATAGTTAACCATACTTTTGGATAATACAATCGGAACCAAATTTAATAAAGCTGTATTATAAAGTCATAATCAAATCTCAAGCTTATCTCGACTAAAATAAAATTATTATTAGCTATTTCAAATCAACATTCAAAAACATCTACTTACAATGATAAACACTCAAACGACCCCTAAGCGTTCCTAGGACCTTCACTTCCATTTTTACCACCCATTTGACCATTACCATTCAGATGAATGTTTCCATTAATATTATTCCCATTAATATTACCACCATTAAAATTGGGTATAAAGGGCGCGCTATTAATATATCTCTCAAAATCTTCTATTTCTTCCAAATCAGTACGAACTGGATCACATTTCATTCCGTTGATTGTAGGTCCTTGATAACTATCTGAACTACCTAAATTATCGGGTTTACTATTCACCTCTTTCTGTAGCATACCATTATGTTCCTGTGATATGATGGGGTTTGTTAGCAATGGGTCACTTTGTAGTCCGTTTGAAAAATTGCTCATTGCCGTTTGATTCTCACTAGATGATATTGATAAACCGTTGGGGTTCAGCTGAGTGTTAAAATCGATGGGGATATCGGGTATGGAAGCAAACACATCATGATGTGGAATAGGGAAGCTACTCTGCATCATATCCATCTGATTTTGTTGTGGAAATTGATTTAACATTTGCATCTGATTAAATTGTTGCTGTAATAGTGGATTACTGCCCCCTACATTTGGCATTAAGCCATGACCAAATCCTTGTGGCTGAACAAATAATTGTTGTCGGGCTCTAAACTGTTGTATCTTTAAAAATTGAACCTGTTTATGATGCTGTGTAAACACATCTCGTTGAAGTGGAAGACTGATGTTATTGTTATTCATCATGACGCCCATATTTGGTCTCATTTGAGGTGGAATGGCAGCAACTAGAGGTGGCATTATATTTGGATTGGTACCTTGTCTCTTTAACTGATGTCGATGTAAAGCATGTTGTGAAGCTACATATTGTTGTTGTGCATTCAAATTAGCTACATTTTGTACCATCAAATTACCTTGCATTTGTCCACTCATGTCGCCCATTTGTATAGATTGATTCATTAGCATTTCTGGGTTACTCATTGCCTGATCAATACCCAATCCAGCTGTCGTCAAATCTTTTGAATCCGTTTGTAAATTATCCCAACTTGTTACAGGAAGTGTTTGTGGTGGAAGTGAAATAGTCATTATATTTTGAGATGATAAAATAGTAGTCCCTTCTGATTTTTCATTGTTAGATGTACTTGAGACTAAAGGCATTATAGGTGTAGAAGCACTATTATTTTTTGTAGGTTCGCTTTGACTCAATGGAGTTGTGGACTTCCTTTTTGAGCCGTTTTCTGAAGAAAGTTTTTTATTTGGTGAACCATATCTTAATTTCCTTACTGCTTCATCAGTAGTTTCGTTTTTCGATTTATTTTTTATTGCTTCTCTTATTTTGTCAAAGGTGATACTGCTTTGTTCTTCTGCCTAATTAGATTGATTATTAATAAAAGAGTTAATTTAAGCTGTTAAAGACTACCTGAAAAAAAGCAGCTAACTCGGGCCTTTCGTAGCCTACTTTTTTATAACCCGCATACATCACATGAAAAGGCTCCCAAAAATCTAAAATGGAAGGTTCGGAATCATCGTTAGCATTTAAAACAGCTTCTTTGTCGATCTTTTTTTCCATTAAAAAAGCTTCAGCAGCTGAAAGACATTTCTTTTTAACTAAATATTCATAGATGCAGTAATCTAAACTATTTTAGTAGGTAAAAATTTAAAACAATTGATAGTAATCCTACGCTTTCTCCGGGTCCTCATGCATAGGTTTTTTGACATGATTCATCTTTTAATGTTTAGGTTCAAACTATGTTAAAAATATTAACCTTGGTATGACAAAGCATTCTTTTTTTTAAATAACAGCAATATAATGCTTAATCATTTCAAAAAATTTATTGGCCAATGATCAAAATCCTCTGAACCTCAACCAAAAAATAAAACCAGAAGTTATAAGGAATTAAAGCAGCATAATTTCAATTAAACGTTATATTTTTATTCTTATCATTAGCATATTCTTGATTATTTTTTGGTTGCTATCCCTATATTTACATATGACTATATATGATTTATAGTAATAGTAGCTATACATTATATAAAATGCAGCTATTGGGGTATTGAGAATAGCCCTTAAGGCTTAAATTAGCAAAAATAATACTTTTTGGTTCTGATCCTTAAACCAATAAGCATCTAATCTATTTAATATACCGGATATTGTGCGTTGAATCTATTTTGAACATTTGAGCAGTCATTTTGTTAGAAATTCAAATTAGTCATCTGATTGGCTAAAGAGAATAACTCTTACCCATTGGCTTAAAAGACATTTAACCATCCCCATTATTTTTATTTAATCTCTAATTTTAATAAACCAATTTGAGAATTTTCATTACCAAATAACTAACGAACATCAGACCATGAAAAATAATTTCAAAGGCAACTTACCAGTGGATGCGTTGTTTCAATTAGATGCTTCCTACTCATTTCCATCTATATTACCAAAAATAAATCTAGATAATGAAAGCATGCAACCTCCTCAACAAGATCCTTATTCCAAAAGCAGTGAAATCGAAAGCAGTAAGTTGAATACAACGTCAAAAACATCATTTAGCTACGCTTCCATTGAACCTTTGAAAACTTTAAATTCATTAAATAATTTTGATGCGTTTGAAAGGTTGGCCATGGAAAGTCCAATGCCTATAGTAAGTCTTATTTCTGGATGTTTTGAAAGAAGTTAAATTTCTTAGATGGTTAGGAATACATATGAAACCTTTGAAAGGAGTGTAGAGCCATTGAATATAGTAAGTTGAATTAATCGATTTGTTATACATATTTATGGTTATTTAGAGGAAAATACGAATGAATAAAGAGAAGCAGAGTTCATCAAGGATGAATATAAGTAATTCGAGTTCTAATTTAAGTAAATATCCATCGATTGAAGAAAATGACTGGAGTAATGTTGATAAGCCAATTGAGTCATCAAAAAAGGATGTAATAGATATTTCGAAGAAGCACAACTTAAATATGAGTGAGGAAAAAAGTAAAAAGATAAGCTTAAATATTGATATGGGTTTATTGCATTCAGTTATAAATAAGGATCAAGAATTGACGACGAAACCAGATACAACACTAAATAAAGAGAGCAATGTGATAACAAAAGAGGGCCCATTATTAAATAAAGATAAAAGTATCGTATCAAAAGAGAAGATTACATCAAATAAGGATGAAAAATTGTCAAAAAAAGAACATACGTCATTACTTAAAAATAAAAAGGAGACAATAATAGGAAATACACTATTGAGTAAGGATAAAAATATGGCACCAAAAGAGAATATTGGTGTAAATACAGGTAAAAGAGTACTAAAAAAAGAATATACAATTCTAAATAAAGAAATCCCAGAAATTTTACCAGCGCCCAATCTAGGCAATATAAGTAAACCTTCAAGCAAAGCAAATACGAAGCCGGATACAAGGCGATCTAACAGTTGGGATAAAAAAGTCCAAGTTGAGATAAAGCATATAAATAAAAGACGTATTTTAAAGCCTATGATAGCCAAAGTTCCTGGATCTAAAGAAGACTTTGATTCATTCGAATTAAATTTAGTTGATGATGACTCAGGTTAGTATTATTAACATTTATACACTTTAAATACTAATTGTTTTAGATGATGATTTTGTCAATTCAAATAAGAGCATTAAACTGAAATCAACCCAATTAAATACTAATAAAACAGCATCATTTTTGACTAGTAGTAATTTTGTTAATTTTCGTAATATTATTCTAACTATATATCATAGATTTGGGTAAAACAAATAAGAAATCAGATGTAAAGCTAGCTAATAATGAAAATAAACCAAAGCAAAATAAAATAAAGCCTAGAAATAAAAGGCACTTTTTAAAGCCCATGATAGCTAAAGTTACCGATCCTGAAAAGGACTTTAGCTTGAATGAATTGAATTTGGATGATGATTTTACCAATTCAAATAATGATACACGATCAGAATCACCTCAATTAAATAGTAAGAAATCAGCATCCTCTCCAACTAGTAAGATTGTTTTATATGTCACAATATTATGCTAACTATATAGAATTAAATAAAACAAAGCCTGCTGAAAAAAACGAAGATATAACGAATAATTCACGGACCAATGGCAGTAATATATTTTTAAAATAATAGCTATATACTAATTTATTTATAGTCAACTCAACTAAACGTAATTTGAAATTACAAGAATTAATTGAAAAACAAAAAAATGATAAAGAATCAGGAAATATAAGAAGAACAAGGTCAGGTAGGGCTATTATAAAGCCATTAGAATATTGGAAAAATGAAGAAAAAGAACTACCAAAAGCTATATCTTTAAAATTTTCTTGGGGGGGAAATAAAGTTTGTATTTGTAAGTTACTCAAGTTATAAAATAGGAAAATAGTTAATTGGTTTATTAGCAAATAAGGCAAATAACACTATGGAGGTAAGGAATACTAGGGAAAGACGCTCGAGAAGTAAAAGAGATCAAGGTTTTTTGGAAGGTTCAGCTACTACTCAAAAACCAGTGCTGAAAGGAGTAAATTCTAATATCCCAATTTGGACTATATTAATGTTATTTTAGACAAGAGCTCAGAATAACAATAAAAGTATGAAAAGAAGGAAAGAAGGTAGGGTTAATTTAAGCTTTATTTCTATAAATATTCAACAGTCTTTAGAACCTGACCTTATATCTCCAAAGGATAAGAAAATAACTACAAAAAAGCCCAAAGCTGTTAGGGTACTTCATTTATATTATTATAAATCCAACTTTTACTAATTATGGATATATAAGAAAACAAATAAGGTTGATTTAAATATAAATAAAAAAGAACAATACAATCAGACATTAAATGTAAAAAATGCTAAAGTAAATACGATTTTAATTTAACTTAATATTAATTGATGTCAAAATAGCAAAATGGAATATTAAAAGAAACACAAAAAATAATAAAAGAACAAGGTGCTCCTAATGGTAATAAAGGAACCACATATATAGAACGATATAAAAAAGCATTGGAAGCAGAAGATGTAAGTTTAATTTATATATACTAGAATTTGCATTTAAACTTTAAAAACTTTAGGATGAAACAGTTAAACCAAAGGGTAAAAAAGTGTATCAAAACGCAAATAGTATATTAAATAAGGCATTGAAAGGGGAAGTCAATTATCTATTTGAAGGTAAAGTAGTAGATTCTGAAGTTGATAATTCGATAGATCAAAAGGCTTTACCAGAGTTTGATATTTATGAAATGTCAGAGTAATTAGTTTGTTAATTTGTTGGTTGTGAGAAGTTTTTTGCTATTTGAAGTTGACGAATCAAATGATTGGAAGTTGATATGTCATTACAGTTAACGAGTAGCATTATCGGGTTGAGTTCTCTTTATATCGACTTAAATGGACGTATTTATTATCTTTTTGTCTATATTATAATTAAAGGTTACTATAAATGTTTTAACAATAAGTTGGTTTTTAAATATTTTAATAGCTTCAGTTTTTAATGTTATCAACTTGTTCAAGAGGCATTTTTTTTAAAATTCAAGAACATGTCTTGAAATATTTAATTCAGAGAACATATTTAATGCTAATGATTTAAAATAATAATAGTTTTAATTTTGAGTTAAAAATAACTAAAATTATATTTATAGATAAAATTAACAAAAATAATACGCTGTTGTCTCTAGAATATTAAATGAATCATTTTTCTTGATAGAAACAATTATATATATATTCTATATCTTAAACTAAACCAACAAATATTCTAATTAATAGAAATTGGAGTTTTTGAGTTAGTATCAAGGTTCAACCAATTTGCCCAATTACTAACAATTATGAATAGCATTACTAACAATTAGGCAGATTGATTGTATCCCAACGCTAGTTATGAAGTTCCAATTCATGTAACTATTATAGTAATAAAACTAAAACTAGGTTTTAGTATCAATTATAGCTGTTGTAACTCTTTCAGGGTCTGGTTAATTTCTCATTTAAGAAAAAAATGTATTAAAATCATGTTTAATATAATGATTAGGCTTTAAAATAGTAAATATAAATAATTTGATTATAAAAAACCGCTAAAAAAGTCGCAAAAGAGCTACAACAACTGTAAAAAAGTCAAAACAATTCGTCACTAAAATAAATACTCCTTAAAAATGGGTCAATTTTAGGTTAAGATGAGCGCCTATTTTTATGAATATTTAATTCTTGCCATGGAGTCTTCTTCAATCATCTTATCATGTTATATAGTTTTTATAATTTATATTAAATGAGCCTTTAAAGTTAAAGAATTTGTATAATAAAGTTTAAAAATTTCAATAAAAATGTTTATCAATTTCTTTTTAGAAAATTAAATAAAGAAATCAATAAGCTAAATATAGGCACCTCAAACATCAAGCTGCCAAACTTTGCTGACCTTTGTCTAATTAATTAGTGCTAATTTCAATCTCTAAAAAAAGCTATTCATAGTGGTCAATTCTGTCATTTTCATTTATTAATAGCCCTAGTCAAGTGGTGACTTTTTTGTTGTAGCCAATAAATACCTTGGAAGCTTGATAATGGCATTGAAATTTGTCAAAAAAGGCTTATCAAAAAAGAAATTTCTAAAGCTGTCGCAGTTCTATTGCGATTTAGGTAACTGCTCATTTAGTATAATGTTTATATGATCGGCTAAAATCTAAAGACCACACTTCAAAAAAGTCAAACAACAAATAACAGACTCTAAAAATAGTAGCAAACTAAGTCACAATAGAGCTACAACAGCTGTAAGAAACTGGCTTTTAAAGATTTCATGGAAGATAGGCCAAATTTTATTGGCTTTAATTTCTGTATTGAGGATGGAGAAGAAGCTTGAATAAGTGGGGTTCAAGGAAATTAAATAAACTAAATAAAAATAAAGAATCATAGTGGTAATGATCAAATAGATTTTAAAAAATAGTTTAAAATCAATTAATTTGATCTTTTTGTTTTTTGTTTATTTATTTGTTAGATTATTAATTTTTCAATATTTCAATCTTTTTTTTATAAAATTCGATATATACTATGGAAGATAAATACATTGGTTTAATACTAGCTTTAGTTTCAAGTTGTATGATTGGGATATCTTTTGTAGTCACTAAGATGGGGTTGATTGATTCAACACAGAACGGTACTTATAAAATATTATAAATTATCTTTATTAAATAGACTTTCTATTAGGTGGTGACGCTCATGCTTATTCTTATTTAAAAAATGGTATTTGGTGGATTGGTTTATCAACAAGTAAATAACACTTATATTAGTAAAACTACAATATTAACTTTATTTTACAGTGGCTTTTGGCGAAGTAGCAAATTTTGCTGCTTATTCATTTGCACCCGCCATATTAGTAACTCCATTAGGGGCATTGAGTGTGATTATTGGGTAAGATAACATAATTCTATCTTATAAAAGAAACTAAGCATTATTTTTTAAAAAGCGCTATTTTAGCTTCTGTAATATTAAAAGAAAAACTAGATAGTAGTGGTAAAGTAGGTTGTGCTTTATGTATCCTTGGTTCTATTATTATTGTATTACATGCTCCTAAAGATAAAACGATTCAAGATATTAATGAAATTGTGGCTTATGCTGTGCATCCTGGTAACTTTTATTATTAATATGTAGTTTGTTTTTATTAATTAATTTTTTTATAGCCTTTGTTACTTATTCACTATTAGTACTTGCTTTTTGTTTAGTTATGATCTATTATTATGGACCAAAATATGGAAAGAAATATCCCTTGGTTTATATTTCAATATGTTCATTAATAGGTTCCATTACTGTTATGGCATCCAAAGGATTTGGTATTGCATTAAAACTTACATTGTCTGGTAATAATCAATTATGGAATCCAGCTACTTATATCTTTGCTATTACTACTGGTTTATGTATTCTTACCCAAATGAATTATTTCAATAAGGCATTAGATACCTTTTCAACCAATGTAGTTACTCCCATTTATTATGTATTTTTTACAACAGCTACCTTAACTGCTTCAGTTATCTTTTTTAGAGGCTTTGAAGATGCTACTCCTGTTGAAGCGGTCTCTTTATTAATTGGTTTCTTAGTTATCTTTTCTGGTGTGTTTTTATTAAATGATACTAATAATTCGGATTATAATCCATTGACTACACCAGATACTTTAGAAAGAGAAAATTGTACACAGATTTATAGAAATGGTTCAGTACACGAAGAAGATCTTTATAAACCTTTTGATGAAGAAGGTCTAGGTTTATCAGAAACTAATCATAGAAGAAGGTAATTATTTTGTTGTCATAACTTATAAATGATACTAATTTGTTTTACTTTAGTTCAATAAAATCATTGGCTTAATAAGTAGTTGGTTAGTAAATAAGATATTGATGAATTAGGGTGATAAAATTTGGCGAGCGATTTTAACTATATAATCATTTATTATAATATATATAAAATATATTTATGTTACTAAGTTTAAATTAATAAAATTATCAGGAATAAAATGATAGTTATCATTTTTAATTTTTTATACACTTTTATACATAAGAACATTAATTAGTTTATTTATTCTAAAACAACATTATATAAATTAACGATGTTATATTATAGTGATTGATGTATTATTGACAAGGACTTAGATAAAAATTTAACTATGTTATTTATTTAAAAAAATTTACCCATATCCACTTTTATTTTTGTGAGTTATCATACATCTACTTTCGTTTTAATAAATGTAATAAACATAAATGCCAAATAAATTTTTTATAATTTCAAAAATGAGGATAAATTTTATTTTTAAAAATCAATTTTAATTAAGATTATCATTGACTCTTTTTTATGAATTAAAATATACACATACATAATTATTTCATTATTTTATTAATAACTTTATTATATCAATCAAGCTATTATAGAGAAATAAGAAATAAGACACTAAATAAACTTAAATTCTTAGGTTACTAACTTTAAATTTAGGGTGTCTAAATAGTATATGGGGATATATTTTTGTGTTTAAGAATTTTACTAACAATTTTTCCACTCAAATAGCACTTGAAAGATGGAAAAAATGAAGCTAAAAAAACACCCCCATATGACATACTTTTTGAAGTATAGCATGCCACAAAATAAATCAATAAAAACCCTTTAAAATTAAGCAACCGGGGATGTATTTTAAGAATTTTACTAACAATCTTTCTGCTCAAATAGCGCTTAAAAAGTGGAAAAAGTAATGAAACCAAAAAAAACATCCTCAACTGATATCATAATTGGCATTATTCCTTGAGTTACTTGGTTAATTTTTTAATTTCTAAAATTTGAATTTCACGTGATTTGTTTGTTTCTATAAACAAAAATATAATTCACAAATAAAAATTCCTATACTAACTAATTATGTATACTATTTTTATTTAACTAAACACTATTTTAAAAAACTAAACAACTTAAATGAAAAGTTGAAATTTAGGAAAAAAATCAAAAATTAACCAATCATATCATCTTATTTGGAGCATATTATTCTTCAAAAAGCATCCTACATACTATTTAAAAGTTCCATAAATTTAAGTTAATAAAAAATACTGTTTAGAGTCTAATATAATATACTATTGTTTTTAATATCTTTGGAAGAGTGTTAGCTCCTGGGTCCTTCATTAACAAAATATATTAAGCAATTAATTTAATATATAGCTATTTCATAATAGATTAAACAATTAACTTTAATATATTGCTATTTTATTAAATTTTAGTTTATTTTATATAGAGCCTCATAAATGCCCTTGGTTTTTCGTTGAAAAATTGGTAGTAGGGTATAGAATTGTACAATTGAAATATTTTTAGAAATAATTTTATTTTTGCATATGAGAAATATTTGGTGTTGCAGCTAACAATATTTTTTTTCTAAAGAATGGTTATATATATAAAGTCTTTATAGGCATTTCTTACTTTTACTTAAACGTTTTCTTTATTAACAATTTACATTATTTATTTAAATTCCCACAACTTTCACGATAATTATTTTTCAATAAAGATTTATTTTTAAAACAAATCCTTGAAACTTTTTACTTTATTATTCTAAAATTGGAATTCACATTATAAAATAAACTTTTAACCTTTTAACAAACTATTAACAAAAAACTAAAAGTTCAATTAAAATGCTGAATTTTAATTAAAAAGTTCATTTAACTAAAAAATTCATTGAAAAAATATGTCCATACTTATAATAATAAAATTAATAATATTTAGCACTCCCTTAAAAAGTCCATAAACTCTCACTCATATCAACTTCTGCTTCCAGTCATTTAATTGGCAAAACTCTCTATCAAATTTCGGGCATATAATTGGTCAAAAGCTGAATCATATTTTCAGTAAAAAATAAAAGAGCAAAAAGAGCATTTCGTTTGTCTAACAATGATGACGAACAATCAAGCCAATACACCAGTTGAGAAAGAAGTCATAGATAGGAGCGTAGTAGTTGAAATTGGAGATGAAGAAAAAAGCGATAAAAATCAAGTTGAAAAAGATGCAAATCAAGTTGAAGATGAAGAAGAGGATGAAGAAGGTGAAGACGATGAAGTTTATATAGTAGAAGCGATCTTGGAGCATAAAAAGATTAAAAGGGTAAGGGTTCTGATACTAGTAAAAGGATTGAAGTTAAAAATTTAATAATAAAAGGGTGGCTATCAATATTTAATAAAATGGCAAGGGTTTCCACACGAAGAAAACACTTGGGAAGATGAAGATAATATGTGAGTTGCTTTTAAAATCAAGATTAAAACGGAATCTAATATTCGAAAATAGTTTAAGTAAGGATTTACTCGATGACTATTGGAAAGGTAAAAATAAGGGTAAAGATAGTGGGTCTAAAGCACAAATAAATAAAAAGCGTAAGACAACGATGGAAAATAAAGATAAAGACTTGGAAGAAAATGGAATTGAGCTTAGTCACAATTATCCTCCAGAAGATTTAGAGAATTGGGAAAGCGAAGTAGTTGAAATTGAAACTATTGAACGTAATTCCAAAGGCGAGCTCATTGTTTATATAGTTTGGTAGGGCAATTCTGATTTATTTTTGATAAAATAACAATGGTTATTAGGAAAAATGGATGTCATACTTCACATAACTCTAAAGTTGTTAATGAAAGGTGTCCTCAAAAGGTAAATATATAAGTTTGCTAAGCTAAGGTCATTTTAATGCATTTTTAGATTATTGAGTTCTATCAAAATCACCTTAAGTTCCTTGATGAAGATCAAAAAAGTTGAAGCTCTAAATAATTGAATCCATCCCAAAAGTTTTTTAATAAAATGCTATTGATCTAATTAAACATTAAGCATATATCTTCTTTTAACATTAAAATATACAGACTTTTGATGTTTAGTTTTCTTTCAACACAAATGTTCTTATAGGTGATTTTTTTTATTTACAGGTAGGATAAAATGAAACTTTTTGATATTTGAATGTTTTTATATTTTAGATTCTTTAATTAAAAATGTGTGACTAGACGGAAAGAAGCATCAAGTTTCTCCTGCTGCACTCCCTCGCCTTAAGAAACTTAAATATATCTATCTATATTAACTAAACCAACATAAGATTAATTATTATATCAATTAAAAAGTAAAATAAGATTAACCCAAACTTTTAATTTTAAATCACAAGCACTTAAAAAATCATTTAATTAAAAAATATCTTTATCTTTTATCTTTTACTTTAAATTAATCCTCCACCTTATCTATCACAGTCCAGCATTCTTGCCTTTCATAGCATTAACCATCTGCTCAGCACTCAATGTTTCAAACTCAATCAAGGCTGCTGCCAATCGATCCAGCTCTGATTTCTTAGTAGTTATAAGTGAAGTAGCCCTCATATAAGCATCCTAAAAATAAAATTAGCATATTAAATAATAGTATAATAAACAACTTACATCCAACAGCTTACGCACTTGGTTCTCTATCTCTAGCTTAGTTTCATGACTGAGTCGATCATAATCCCCAGAATAATCTACTGGCCCAAGCTTAGTCCCCATACCAAGCTCAATTACCATACGACGAGCAATTGAGGTGGCTTTTTGTAAATCGCTTTGTGCCCCTGAAGTCACATTTTCTTCCCCATATAACACTTCTTCGGCTACTCTACCACCCATACAAACATCTAACATTGCTTTAAGTTCTTTCTTCGTATAGTTATCCTTATCCATTTCTGGAAGCTGCATCGTTACACCAAGACTACGTCCCCTTGGAATGATGGTGGCTTTATGTAGTGGTAAAGCACCTGGGGTGTAATAAGCTACAAGTGCATGCCCTCCTTCATGATAAGCTGTTAACTTTTTACTTTCATCTGTTATTACTGCAGACTTCCTTTCAGCACCCATAATCATCCTGTCCTTTGCTTCTTCAAAATGACTCAAGTTAACCACAGGTGAACTGGAGCGTGATGCTTGAATAGCAGCTAAATTAACTAAATTGGCCAACTCAGCACCTGAAAATCCAGGTGTACCACGAGCAAGTGTACTTAAATCAACATCTAGATTGCATAATTAATATAATATATCAAAATGAAAACATCTAATTACCTTGTCCAATTTGTATCTTCTTTGAATGAAGTTTCAAAACTTGAAGTCTACCCCTTACATCTGGTAATGGTACTTCTACATGACGATCAAATCGACCTGGACGAACTAAAGCTTTATCCAAAAGTTCTGGGAAATTGGTAGCTGCTATAAATATAACCCCTTCTGTTTGCGAAAATCCATCTAAGTCCACAAGCAATTGATTCAATGTTTGCTTCATATACGCTTGATCCTTAGGATTACGCTTGGCGCCAATGGCATCCAATTCATCTATAAATACAATAGAAGGTGCCTTCTTTCTTGCAGCAGCAAAAAGCTCTCTCACTCTCCTTGCTCCAACGCCCACATACATTTCATCAAACTCAGATCCGGACATGAAAAAGAATGGGACTCCAGCTTCACCAGCCACGGCTCTAGCTAATAAAGTTTTACCTGTACCTGGTGGTCCAGTCAAAAGTACACCTTTTGGTAGCTTACCGCCCAATTCATTAAACCTTGATGGATCTTTTAAAAATTCAACAATTTCAATAAGCTCATCCTTTGCTTCATCAACACCCTGTACATCATTAAAGGTAACTGTACTTGTCATATCCGGCTCAAATTCAGGTTGTATTTTAGGTGGGTTCTTTGCTAGGCCTGAATTTTCAAGTGCTAAACTTATGAAAGTAAGGATGCAAAAGATGTAAGTAAATGTTAATCCAACGCTTTTGATTGCTTTCCACATGGAAACTGAACTAGCTATAAAAAACCAATTAGTAAATTTTAACAAAAAAATAAAAAAGCAATGATACATTCATCAACAATCACATGTACTGGTTTATCTTTTGTTCCAGAAGAGGTAGATGTTGTATTATCAAATGTTGATGTTGAAGGTTTCTTAAAAGTTTGAGTAAGAGTTGAATGTTCCATAGAACGAAAAAAAGGTTTTGTCTGGATTAACTTTAAAACTTTAGTAGCAATGGAATCCGTTTGATTGTTTTTTATCAAAGCTGTTATATAATATTGTAAACAATCTACATTAATCCCAAAATCATAGTTTTCAAGTCGATTAATTAATATATTATAATACCCCCCTTTTAACAATTCCTATAACAGTTTATTATTTTAATTATTGATCTTTATGCTAAACTTACCTGATAAAAAGCAGCTTGTTTGACTGGATTTGTTGGATTTTCATTAGCCTCATCTTCTAAACTAGAAAGTCTTTTTTCCGTATTTGTTTTAAATGCAAAACCTCTACTTTCAATTCCTAAAAGATTTAATCAAAATCAACTAAAACCAAAATTAAACTTACTGCTGAATCCTTTTAACGAATTTAATATAGATTGATTGATTAACGCCTTCCTTTTCGTGAAATCATTCTTAACTAATAATGGATTGATTCTTAACTTCATACTAGAAATGGAGCTTAAAATACCATGTGTTTGATAGTCTAAACTGTTGAAACTGGTTGGTAAAAAATGAAGACCAAATTTGGTTTTAAATGGTGGTATTATTAAATCATTAGTGTTATTTTTTAAACCCACTTCTATACCTGTCTTATGAAAATTTAGCTAAACATCAGAATAAACTAAATCACTTACTTCATTTTCATTTAAGCCGTTTCCAGGATCTTTTTTTATCTCTGACTCAGTCTGATTAACTCCATGCTTCTTTTGCCCAGTTGAGTAACTATTATATCTAACTCTAGAAGGCTGAATAACATTATTATTTAAAAAGGAAGAGATTTGGCCAACTAAAATAGAGCCCTGTATAAAGAAAGGACCCATTAGTACCAATTTTATCACTATTATTCATCATATATTTACTTGAAATAAAGGACTATAAACCGACGTATTTGAAGTCAAAATATTTGCAAACATAAAAAAATGAGGTATGAATAAATTCAAATTTGAGTTTACATAGTCACTGTTTGCTTAAACCAATTATTACAATTAAGTTCAAATTCTTTAAGTTGCTTTTAGCCAATAAAATTGTAAATTTATTTATCAAATTTTTTGAAATTTTATTAAAGCATTATCATTTCTTTGATAAAAAAATATTAAAAATAGAACCAGAAAGTGCTAAATGGATGAAAGATAAGGTTAAATACCATTTTAACAATCTTATGGAAGGAAGCTTTTGCCGTTGTATGTTTAACTGAACCATTGAAATATGAATATGGAGAAGAATTAGATCCTATAATTAGAGGAGACAAATATTGGAGTTATACTGGAAGTGGTGAAAGTGCAATAGAATTTGGCACTGGCTCTAAAGTGATCGGAAGATGTGAATATATGAAATCATTGGGCTCTTTGGAAGAATATATTGTTATAGCATGTAGTCCTGGAGCAAAAGTATATACAGGCAGAGAACACGCATATGCCGGTAGTGTGGGCATAATGGTATGACTCCTAACGGTGAAGAATATCGTTTTTAGATTTAGAACAAATTCAAAAATAAATAAAGTAACCACTCGATTTTGTCTTCATTAATAAAACAAGTTATATTGATCTTCAAGGATCAATAGTTCATAAGGTGCACCTCTGAGGGCAGTCAGAATTGATTAAGAAATAAAATGATAAACGGTTTGACTTGTAAGCATAACGACGCGATCGGCCAGCAGCTTTGTTTTAATCGCTGATATAAATAAATCAATGCAATTATCATTTAAGTGCTTTTATTATTTACTCAAAGCAGGAGATGATTATCAAATTTCACTGTATAGAGCAAATATTACATAATATGTTGGATCACTATAGGAAAGTATAGGAATAGTGATGAATCCTTATTTAATGAATAAAAAAGTTCAAAATAAAAAATCAGTTCAAAATATCATGTCTTTTACATCGAATAAAATTATAGACTTTTACAACTAATTGTTTGTCTTTAACGTAATTGATACAAAAATTCTTAAATTGTTTGTATGGGTAAGTTTAAAACCTTGGTTAAAATTAAGGAAAAATTTCCCAATTCACCTTTTTGTTCATTTTTTATGTAGCGTAAATTTCTGAAATTTTTTGAATACTGGATGAAAAAACGTTGCTATATGAGTAATTTAAATTAAGCAAAAACAGTTAATTTCATAGCACCTTATATTTAATTTGCAATTTTTGCTAAAAACCTAAATTGGACAAATTGGACTGAGCTTTTAAACTAACCCATATAAAAACAAGTAAATTTTAAAGCTACAAAAAGTTAGAACTTGAGAATCAATCCTAAAAAATAGGGCTCAGCAGGGAATTGAACCCTGGACCTCTCGCACCCAAAGCGAGAATCATACCACTAGACCACTAAGCCGTTTGTTTCTATATATATTAGTTTACAGTTTAAATATATAAAAGTATTTTTAACTCTGGCCATTAATGAACAAACTCACCACACTCCAAACGCTTGCTTCTGATCCTAATACCTCATAACGATATCACACTTCACTTAAACCCCTAGAGTAAGGCTGACTCGGAGGAATCAAGTGCATAAATACATTCATTTAACTCTTTTTTTCTAATGTTGTAGCATATAATTTATATTAAGCCATTTGGTTAATCATTAGCCGTTTTTTAATCAAATTCACATTATTATCAATAATAACAGTTTTTTTATAACTTGCATATTAAATAAAAATAAAAATAAAATGATATTTAATTAGTGGTGTATTTATTAATTTATAAAAACATTCTTTTAAGCTTTAAAAACACGACTAAAGAATCTTTCCAACTTAAGATAAAGGGAGCGCTTGTTTGACTTTGATTCATAATAATGGTTATCATCAATAACAGGAGTAAAATCATAAGAAGTAATATAATTAGCAGCAAAATTATTAATAATATACACAGAGTTAGATTGATGAACATTATCATCTCTTGTACCATGAGTTAAAAACAATTCTGCCTTCTTGAAGTTTTCAAAATTATTGACAGCAGATTTGTTATATCCTTTAGCATTCACTTGTGGAGTAAACATATATCTTTCTGTATATAAAGAATCATAGAACTTCCAATCAGATACTGGTGAGAAAGAAGCACCAAAACTAAAGACAAGGTCCTTAGGTTGAAGTTCAAGTGTACGTAAAGTCATATATCCACCATACGATTTACCCCAAACACCTATTTTTGATGGATTAACATAAGGTAATTTAGCCCATTGTTGACCAGCTGAAATCACATCATCAGCTTCATATTCACCTAAATGTTCACGTACTGAGACCATAAATTTTCTACCTTTACGACCAGTACCTCGTCCATCTACTGTTACTACAATGGTATCATTACGACTACCTACTAACCAACGTTGTAAATTAAAATTAAAACTACGTGTGACTTGTTGGCTGTTTGGTCCACCATAAATATAAAATACAACATTATATTTTTTAGAAGGATCAAAATCATATGGTCGGATTTCAAAGGCATTGATAGAGTTACCATTGACATTGACTTTAGAATATACTGTGGTGGGATAATTATATTCCTCAACTAAAGTAGCGAGTTTGGTATTATTAGTAAGTAAAAGAGAATCATTTAATTTTCCTTGTTTTGTTAATCTAGACCATGGGATAGATGGACCATTATAATTTATAACAACAAAACCACCTAAAGCTGAAGAGGACATTGAATAAGTACCCGATTTTTGAGAATCACCAGTAAATTGATCTTTAGTTAAATGAACTTTGTTACTTCCATCAAGTTTAATAGAATAAATATCTTCCACAGTAGAATCTGTTTCAGCACTTGAATAATAAATAATACCAGATTTGACATCTAAACCATTGATAGAAACGACATCAAAATTACCTTTAGTTAAAATTCTTTTTGGTTTGGAAGCAGTAATTGGAGAGAATAAAGCAAGATGAGTAAAACCATCCACAATAACAAAATCAATATAAGCGGATTCATTAATACCGAATTCATATAATTTTGGCAATAAATAAAGGGGTCTATTTTCATACCATCCTTTATCATCTAAGCTTGGATTATTTACATCTTGACCTGCTTTTTCTTGACGTACAATAGTTGGGTTAGAATAATTACGGCTAGTTGCTACACTAGTATATACTCTATCTTGAAATCTATTAGTAAATCGAATAATAAGCCCATCGTTATAAGAAGATTTTGAAAATTGTAAATCAGTAACCACGGGATCAATTTCATTAACTGAATTATAATTGATTTGATGTACTTTAGCTTTACCAGTAATTAACTCAGCAACATTAATTTTAACTTGAGTGATGTTAAAACCTGGTTTTGGATAACGTTGTTCATAAACACTTGAATACGGTTTAGAAGTTAATGAAAATTGAGCATTATTTTTTCTAGTAGTAAATGTTTCTAAACCTTGAACCTCAACATTGGAACTATCAAAAGTTAAATAAGCTAATGTTGTACCACTTTGATCCCAAACAATAGCTTCTTTATTAGGCCATATTTCTTCTTCATAAACCCAATCGGGGATTCCATTTTGTAAGGTATCCTTTCCATCTTTAGTGACTTGAATTAAATTAGTAAAAGACTCAATAATTGCATAAATATTATTATCTTGAACAAATGCTAAATTATGTCCTTTTGGTGACCATACTAAGGTTTGTAATATATTATCTTGTTTATTATATTGTCCCCAATTACGATAATGACGATTAATTAATCTACCTAATCTATTAGGATCTTGTAAATCAAAGATATAATAAGATGCAAAACTAGATTTAGACCATAATTTAGTAGAGTTTACTGTTAATGCAATATATTGTAAATCAGGAGAAAGAGAATAATCATCATATACTATAGGTTGCTTATTTTCATCAATAAATTTAGTAGTATCAATTAATACTTTAACTTGTTTATTACCAGTAAGATCGATGGATTTTAAAATGATTTTATTGTCCTCTTCTTCAACATAATAACCATCACGTTCACTCTCATGAGTTACCCAATTGTAGTTAAAAGATTGTTTGGAAAAAGTAGATTTTAAAAAGTTATCGATGGTAATTTGTTTCTTTTGTAAGTTTTCGGTAGTAGTGACATTTTGACTAGTTACGCCATAGAGAAATAATGTAAAATAAGAAATTAAATGATAGCTCTTCATGACTGAAATCTTTGACTTGAAGATAAAATAAAATAATATTCGTTTTAATTCATTTATATACTTTATTTTTTTGAATATTTTTAAAAGTGATATTAAGCTATTTGAATATTCATTTCAAATGACTTGATCATAAGGTTTGAAAGCCATTAAGTAAAACCAATCAACTCAATAGTTTGATGAAATTATAAAGGAATTAAGATTTATTTTATCATTGTTGAGATTTTTATAACAAATATTAAGGATGATTGGAGATAATACTAAATTATTAAGTTAGTTCTTAAAATTACTAGTTCAAAAATACATCTCATGATAGATCTTAAAGAATAGAAAAGTGTTTAAAACTATAGCGAGAATTAGTTTATTTTGTAGTTGAAACATCTATAGCTTCGATAGTTGTAGCTTAACTAGGTCAATTATTTGGGAATGATAGAATTAATACAAGATAGTTGTAGTAAAACAGGATCTATAATTATAAGGGAGCATAATTTCGCTTTCATATGAAAATTAATAGTTTAGTTTACTAATAATTTAATAATATCACGTAAATATTCAACCGTAAATTGTTGCATTTTAGATTAAAAAATAAAATTTATGTTTCATTTCATATTTGTAAATGTTCATTTTTGTTTAATAATGTTCTTAAATTTTAAATTGAATAAAAGTGAACAAAAATATTGAAATATAAATAAACTATTTTTATAATAAATAAATTTATTAATTTAAAGTTTATTAGAAAAATATTGACTTTCAATTGTTGTCTTTAAACTATTCTCATTCTGCTATATAAACAAGCTTTATTAACTTTATGATTGATTTGCTTTAAAAAATATATATTTTAATACTTTTTAAAAATTTTCGATATCAAAAATAAATAACATAAAACCTAAATCAAAGCCACTAATTTAATTTAATATCTAATTTCAAAAACTTAATAAAAAAAACTGTTTTAATGTGCCACTTTTAATACTACTAATACATTTCAAATGTGAACTCTCTCACGTAATTTAACAATTTCACAAATTAAATGTTGTCATATAATTATAAACATACTAATTGTATAAAAGCATTTGATTTGTAAAGTTGTTAGATTATGTGAGAGAATTCACATTTAGATTACTTTCATAGTAATTAATTTAAAAATAAATTTAAATTTATCTTTTTTTTTGATTTCCAGTATGTAGTAATAGTATTAGTAGTTTATTACTACAGCCTCTTGTTAATTTATTTAAAAGAGAGTGGTACTGAATGTTAGTCTTAGTTAAGTTAAATACTATAATAAAATATTGTTTCTTGGGATATAGATTAATAACTTTCGCTTTGATTTAATGAAAATTAATATATCAGGCTCAATAGGGAAGGAGATATTTGATTATCGGTTTAATAACAAGTTTATTGAATAAATTTTTAATAAATTATTATATAAATTATTCTATTATTTAATTTATTATTATTATTTTGAATAATAAAATTCATTGAAATAATACCAGTTTTTATTT
Organism: Batkoa obscura; assembly: GCA_030770535.1. Taxonomy (NCBI): domain Eukaryota; kingdom Fungi; phylum Entomophthoromycota; class Entomophthoromycetes; order Entomophthorales; family Batkoaceae; genus Batkoa; species Batkoa obscura. The sequence goes on from JASVEC010000029.1 coordinate 524,825, forward strand.
AAAATAACAACACTTCTAAAATCTACTATTAATTATCACACTCCCTTTTGATTAAATTAAAAAATTGGCCAAAAATTAGCTTTTATTAATTAAACCAATCAACTCCCCTTAACTATTAAGTAGTTGTAGGAACTTTTAAATAAAATCACAATTTGACAATCAAAAAATAATAAGAATTCAAATTCAATTTTTATGATTTATTGAAATTTAATTTTATAAAAAGAAGAAAAGAGAAGAAAAGAAGAAAAGAGGAGGAATAGTTGGATTTTTTTAAAAGGAGAAATTTATATCAAACAGATCAAAAAAAGCATAAGTTAACAAAACACTACTCAAAAGCATAAATTAATAATCAATAATCATCAATCATATTTAAACTTCAAGTATGTCAAACAACATCAAAGTAGTATGTCGATTTCGACCACAAAACTCAATTGAATTATCTGCAAATGGAAAAGTAATAACTAGTTTTGAAAATGAAGCAGATACAGTATCATTAGGAGTAATTTATAAATTTAAAAAAAAAGAACTAAAACTAATAAAGTTTTTTTTTATAACAGATAGATAAAGAATTAAATGAATCAAATACATTTACATTTGATAAATTATTTGGTCCTGATTCAACTCAATCTGAAGTTTTTGAATATTCTATTAAATCAACAGTAGATGGTAAATAATTTAAATAATCATAATTAAATTAACTTGATAAGCTAATATATTTTCTTTTTTTAAATTCAGACGTATTAAAAGGTTATAATGGTACAGTGTTTGCTTATGGACAAACAGGATCTGGTAAAACATTTACAATGATGGTAAGTTAATTTCAATTATTAAGTATCAAAATAAGTAAATTTAAAAAATTAAACATTACTTTTCAGGGTGCTAATACTGGTCAAGAAGAGTTAAAGGGGATCATCCCAAGAATAGTTGAAAGTATCTTTACACATATAATTGATTCACCTGATTCATTAGAATATACAGTTAATGTATCTTATATGGAAATTTATATGGAAAAAATTAGAGATTTATTAAATCGTAAGTTTTATTATATAATAACTATTTTTTATTTCATATTGATATTGATATTGATACTGATAAATATTTTAAATTATTTTAGCTCAAAATGATAATCTCCCAATTCACGAAGAAAAAAATCGAGGTGTTTATGTTAAAGGTTTAATGGAAGTTTATGTTAGTTCAATTGATGAAGTTTATGAAGTTATGAGTAAAGGTATTAAATCAAGAGCAGTAGCACATACAAGTAAATTGATTTTAAATATTATTTTGTTGAATATTAATTTTAATTTGATTAGATATGAATGCCGAAAGTTCTAGAAGTCATTCAATATTTGTAATTACAATCAATCAAAAAAATCTATTGGATGGTGGTAGTGTTAAAAGAGGAAGATTATATTTAGTAGATTTAGCTGGTTCTGAAAAAGTAAATGATTAATAATTAATAAGAATAATATTAAATAAATAAACTTTATTCTTTTATTAATAGGTTGGAAAAACAGGAGCTTCTGGACAAACTTTAGAAGAAGCTAAAAAAATTAATAAATCTTTATCTTCTTTAGGTATGGTTATTAATGCCTTAACAGATGGAAAATCCTCCCATGTACCTTATAGAGATTCTAAATTAACTAGAATATTACAAGAATCTTTAGGTGGTAATTCAAGAACTACTTTAATTATTAATTGTTCTCCTTCTTCTTTTAATGGAGCTGAAACATTAAGTACTTTAAGGTTTGGAATGAGGTAAATTTTTAAGATTTTATAATTTAATTAAAAGTTAATTTTAAAATTTTACTTTTTTACTTTTAGAGCTAAGAAGATTAAAAATAAAGCTAAAATTAATCAAGATCTTAGTCCAGCTGAACTTAAAGCATTGCTTAAAAAAGCCAATACTCAAATTATTACTTTTCAACAATATATTAAATTATTAGAAGAGGAACTTAATATTTGGAGAAATGGTAAATTAAAATTATTAAATATTTATATCTAATAAATTAAATTAATAAAAACTTTAATAAGGTGGTAATGTAACGAAAGAAAATTTTGCAACAGCAGATAAATTAAATTTAACTATATCCAGACCAAGTACAACACATTCACGATCAAAATCCTATGATATTATGAATGGCCCATTATCAGATACACCTAATGGTTCAGGTACATCAACACCTAGTTTAATATCTCCTTCAAATGTTACTCAAGTTGTTCAACCTAATTGGACAATACCATCTCCATTAGCAGAAGAAGAAAAGGAAATGTATTTACAAAGAGAAAATCAATTAATGGATTCTTTAGCTGAAAAAGTAAGTTAAATAAATTATAAAGTAATTTGAGTTTTAATTAATATAATAATAATTATAATTATTAGGAAGATGAAATAGCTGAATTACATCAAGCAATGGAAAAGTATGAAAAAGAAATTGAACAATTTGAAATGGAAAAAATGAAACAAATGGAACAAGAAAATCAAATTATGAAATTAGAAATTAATCAAATGAAATTAGAAAATGACACAATGAAATATGAAAATGAAGAAATGAAAATTAATTATGATAGTATATTAGAAAAATGTCAAAGTTTAGAAAGAAATTTAAAAGAAAGTTTAAAAAGAGTAGAAGAATTAGAAAATATTAATGAATCAAGTGGAGATAAAAGAAAGGAAAGGATGCATAATAAAAGAGTGGAAAAAATTGTTAAAATGATGACAACATCAAAATCAGTTATTGCTGCAGGTAATCATGAAAAAGAAATTCGAAATACTTTAGATGATTTAGAGAGATTAAAAGAAAATCAACCTATTTCTAATAAAGATATAATTAAATTACGTAATCAAATGGATGAATTACAAACTCAAGTTGAAGAAAAAGATTTATCAATTAAAAATTTAATTATAGATCAACAAATGCTGAAAGAAAAGAATAGTTTATTAAATGAAAAATATAATAATGTCAATAAAGAATATGAACAATTATTAACTAAATCTCATTTTAAAGATCATGTTTCATTTGAAGAAATAAAAAATAAATTAGAAGATCAATATGATTTAAAAACACAAACATTAAAAGAAGAAATTGAACATCAAAAACAACGATTTGATATCAAAGAAAAAGAATGTTTAGAATTAATGGAAAGCAGTAAATCAATAACAAAAGAAAATAGTCAATTAAAGAATCAAATTGAATATTATATTAAATTAGATCCAACAGGAACAAATGTTATGGTAATGGAATTAAAAGAAAAAATGGCTTTACAATTAAATGAATTTGAAAAACACAAAGAAATGTTAGCTAAAGAATTAGATGCTCGATGTAATAAAGTAGCGGAATTAGAAGAAATTTTAAATGATAGTCAAAAAGAATATCAACAAAGTATTAAAGAAAGGAAGAAAGCAGCTATTAATAAAAAGAGATTGAATACTATTGATAATTTTGTACAAAAATTAAGTCATGTACATCATACAGTAAGTTTAATATAATAAATGTATTATGATTGTATTATTAATATTTTTATTATTAGTTAGTAGAACAAAATCATATGTTAAAAAAAGAAAGTTCTAATTTAGAAAGAAAACTTAATACTCGAAGTGAACGTATAATATGTTTAGAAAAATTATTAGAAGAATCAACTAATAAATTGAAATTACAAGCCGAAAAATTTGAGTTACAATTTAAAATGATAAATGAAAAAAATAAAATTAAACCTAATTTTATTTATCCTAAAGGACAAGTAAATAATGGACAAAAATTAAATAATCAACAACAAGGATTTACAAGAATTGCTAAACCACTTAGAGGTGGAGGTAAAGTAAATTAAATTAAAATGAAGGTGCAATTGATAGTAATTCTTCTCTAATTTGGTTTAAATGAATGTTTTTCTTATTGTTTTTATTCGTTGCATTTTTTTTAGGAGATTGAATTTAATTTAATAAATTTTTGTTTTTTAAAAATAGTTTAATATTAATATTATTAATATTATTTTGAAGAATATATCTGAGATGCAGTTATAACTTGATCTAATTGATAATCATACTCTTCCATAGGTATTTCATTACATATTTGTTCTTCTAAACATATACCAACTTAATAATAAATATAGTTAATAGTGAAAATTAATATTATTAATGTTATTATTTTAATTATTTTTAAATTAAGTTTACCTAATAATGGTTTCTTATTAAATTTAGTCAAATGTTGTTGAATGAATTTATCATAATAACTATATAAATAAAGAGAGAAAGTTAATTTAATAGAATTAATAGAATTAACTATCAATTTTTTTTACCCTTTTCCATAACCAATTCTATTACATTTGGTATCAAAACCAAGACCTATAAAATAATTAAAAATAATAAATAAAAACCTCCAATCTAATTTTCAATATTATTTTATTGAACTTACCAGGTAGTAAAATGAGATCTAAGCCATTTTCAAGATTAAATACTAATTTTTAAAACAATTCATTAAAATAAAACTTAATAAATGATTCATTACCATCCATTCCCTCTTCTCCATCTAAAGGTTCTGGTATATTCCAGTTATTTTTTGGTAAATCATTAAGTTCTTGAATACTTTTAATCTCCACCATACGCATATCATCTCCTTTAGTTTTTGGTATAAAACATTGTTTATCTATTTAATTGAATATAAACTCAACTTAAATGAAAAAATACAAACAAAGATAAATTCTTACTTTGTAATAATATCTCTTTCACTAAATCTTCTGTTTTTAATTCTGAAAAGGGCATATTTAAATAAATGGATACCTTTTTTGAATTTTGAAACCAAGAAGAAGAAGTGATATGTTTTGTCACTTTAAGTGCTTTAAAAATCAGAGAGTACAAATTAGTGATCTTATTTTTTGTTTAATAGAAATGTATAAATATTGGCTTACATTGTTTTTTTATATTTTCTTCAGTTACTTGTTTGAGTTGAAGTTTAATACTTTTTCTTAATTCTTTTTTAATTACGTTGAGTGACATTATTAATTTAAACTAAATAAAAAAAATAAAAACTTCTAAAAAGAAAATACTTTAACTTAAAAAAAAATCGTGATCAAATCAATAAAAAACATTCACTTGAATCTCTATAATATAATTTTTATTCGTAATATTTTTTTTCTTTAAAGTTACTCTTCTCCACATATCTCAAAAAAATTTTCAATTCATTTATCTATTATTTATATAATAAATGAACTCTTTTAAGCAGTAGGAAAACTATGTAAACGGAATAAAAGTGCTCTGCCACTTTGATTACCCACTGCAAAATAACCCGAATTAGGTGAAAACGCTATTGATGTAGCATGAGAAATGGGGGTATTTAACATGGGCCAATTAGCGAAGGCTTTTTTACTATTAATATCAAACTAAAGAAATAAATAATAAATAATAAAATAAAAAAATAAAATAATCTTATATTAATTGTTAGAAATGTTAATAACTTACTAATTTCACTTGATCTCTTTTATCGGAAGAAGAAATAGCCAATATTTGAGACGAATGATTAAAAGTACAATTATCAATTTTAGTTACTAAATTTTTAATTTCTTTAATTGGTTTAGGATTATTATTATTTAAATCTTTAGTTTCATATAAATTAACAATTCCAGTTTCTGAACTAAATAAAAATAAATAAATAAATTGAAAATTATTTATGTACAACTATTTATAATAAAGAATTTGTAAAATTTAAATTGCTTACCCAATACATAAATAATTATTATCTGGACTCATTGACATAGATGAGGCTTTAAATCCAGCAAAATCTTGAAATTTATTAATACATCTTAACATCCTAATATCCCAACAATAAACATTTGAAGTACTTGATAATGTATATAATAAATTTTCATTTTTATCAAAACAAATTGATTTTGGTATTCCATCCGGTAAATTCATTGTTCCCATTAACATTTTAGTTTGACTATTAACTAAATGAATTCCTGAGTTTAATGTAGAAGCAAATGCTATATAATTGGAATTGGGGGAGATAGTAGTAGTAATATCAAATCCACCTCGATATTTTTCATTTTTTAATCTACTACTATCAATACTCCCACTCTCTACATCAATTATATAAAATTGCGTGGTTTTACTAGAAACAATAATTTGTTGTCCTCCATTAATAAATTTAGCTGAAGTGTAATCTTTGATTGGTGGATTTATTTCTCTTATTAATGGATTGTTTTTACCATCTACCTATTTATTATAAAATTATTATAAATTATTATTTCTTTAACTAAACTTACTCTAAACAAACTAATTGGATTTTTATTACCCGCTAACATAACTACTTCCCCATTTTCATGAAATTCAGTAAATCTAATAGAACCCTAAAGTTAATTATTAACTTATCTTTATAACAAATAATAGTTAAACTATAAATTACCTGAAGTTGTTTTGATTTAGTAATATCTGGACAACGTTCATATGGTAGTTTTTCAGGATCTAAACGTTTGATATTTAAACTGGTATCAATAACACCATTCACTTTTCTAAATGGTGCCATAATATCATCATCTAAAGTATCTAAAGTAGTAGCCCATGTAGGTTCATTATTTAATTTTTTATGTCTATTTAAAAATAAATATCAATATTGATTAATAAAGCTTAAATTAAAACATTTACGTTTCTCTTAATTTTTCTTGCAATTTATCACCTGAAATTTGAACATCATTTTCAGTAACTCGATATTTTTTTAATTTTACTTCTTTTGCAATAGCTATTACTTCTTGTTCATCATCTTCATCTACCCATGCTGCTTTTTCTATTTATTATTTCAAGTTAACTTATTTCTTTACTTAATTTATATATTTTAATCTTACCTCCAACTTCTTCTTCTTCTTCACTTTCCTCACTTAATTCGCTATCTTCCTCTTCTTCCTCACCTTCTCGTACTACACCAGTATCTAAATGAAATAACTGAAAAAATAATTTACATTAATCCTATGAATTAAATAACATAAAAAAATACACTTACTTCTTTACCACTTTGATCAAACACAACTTCGGATTGTTTTCTATTTTCCAAATCCAATTGATTATTAGTAAAATCAAGGGTAGTTTTCAACTCTTCATTATCTTTAACACCAAATACTAAAGCTTCAAGTTCTTCTTCATATTCGTCTTTTTCATATTCTTCTTCACTTTCGGAATGGGTATTTTTTCTTTTAAGACTTTTTGTCAAAGTTTCTACTTCAGAGCTTTCTTCTTCCTCAGTCTCTTCTTCTTCCTCGTCAGCCTCTTCTTCTTCAGCTTCAGAAATGTCTTCTTCTTCCATCTCTTCTCCACTCTTCTCCACTTCTTCTCTTTCATTTTTTACATCTCCTTGGTTTATCTCTACTTTATTATCATCTTCTAATTGTTTTGTATTTAAAACTTCTTCATTCGATTTGAATTCACTGCTCTTTTTAGATACCATATTTTCTATTTTTTTAAAAAAAATTCAGTTTGAATTTCTCGAGATTGAAATTTCAAATGAATCTGGATTTGAAAAAGAAATTTGGGAAGGGAGATTGTATTTTGTTCAGTTTTTTAAGGCTTCAATTAAAAGAATTCTTTTTAAATGTTAAGAAAAATTATTATTTTAAAAAAGTTCGCAGTTTTTGGGAATTTGGAAAATTTTTAAGTGTAAGAAAGATCCGAAAATTAAGAGTGTGGGTCTTTATATATTGAGTTCTATTAATACTAAAAAATGGATGAGCTTATATAAATAATAATGATAAAGATAATATTAATAATGTCAATTAATTTACCCTCAACAACTTGTATTATCTTTATAAATAGAAGCTTCAAAAATATTACTCACCTCAGTAACCCTAACAACCTAAAAATCCCTACCCCTTATTGGATAGAAAATGAACAAAATTGACTAAAAAAGTTGACTAAAAAAAATTCCAAATTTTATCAATCCTACGAAAAAAACCAAAACAACTAATCAACAATTTAAAAGCAAGATGAGCAACGTTTTATTAGAATCCGATTGTCCTGATTTAGAACTATTAGCTCGTGGTAAAGTACGTGATGTTTATTCTGTTGATGAAAAGAGTTTATTATTTGTTGCCACAGATAGATTATCCGCCTTTGATGTTGTTATGAAGAATGTAAGTAATTTAAAGTCAATAATCTTATATTTTGCCTCATAATACACCTAATCACCATGAAATATTCATTCATATAAACTTACAAAAAACCTAAATACTAATCTCTCTTATTTTAATTCTTTAGGGTATCCCAAACAAAGGCAAAATCTTAACTCAGTTAAGTTTATTTTGGTTCCATTTATTAAGTGAAGTCAATGGCCATCATTTAATTACTGCTAACTTTGAAGAGATGCCAGAAAGTGTTAAAAAATATAGAAATCAATTAGAAGGACGTTGTATGTTAGTTAAAAAATTGGAAATTTTACCAGTGGAAGCTATTGTCCGAGGGTATATTACTGGTAAGTTCAAGAGATAATATAATAAATAGAATACTATGTTAATGAAAATTGGATTTAGGTTCTGGTTGGAAAGAATATCAAAGTAAAGGTACTGTTTGTGATATTCAATTGCCTATTGGTTTGAAAGAATCTCAAAAGTTAGAAAGACCATTATTTACTCCTTCTACTAAAGCTGAGATCGGTGGTCATGGTAAGTCTATTTGTTTTTTATTTATTGGAGGGACATTTATTTATTATTTTATTATTATTCTAGATGAAAATATACATCCTAGAGAAGGTAAAGTTTTATCAAAAAATTAATTAAACTTGTATGTTTATATTGATATTTGTTATAGTGGCTAAATTAATTGGTGAAGAAAAAGCCAATTTAATGGAAAGTGTAGCTATTAAATTATATGAAAAGGTAAATATAAGAGAAAAATGATATTTTAATAAATCTATTTATTTATTAATTATTCATTAGGCTAGAGATTATGCACTATCAAAAGGTATTATTATTGCAGATACTAAATTCGAATTTGGTATTGATCAGAATGGTCAATTTACTTTAGCTGATGAAGTATTAACTCCAGGTAATGTTAATATTTATTAAAATATATAATAATAGTAATAATTAAACAATAACAATTAAATAGATTCTTCCCGTTTTTGGCCAGTAGATAAATATGAAGCTGGACGGGGACAAGATAGGTAATTAATCACATTAAGTTTATTTAAATAATTTTTACTAATAATACTATTTTTTATTAGTTTTGATAAACAATATGTAAGGAATTATTTATTAGACAATGGCTTTAATAAAGATACATCCGATCCAGTAACTTTACCTGAAGACATTGTTCAAGCTACATTAAATAAATATATTGAAGCTTTCGTTTTAATTACTGGAGAACAACCTAAGCTTTAAGAAGAAAGGGAAGGATGTGTTATTAGATAAATAATTTTATTTATTTAGTAAATAAATAAAAAAGTATTTTTAGAAATTTAAAATATATTGGTTATGTGTTTTTTTAAAATAGAATATTTACAATAGAAATAAAATATTTAATTAATATTAAAATTAGTTAATATCAAGTATTAAAGAAATAGTTTTTTTTATAAATTTGAGTTTATAACCTTAAGCTTTTTAAATATTAATTCATAAAATTAATCAATTTATTAATCCAAGGTTAACAAATAACTTAAATTTCTCACAAATAATATTAAAACCAATCAAAATTTCAAATCGAACTTTTACGTGGCAAAATAAAAGCACAAAACTTAGTTTACAATTTTTAAATTTTATTATTATAATTAAATCATGGTAACAACTAGCTGACTATGAATTCAAGCAAAACTAACTATTAACTTAGGTTGTTTTAGCTGCATCTTTATGTACCGCCAGTGGAAAAGGTAACCAAGATATTGGCGTAACATAATAATTCATTAATGTGTATATTAGTACTTGTTTCACGTCAGTTTGTAGAAGTACCTAAGTCTAGAATCGAAGGTTTATTGAGCGCATTTCCAAAATTAACCGGTAGTGGATCTCAACATACGATTATAGAAACGGATAATATACGTTATGTATATCAACCCATGGATAATTTATTTTTGATCTTACTAACCAATCGACAATCAAATATATTACAAGATATAGAGACTTTAAGATTAATGGGACGAGTATTTAATAAAATTTGTCACTCTACAGATGAGGATAAAGTTTTAGAAAACAGTTTTGATTTATTATCTGGTTTTGATGAGATTGTTAGTTTAGGTTATAGAGATTCGGTAACTTTAGCTCAGATTTCTAATACTATTGAAATGGAATCTCATGAAGAACGTATTCAAGAGATTATTGCTAAGGTAACGATTTCTTATTAGTACTAAAATAAAAAACTTATAAATTTTTATTTTAGAATAAAGAAAAAGAAGCTAAAGAAATGATGAGAGAAAAGATTAAACTTATGGATGAACAAAGAAAGAGAGATGCTTTAGCCAATAGAGAAAAGCCAAATAATTTATCTAGTTCTAATCAAGGTGGTTATAAACCAGTACAAACGGATATCACACCTTCAAAAATGACCAATTATGAACCAGTTACTAAAAAGAAGTAATTGATTAGTTTAATGTCCTTTAAAATTAAAATTAATGTAATTTAAGGTCTTCTGGAAGTGGTATGAAATTAGGAAGTAAAAATAAAAGTAACAAAGTCATATCTTCTATTCAACCGGAAATTGAAATGGATGATTCATACGGTCAAAATGAGATTAATTATGAGGATCAAGAAGAGTAAGATAGATTATAATTGATTTTATTTATAAATTAATTTTATTTTTTTAGTATTCACTTTAAATTTGAAGAAAAAGTATATGCTAAATTGAGTCGAGATGGAGGTATTCATTCTATGGACTTAAGAGGAGAACTTTCAGTTATGGTTCATAATGAAGCATACTCTTTTATTAAAGCTAGTTTAGGAGTACCAAATCAAAGTGATTATCAATTTATGGTAAATTTATTTTTTAATAATTGAAAAAGGAGTTTGAATAAATTAATATATTATTTTTATTTATTAGACAAACCCTAAAATGGATAAAAATATTTTTAATAATGATTATACATTAACACTTAAAGATCAAAATCGTGGTTTCCCAGTAAATCAATCAGTTGGTATTTTAAAGTGGAAATTGGAAAATAAGAGTAGTAATAAATTACCTTTCTCAGGTAATTGTTGTTATTAATTTCAAAGTAATATATAATATAATTTATAGTTACTTGTTGGGTATCACCTTCCAATAACAATAGTTGTGATATCACAATTGAAGTTAGAAGAGAAGATAATAATGTAGAAATCAATGATTTCATCTTTAGTATCCCAATTCTGTAAGTTAATTTTATTACTTAAATTTCATTGTTTTTATTAACTCTTATTTAATAGTAGTGGAGATGAACCTGAATTAGGAGAATATCATGGTGATTGTAGCTTTTCCGATGATTCTTGTTTAGTATGGCAACTTCCTTCCCTCAATGAAGAGCAAAGTGAATGTCAGCTTGAATTTAATGCCCCATCTGATGATCAAGGTGAATCTTTCTTCCCTGTTTCGCTAGAATTTATTTCAAACCAATTGATTTCAGGGTTGAATGTAAGTATTTTTGTATTAACTGTGATTTATTTATTTATTGTTTAATTAGATCACTGAAGTAATTTCAAATGAAACTCAAGATTCAGTTGCCTATTCTCAAGAAACAGTAGTTTATGCTGAAGATTGTTCTATTGTTTAAAATTATTGTTGAATTCTCTTGAAATAAATTCCAGTATATTATTGGGATTAAAATTTAATTATTACTACTTTTATAAAATCAAAATTTCTATTTTATAATAATTTAAAATTATATTAAATTTAACAAGCTTTTATTAAATTACTATGTCAAATTCAGCTAACTACAAAAATAGAAAATATGTGTCTCAGGATAAAGCATCGTCAAAAATGCATAAACAGAAAGTAAACCCTTTAATCAATCTTAATGGACCTATAAATTTTTCTAACAAATAATAAGCAAGCTATAAATCCAGCAGAACCTAATAAAATAAAAAAATCAATACCAAATGAATAAATAATCATCAAACGATTTACCCGTAATTAAAAAAGTAAACACAGACACAATAATAGACCAACCAAAATAGATAACAATAGAAGAAAACGAATCCAATTGTAGCCTAGTAAAAAAATATAATATAGATAATAAAAACACATAGAATGCCGATGCACCAGCAGTAAAATAAGATCGCCACCACCAATGATAATTTTCAGAACATAAATGAAAGTAACATAATAATATACTAACTTGAGAACAAGTTAATATTAATATTATAAATACTAAAAACAAAAACCCAAAAATATAATATAACCGATGGAACCATAATGAGTTCATGATAAAATATAGTTCAAGGAAGATTGCACCAAAAGGGAGGATACCACCCACTAAAATGGTTGGGACTAGTTTGAGGTACATTGGCTGGGCTGGGATCTGACGAGGAATTTGGTTTGTACGTACTTGATGAGTAATTCTCTAAATTTAAGGGCTTAATATAAATAACAGAACTATGATACAATATATACTTACAGGCTTCTTAAATCCAAGATAAGAACCAAATAAGGATAAAGGTATTGAAATTAAGAACCAAAGGGTAATCATAGTAAACATGGTACTAAAAGGAACAGCAGCTGAAGAACCAGATCCAATCAAAAAGAAATTTAATAAAATAAATAAGGTAAAAATGATTCTATTTAAGGCAAAAGTAAATATTAATTTGTATTAAAAAACGAATTGAAATAAACTTACCCTGGAAACAAAATAGCAGTTAATATCATATTTGTTTTAAGATTCTGGCCTTGAAACATTTTGTATAATCTTGATGATGTATAACCAGAAATTAAACCAAATAGCATATATAATACCACCATACAGGTAACTAAAGATCCTCGCATTGTTGGTGTAAGGAATCCTAAAGTGGCAAATACTAAAAATTATATTAATATATTTTTTTTAATGCCATTGTTATTTATTACCTAAAGTTACAAATGCCATTCCTAGTAATTGTAACCCATTTCCTACCATAATAGATAATAACATCGAATGTGATGGGTTTCTAAACACATCTCCGTGCACTAATTTCCAACCAAAATCTTCCTGGATGTCCTCCTAAATGATTAATCATAGTTAAACATAAACTCAAATATTACAAAGTTAAACCTAAATTACCTGGGTTTCAATTTGATTATACCTTGAAATATCTTTATGTAATGCTCTCAATAGAATCATAGCTACCATACCAGTTAAAAATAATACAATTACCGACGAATTAATCAATGAAAACCAGTGAATTGTTGAGTCTGGAATCTTCAAATAAGCATCCCATCTTGTAGCCCAAGGCGTCTCCGAATACTCCCATCCAACTGAATAAGTGAACAATACCTTCTTATTAACCAACGTACTACTCAATCTTAAGCTCTCTTTTACGTTACAATCTGGTACTCCATCTTTTAATTTGGTAGCTTTACTCTTTGGATATACTTGTGCTCCGACCACTCTATAATTTTCATAATCAGTGGTATGATATTGGATAATGATATCAAAGTGGTTATAAAAGGTGGGGATGTTGTTATTATTTGCTTCACCAATGGTAAACCCGATTGAGTATAGGCTGTTTGAATTTGAGTCTTTAGTCGTATCATGAGATACTGGTAAGCCATCGATCAACCAATCGTGAGCATAATGTTCTTTGATTTTTTTATTAATGAATTCTCCGTCTATAGCTGGTATCTCTTTTTCACAAAGTAATCTACAGGTGCTGTTGCTTAGCATATTGATCTCATAAGGCGAAGAATATAATCGATCACCAAATAAAACGGAACCTAAATTTTCACTCTTTAATTCTTTGACTTTAGGTTCACAGAAATGGAATTCGGGTTTGTAATAACTTAAAGGTAATACCGAACGTAATTTTTGATCCCGTTTACTGATGATAGGTTGTAAAGCGTTGACCACTAATTCTACTTTATCCCCTTCTTTATAGTTTTGCGGGTTTAAGCCTGGAAGATAGAAGGCATTTGTTGACGGTAGCACCGCTAATAAGCTTACTACTAAGTTTTTGAGTTTCATGGAGAAATAGAAATATTTGTTAAGGTTGTTCGTCACTGTTAATAAATTAAAAATTCATTTATTTACGGCCAATCATTAAGCTTAATTGTTAATTTCACCTTTTTTACTTTAAATTTTTCTATTGAGAATTAGCGGTTATAAGAACAATATGAAAAATGAGGTAATATTTTCTCAGCGTCTGTTCACTTCTTAAGCTTGATAATCATAAAAACCATAGGCTAAACTAATAAATAATACTCATATTTCATATGGAGATGTCTCTTTGAGTTTTATTTACTTTTCCATTTTTTTATCTGGTACTTAGTGAAAAAATTGCTAATAAAATTTCTAAATAAAAAGACACATGCATCTGTTCCCATAGCAATATTATAAGTTAATCTCTTACCAAACTCCTAAAAGCATTAATGGCTTTTGTGTACTTGTTTTGAATTAAAATCCCCTACAAAAGTTTCAGCAACATTAAATGGAAAAATAATCAACTTTAATCCTTTCCTTTTTATTAATTTTATTTCAAAATGAAATTGAAGTTTGACCTATTTTATCTGATGTTATGTTAGAAGAGATCTTTAAGCTAGTGTGTCCAGAAGAATTGATAGATTTATGTTTTTTAAAAATATTTGTTTAGTATTGCAAGTAAAATAGTTAAGTATAGTTCTATTTATTCATTATATAACCAAAGAGACATCAATGAATATCGATTCTATCAAGAAAGATTTATCAAAAAAAATAGTGGGTTGATGAAACACACCAATATAAATAGTGATAAAACTAAATATTTAAATAAATACCCAAATTTAATATCCATAAACTACACACATATACCTGATACTAGTGAAAATGGCGATTGTATCGTTAATTGAGGGTTTGAAGTTGACAATGATTTCAATTATACAAGTAGCAATAGCGATGATAAAAGTGATAGTGGGAGCGATAGGAATAGGGGTTATAATAACAATGACAACAGTGTTAACAGGGTAGGAGCCAAGAAGAGTAGGAACCCTTTTTTTTCCTGCCAATTTTTGCAAAATTTATTCCCTTTTATAGTTAAAGGAAGTGTTGATTGATAAAAACAATCAAGAAGCTTAAAAGTTTAAAAATAACCTGTATATGGGTAATATTAATGTTAAAGTTAGAGTTAGGGTTAGAAGAGCTAGGCAAGGTTAGGGCAGGGTTTAACTTTTAACTAGCTAGAACAGTCTAATCAGCTTCCGTTCACTTATTACCTAAAAATTGATTCTTTTCCAAAACAAATAAAAATTTGCAAAAAGATCCCTAACTTTTCTTGACCACCACCAATTTCATAGTGGACGCGAACTCTCCATTATATCCATTCAATGAACACTTGAGCCAAGTTGAAGTGTTTGGATATTATAGTTCTGATGCAACAATTAAATATACTACATGATATTTGAATCCAAATAAATTGAAGTCACTTAAGATAGAGGTATATGAGCAATTTGCAATTTGGGGATTAGATGCAACTAAAGCAAAGTTTAAGAAATTAGAAGTATTAATAAAAGCCACAAGATTTATTGGAGATTTTAATGAAATTAATTCATATACATACTTAGCTGCTAACTTAGATTTGGAAATTGCGTGTTTTTTTGATGATTCTATTTTTGATTATCTTCGAGACTTGAGACATTTAAAAAGCATAAAATTAATAAATTTTACCAGCTCCTATTTTACTGCTAAGAATAAAATTTTTAATATAAGCAATTGACAGGAAATGTTGTCACTTTAGGTTGCTTTGAAATTGGTTCTGTAATCAATCCCAATTATTTGAGATTAGAGACTTTAAGACAAGTTCGTCTTAGCCATTTATTAAGAGAGGTATTAAAGTCTATTTTTTAAAATTTCAAACATCCAGTCTGTTCATTAGATTTTGTAACTTCGAATGACAGAGAAACATTTGATAGAGATAATTTAGACCTACATGGTTTTTATAAGACGCGAAACGATTCAACTAAATGCAATTTTATAAAACAAATTAAAGTAAATAATTTTGAAACTAGTTTCGAAGAGTTTCTATATTTCTTAACCTTTTTCCTAAACCTTGAAGTGCCCAAGACAACCCTTCGATTTTCTTTAACGAAAGTATCTAACAAGTGATTACAGTCTTACCTCTCCTTTACTATTTATTACGCCTACCACAACTTTTGAAGATGTAGCAGTTTTTGACAGGTTAGGAGCAATTCCAATGTTAATTTGGATGAAATCAAAATTGACCAGCTATCAAAAATAAATTATTTGTTGGCATAGCACATTAGTGTTATTGTTTAAACGCATGGTTAGTATATAGGATTTTTAACATTTAAATAGCTTCAATATATTGTATAAACTTCCTATCATACTTGAAAACGACAGCTAAAAAAGTAGTAGAATATTAAATGAATTGATTAACATTTCATTAGTGCTAAATATCTGTCATTTCAACTGTTGTTTGTAACAACGAATCGCTTCGTATATATTTAATTCGTTTATTGGTACTACTAATATAAGAACAAACATAAAACTCATTCATTTATAACACCACTATAGGTTTATTCTATCAAATATATTAGTTTATTAATTTAGTCTAAATAAAACATAACTCTTTTAATTCTTTAAAACCAATAATTCGTAAATTTCAAGTTTAAAAAATGAACAAAAAGTTGAAAGCATTAAGGGATCCCCATAGTAAATAATAGAAGCAAATAAAACCTGATTAAAAGTTATAAATTCTTACTTTTTATTAACCAGCTATCCAACACACTTTGATAAATCCTCTGGAGGATATTTGTTTTGTAAAAACGTCATAATCCTTTTAATTGACTGTATCCATTTCCTTTGGGTTTCATCGTTAAGCACGTGAGCTATTTGATTGGAATGGATTTTTTCTCTACCACTACGTTCATGGATACCAACCATAGTAACACCAATGGGCCAAGGTGCATTACCAATACTCAATCTTAAATAATAGTCATTGGCTTTAACATATTCTCTCTGTTTGAGTTGTATAGCGATATTGACAATATATTTCAACACATCCATATCTAGCGTTTTTTTCTTTAATTGTCTAAAAAAGGGCTTGATATAATCTGTTGTTTGCATCATTGTAGCTGCTGCTTTTTTTCCTCCTGCACTACGTTTCACTTCTTCTGAACGATTGGCTATATCCTGCTCCCATTCTTTTAAAGCTCGCTTATAATAGATGTATACTAAACCATATGCTCGATCTGTATCGGTTCTTAACAAATCAACTGAAAGCTCCGAGGTGTCAATGTTTAAGTAAGAATAATCTTTACTTTTTTTGCTATTTCCCTCTTTTTCCAAGTTTTGATTTTTAATGTCACTGTCAATGGCTTCTAAAATATTCATAAAATCATTACGCTGTCCATCTGTTCGCTCTTCAATGAGTTCTAAAGCTCTTAAACGTAAATGACGGTGACTGTCTGTTTCACCAAATAATCTGATTGGTTGATCTTTGCTCCTCAATCGACGGATTACTTCTTCTTCAGGAAGTTTGGCTATAATGGAGTCTTGCTCTTCCTATAAGAATTAATTACTTGAATTTAATATTTTCGGGATTTTTTACCTCTTTTTCTTTTTCGTTTTCTGGTTCAGGTTGCTCATCTTTATCAGCTTGTTTCTGTTAAAATTAAATTTTAAATTATCTTTCGAATCAAATTCCTATTAAGCTTACTTTTGCTTTCTCACTCTCAAGTTTTTGTTGCTTTAAATACTCCTCTTCTTGAAGCTTATTTATATCTCCTTTTCTGAAATATTTTCTGCCTCCACTTTCTACTTTGTTGATTTGGCGCTTCTTCTTTTCGATCTCTGATTTTAATAATTCGTTTAATGAATCCATTTTAAATTTAACCAGGTTAAATTTTAAACTTAAATTTTGAGTTTATATAACCTTATTGGATGGCTTGTCCTTTTTTATTTTTTAAAATGAAATCGAAATTAAAAGTCAAATTGAATTTTCAATTTAATAAATGTTATACAACAGGAACAGCAACTAAACAGGGTTCAATAAATACTGAAACCTATTGTAATAATCTGGTGAGGTAATCAAACTTAATTTTACTAAAAAAATATATTAAAAGTTATTTAGAAATGGCGACTATGAACACTATCTAGTATCATTATTCACACCCAAGCTGGTGAGGGAAGGATATATGGCACTGAGGGCGTTTAACTTAGAAACAAGTACAATTAAAGACCAAGTATCTAATAGTAATATTGGGCAGATGCGATTTTTGTTCTGGAAAGAAACGATAGATAACATTTACAAAGTAAGCAAAAATATAAAGCAAAGTACATAGCGATTTAATTTAATATTAAGGGCAATCCGCCCCACCAACCAGTTGCTTTAGAATTATTTAAAGCCATCCAGTCATCGCCTTTATCCGCTACTTTTTTCAAAAAAGTGATAAATGAAAAAGTATTTTAACTATACATATAACATTATCATTTTTAGTTAATTTCAATTACAGGCCAACCAATTTAATTCTGAACACTTCAATTCTATCGAAGATTTAGATGCCTATGGAGAAAATACAGCCAGCAGTTTACTCTACTTGCATGCAGAGCTCTTGGGTATCAGAGATGGCAAGCTCGATCATATACTCAGTCACTTAGGCAAAGCAATCGCAATCACCAACTTAATACGGTCATTACCATATTACTTGAACAACAAAGAAATGATCATCCCATCACAAACGTTGGCTTTGAATATGGTTTCTCAACAGCAGATGTATCAAGCTTTTGAGAATAAAAAGATGACAGAAAGTATGAAAAATTGTATCTTTGAAGTAGCTACCCGAGCTAATGACCATCTAATTACAGCAAATTCGATGATGAAAGATTATCAAGACAAACAACATTTAAAATGGGGGTTCCCGGCAGTGTTATCAGGAGTAAGTTATTATTTGAACTAATTTTTTATAGTTTATTTATGGCTTTTTTAGGTACCAACAGTTTATCTGTTGAAAAAAATGGAAGGGCTCGATTTCGATATTTTTGATCCTAGGTTTGCTCAAAGAGATTGGAGGCTGCCGTATTACCTTTGGAAACATAATCGTGGGATGACATTAGAAGTTTGAGTGATATAAAATAGAGCACTAAATAAAAGACTAGAACTCAATTTGTATTTTTTTATTTTTAGATTGAGTTGTGTTATATTCGTCTGTGTACTTTGTGATTTAGATTTTTTGGTGATTTAATTAACAGAATATTAGAACCTATAAAGAAACCCAGAAGCTGAGATAGCTGATCTCATAAAGGGTCTTGGGTTAGAATATTAACTAATTTCATTTAGATTGAGGCTAAATATGAAATTTTACAAAAATATATTGAGCTTGAAATTTTTTCTAACAAATAAATAAGGCACTCATGTGGGAGGTAGTTAGATTTATAAAACCTTAATGATAGAGAAATAACAAAAGTCTGGTGATTATTGAAGAAATTCATTATAACAAATATATATGATAAATTGCTGTTTTAATTCCGCCTACAAATGATAGATAAATAACAAAATAAAAATAAGTTTCTAAATGTATTTTGTATGTTAGATAGAGAGGAATATTTGTAGAAGTAAAGAAAAAACTATTTAAAATCTTTTTAATATAGCAAGGATAAAAATCCACAGAAACTCAGTGATAAAATAATATTTATTTGAACATAAGAAGGGGATGTATTTTTGTGTTTAAGAATTTTACTAACAATTTTTCCGCTCAAATAGTGCTCAAAACATGGAAAGTGATGAAATCAAAAAACACCCCCATATGTATTAATTTAAACCCAAGATTCAACTTTTTTCCAGTATTGATTTATTATTAAAAATGTAGATTAAGTTTAAATGTTATAATTGCCAATGTTTTTTAATTTAAAATAAAAATAAAAATAAAAATAAAAATAAAAATAAAAAATGTCTTTAATACATTATTAAACACTAATTTTTTTAATTTAATGTTGGATAAAAAAGGAACAGCAGTGAAACAAAAAAGACATTCTTATATCAATTTGTAAATTAAATTCTAATTAAGCTGGATGATTTTATCTTTAGCTTTAACCAAATATTTTAATAAAGTACTAGAATTCATAAGAGTTTTA
The DNA here is from genome assembly GCA_030770535.1 of Batkoa obscura. Taxonomy (NCBI): domain Eukaryota; kingdom Fungi; phylum Entomophthoromycota; class Entomophthoromycetes; order Entomophthorales; family Batkoaceae; genus Batkoa; species Batkoa obscura. The sequence goes on from JASVEC010000029.1 coordinate 545,014, forward strand.
TTAACAAAATAAGCTAATTGATGAATTTCTGAAACGAGGACAACGGTCATAGGATAAACTTTTCTCCATTTTTATTTAGCTAACTGGGATTTTTTATCTGAGTTTCAATGTACAGATATTATAATAAACAATTTTATATGTAATGTATATCCACTTAAATTTTATTAATAATTATATTCAATAATAATATTAAGACTAAAATAATTAAAAGAGAGGGAAGAAATCAAGAATATCTAATATAAACAAAAAGATATAAATATTTTTTTTGTACAAACTACTATTTTAAAAACAATAATAAACCATGGCTTATGATTTATTAAATAGGTTTTCATATACTGGTAGTTTTCATGTGAGTAGAAAGGATTTTAAATATACAACTGCAACTGCTAAAAAAATCAATATTGAAATAAGCATTATTTTTAGATATAAAGAATACTTGCTGCTGCAACTAGTAACTCAATACTCTTTATGCGCATGAAAAACTACCACCATATAGAAAACAACCCAATAATAGCATTTATTTGTATAATTTGTATTAGTTGTATACTTTAATTAATCAGCGGTAACTTTATTCACAGGATTAAGGCCTAAATCAAATCTTACAAAATTTTATCCTGGTAAAATAATGAAGCTATTAGACTATTTCTAAATATAGAAACTATTTAAAACTTTCAACCTCAACTAGCATTATTAATATTCAATTAAAAGTCTATAATGGATACTATACAATGTATTATAATGATAAAAAAAACTACCCCCAATTCTCGGAACTACTATTTTGCAGTAACAAACCCACTTGTTTTAAATTCAAATGATTGAAAGAAGATACAATGAATCTATTTATAATCTATCATCGTTTTAAAAAGGTATATAAACTCCTCTAATTTCACTAACTAAAAGTATCAAAAAAAACCAAATACTCCTTAATAACATATAACTAATATGCCTAATAACTCTAATATCTACGTAAGCTTGGCCTTCTTAGCTGTATTCTCCAGTGTATGCCAAAGCGAAAAGGTTCTGGGAGCCAATGTTGATTGCTTGTATAAGCATAACGGCGCCTGCCAACCTTGTCCGGAACAATACTACTGGGAGAATGCCTGCCATGAAACTACAAATCAAGACCAGGAGTTAGTTTCTGAGTTAAGGGCAAATGATACTAACAGTATTGGTTTAGAGCAATTAGGTTCTAATCTATCTTCAATGGTGGCTAGCTATTCTGAGAGTGAACCTATTTACCGTAGAACATATGGGAAAGAAGAAGAATATAATAATGACAAAAAGAAGAAAGAAGAAAAATATAATAATGATAAGAAAAATAAAGAAGAAGGGAAATACAATAAAGATCCTAAGAAGAAAGAAGACCCTAAATACAACAATGCTGATGGCAATAAAAAAGATAAAAATGGCATCCCTATCAATTTGGACTTTGATTTAAATTTGTTTGGTCATAAATTAATTGACAGTGATTTAAATTTGAACTTATTTGGCAAAAATGGGCTTATTGACGTTAAAGGTGGGGTTGACCTTTTTGATAAAAAAGTTGATACCGATTTTCAAGCTAGTTTATTAGGCAAAAAAGGTGTGTTAGACACTTCAATTGATGCTAAGGTTGGTGATAAGAAAAAACTTATCGACCTTGGTATTGACGCTAGCATTCTCAGTAATAAAGGTTTGGTCAACGCAAAGGTACAAGCTTCTATTGGTGATATTGCCAAAGTTGTTGCTCAATTGGATGTTTTCGGTAAAGACGGTTTAGTGAACTCAAAGCTTAAAGTATGTATCGGAGACATTGCTGATTTATCAGCTCAAATTAATATCTTAAACAAGAACGGTCTTATAGATGCTAACTTAAAAGCATACGTTGATAAAATTGCTAAGATTTCTGCTGAAGCTAAACTTTTGGGCAATGACGGTGTTGCTAGCTTAAAATTAATGGCATCAATTAAAGATATCTGTTCCTTAATCCTTGAATCAAAAGTATTAAGTGGTAATGGGTTAGCTGAAGCCAAGTTGAAGGCTTCTATTGAAAAACTTGCCAAGCTTGATATTGATGCAAGTGTTTTAGGCAAGAATGGTGTGGTAGATGTTAAAGTTAAAGCCTCAATTAATGGGATGGCCGACCTCATTATCAAGGCTAATATTCTTAGTGATAAAGGTTTAGCTACTGGTGACTTAAAAGCCTCTATTGGTGAAATAGTTAAAATAGCATCTCAAATTAATGTTATGGGAAGCAATGGACTAATTGATCTTAAATTAAAAGCATGTGTTGATGGAATTGCCGATATCAATGCAAAACTCAATGCTTTAGGACCAAATGGATTAGTTGATGTCAAATTGAGAGCCTCCATTGCTGAAATTGCTAAGCTTATGGTTGACACTAATATCCTCGGTGCCAATGGTTTAGTCGATGCTAAAGTCAAGGCTTCAATTGAGAATATTGTCAAAGTAGCTGGTGAATTGAACATCTTAGGCAAGAATGGTGTGGTAGATGCTAAAGTTAAGGCTTCTATTGATGGAATGGCTGATCTTATCATTAAAGCAAATATCTTAAGTGATAAAGGATTAGCCAGTGCCGACCTAAAAGCCTCTATTGGTGAAATAGCTAAATTGGCTACCCAAATTAACATCATGGGAAGCAATGGACTAGTTGATCTTAAATTAAAAGCATGTGTTGATGGAATTGCCGATATCAATGCAAAACTCAATGCTTTAGGACCAAATGGATTAGTTGATGTCAAATTGAGAGCCTCCATTGCTGAAATTGCTAAGCTTATGGTTGACACTAATATCCTCGGTGCCAGTGGTTTAGTCGATGCTAAAGTCAAGGCTTCAATTGAGAATATTGTCAAAGTAGCTGGTGAATTGAACATCTTAGGCAAGAATGGTGTGGTAGATGCTAAAGTTAAGGCTTCTGTTGGTGGAATAGCTAATGTTATTGTTAAAGCAAATATCTTAAGCAAGCAAGGATTAGCCAGTGCTGACTTAAAAGCCTCTATTGGTGAAATAGCTAAATTGGCTACCCAAATCAATGTCATGGGAAGTAATGGTGTTATTGACCTCAGGTTAAAAGCATGTGTTGATGGAATTGCTGCTATCTATACAAAAGTAAATGCTTTAGGATCAAATGGATTAGTTGATGTCAAATTGAGAGCTTCAATTGCTGAAATTGCTAAACTCATGGTCGATACCAATATCCTTGGTGTTGATGGTTTAGTTGATGCTCAAGTAAAAGCTTCGATTATGAGCATTGTAAGCACGCATTATGGGTACAAATATTAAGGTTTCGCAATAAAATTAATTAATCAATATTTAAATTTACTAGCATCTTTGTATTTATTAATGTTTTATTTATTTATTATTAATAATGATTCAATTAAAAGTTTAATAAATTTTAAAAGCTATATTTTTTTAGAATACTTTATTTCATTATGTTTGATATTTAATAACGAATAAACGAATAAACAAAAATGATTATTTATTACTCTTTAAAATATTTGCTTTTGCTAAATCTACTTTAGCTAATTGCCCATCCTTAAGCACTTTAGCACCCAAATCACCATCAACGATATTACCATCTGGCCCAACTTTAGCTTTAACGTTAACATCAGTCAATCCATTTTTATCTAGTACGTTAGCATGTACATTAGCATCTGCCAAATCCATTACTTTAGCTTTAACATCGACATCAGCCAATCCTTTTTGACCCAAAACATTAGCCTTAACGTCTGCATCAGCCACTCCTTTAACATCCGCTTTGATTCTAGCATCAGCCACTCCCTTATCACTCAATACATTAGCTTTAACTTGTGCATTAACAAGTTCTTGAACTTTAGCTTTAACATCAGCATCAACTAATCCTTTGTTAGTTAACACACTAGCTAACACATCCGCTTCAATAAATTTATCTAACACATCCGCTTTTACTCGACCATCTAATAACCCTTTTTTGCTGAGCAAGTTTAAAACTACATCAAGGTTTAATAAATCAATATCACTAACTTTAGCATGGGCACCAATGTCAATAGGTAAACCACCAATGGGTGGCAACCTGCCCGTTGGTGGGAATTTACTGAGATTTGTTTGCTGCTTTTCCTGTTGTCCAATTTTTTGAATTTTTTGAATTTGTTGAATTTTTTGAATTTTTTGAATTTGTTGAATTTTTTGAATTTGCTGGATTTGTTGTTGAGTCAACATTTGCTGCTGCTGTTGATTTTGATATTGCTGTTGAAATTGTTGGTTTTGTTGATGCTTTAAAGATTCACCGATTTGTTCAATAACATTACCCAAATCTTGAACATTATTAATTTGTATATTATTATTAGCTTCTTTCATATGACGTCCATCATTACAATTACTATAAGGTTTACATGGCTGATAAGAATTAATGCTCATAGGCTGAGAAGTGATACCAGTAAGTAAACTTGATAAAACATTAATTAGGATAAAATTTTTCATTTCTTTTCAATATTAGATAAGGTATAGAGCTATGGGTTATTATTTAAGATATAAAAGTTAGTTTTTTTATTTTTTCATTGTAGCTTAAAATTAGCTTTTTATACTATTTTTTAATCCTTATTAAGTATATTGTTGTAGCGCTTAATGATTATTAAACCCTAGTAATCCACTTTTTTACTCTTTTGAGCCTCTCTTTAGTTTTCTTACCATCGTATATAGAACTTTTATTATAAACTTATAATACTCACTTAATAATTATCAATATTATAATTACTTAGATAATCAAGATACAAATGGGGATGTATTTTTTTGTTTAAGAATTTTACTAGCAATCTTTCCGCTCAAATAGCACTTAAAATGGAAAAAGTGATGAAACTAAAAAAACATCCCCAAATATTGATTAAAAAATCAATTAAAACCACAAATCAACCACTAAAAAAATCAAAACTTTAATTGTTTTAGAATTGTTAAACTAGGATTTAATCCAAGACTTTCAAGTTGCTATATTTTTGTATTAAATTTTTATAAGAAATTAAACTTTATTATGCTAATAGATAGTTATTTTAAAATTTGAACTATTCACAATAATTAAATGAATTAAATAACACTTAAATCCTCTTACATTGATTACCAACTGGTTAGCCATTTACGAAATCATCAATATCCTCTAGAAAATATTGTTAATCGTACAATTGTTTATAGTGTTTACAATATTTACTATAAAGTAACAGTCAGAAACTTGAATAACGGCACTAACAAGACAACTTAGCTATAACCCGATTCTTTTTCTTTATATAATAATTAGTTGAGCTCAAAGATTTTCTTTTAAACTTGACTTTAATTTATTTAATTTTATCAGCATAAATATTGGCCATAATTTTCAAGTCTAGAACCAAACGCTATAAATTTAGTTACCAACTAAATTAAATTAAGAATTATTAATCTATTTTATCATTATTGAAGAAGGAAACAAGATATATTTGTTTATTTTTAAATACATAATCCTTTATTAACATAAAAGTCTATACTAATGATAAATCTAAAATTATATTTTATTATAAATTCACCGTATTAATCATTATATTAGTTACCAAGCCATATTTTAATTCATTTGAAAATTAATAATAATACTACTGCTAATTTATATTAAGTGTAAAGTTGGGCATCTTCATTTTTGTATTTACTACATGCAAAAATAAAAAAGCATCATGATTAAATAGTAAATAAAAAATTGTAAATGCCCAATTATACATATGGGGGTGTTTTTTTTGCCTTCATCACTTTTTCCATCTTTTAAGTACTATTTGAGTGGAAAGATTGTTAGTAAAATTGTTAAATACAAAAATACATCCCCGTATAATAAAATTGTGATGATAAATTGTCATTAAAGAGAGCGGGATAGCTTTCAATTGCTTATTTTTAAAAATAGTTTGTAGAATAAATATCATATCGGTAATATTAGAATCTATTTATACGCCGTTATTATAGTCTGAAAACTACGGAAGCTTTCTTTTTATATAATAGAAAGTAGAAGAGTTTTTTTCAATATTAACTAGATTTTCATAATTTTATCTTACATGAAATAAACAAAATAAAGGAACGAAAAGAAACTTCCTAAATGTATATAATCTTTTATTGTAGAATTGAAACTCCTCACAGAAATTTTATTTTAAATATAAAAGTGCAATATAATAGCTTTGAAAGTTTTATAATTCAAATAAACCAATTTGTACTATGCTTTTATAGTTTTTTTTAACCAAGACTTTCTAAAGCAGTGTTTATAACAAAATACATTACATAGCAAGAAAAAAATAAAATAAAAAAATTAATCTATATAAAAACCTATGTGTTTCCAGATATGTAAGTAAAAGAAATAAAATCTTTTTTGATAAGGATTTATACTTTTTGTAAATTGATTGAATTTAAGGAAAAAATGAAAACTTTTTAATCAAAATGTCCTCAGATTCAAAGATACAAAGTCAAGTTAAAGTGGAACCAGGTTTTGAATAAAAGTAAACATACAATGTTGATAAAAAATAATCTATAAAACTAAATACTAAGTAAAGGAAGTTAAAAGGCTGAATTACAGGGAAAAAGCGACAATGTAAAGGCAATATTATTATTTTAAGATGCATCCGATATGCTAAATAAAGTATCAAGAATTTTTTATTCTTATGGAGTTTTGAATTATTTTACAATGTGCTATTAATACCTATGAAGACTAAGTAAGCTCAAATGTTTTTGGTCAAATTTTTGTATTTTTATAGAACTGTAGTATAAAAAGTGAATTTTTAAAAGGTTGATGAAATATGTTTAATCAGTATCATAATTTTTAGTAAACTTATTCTATTTTCATCTTTAATTATTTTCAATACATCAATGCACCAATACTAAAGTTGACAAAAACAAAGCAATTGTAACCATGAAATTCAAAAAATATAAAGCTATTTATTTATTATAAAACTCTTAATCCTTAATACCCCTTTCCACCCAACAAGTTCAATTTTTTCAAATTGATCTGGGCCAATTTCCCATTATTCAATACTTTAGCCAACAAATTGACATCCGCTACTTTATTCTCACCATCCCCTACTTCTGCTTTAACCTTAGCATCGGCTACCCCCTCTTTATTCAATACATTAGCGCCTACATTTGCCTTAGCAATATCAGCTACATTAGCTTTAACGTCTGCATTAGCCATGCCATTTTCACCTAACACATTCGCCTTAACATCAGCTTTAGCAATATCAGCAACATTAGCTTTAGCTTTAACATCTGCTACGCCGTTTTCACCCAATACGTTAGCTTTAACATCTGCTTTAGCAATATCGGCTATGTTTGCTTTAACTTTGGCATCAGCTACTCCTTTTTCACCTAACACATTAGCATTTACTTGAGCATTTACAAGCTCATCTACTTTAGCTTTAACATTGGCATTAATAAGTCCTTTTTTGGAGAGGACATCGGCAAGGATATCAGCTTTCACTAAATCATTAAGGACATTGGCTTTTACATTTAAGTTGGCGAGGCCTTTGTCTTTGTTCAAAAGATCGAGGAGAACTTTGATACGGAGTAAATCAATATTACCAATCTTGACATTGGCACCTATATCGATGGGTAAACCACCATGCTCAGGTTGGTAGTTTTTGGGTTGGCTACCATGAGGCTCATTACGTTGCGGTTGGTTGGTTTGCGGTTGATTTCCTTGAGGTTGAGTGTCTTGTGATTGGTTATCGTGAGGTTTATAACTTTGGGATTGGTTACCCTGAGGTTGATTTCCTTGAGGCTGGTTGATTTGTGGTTGGTTACCTTTTGGTAAATTATCTTGAGATTTGATTTCTTTAGGCTTATTTTCTTCCGGTTTACTTTCTTGGGGTTTACTTTCCTCAGGCTTTTTCTCTTGAGGTTTATTTTCTTCGGGTTTATCTTGAGGTTTTATTTCTTCCGGTTTTCTATCTAAATATTCTGGTTGGTAAGCATTATAGACATAACTTGATCTTGAAATTGGCTGATTTTCATTAGATGCAATGTTTAATAAGTTGGATTCTACTGAATCTGAGTTTGCGATTTCATTACTACTAGTAGTTTCGTGGGAGGTTATATTGGCTATAAAGGATAATAATACTAAAGTTATATAAATATTCTTCATTTTCAAAGTAAATAGCTTATTAGTTAGTTATAAATTATTAGTTGGTAAATAGTGTTGTTAGATTTCAAATAAAATAATAGGTTAAGTAAGAAAAGTATTAAATATTATATATATTTATACTATTTTTTTGAAAGTTTTATTTAATTTTTATTTTTCTTAATTTAATTTTAATGAATTTAAAAGGTTCATTTTAATAAAAATTTAATTATGTGGTTTAGTTTCCAATTTAAATTTACATTAATTTTACACAATAAAATTATATACCAAATTTAGAAAACTAGCATACATTACCAAAGTAAAATGAAACAAAATAAACCTATTTTTTAAGCTAATTTTATATACTTTATCAAAATCATAGTAAAACAATTAACTTTTGATTAAAATAATAAAAGACCTGCCTTTCGATTAAATACTATAACTTTCGGTATAGCATTTTGTATTTTTCAGCTTTAATTATTTTTACAAACATAAAAATATTAATAAAAAAATATTAAAAATAACTGCCAAATTTAAATTAAATTAAGTTAAATTAAATTATTTATTCAATAGAAACCCGCAATTATTAATATTCTTTATTTCCACCGCCTAAAGAAATCACTTTCTTTAAATCGACTTGTACCAAGTTACCATCTTTGCCTAATACACTAGCATTGACTTTTTCATCAGCAATCCCTTCAACTTTAGCTTTAGCTTTGACATCAGCTACACCATTCTCACCTAATACACTGGCTTTAACATCTGCTTTAGCAATATCAGCAACATTAGCTTTAGCTTTGACATCAGCTACACCATTCTCACCTAATACACCGGCTTTAACATCTGCTTTAGCAATATCAGCAACATTAGCTTTAACATCAGCATTAGCAAGCCCGTCCTTTCCTAACACATTCGCCTTAACATCAGCTTTAGCAATATCAGCAACATTAGCTTTAGCTTTAACATCAGCTACACCATTCTCACCTAATACACCGGCTTTAACATCTGCTTTAGCAATATCAGCAACATTAGCTTTAACATCAGCATTAGCAAGCCCGTCCTTTCCTAACACATTTGCCTTAACATCTGCTTTAGCAATATCAGCTACATTGGCTTTGACATCAGCATTAACTAGCCCCTCTTTAGAAAGTACATCAGCGAGTACATCAGCTTTGATTAAATCGTTAAGTACATTGGCTTTAATATCCAAATTGGCTAACCCTTTATCTTTACTCAAAAGTTCAAGAAGGATTTGGAATTTGATTAAATCAATATTACCGATCTTAATGTTGGCGCCTAAGTTAATGGGTAGACCACTATGTTCGGGTTGGTAATTTTTTGATTGATTTCCCTGTGGCTGGTTACCGTGAGGTTTGTAACTTTGGGGTTGGTTACCTTGAGGCTGATTTCCTTGAGGTTGATTGGTTTGAGGTTGAGTACCTTGTGGTTGAGTACCTTGTGGTTGAGTACCTTGTGGTTGGTTGGTTTGGGGTTGAGTACCTTGAGGCTGGTTGGTTTGGGGTTGAGTACCTTGAGGCTGGTTGGTTTGGGGTTGAGTACCTTGGGGTTGAGTACCTTGGGGTTGAGTACCTTGAGGCTGGTTGGTTTGAGGTTGAGTACCCTGTGGTTGATTACCTTGTGGTTGAGTACCTTGTGGTTGAGTACCTTGTGGTTGAGTACCTTGTGGTTGATTACCTTGTGGTTGAGTACCTTGTGGTTGAGTACCTTGTGGTTGAGTACCTTGTGGTTGAGTACCTTGTGGTTGATTAGTTTGAGACTTATCATCAATTGGTTTTATGACTTCTGGCTTTTTATCTGGATATTCCGGTTGATAAGACTTTGAACCATAACTTGATTTGTGTACTGATGGATTTCCACCGGTAACGATATTTAGTAAATTTGATGGTATTAAATTTGGACTTATAATATCATTAAGATTAGTGCCAAGAGAGGCTGTGTTGGCTATTAATGATGCTAAAACTATAGATATGTAAATGTTCTTCATCTTATGTAAATGGAATATTAAGTCAATTAAGTATTAAGGTTTAAAGAAAACGTTATTGGATAAGTATTAACGCCATAAATGTTTATTGTATTTATACTATTTTTTGAAATACAATATCCGATATTCTATTTATTAAATTCGATTGAATGGATTTTCAAAGGTTCTTAAATTTATTTCAAAAACTCAATGTGGTTTTGTTTAATCTGAATTTAGATTAATTTTATATTATAAAATTATATTTCAAATTTAGAAAGCTAGCATAAACTAGCAAAGTTATGTTGTAAAATAAATAAAAGGGTAAAGAAACTTGATTGAATGATCTAAAACTTAATCTTTAATACATATAAAATCATTAAACGGATACAAATATTCTTATAAAAACCCACTTAACTTCTATCACCCTTTCTATAACGTATTAACTAAAGATAATAGACCCCAAAGTATTTGCAATTTTAAATCAGCTAATGGAGTTGTACTCATATTAAAAACATAATGGATATTGAGCAATGAAACATAGACAACCAGCATGAATTGTTAAAATCATGTTTAAATACAAATTTATTAAACAAAGCTCTAAAAGTCAATATAAAAAGTTGGAAAATTTGAAATTTAAAAAATACAACTTATGTTTAGTTTCAATTAGTAATATTTTTAGATAAAATAATAGAAACAGATAAGAAAAATCAAGAGGCTTATTTATAGGAATAGTGTTTAATAGCAAAAAATGAAATACTATTATTGTTATAAATAAATTAAAATTACGCAATAAAACAACGAAATACAATATTTATTTTCAAAGCTAATGTATAAAATTGATAAAGTTAGCCATCTAATCTCATAAACACTCCGCATAACTTCACCATCCCTCCCTATAACGGATTAATCAAATATACTCTTTTCCAAATCATTATAAAGTTTTCTATCTATTAAAAATATCAAATTATTTAGTACTAGAATATCAGGATGTTTTTTTGATTTCATTATTTTTTCCATTTTTAAGCGTTATTTGAGCGGAAAGATTGTTAGTAAAATTCTTAAACAAAAAAATACATCCCCATATATTTAGCACCAAGTGCTACAAAAAGAGTCACTTTTTTTTTGTCTAAGTTATTGGCTAATATTTTTTCAGTTTATGCTATATAAATGGACAAAAAAAAAATAAAAATAAAAATAAAAATTTTAACCAAGCTTCCAAAGTTACCCATATTTAAAAACGGAAATAAACTAAATAATCTTTTAAATTTTTATACTAAACTTTATAATAAAAAAGTATAAATTTAATTTTATAAAAAAATAGAATAAATTTAACAATTTTGTTACTTTACGTAAAAGTTAGTGTAAAATTAAAATCCTTATTAAATTATTGATATGAGGGTATTTTTGGTTTCATTACTTATTCCATTTTTTTAAGTGCTATTGAGCGGAAAAATGTTAGTAAACTTCTTAAACGAAAAGAGACTTTTTCATAGTAATTCTATTTAATTAAATTCTTATTAAATATCTAAATCAACTTGATAAAAAAAATAACTCAAACATCCACCTAAAATGAATTTGAATGCTATTAAGAATAAATTATAAAACCCTTTAAAAAAGCCATTGAATTTATATAACAAGTAACTGAGTTTATTCTTCAACAATTCTAAAAGAGATAATATAAATAGTCAAAACTTGACATCGATATTTTAACTAACTTAATAGTTTTCTATTTTTTAATTTTTAATATCTATTAATTAATTTTACTTTGTTTTTTAAAATATGAAAATCAATTCTATCGTCTTATCATTCTTTTATTTAATAACTATTACAACCTCACTTGTACCTAATATTCGATCTATTCCAAAGGATTCTATACCAAAACCCCATAAATCAAGGTTTAGTCATAACATTTATTACTCAGAAACAGATAATCAAATACCTCATAATAAGTTACCACAAGAAGTTAGTTTTATTGATAATAACATTAATAAGATTCCATCTCAAGTTAATAATAATTCAAACAAACTAATTGAAATGATACCTCAATCTATTCAATCTCAAACTTATCAATCTCAAAGTATTCAATCACATGATAATCAATCTTATAATAACAGACCTTATAGTGTCAAATCCCAAAACCTTGAATCTAAACAAGCTAATTTACCCACTTATCTTGAAGTAGGCGATCTTGATTTAACACAATTAATGAGACTCAACAGTTTAATCCAAGATAATAATTCTCTTAAATTGTAAAGTAAACTCAATGGACGTGTCTGAGTGTTATTTAGCATACTTTTTTCAAAAAGTATACCTCAAAAATAATAATATCATCTAATAAAAACGTCCAAAAACGAAGCATTTGCTACTGTAATGGCTTTATTTTTTGAGTTTGATAAAAAAATTCGTTTTTAAAATCCAAAGTCCACATAACTTTTTTGTTTTTGTAGTTGAAAACAGTTTAAAAACAAAAAAGTTACACTAATTAATTTTATATAGTTTTTATTTAATAAACACTGTTTTAAAAAACTATATAAGGGGGTGTTTTTTTAACTTCATCACTTTTTCTATCTTTTGAGCGCTATTTGAGTGGAAAAATTGTTAGTAAAACTCTTAAACACAAAAAAACAGCCCCATAACTTTTAAATAAAGTCGAAATTTTGAATCTAGTTAAATTTTGATTTTGATCCAATTTCACAATAGAACTTAAAATCAACCAATCACATTATTTTATTTTGGTGTATACTTTTTTCCGTATGCTACATACTACATGGTAATCTATAGCAATCTGACTGGGCTAAAATTAGTTTAAAAGTCATTGGTTGCAACAGCAAATGTTTTTTATGGTTGAAAGTAAGCTAAATTTATCAGTAAAAAAGTCTAACCGTAACAACTCTATACCTTTATTGAGGCGGACTTGCCCAAAAAGCCAAATTTATAAAATTTCCTTATATTTAAAATTCCCTTTACCTATTATTTTTTTTAAAGTTTATGTTGCATAAAAATGGTCAGAAAATGAAATTGGAAAATTTTATTTTTAATTTAACTAGGCTTTTAATAAAATAAATAATGTCTAACTTTCCTTTTCAATATTATACTCTATTGATTCCAATCTTAATTCAATTTGATAAGTAACTTTTAAAAACAATGATAAAAAAGGCTAACTATAGTTATCAAATAAAAAAAGTTCAACTATTAAATTATTTATTAATTATTCAACAACAACCTTAATACTTCTTATCCCCGCCACCTAACAAATTTAATTTCTTTAAATCAACGTGAACCAATTGACCATCATTCAATACATTAACGTTTAATTTAGCATCAGCGATTCCATCAACAATAGCTTTAACATCGGCATCAGCTATACCATCTTTACCCAATACATTAGCTTTGACATCAGCTTTAGCAATATCAGCAACATTAGCCTTAGCTTTAACATCAGCTACACCATTTTCACTTAATACATTTGGCTTAACATCAGCTATAGCAACATCAGCTATATTAGCTTTAACATCAGCATTAACAAGTCCCTTTTTAGAGAGTATATCAGCAATTATATCGGCTTTAATTAAATCACTAATAACATTAGCTTTAATATCCAAGCTAGCAAGTGCTTTATCTTTACTCAAAAGATCAAGGAGGATTTGAAATTTAAGTAAATCAATATCACTAACTTTAATATTAGCACCAACCGATATTGGTAGAGCTTTATGCTCTGGTTGGGAGTCTTTGGATGGATTAATTTGATCTTTTTTAAGTTGAGGTTGATATTTTTGTGCTTCGTTACCTTGAGGTTGAATTTCTTCAGGTTTTTTTTTGGGTAGACTATTTTCTTCTGATTTGTTTTCTTGAGGTTTAACTTCAGGTTTGTTTTCTTGAGATTTAGCTTCCTTATGCTTGTTTTCTTGGGGTTTATTTTCTGGTTTATTTTCTTGAACTTCAACTTCAACTTCCTCAGGTTTGGTCTCTTGGGGTTTAACTCCTTCAGGTTTAGTTTCTTGAAGCTTATTTACTCCCGATTTATTTTCTTGAGGTTGATTTTCATGCTTATTCTCTTGAAGTTGAACTTGAGGCTTTATCTCTTCAAATATTTTACCTGAGTTTTCAGCTTGATATTTATTATTATCATTATTATTGGATTTTAAAATGGGTTGATTTTCAATAGTATCAATATTTAATAGATTAGATCCAGTTGAATTTAGATTTAAAAGTTCATTATTGTCACTAGTTTCATGAGATGTAATACTAGCTACAAAAGAAAGTAATACTAAAGTTATGTAAATATTTTTCATTTTAGATTATGGATTATTAGTTATTAGTTATAAAGTATTAAGGAAATATTATTATTATGTTATTAAAGTTCAAATGAAACTATAAGTTAAACATTAAGATAATTAATATTTTAAAGTATTTATACTATCTTTTTATGTTGTATTTTAATCGATTCCTTATTTTATAAATTATATTGAATGAACTTTAAAAGGTTCCTTTTTAATAATAAAAATTAAATGGGACCTACTTTCTTCCACCAAATTGTTATCATTTTTTTTAAAGAGGAGAGATGCTTGTCCTGATAAACAATGTTTTTAGTAATTGTTATTTGTTTCTATTTTTGTTAGAAATAATTTCAGCGGAAAACAACTTATTAGTTAAATTCAAGATAATATTATTGTTAATATTAATACTTTATTAATTTTGTGATAATTTTTAATTCAAACTAATGATATTAAGATTTTTATTAATGTTAGTGTTAAGAGTACTATTTTCTATCGTAAACTCTAGTCGATATTTTTTATTACTGTGAAGCTGATTTCTTTATTATAAAATTATAAATTCTTAGAAATTTTTATATTTAAGGATGTTTTTTTTTGTTTCATCACTTTTTCTATTTTTTAAGCACTATTTGAGTGGAAAGATTGTTAGTAAAATTCTTAAACAAAAAACACATCCCCATTTATTGATTTTCAAAGCTAAAATAAAGATATATATCAAACTTGAATAACTAATAATCACTAAAGTTTCAAAAGGCAATATATAATCTTGATAAACTTCAATATCAACTCTTATAAAAAAGCCACTTGTTTTTTCCAATCTATTTTTATAACACATTAATCAGATAACTGATTCCACCATCTACAATTTAATAAGGATAAATGAAATTTTATATATAAATAGGATCTTAACATTAAATTATAAAATAACGACAGGTAGCATATATTACCCAAATTGAGTTAAAATGTAATCTAATTAATCAAGATTCTAAGATTTAATTTGTAAAATTAGTAAATGAAACTATTTGTTCTTATAAAAAACCTCTCAATTTTTATATCCCTTTTTATAACTTATTAATAATAGGTGTGGGTTTTATTACACCATTTTTTTACATTTTGAATCTAATTGGTATTCCACTTATTAATATTAGAATTTAGAAGGTGTTAAAACACAAATAAGTAATTACAATTAATAAAGTCAATATATATAATTGTTAATTTAAACTATTTATTCTAATAAAAAAGCCACTTCTTTCATTACCATTTCTATAACGTATTAGCTAAAGATAACATACTATAAGTTATTTTCAATATTAATGATTACAATTGAAATGTTATCATAATTAAAAATATGTAAATATATATAATTACAATAATAAAAATCATACAGTATTAGATGAAATTAATTTGAATTCAAAAAACGTTATATGCTAAAAAAAACATATTGAAAATTATTATCATAGTTAATAGCTTTTGCTCTTTTGCTCTTTTTTTTTTAGATTTTTTAATTGTTTATAGACCAAATTAATAAAGTGTCTTAAAATTCAATAAACTAATATGTTTTTGCTTCAATTTTTCCAATGTTTTATTACTATTTAAATAAAAAATGGTATTTTCAATCTATTTAATAACCCATTCCACTTTCATTTTAAATTATTTATTAACTATTTAATATCAGCCTTAATACTCCTCATCCCACCATTTGATAAGATTCAATTTTTTTAAATGAACTTAAATAATTTAGCATCTCTTCAATATATTAACATTAGCCTTGATATTAGCTTCAACGATATCAGCAGCATTAAGCTTAGAATTAATATCAACCACACTATCTTTACCTAATATACTAACTTTAACTTGAGCATTAATAAAATACACAGCATTAGTTTTAATTTCAGTAGTAATTAAACCATTTTTTGATAGTTCATGGATATAAATAGTGACTTTGATTAAATTATTTAATATATTGAGCTTACTTTTCAATTTAATAGAATTATTATCTTGGATTAAACTGTTGAGTCTCATTAATTGTGTTAAATCAAGATCGCCTACTTCAAGATAAGTGGGTAAATTAGCTTGTTTAGATTCAAGGTTTTGGGATTTGACACTATAAGGTCTGTTATTATAAGATTGATTATCATGTGATTGAATACTTTGAGATTGATAAGTTTGAGATTGAATAGATTGAGGTATCATTTCAATTAGTTTGTTTGAATTATTATTAACTTGAGATGGAATCTTATTAATGTTATTATCAATAAAACTAACTTCTTGTGGTAACTTATTATGAGGTATTTGATTATCTGTTTCTGAGTAATAAATGTTATGACTAAACCTTGATTTATGGGGTTTTGGTATAGAATCCTTTGGAATAGATCGAATATTAGGTACAAGTGAGGTTGTAATAGTTATTAAATAAAAGAATGATAAGACGATAGAATTGATTTTCATATTTTAAAAAACAAAGTAAAATTAATTAATAGATATTAAAAATTAAAAAATAGAAAACTATTAAGTTAGTTAAAATAAGAATCAAAAGTTTTGGCCATTTATATTGTTTTTTTTATAGAATTATTGAAGATGCACAAATTAGGATACTTGTAATAAGAATTCAATAGCTTTTTTAAAAGTTCTTGTAACTCATTTTTGTTTAGCATTCAAATCCAATTTGAGTCAATATTTGAATTGCTCTTTTTTTTTTATCAAGTTGATTTCGATAATCAATATAAACTTAATTACAATAGAATTAGTATTAGCCACTTTATACTAACTTTCATGTTAAAGTAATAAAATAAATGTTAAATTTATTCTATTTTGTTATTATTTTAGATTTTAATTATTACTTGAAATCTTATAATAAATAGTTTAATTGCTTATTTAGTTTCTTACCAAGTTTTTTTAAATATTTAGATATTAAAATTGATATTGAACTTTGGATAGTTAGTATAATATTATTGAAATTTTATTCTAATAAAAAGTAATAAAAATTGAATAAACTTTATCAAAATTATAAAACTTCAATTTATAGACTTAATAACTTAAAACATGTATTCTTCTATAAAAAAAAAACCCCCACCTAATTTCATTATCCTTTCTATAGCATATTAATTAAATAACTAAATTTCCAATATTTTTAATTTTAATAGCAATAAAGTAACTCTTCAATTAATTAAAGATAGAATTAAAAATACATAATAAAACAATTTTAACTAGTATATATTACTAAAGTTAAAATTATTTTTTACTATAATATTAAAAAATAATAATAAATTTTTATTTTATTTTATTTTATTTTATTTTATTTTATTTAAAAAAAACTTTCAATTTTCATCACTCTTTTTCTATACTATTCCACTCAATTTGACTGTTTTTGTCTTTAATCCTATCCAAACACTGCCCTCTCCATACCATTTGCAATTTTAATATCAATTAAACTCACTTTATTCAAATTAAATAAAAAATAATATTGAGTAATATTTTCACCGGACAATGAATAATAATGTAATTTATCTTCATTATTTTCATTTTTTATATTATTTTTATAATACCAACTAATAATATTATCTTCAAAGCCATACATAGTGAAGTTGAGGAAAGGAATAGATTGAGTGGAATTATTTTGTTGAATTATTTTTATTAAAAGACTATTATATATATAAATAAAATTAATTAATTAATAATAATATTATTATTATTATGTTATATTATTAAAATATTATTTATAAATTACCTTAATTCTTCTAATATATTTTCCATTTGATAATAAGATAAATAACCATTCCAATGCAATTTAATAACTTCACCAGTACTTTCATTATTATTGTTATTATCACTAATTACTGTATTATTAATACTATTAGAAATAATACCACTCCATTCAATTATGTCTTCTATATTATTTAAATAATCTAAGATTTGATTATCCTTAGTTTCTGGTAATACTGTTTCCCATATTGGTTCATAATTACATTTCATAACATATTTTTTTATTTCAACTATATCTTTCATTTCAGTTATCAATTTATTAATGTTCATATCTTCTTTCGTTTCTATTATATTATTATTATTACTTATTGTTTATTATTATTTATTGTTTATTATTTATTATATTACCTTCGTCAACAAAAGTCATTAAAAAGAGAATATTTTTATTAAATACATTTTCAAAGCAGTTTACTACTCTCTTATAATAACTACTCTCTTCATTTAATTCTTCACTTTTTAAATCCAATTTAATAATAAATCTTTCTATTGAATTATTATCTATCTTTATTTTTTTACCTATTAATCCCAATTGATAATAAGTATCTTTTGATAAATTTAAATATAAAATTGAATTATTATCAATACAAAAAGTATCTTCCATTTCATTGTTAATAGAATAACTTTTAGCTGATATAACACCTTTTTGTAAATAATAATAAAATATATTTTTATAGCTAATATCTTTCGTTTTCGGCTTTAAAAATTCTATTAAATTTAAATTAATTAAATAATAATTATATTCTTTTTGTTTTAATTGATCTATTATTTCCATTATTTCGGAATTGTATTCGATATTGTTTTTAGTTATTTTTGGTACTTGTATTTCTATCTTTTATTTTATTTTTAACTATTAAATATTAGTTAATTAATTAATTCTATAGTATATTACTTGATGTAAATAAGGTTGTATTTTATTCATATTCATACTGATATCAACATTTCCATCTTTATCGTTGATAGATTCTTCATATTGAATTATGGCTTTACTATAAACATCTTTTTTTAAATTTAAATAATGTGTCATTTTTGTAATGGAATAATATTAATATTTAAAATATTAAAATTACAAATTAAAATTGAATCTTTTTTTATTCTTCAATTAATTTTTACTTCCCATAATAATCTATAGAATCCATTTCTAAATCTCAATTCTTATTAATTTGATATCAAATTATTCAACTAAAATTTCATTTTAACTATATAAAATAGAACTCCATAATTTTAATAATGCTTAGAAATTTAAAATTAATTAAAACCAATTCAATCTCATCATTACTTACCTCCACCCAAAGGATACGTTATTATTCTTCAGAGCCAATTAACACCACTAATACTGCTACTGAAGTTAAAAGCGATGCTTCTATTAATGCATTATTAGCTCGTCTCAATATTAATTTTACTGACAAACAAATCATTGAACAAGTTATTACCCATAAATCTTATTTATTAGGAAAAACTAGTACTAATGATAGATTACGCTATTTAGGTAATAAAACAGAATACAATAATAATATATAATAACCTTCTATTTATAAACTAGGTAAAAAAGTATTAGGTCTTTACCTTTCGGAATATTATTATATCAAATATCCCAATTTACCTGTTAATACTATTGAAGACATATTAAGAGTGCATTATGATCCTTATGCATTATCCAAAATTGGACAAGGTTTTGGTCTAGCACCATTGATTCGTTATAAAGAAGAACAGGTAATTATACTATTTTATTATTATTATTATTTGTATTTGTATTAATTTCAATATTAATTTTTTAATATTATTTGTAATAGAGTGAGGGAGAACAAATTGTAGGATTTAATAAGATATTAGGGAAATCAGTTCAAGCTTTGATTGGTGCTATTTATCATGATAAGGTGATAATAAATTAATTGAATTTTATTAAAATATTTAATGAAATTTAATAGGGTGCAGTAGCTACTAAAGAATTTATTCATCAACATTTATTAAGTAAAGAAGTAGATGTGAATAGTTTATTACCATTAGCAACTCCAAAAAAAAGTTTAGTTTCATTATTAAAAATTAAAAATAAACCAGAACCAGTATCAAGGTAAGTAATAAAAATAGTCATAATAATAATAAATAGTAAACATAAAAGTGGATGAAAGGAAATTGATATAGAAAAAGATAAAGGAGGATGACAAAATGAAACTAAATGAATCTGTATTAATTAATAATTAATCTTATTTTGTTTAGATTACTTAAAGAAACAGGTAGATTATCTAATCGACCAGTATTTGTAGTTGGCGTTTATTCCGGTGATATCAAATTAGGAGAAAGTAGGTTTCAATCAGAATAATATTTAAATACAAATAATTAATAACATCTTCAACTTAGGTTACGGCTCCTCTCTTAAAATGGCCGAATTTAGAGTAAGTTAATTAAATTCAACAATTTCAATAACAATAATAACAATCTTATTAATTAGGCCTGTAAAGACGCATTGATTCGCTATTATTTAACGGAATTAAAAGATTTCCAATTACCATCAGATACTTTAGAAGAAGATGAACTTACTTTTTTTCCAACTAAAATTTCAGACGCTCCATCTAGAATCTAAGGGACGAATCTGGATAGAAAAAATATAAATGAATCGAGTGAATGTTTTTAATAATTATAGACAAATTTTTTTATTATTAAAAATTAAAAATTAAAAAGGTGGTTGAAAATTGAGAGTTTTATTTGATTTTTTTCTTGATGTGAATTTGAAGTTTATTAATGATAATAGATGGATTTTATTGTAAATTTTGAAACCAGTTGAACAATTTGATCTTATAAAAACAAATAATGTGGACTTAAAATAGTTATTAAAAATTCAATTGACTTAATATAACTTCCATCTCGTTAAATTATTATATACATCTTCATTTCAAATCTTATATTTGATTTAAAAAAAATCTAAAAATTACTTTGAATCGATTTTTCATACAAAAAGCAACAGCAAAATTTGCTATTATAAATATATATGCGCCCACCGCGGATTGAACGCGGGACCTTCAGATCTTCAGTCTGACGCTCTCCCAACTGAGCTATAGCCGCGATTCTATTATAAATATAATTCTTTTTAAATATATAAAACTTAATATTTTATAATAATATTTAATAATAAATTCAATATGGATCATATATTAAAAATTTTAGGATTTTTTATTCTTATCTAAAATTAAAGGTTTAAATAGCTTGAATTTTAGTAAATAATATATTGGGATGTGTTTTTTTTAATAGTAGTAAAAATTAATATATTCTATAAAATTTATTGCTTAAAGCCTAGTTGCTTTGTATTGATTATAAATAGTTGAAAATTTGAGAAAAAATTTATAATAACTTATTAAAAAAGTATATAAAGAATAAAAAATAACTGTTTAATAAAATATAAAACTATAATAATAATACAAATAAACATTTATACTAAAATATTATTTAATATAGCTAAAAAAAACCTTGAAAAATTTATAATAAAAAGTTTAAAATATGAGGATGTTTTTTTTGGTTTCATTACTTTTTCCATTTTTTAAGCGCTATTTGAGCGGAAAGATTGTTAGTAAAATTCTTTAACAAAAATAATTACAATATATAATTTTATAATTCTAAATAAAACTGATAATTAACATGCTTTAAATTATATAATTAAAATGGATTTTAATTTGTAAACACAAAATATTTATTGATAAGTTATATAAAACAGTAAAAACAAGCATAATAAAAATAAATATAATAAGAGAAATAAATTAAATATAATAATTTATTAAATCAAATTATTTATAAGCATTTTGTTTTTTTAAAAGTATTAATTTTATTTAAACTATCTGATTTTACTTTATTTAAATTATTTTTGCATAGATTCACACTTTTAAAAACAATAAAACTATATTTTTATTTTAATTGATTAAAAGCTGGTTAAAATTTTTACAATATATTTATTAGCAAAAGATTTTAAATTTATATTATTATTATAGCTAATTAATAAGTTTTTTATATACTTTTTAAGTGATATTGTGATATAAATAATAGGTTTATTTTTGGAATAAAAATAAATAAAAATTATTTTTATTATTGGAACTATTTTGTTTAAATAAGTTTTTTATTTTCAATTAGAATTCTCCATTAATTTTTAATAAATTTAGTTATTTTAATTTAAGTCCACTTTATTTCTTTTAAATTTTCTAAATTTGTCATTTTGTATCATTAATCAAATTCAAGCAATTCAATTTAATAAACAGTCAATAAAGACTATTAATACTCAATTAAAATAGAATACAACTTAATTATTATATTTTAATTAATGACTTCCAATACCTCAATCCCATCTCCTTATCCCGAATCCGAAATCTTTGTTCCTAATAACTGGCAATACATTCAAGAAGGCAATGAAAACATTGTATTAGGTTATATTGGAATTAACTCAAAGTTAGTAAGTTATATTGAAGTTTAATAATCAAAAAAAAAAAGGAAAATTAAGAATTAACTTTTATAGAATAATTTAATATTACGATTAACAAAAACTGGTAATAAAGAAGATATTGTTAAGGATCCTATAAAAATCAAAGTATTTACAGATACTATAGTGACTCCACTTATAGGAGAAGATTATTTACCATTTAATGTAAGTCAATCATAACGTTTATATAATAACTCATTTATTTTACTAACTTTAATATTCTATTAGTTATTCCTTCAACCAGCTATCGGGTTTATTAAATCCATAGATAATCAAATCTATTTATCTAGACCTCAATTTAGAAGAAACAAACGATTAAATTGGAATGCTGAATATATATTTTTAAGTCAAAATTTATTAATGATTTATAAGAATATACCGTTAAGGAAGGGAAATACATTAAGTATAGAAATTAAAGTAAATTAATTGATATTAATAATAATGATTCAAACATTAAATTAATTATTAACATTTTTTAATTAGCCAAAATGGGGTTTTCTACCTACTTCTAAATATATTTTGGATCAAAATAAGATCAAATTAACTAAATGTCGATTTTGTTTACATCAAGAATTTAAATTGTTATCAGGAAATAAAACAAAAAGTGAATATTGTCCAATGCATCTTTATTCACAAAATATTGATAGGATAAAATGGAGTATAAATCAATTAATTCAAACTCCACAAAATAACTTGAGGTTATTCAGGGATGGAATAGAAGTAGATATGAAAGAGGTGAATTGAATTTATTTTAAATTTGTTAAAATATTATATTAATAATTTATTTATTTATTTATTTATTTATTTATTTATTTATTTATTTATTTATAGGCATTTAATTTATTATCACTTGATTTTAATATTTCATCTGAAGTGTAAGTTTAATAATTTATATTATACTCATTTATATTGAATTATTTTATTATGATAGGGATATTAAACAATTTTTTATTTGTTTAATATCTATTATATTATTAAATGATAAATTATTAAATAAATTAAAATTAGCTCAATTAAAATTAGATAAATATGATATTGAAGGAATTTATCAATTAAAAGAGAAATTAAAAAATAAACAAATTGAAGAACCAATAGAAAAAGATTGGCTAAACGTAATTGAAAGTTTAAATAGTAAGTTTTTAAACTTTATTTATTTATTTATTTTATAAATTTTATTTATAGATAATAATGAAATTAATGAAGATATTAATCTTATGGATGATAATAATAATGATAATATATTAATTGCAATTTATGCGTTTATTGCTTCCTTGAGTTTTAAAGATTGTTCAATTTTATTAACTATTCCATTAATTAATAACAATTCTATAAAGTAAGTAGGTTTCCTTTTATATTCTCTACTACTCTAACAACTATTAATACTAATATCTCTCTTAGTTTTGATAGTAATTTATTAAAAAACATTGATAAAGAGGCGTTTAGAGATGAATTAATATTGAAAGATTGGTTAAAAAATAAAGATAAGATTTATTATCAATTAGGTGTTGTTGATTTAGATCCAAAGTCCCATATGAAATTAGATTATTATTATCAATTAGATCAAAATATTGTTAAAGCTAATATTAAATAAAATAATTTTAATTCATTCTTCTATTGATAATAATTAATTAAATAATCTACTTTATTTTTGTATCAAAAACTTTCTATATTCTATATAAATTTAATTTAATAATAACATAAATTAATAATTGAATTCAACACATTCGTACTTTCTTCATCATTCGAAATATTTGTCTAAAAAAATAAATATACATTATTAATATTTTTTAATAAAATTTTTCAATATTTTCAATTACTTTAACCACTCTCCTATGTTGTTCCTCTTTCTCATTTCCTATAATTTCTAAACATTCTACTTGTATCTCTTTATCCCATTCATTTAATTTAATATCAAATTTATATTCTTTAATTTTTTCTACTTTAACTAATTGAAATTGTAATTGATTTTGATTTAAAATAGGAAATTCAAATTGATTTAATATATATATTTGTTGATTTTGAATTTTTATATTATTTATATATTGTTTAAAACATTCTAAATTAGAAGATAGATTACTTTGATTAAATATTTGGAATTGTAATGAACTATTACTATTATAAATATTAAAAATAAGATATAAATTAATTATTATTAATTATTATTAAATTACCTATTCCCAACTTCCAGATTAACTATTTGTTGATCCATTAAATAATAAATATCTTCAATTTTTATATTATTATTTTCATCAATATGTAATTTAAATTTTAAATTTAAATTATATTTTAATTTATCTAGTTCAAGTAATAAATTCTTATTTGGTATCTTAACCATTTCATTAATATTAAAATAATCATTAATAAAAAAAGGATTTTGTTTTATATTAATAGGTGAATATTCTATAGAATAATATTCTTTTGTTGTTGATTTAAGATAATCTTCACGTAATTTATGTAATGGGAAACTAAATTTTATTATATAAATTAGTTAAATTTAATAAAATGAATTTATATCAATATATTAATATATTAATGTTTACCTATTAATAAAATAACTATCTAAATTATTATTATTATTAAATTGCTCCTTTAAATCATTAATTTTAATTTGTTGATCAAAATAATTGGCTTGAGCAAATTGTAATTTATTAAAATATGTTAAATGACCAAATCTAAAATATTATTATTATATATTAATATTAAACAAATAAAAATATAAAAATATAAAAATAATTTACTTTGCAATTATCTTAGATTCAAATCCAGGTCTTACTATTTTAGATGTAATTGAATTGAATATTTCTGGTAATGTTAAATTATTATATTTATTTATGAGTTTATCGTTAAACCTAAAATAAAGTTAATTTTAATTCTCTGTTCTAAATTCATTAATTTCTTACTTACATTTTATAATTATTTAAATAAGTTAATTCCTTTGTAATATCATATTTATCTTCTTCTAATATCTAAAAATATTATTAACTATAATTCAATTTTAATAATAATTACCTCTTCAACTACATCTTCTTTGATTTGAAACATTGAAAAATTATTAAAAAAGGAATTAAATTCTATGGAATCTACTATTGGAGATTGGTATAATGTATTTTTTCCATTTGAATAATATAAATCTAACTTAGGTAATTCATTGTGATTCTATATAAATAACAACATTTAATTATTTATTAAATAATATTATTATAATCTATTTACCAATTTAAAAGTTTGATAAATCCATTCTAAACTTTGTTTTATTTCTCTTGAATTTAATCCAGTTAAACAGAGTTGTTGACCCTAAAAATATTAATTATCAATCATCACCACATATAAACTTTATAAAAATATTCTTCAACTTACATTATTCATATGCGAAACAGTAATATAAGTACCTGTGGTATGTGCAATAGCCGCCAATAATTCTGCATTTTTTTTAATAAATTTACTATCTTGTTGATAAAGAGAAGTGATATCTATTGTTAAAGTGGTGAAATTCTATATAAAATAAAAAATTAATACATTAGTCTTTCAGTTTTTATAATCTTTGTTTTTTTTTTGTTTAAATTACCATTAATTCTTTAATCAACTTCTGTGTTTTTTCAATTTCTTTCTTTGAACCACGGATGATATAACTTTCCAATTCTAAATTGATTTCCATATCACTATTGCCTAATAATTCTAAATTTCTTAAATTTTCCCCTCCTTTTATTAGAATAAATAAATAAATCATTAGTTTAATAGTTCATTTAAATAATGTTTTCATTTACCTTTACAAATTAAAAAATAGATCTCTTTTTTACTCGATTGAAACTCTATTTAACTATATAAATATCTTTATTTTTTATTCATTAAATTATTTACCTTCTTCCACTCTATCCACAGTTTCCACTTCCATCTCCTTCTCCTCTTTCATCTCTTCTATCTTTCCAACTCTTACTCCCTCTTTCTCTAATATCCAATAAACTAACTCTTTTTTTGTCCATTTATTATTCCTAAATTTCCCATCAATATTATCCAATATATATTTTTTCATTTGAGTTTTGTCAAATGCTTTACTTATTCTAACTACCAAATCTTCCATCTTATTTAATGCATTATTTTTTCCTATATATTCCGAATAATATTCTTTCAAATTAACACTTTCTTCTTTGACTGGTTTAGTATAAGCAGAAGATTCAAATTGGGCGGCTAAATCAAAGATTCCTTGAGTTTGAGGGTCAATGGGTTTTGGGCGTCGTTTTTTGATGGGTTTGTCATTGGATGATGGTGGTGTCAAACCATAATTTTTATCAAAGGTGGAGTAACATTGAAGTTTATTGGCTTGGGTTAGGAGTTGAGTGATTCTGTTGTTTTGGGTATATGATTGAAGTTGTTTTGTTCTATTAACTATTCCAATGTTGAATCTGAACATTTCCTTTTCACTTATAAAAAGTTTTAAAATAAATTAAATAAAAAAATTGAGATTATTTGATGTTTTGAGCTTTTGAGCTTTTGAGCTTTTGCATTTTTTTTAATTTTGTAATATTCGGGTCTAAATCAGGCGACTTCAATGTCTTTCTTTTAGCCCTCTCACTTCAATTTCTCAACAGGGAACTCAATTCTAAAAAATATTATACTTGATTATAGATAAAAATTATAATTAGAAGTTTAGTCAAGGTTAAATAAATATTGTCTTTGGCACATATTTTCTATAAACAATTTATCCAAGTAATTTATTTAATGATAATCTTTTAACGTATTTGTTATTATGATACAGAGAGTAAGCAATGATTGATAGAATAGTAATATTTATAATAACAAGTTATATTAGTATTATTATAATAGAGTATGAAAACACATTTATAGTAAAATATTAATTTAGAATTAACTATTTATTGAGTTAGAAACTGTAACGCATATTTTTGTATAATCTATCAAATTTCATTTTTAACTAAAATTAATAGACTTTATATTTCATCAAATTTAGTTTATTATTATAATAAAATGATAATTATACTCATTATAAAATACTAAATTAACAAATATAATAAATCAAATAAACAATAAAAACAAATCTCAAAATAAAGATAAACATTTCTCAACTTTGAAATTTTATTACTATTAATAACTGGTCCTTAATATTTTATAATATATACTTAGATAGGTTTTATCTAAAAAAATTTACATTAGTCCTCTACATTAAAAACACATATGCTAATAGTCACTTACTTTAAAATGCAATGAAATAAGAGAGATAATTAAACATTTTAAATCCTGTACTAAAAAATAAAATTTCTCTAAACCAACGGGATCTTTACTTGATGTTACTTGGGATAACGAAAACAATTTGGATGTCTAGAAAAATAAAATATAAATTAATAATTAAAGTCAATAGTTAATTTCAATTCCAAATTTCAATTCTGATTTGTGTCTTTTGGTTTAAATTCTTTAATAATTACCTCAAAAGCAATATGATGTTCTCCAATTTTAATTTCTAATTCTTGACGACCTTCATTATCTTTTTCAGGCCAATTTTCATCATCACAACTATTTAATTAAAAATAATAATAAATTAATATCCTCACTTCTTAACTTTGTTATTGTTATTAAATAAAATACTTACTCAAAAACTTCACTATCTTGAATAATTTTTTTGATTTCTTCAATAACTATTGGACTTATAGAAACTATATAAAACAATATTAATAACCACTTCTAAATTCAACCATCTTTACAATTAAATCTTAAAAGCACAAAGTTAAACTTACATTCCTTTCTAATCAATGAATCATTTCTATAATTTGAATTATTAGCATATCGACATCTACCATCTCCGTTGATTTCAAACTCTAAAAATTCATGACCACTTTTATTGTTGGTATGACCAGTACTAAATTATTTTATCAATATTTAAAATAGAATTTATCGTCATTAAAGTTTACTAATATCTTAGATAAAACGAATCTTTTGGGTTAGCCATTCTTTTATATTTATATTGTAAAGATTAGAATCTTGCTTTTGTTTATTTTACTTCTCTTACTTTCAATGAATGTTTTGACGAGTTTGATTGGCTTTTCATGTATCCAATTAAAATACGTTTTAATTTTAATGCTTTTTAAACAATACGAAAAGAAAATTAATATTATGTTATAATACTTTATTATGTTAGAATAAATTATAATATTTTAAATAAAAAAGCGCTATACTAAATAACCTTGTTTTATTTTTTAAAATTTTTTATTTAATAAATAAATAAATAGACATTAAGATACTAAGTAAATACAACTTATTTTTTTATCAATCATAAAAATTTTAAAATTGAAAATATTTTAATAAATTGTATTATAATATAAATTAAGTTTTTGATACTATTGCTAATGCTCTATATATTAATCAGGGACCTGAATATTAGTTACTAGATTAATTATGCAAATTTTAATATATCATTTATTAGTTTGAAATTTTTTAAAGATATTAATTATTTTACAAACTTTGGATTTAAAATAAATTTAAAAATTATCTTAATTTAGAAAACTACGTTGTAATAACCACACATTCAAAAAAAAACATAGAATCTAATATTATTAATATATTTTATTTTATTTATTTCTATTTATAATAATTAAAAACAATCAAATTTATAAACGACTTATTTCTTATCCCACTGTATGACGCTAATAAAAAACTGACTATTTTTTCACAAAACTTCGTCTGTTTTATCTTTAACCAATCAATCTTAATTTCAAATTTTAATAAATTTCATCATCTTACATCAACTAAAGCTCACTTTAAAACTCTATTTTAGCTATCCAACTAAGGATATTATTCTTTTAACATATAAAACCCAATATCACTTTAAATAATGAGCGAAAGAGCTGGCCGATCACATCCCCAATTTGAATGGGTTAAAGCGAAAAGTGGTTCAATACCACCAAATGCAGTCCAGGGGGGTCAAGAAGGTGATGGAAAGCCTTTATTTGTAGCTCGAGCCATGTTCAATGGTTCTTTAGTACCCGGAAAAGCAGGCCCACATATTCGAGGAGCCTCGATTGCTTATGGAGGAAAAGAACATTTTTTATTTGATTATGAAATTTTAGTGGGAGATGAAAGTTTGCTGTATTGGAGACAATGTACAGGTAGAATTCAATTACGTGGTTGGTCACCTCTTGAAGTGGGTTATGAAGCGGACGGTAAAGAACTTTATGTGGGGAAAACGCAGGTGGGGAATGGGGTTGTTATAGGTAAGGTAGGTGAACACTTTCCTAATGGGTTGATGTATACCTATGCTTATAAAGAAAAAGCAGTCAGTGAATTGGATTATTATTATGTGTTAGCGGTGCCTAATAATGTTTCTAGTTAACCATAAATCGTATACTGATATTGTTTAAGTTGTTTTTAAGGTTTTAATAGTAATTGAATTGACGGTTTTATTTAATTATGAAATAAAAGGGGAATGAATGAATTCATAAAGTATCAAGAATATAATATTTAAATAATTACTTCAATAGGTTTATTTTTTGTTTTTTGTTTTTATGTATTTTTCAAAAATTATTACTTACTCATAAGTAGTTTATTAATAGACATTAAATGTATATTAGGTAAGAGGAAAGATAAACAATGCAGGTAGTATTTCACGTCCTACTTTATTAGAAGCCACTTTATTGTTTTCTATTAAATATGGCTTTAATATTTGAGTATAAAAAATAGAGATCTCTCAATATAAATTGAAAATCATGAAGGAAAACAAAGAATAATTCAATATAAATATAAATATAATCAAAAGTTTAATCTATTAAAAGAAAAATTACGGTTAAACTGTAATATATTTCTATTTAAAAACTTCTAGCATTGGAGTATATAATAAATTATCCAAGATTATGAAGAAATAAAAATAGAATATAGAGGTGTTTTTTTTTGGTTTCGTCATTTCCCCCATCTTTTAAGCCCTATTTGAGCGGAAAAATTGTTAGTAAAATTGTTAGACAAAAATACATCCCCATATAGTTCCTAGATTCTTTAATATTCCAAAACAGTCCTCTTATTAATTATTATACTTTTACTCCTACTATTTTACTATACAAACTTATCCATTTTAAGCTCTATCTAAAATATCTTATCTTGTATATATTAATAAAAATAAAACCCTAAATTGTTATGTATAATTTCTAATAAAATATTTTACTTTAATTCCAATTACCCTATTTTAATATCCATTATTTTTAAATTAGTTTATTTTTAAACTTCCTCAACATAGCCTAAAACTAAAAGTTTTTAACAGAAAGTAGAAGGACGTTTGGCAAGGAAGAGAGCACGGTGCTTCTTGTGAGCTGGCTTGAGGACACGGTGAGGAAGAGGGAAAGTAAGCTTTGGTTTCTAAAAAAAAGTTAGCTATAAAAATCTTGATTATTATTGATGTAAAAATATACCAAAAGTTGTTGAATATAAGCACGTTTAACATCTTTAGCAGCAATTTCAGCTACACGGATGATTTGTACTGATCTAAAACGAGCACGGTGACGAGCAGCTAAATCAAGATCTATATATTCTTATAAATACCTATTACAATTAAAGTTAAACAATTCTCTTACAGCAAGCTTCAACAGCTTCAGCACGTGACATTTCACGATATTCTTTGTACATATTGTGGGTACCGGAACGAGAGTCATAACGTAACCAAATACCATAGTTCTTAACTTTAAGAGGTTTGGCTTCGTGAATCTTTATAAAAATAAATATATAATCTTAAACAATGGGCATCATTTTAGTTACCTTGTTAACGGAAAGAATTTCTCCAGAAGCTTTCTTTACTTTAGAAACCTTTTTCATGAAATACCAATAACGAGATTTGGCAATAGTTTCATTAGGACAGAAAAGACGCATACGGAAAATCTTTGGGGAAGATTCCTTTTCAGTAGGAAGCTTACGTCCAATGACTTGATATTCGTTAAGCTAATAGGACATCTTTTTAATATTTTTTGTTTATTAATTTTATCGTTTTTATAATAGCTCAATTTGTTTCTTTCATGTATAATATTCTCTATCCCTTTTTGTTGGATATTTAGATGGATGCATTTTTTATTTTTTTAATTGGATTTCTATATTATTCTTATTTTTTATCGTTTTTGGTCATTTTGGTTTTCTGTTATTGTCACTATCCTTTATAATCTCTTGTAAAATTTGTAGTTCTTACTTACTTTACCCATTTCAGTTGATTTTATATAACCTTATGGTACCAAGAGGAAAGGAATTTACCGTATAGCTTTACTGTTTGATTTAATGTGGATAGGTAATGGGATATTGATTTAATAATATTGCCCAATTAGCCCAAACTTAAATTGATTTCAAGCTTTTTTATTGGCTCTTTATTTTGACTTTGAAATTGTATAGTTTTTCAAGTTGATAAATTATTATATTTTACTATTTTGGCCTTTATATTTTCGTTACTTTAATCTTTATGTTAAAGCTATTGTATTAGCTGCTATATTTATACCCATGATCAATAGAATTTATATAATCATATCTATTCTAAGTATTAATGTCAATGTAATCAATTCACAGTTTATTATCACATAGTTCAAGTAGAAAATTTTAGTAGAATTAGTTTTTTTATTTATATTGACTTGATGCTTTGTTTGTGTGAGTCAGGAGTAGAGGTTTAATATAAATAATAAGCTTTTGGTTTTAGATAATAATATCTTTTTATTATGTTTATCTGATATATCAATTAAAATAATTACAAAATACTTAAAGAATATTATTAGTCACTAAATAAGCAAGCGATTTAATAGGACCACAGTTTCCAATAAATCCAGCCAAAACACAA
The DNA here is from genome assembly GCA_030770535.1 of Batkoa obscura. Lineage (NCBI taxonomy): Eukaryota > Fungi > Entomophthoromycota > Entomophthoromycetes > Entomophthorales > Batkoaceae > Batkoa > Batkoa obscura. The sequence continues at coordinate 577,369 of JASVEC010000029.1, forward strand.
AGGGTTTAAATTCTAGCAAATCAAAATTTAACGATAGAAACTAACTTTCTTCCTTAGAAGCGAAACGTTCTAGAAAGCTACTATATTTGGAAGGCAAATAGAACCTAAAACCCCCTTTAACAACTTTCTAGAAGCTTTATCTTTTAACTTTTTTAAATTTAATTCCAATGTTATCTAAAATTTACAATTTATCCGTATTTACAATAGTTTTGCTTTGTACTGCTGCACTAGCACATGATCATGACAGTAGTTTTGACTCCAGTTCAGCACCAAGTATGAAGATGTATTTTCATGGTGGTATCAATGATTATATGATGTTTCAATCCTGGGTACCAAAAACGTATGGTAGTTATTCAGGTGCTTGGCTCCTCTTTTTCTTTTTAGGTATTTTATTAGAAGGCTTTTTGGTGTTTGGTTCTAACCTTCAGGCCAAATGGATTCAAGAAGCTGAAGCCGCTGATATTACTGCAAACTCTTTTGGAGTTCAAGGTAATACCGAAGAAACCTTGATTTCAAAGAACAAATTTATGTTTTTTGAAATGTCGAGTGTAATCACTTGGAGTAAAGCAGTGATTCTCTCTTTACTTCGTTTTGTTGAGTCTACCTTAGCTTACTTTTTAATGTTAGTGACCATGATTTATAACGTTGGTTTGTTCTTTTCGGTGGTTGCAGGTCATGCAGTTGGTGTGTTTTTATTCTCTCGTTTCCGTTCTAAGGATTCAATTGAGAGTAAATTTGATCCAGAACATGAAGGTTTGTCATCCCCGCGTCATTCTTTAGGTAGTGGAGGTATTGTTAGAAATCAATCTACTGATTTCAATACTAAAGTCAATCCAGAAAATCATTCGGGTCCTCAATCTTCTTGTCATTAGGTTTATTTTTTATTGAATAAATAAGAATTACCTTTGTATTAAGTTTAAATAAAATATACAATTATTGTTATTAAATTAAACAAGAATTGTTATTGATATAAATTAATTGATTGATTTAAAAGCTTTACATTTATGTAAAGAACATATTATCAGAAATGTGATTTTATTATTGCAAATTATAAATTTAATAGAAATTATTTTTCTAAGAATAATTTTCAACTTTTCTAGATTAATTAATATTAATATTTAATTTATAAAATAAAGTAGATTAAAGTTTAAATAATTTCTAACACTGTAATTTATGGTTGAGGTATCTTTATATTATTGCAATACATTTAAACTATTTTACAGAATCCCTATTAAATAATAACAAATACAATTAAACCATTATCACATTTAATATATTTTAAGGGGTATATTTTTAATAATCAATTAAAATTAATAAAATTTATTTAACTTAAGGTTCAAAAATCAGCACTAAAACTTTAGTTGATATTTTGAGCAAGATAAGCAGCGGGTAATGGGGAGCTATCAGCTGTTTTAAATGGATGTTCAGTATGCGTTGAAAAGGTAGCTATAGTCGAATAACTACAATTTAATACACTATTATCAAACGATTCTGGTAAAGGTACAATTTTTGGTTCTTGAATTAATTGGCGATTGGAGTCCATCGATTCATTATGTTCCATTGACTTCTTTCTATAAATAAAAAAGTAGATCCCTAACCCAGCTAATACTAAAAACATTATCCCTCCTACGATTCCTCCTACGATGGCTCCTAAATTACTCCTGCTTTCTTCGGTACCATTTGATATACTTGAGTCATGTGAATTTTCATTATTATTAGATCTATCACTGGGGATAGACAGGGCATCCATCAATTGCCAGGTTTGAGGATTAATTATTTGAGCACTTGAAATTGAGTTATCAGTTTCTCCAGAAAAGAAAAGTAAATAGCCATAATAATCAATAAAGCAGCCCTGTTGATTTGATTTAAAATTAGAGATAGTTTGTTTTGACCATTTAAGATCCTTGTCTTTTAAATTTAAACTGTATATATTGGAATTCATTCCTTTTGTATGTGGTATAACATAAAGTTGATCATTGACTTTGGCATAGGAGTATTTTTCTACCTTTGGTGGTGGACTCGAGGTCTTTGATGCTGTCATTTTTTTACTTTTTAAATCAAGGATTCTTACTTCTTCATTATTTTTTAAGGTTCTTGTATCCGTACCAAAGAAAGAATATAATTTTCCATTATAAACTATAGAAACATGATCCAAAGCAGGTGTATTGTCGTTATATATTTCGCTCCATTTTTCTGATTTTATATTATAAATTAATACCTTTGCAGTAAAAATTTCTTTCTTTGGTACTTTTGCAGCTACTGAACCATAATAGATAAGTTCATCTGGATTTTGATCATTTTGTAATAAGGTAAAACCGAAGGTATCTTCCGGAGAGCTTCGTTTTCCTTTTTTCATAATATCTAAAAATTGTTTAGATACTTCTTTATTTGAGGACCATTTCAATGCTTTTAAATCAAATGTTTGATATAAAGGCTGAGAGTTAGAACCACCAAAATTGATAATTGTATCTGAGTTGGACATTAAAATAGATTTTGAATATACTCTTTTTGGAAAGCCATTTGAACTTGCTAGCGACTGCCATGGTACAGATGATACGTTGAATTGCTTAGTTAAGTCTAATGTCAATATTTTATCATTATTTTGATTATCTTGGTTCTTATTAACTTGTCCTTTTACTCCACCTAAATAAATAACTTTATCATTATCTTTTATGCAGCTTCCAGAGCTAATTGATGAAATATCTAAAGATTGAGAGTTAGCTAGTAAAACAAAATAGAGCCCTAAGATCAAATGAGTTGGAAACATAATGAGAGGTAAAGTTCGCCTGGAACTATTTTAAAAAAATAAAGAAGTAAGAAAAAGCAAAATTAAAACTTTAATTAATCAAGTTTATTAATTATAAATGTTTTTACTTTATTTTACTACTTCACTTATTATTAGAACTTACATTTATAGTTATGTTCTATCTTTAATTATTTTGCACATACCATATTCAATTGCTATTTCATAGTATTGAACCATCCGCCAATCAAATAGGCGAATTGGCATTTAAATTAGGAATTTAATATATTAAATTAATAATTCAACATTTATAAAGTTGATATTAAAAAAATATTTAATATAAAATAAAACAAAAAACTGAAATCATTAAATGAAATTACAAATAAATATACAAATATATAATTTCAAAGAGCTATTTAATTATATAAATCAAATTACAAATGGGTAGCGTTTAAAGATTTTTTAAATTCAATAATAGCATTAGGTGCCAATTTCCCAAAACCTTCAAAGTGTTTCAAAGTTAAAAACAATTGGCCGGATAATCGAAGATACCATTGGTTTTCATAGTAGAAGCATTTGACACGATAATGATATTTCTCCCAAACATAGTTTGCAAATAAAACACCATAGTCTTTACTATTATCCAAACCAAGTGGGAACTCGATATTAACCATATTCCCACTTTGGTGTTCCTCACCCAAAACTTTACCACCAATTAACTTAGCTACTCGTTGGCCTCCTTCCCATGCCAAATTATGAATATAATTGATAATATTATCATGTCCATGTTTCTCAATAAAATCTAAAGAAGCATCTGTTGCTAACCAACATGAAAAATCAATAGTACCTGGCCACTTAAAAGTAGTTTGAAAGTTGTTCGACCCGTAACCAACTGCAATAACGGTGGGATGAATAATCGATTGATATTCTTTTCTAACGTACAATACGGAGGTAGGGCGATAAGCGTAGCCCCATTTATGTAACGTAGTCGAAAAAAAATCTACTTTAGTCTGAGCTATGTTGAGTTTAATTTGTCCAAAAGCATGGGCTCCATCAACTACTACTTTAGCTCCATGTTCTTTAAATAAGATAGCAAGCTCTTCATATGGAAGAATTACTCCAGGTACGGATACAATAGCATCCAAAACAGCTACTGTAATTTTAATACCATTTGATTCTGCTTGCTCAATGGCCTGCTTTACTGATTCGATTAATTGTCTATCACTGACAGGCTTATGTCTAAATTCAATTAAGTTAACTCCCTGTTTTTCATTTAAAAACTGAATCAATACATTCACTGAATTATAAGCGGTATTGAAATAAAACAAGGTATCTTTCTCAGTTAATTCTAAACTCCTTAAGACTACGTTGATACCCTGAGTTGCATTTTTTATAAACACTGTATCTTCTGGATTTGCACCGATGATGTTTGCTATCTTTTTTAGTGGTTTTTGTAAGTTTTGTTCGAGTACATCAAGCAAGAATAAATCTGGATGGGATTCAATATGATCTAGCCACTTGATTCTACTTTCTCTTACACTTTTAGGTACTGTACCAAAACTACCATTGTTCAAATGAGTTAATTTAGGATCTAATTGAAATTCTTGCTTGATGTTGTCGCCAAAGGCTTGTTGATTGTCATTGTTAAGTAAAACCATTTTAATTTTTAAAAATGGGAAAAGTCAAAATTTTGTTTTTTTATAGTTTTTAAGTTGCCTTGTGACGCAAGGATGCATGTTTAAAACCCACTTCATTGGAATTTTTAGCTGTTCAATTTTAATAGAGCGAATAGTGTGAAATTGCATTATGGAAAAGAATAATAGTTATTGTGAACCATAGCTAAAGGGTATATTATAATTCTATTAAGTTAGAATAAGGTTCAATTAGTAATCAAAAATTGTAATAATATTTATATTTTATTAGCAATAACAAAGTAAAATTGTTGATTTACAATAATTGAATAAAGTTAAGGTTTTTGAATGAATTCTATATCCTCAATATTTGTTACTAAACAATAGATTTTTAGAAAGTTTATTATTATTGTGATTATCTTCTGAGCAATATTTTGTGATACAACATCATTGATAAAGCTTAAAAATAAGAATAAAGCTATCTATTGTAATAGTTATAAGGTTTATTATTAGCAAAACATCAGACTATTATCCAAAGGATATAAACACCTATAATAGTATTTATAATAATTAACTATCGAACAATGTATAATTCAAGTAAGCTTCAATATTAACAGTTATTATTAATACATATCGAATAAAGAAAATCAGCTTATAGAATCACTAAATTTTAAAATATAGTATTTTTAACCTGCTAACAGCTATAGCAAAAAAAATTTGAACAAACTGAAGTAAAAATTCTGAAAACAATTTTGATAAAAGTGAACAAAATTAAAAATTTCATTTTTAATACTTTGAATTTTGTTCACTTTCGAAGAGAACTGTTATTGAGTTTTTTTCTTGCTATAGTTGTGACAGGTTGAAGATACTGTATTAGGGTAAATTAGTTCTGACCCAAGGACCAATGTTTTTACGGCTTTGGTTTATAAAATTATGAACTCAACACAAACACTATCAAAATGTTTATTTTTACGCAGCCTTTGGAAATCTTTTGTGATCTAATTGATTATTCATTTAAGATTTTTTTTAAATAAAATTTAATTAAATATGTTTAGGCCTTAAAAAAACTGCTTATATAAATAATTTATAAAAATTGTTACCAAAAAAGTCTCAAAAGAGCTGCAATAATTATAATTTAGAGTAAACCATGTGAGAATGTTTTTGTTTTATTTCTAAATTTTATGCCACACAGAAAATGGATAAAATTGCGAAGCGATAAAGACATTCCCATACGGTTCTTACAAATTTAAACCTAAATCAAACTATAAATCTTTGTCTACAATTATCCTTTTAATTTAGGACTGTAAAATAAACTGACAAAGCTAGATATTAAAAAATGACATTAAATAATCTAGATTTGATTCAATGTTAATCAAATTAACATTGGGAATATCTTTTTTGGTTTCATTGTTTTGTCTATTAAGGCTACTGAGAAGAATTTTTTTAAATAAAGTTCTTAACAAAAAAATAAATGGCTCTATTCTTAATAAAAATGCTCAAAGTAAAAAGCGGTAATTAAATAAATAGTTTTACTTGATGAAGGGTCCAATTTGAGTTGAAATTACTCTATGTAATGATTTCTAATGCTCAACTTTAAGAAGAAACACCCATTTAATAAAGGAAATGTTTTTTTAATTTCATTTTTTATCTCTTTTTATGCAATATCAATATTGGATAATTTGTTAGTAAATACTGGAACAAAAAAGGTATCTCCAGCCCTATTCTCATCTAAGCAGGTTCTGTTCTAAGTGATGATCATTTGTTTAAAAAAAGCAAAAGCTCTTAGTTACAATATTAGCTTTTATATTTAAGTTTTTTTAATACATAGTTTTTATTATTCCAATTACATCAACTATTTTTTGAAAAAGCCTGTTGTTCATGGACTGCCCTAATAGAACTATTTTTTATGCCAAAGCTTACAGGTCCTCTTGCATATATAAACCCACCTGATATAAAAACAATCTAACCATTTATTGATTTTTTCAAATTAACCATATATATAGTAACTATTCTATATTTAAATAGACATACTTTAATTTAACATCATCTGGTTTATCTCCATTATATAAACTCAAAGCATTTATTTTATACTAAAGCTTTTTTTAACAAAACTAATATTACACTTCAAAATTTATGCTCTAACAGAAGTTGGAAAATAGAAAATTTTACTTATTACTTATAATAAAAATAAAAATGATATTGCTTAATAATAACGATAATTCACAACCCTCTGGTAACAACATTCAACATGAATTTGGATTAGACCCTAAATTAATTCCTTTAAGCAACGGTAGTTTTGGCACGGTTCCTAAGAGTGTAAGAGAAAGTCGAGTTAGCTGGTTATATGAAATAGAGTCTAATCCCGACTCAAGGATATATAACATATTTCATCTGCTTTTAGAAAAGTCTTTAAGAAGAATAACAAATATAGTTGGCATAAATCCAGAGGATATTGTATTTATAAATAATGCTACTCAAGGTGTTAATGCCATTTTGAGGAGTTTAAATTTAACTGAGAAATATAGATTATTTTATTTAAACATTGCCCACAGCTCAGTGAATATATTGATTGAATCTTTGAAAGAGAAGCAAGGAGCTAACTTGATTAAATTTAGACATAAGCCTGTTAGTGATAAAGAGTCAGTTGAATCAGTAAAACAAGTTATTAAAGAAGCAGAATCAAAAGGTGTTAAAATTACAGTAGCTGTTTTGGATGTAATTATATGTTCGCCTGGACTTATACTAATCTATGAAGAGCTTGCTGCTATATTTGAATAACATAGTGTCAAAGTAGTAGTTAATGGAGCACATCTTTTTGGACAAATTAGACTTAATTTATCAAAAACCGAAGTTGATTTTTTTACAACTAAGTTACATAAATGGGGTTATACTTGTCGTCCCACTTCAGTATTACTTGTTAAAAAAGCTTATCAATTGACCCTTCATCCCGCTATTATTACCATCAGCTATGGGTCAAATAACTTTCAATCGGTTTTTGAATGGCCAGGCACTATTGATTTTTCATGTTGGTTAGCAACAGATGCTTCTTTAGATTTTATTGAGAAACATGGACATGATAATATTATCAATTATATTCATAATTTGGCATGGGAAGGAGGCCAACGAGTAGCTAAGTTAATTGGTGGTAAAGTTTTGGGTGAGGAACACCAAAGTGGGGATATGGTTAATATTGAATTGCCACTCAAGTTAGAAAGTAATCGAAGTAATCAACAGTCATTTCTGAAATTTATTTGGAATAAATACCGGTATTGTATCAAATGCTTCTACTATAGAAAACAATGGCATCTGAGATTATCTGGTTAAGTATTTTTAATCTTACGACATTTTAAAAATTTTGGTAAGTTATTACCAAATGGGGATATATTTTTGTGTTTAAGAATTTTACTAACAATCTTTCCACTCAAATAGCGCTTAAAAAATGGAAAAAATAATGAAGCCAAAAAAACACCCCCAAATGTTATTATCAAATTTCAAAAATCCTTAGATGGGGCCCTAGTTTAAATATTGATTTGTTGAATTAAATAGTTTTTAAAAATGATCATTTTTTTATTTACATCTTTATTAATAGATAATATTATTATTTTGTTTCATTAGTCTTTTTATTTAAAATAGATGCTGAGTTATAGTTTGAAATAGCAGAAAAAAGGGTCCATTTTAAACATATGGGGGTGTCCGAATTGGTTTCAGAATTTAACTAGAAATTAATCCAAATTTTAAGTTTTTAAATTTGTAAGTCTTTAATGTATAATTAGCTAAATTTAAAAAGCTTAAAATTAAATATAAAAATTTAACTTAAAGACTTATTTTATTTATTTTATTTTATTTTATTTTTTTGATTATATGTTTGTGAAAGTTAGTACTCAGCAATTGGAGTTGAAAGCAGCTCTAGCTTAGTTAACTGGCCGTAAGTCAAAAGGCCTTAGTTTATGTAGCTAAGATAGACTTAAATCAATAGGAGTAATACGCAATAAGCTACGAGCTATGTAAAATAAATAGAATACAGGATATTACTATAAAATCTACATAAGATATTATCAGAAAGATTTAGTGGCTTTATTAAAAGTAAAATATTAGGGAACAATTTAATTAAAAAGCCTTGAGCTATTATGTTGAGAATCTATTTTATACTCAACTAGTTTTGTAAACAAGTTAAGTGATTATTATGCGATAATCAATCACAGAGATGATGAAACGATATTTCACAGTGTTTTGTATTTTTTATTAAATATTCAATAGCTATATAATATATAATTATATAGTTATTTGACTTTGTTTTTTGTTAAAATAAAAACAAAATGCAAGCTTTTATAACTAAACTTCGAAATGGAATTTCTAAAAACTTTAATACGGTAGGGAGAAGCACATTGTATAAACATTGTAATTCATTTACATCAATTTTAGCAACTATTCACAATTGCCCAAAGTTTATGGAATTTTATAATAAAACAAAAAAAAGAAAAGAAATATTATTAAATTTTACTATTAATAATAACAAACTTAATCAAGCAATGTATAAAATTAGTGTTTTAAGGGAAACAGGAAACAAAAACCAACAAGTAGCATTATTATCGACTATAGCTTCAGTATATTCTTTTGATGAATGTAAAAGTTTTGGATTTAATATAAGTAAAAATCAATATGATTATTCAAAAATAATTAATAATAATAAAATACCAACATTACGACCTACTATCAAAAATACAAAAAAAATTAAAGATGAGCAAATCGAGATTATTATACAATATTTACTTGATAATTCAACTATTTCATCAAGATTTAGTAAGAAAAATAATGATAAATATTCGTCAGAGAATATATATATATTAAATAAAAGTAGAAGGATGATATACAGTAAGTATTTTAATGATTTAAAAGATAAAGCAGTAGCTAGGTCAACATTTTTCAAATATATACCAAATAATTTTAAAAATCCAGCAAGAAAAACAGATTTATGTAATATATGTGCCCAGTATACAGTTAGAAAAAAGTTATTTGAAAATAAAATAAATACAGCGACAGAAAATAAAGCAGAGATACAGGAATCTTTTAATAAAGAAAAAAGGTTATATAAATTACATGAATTTTGTGTTGATACTCAAAAAAACATACTTAATGAAACTATTGAAAAATTAAATAATAGAAGTTGTATAATAATTTTAGACTTTAAACAAAATATGGAAATAGGAACGAGACCAGATCCAATAAACTTAGATCATTATAACAAACAAGCTATATCAGTATTAGGGTTTGGCGTTTTGTATTTAAAAAACGATAAAACAATAGGCAAAGTTTATTTTGATTATTTATCTGAAATATTAAATCATGATTCAGCATATGCAGGAGATTGTTTGATTGATTTAATATCTAAAGAGCCTTTGTTTAAAAAGTTTACAAAAATTAATATATGGGCATGTGAAATATCGCTTTGTCAGTCCCATGGTTAATTATTTTGATTTGTTATGAGAATTTCTAGTTCCACCCAAAAGAATATTATCTTCTCATTTTGATACTTATACTTTTCAGAGTATAAAAGAGTTTACAGAATATAATAGTTCGAGGCTTTTTAACTGAATTAATCCCTGATATCTCGAACATTTAATAAAGCCACTAAGTTTTCTTAATAGTATTTTACATAGATTTTACATTAGTATTGTCTATTCTATTTGTCTTATATAGCTTGTAACCTATTACGTGCTATTCCTCATAACCCAAGTCTATCTTAGTCACATAAACTAAGACCTTTTGACTTATAGTGTAGTCAACCCAGCAATAGCTGTTCTTGACTCCAAACCCTGAGTACCAGATTTCACATTTGGCGCTCATAACTGGGAAAGCTCTTATAACTATTTTAGATAGCCTTTATAATCTTTCCTTTACGGTCCTTACCGCGTAACCACCCCAAACAAAGAAAAACCCCCTTAACCTCCTTAATTCTCAACTATGGTCGACAATGGTCTTGTACCTTATTTTGCGGACTCAAAATACCTTCTTGATAACCGTCAACAGTTGATCATCACTGAATACGACATGGGTAGTAGTGATGAAGAGGAAGCTAGTGTTCTGACCCCAGAAATAGAAACTGCTGCTTTAAATCAAGCTGCACTACCTCCTCACGTTGTAAACTCAGTCGTTACCTACGGAGCTGTCCCTATGCACGTCCTTGATGGTGACCTCTCCGCTTGGAGACAATACCAAAATAGTGGCTCCAGTACTCAAATCAATTTTCGTGCCCAGTACCAAACGGTACCTACCCTTTCCCACGTTCAACAATATCTAGTAGAGTTCCTGCACAACAAACTCATCCAGATGGTTGGTGAACTCGACCGTCTTTCAATTCATAACAATGAATTGTCTACCTCTTTAAGCTCACTTTTAGCTACGGTTAACAACCTTTCCATGATCAGTAACCAAAAGAGTGGTGTCATCGCCCCTTCAAATGAACTCCATGTTAGTAAGTTAAATGAGCTCAATCAAAGACTCAATAACACCGTTACCTATGAAGCCCACAGAGAGTTAGTAAGAGAAGTAGGAGATCTCAAAGCTGAATTACGTCAGCTCGATACTGCTCTACATTCTGAACTTGTTAAAATCTCCGATGAGATCAACCTTTCCCTCACTGAGATCAATGACCATACTACTGAAAGAATCTCAGATATTGACGGAAAAACAAAAGCCACTTTCGCAGAACTCCACAGATCGCTAATGAATAAATTCAAAGAGTATAATCACCGCTTATCCTGTATTGAACAATCCCCTCCATCTACTTCAACCAAAGATGCTAGAATCTTGGCTTTAGAACAAGATTTAGCTGTTTGTAATGAACAAATGGCTCAACAAGTGACTACCATTAGCCAGCTTATCACCTCCAATAATAATTTGAAGGAACAAATTAGACTGGACAAAGAACAAACAGTAGTTGACTGGGAGGAAATCTCGCGTAACATACAGAGTACCAGAGAAGAGCTCATTCTTCTTCAGACTAAGGTAGCTTCAAATACTAACCAAATCAAGGCATCTTCTTGCAATTGTAGAAAGGAGCGTATTGCTGTTTCAGCACCTCCCTCCAGACTCTCGAGTTACAGAGACGTTCCAAGATACAATATGTATGATCTGGGTGATAGTGCCACAGAATCTATCTTTGGTACTGAATATCAAATAAACCATAAGTATCATGGGTTTGTTCACTTGGTACAACCGGATGATCAAACAAAGAAAGAAGAGAATTCTCCCCAAGTTTCCACATACCTACCCCAATCAAATCCTAGAATGACTGCTGTACCTACTGATGGTATTTACTCAAGAAATCCTGCTACAGGATCTAACGCTGATCCAATACGACCTCGTGTACAATCTTATGCTGAAGTCAACCTAGCCAATCCTTTTAACAAAAATAAGTCATCACATATTGCCCCTCAAATCGCTCAACATATACCCTATGAGAAATCTTCACCTCACTACGTACAAGCCGATCCGATTACTGTTCAACATGATCATGGTATATCACACAATACCCATGACGCTTATTTTAGTCATCCTGGACCTTCTGGTAACGATCCAAAATCACATAGCTTCTCAACACACCGCCACAACTACCCAAGAAGCTCCCAACCTGTTAACACAAAGTTTAATTTTAGTCTTTTATTCAATCCAAGTGAAATTACTGCTACTACCTTCATTAAAGCTCTAGAAGTTCATCTCGATGCTAACAACTGGACCTATGAATGTCGTCCTCAATGCCTTTTAGGTCAACTACAAACAAATGAACTTTCTTGGTGCATGACTTTACCTGACGACTTACGCAGTAATTGGGATTCCTTCAAAAAGGCGTTTATAGACCATTATGATTCCGATGTAAAAATGGAAGCAAAAAAGGCAGCCCTCTTATCTTTACGTTTAGACGACGAAAATAAACTTGAGAGTTTCATTACAAACGTAAGAAATCGTGCTAATGCCTTAATTTCCTGTGGAAAGTTAAGCGTTACAGACCTCCGCCTGGCCTTCCAGCGAAACCTTCCAAGTCATATCGCATGCCTTTTTCTAGATCCTCACCATAACATCACCAACGTTACACAGATGATAGAGATTTTAGAATTATACCTTGGAAGTCCAAAAAGTGAAGTTAGACCCAAGAAATTATATGTTAATCACATAGATAAAGGGATGGACAACAACGAATACCTTCATTGTTTTACCATCACTCAACAACACTACTCCAACCATCGTAAATCTCGAGTATTTACTGGATGCTGGAACTGTGGTGAATATGGACACATTACCGTTAACTGCACTGAACCAAAGCCAGAAAATGGTATTTTTAAATATTATTTCGAAAAGAATGTTCGCAACAATGAACGTTTCAATAAAAATAAACAAATAAATCACCTCAATTATAACGATACTGAAGGCGATGATACTGAGAAGTTTGTCGACTCCGATAACGAGTCAAAAAACTTCTAAGTGGGAGGATAAATGAGGATCCCCCTTCCACGAAGTTAAAAATTCCTCCTGATCCAGATGATAGCACTGGATTAGACCTTAAAGTTAATACGCTTTCAAAATTTGACCCCTCTACCCTCATCCTAGCACTTCCTTCGCGAATTCGTGGTAGACCTAAAAAGAAAAGAGTTCCTGTTGTGGAAATCCCTAAAGTCATTCCACCTCGAATTTTCAAGCTACCTGATAACTCTATTAATGCTCCTGATTCGATTCCAATGAACGAGATCTCCAAACCTTACATCTCACAATTATCCGATTTATCTAAACTATCCCTCACACAAAGCGAACTAGATAACACGCATCAGTGGTTAACCAATGTTACGATCCCAATCCCGCTAGACAAGATCTTAACTGGAGAATCAGACTTAGCAATTGCATTTAGAAAAATTATTAGAGAATACCAGAATCCAAATAAACAGATTCTTTTAGTAAACCTCGATGACAAAGCTAACTCCATCGATTGTACTTACATCAATGCGTCAATTTATAAAAAGAATGTACGCATCATATTAGATAGTGGAGCTCCTATCAATTTCATATCGAGTCGTCTGGTAAAACGATTATCCTTTAAACCAGATATAGATTGCTCAGACACCTTTGGTACAGCTGGAACTGGAACTACTACAGCGCTAGGAGCATACTCATCAATACCAATCAAATTTGGAAAACTAACCTTAGCCTTTCCAGCAATAGTATTAGAAAGTGAAGGTTATGACTTCCTCCTAGGCACCGAATTCTTTGTGAAACACGGTTGTCAATTGTTGTACGATCAAAATATCTTAAAAATATTAGATCAATCCATCCCAATGTACTACAATAAACCAAGAGACCTATCTATCAATATGATAAACAATAAATCTCCTGGCTGCCGTATAATGAACTATCGGACCAACAATAAATTAATTGATGTCACTCTCTGCGGATCAGAATCCGTAATTCATCAATATCCAGAGATAGCATATAAACAGTCTGGAATTCCCGTTATTTCTCCTAAGAACTTATTAATACCGCCTAAGTCACAGATAGTATTAGATACTGAGATCTCACTATGGATACCTAAGGAATTCCATTTATCTATATATAGTATAGAAGGTGTCTCACAATTAGAACCACTAACTATGCCCGGAATTTTAGGCAACAACATGAATGAGACTATCAAGTTATTACTTGCAAACATTACCAAAAAAGAAATCAATATCTCTAGAGGCCAACAGATTGGCACGATATACGTAGAAAACAACGCCTTGATTAATACTTTCAGTAAATTTGCAACACTAGAAGAATTTCAAATTCACGAAGAGGCCCCAAATAACCAAGCCCTTTTTGTGGAAAAAGACACTATTAACCATCTAAACCAAGATGAACAACTCCAATTTTATAAATTGCTGGAGGAATATAAAGACATATTCGCAACTTCAGAAGAAGATATTGGTTGCGCTCGCAATACTAAACATAAAGTATATACATGTGATTCATTACCCGTCGCAACTAAAGCATATCGTAAATCTCAATCTGAACTCAAAGCAGAACGAGAAGAAGTTCAAAAACTCTTAAGGCTAGGTTTAATCATTCCTTCAAATAGTCCATGGGCCTCCCCCCTTATGATCGTTAAGAAAAAAGATGGAACTAATAGAGTAGTTATGGACTATAGAAAGCTTAACAAAATCACAAAGAAAGATGTATACCCTCTACCCAGAATAGACGATGCGGTTGACCGATTACAAGGTGCTAAATACTTTTCAGCAATGGATTTAATCTCAGGATACTGGCAGGTAGAAATGGATCCAGAAGACCAAGAAAAGTGCGCTTTAATAACTTCTGAAGGACTATTTCAACCAACTAGGATGCCACAAGGCCTTTCGAACGCTCCCGCTACATTCCAGCGTCTTATGGATAATACACTAGGTGACCTTAAACTTTCGTGCGTATTAATTTACTTAGATGACTTGAATGTGTTTTCAAGAACTTTTATAGATCACTTAACTCATCTTAAAGCAGTATTTGAGCGCCTCCGTCAAGCCAATCTAAAGTTAAAACCAAAGAAGTGTTCATTCTTCCAAACTAGTTTGGAATTTCTAGGCTATAAAGTCTCTGACAAAGGACTAGCCCCTATTCCAAATAAACTAGATGCAGTGAAGGAGCTTCTCCCCCCAACTACGATGCGGGAGGTACAAGTATTCCTTGGATTAATGAATTATTATCGAAGGTTTATAAAAGACTTTTCGAATTTAGCTACCCCACTGTTCCAATTACTAAAGAAAGAAGTCAAGTTTCAATGGAAGGAAGAACACCAACAAGCTTTTGAAGAGCTTCGCAACAAGCTGCTTAACGCCCCAGTATTGATGTTTCCAAATTTCTCAAAGCCCTTCTCACTACATACTGACGCTAGTCTAACTGCAGTTGGAGGTGTTTTAAGTCAACTCGATGATAACAATTGTGAACACCCAATAGCCTATACCTCTAGGACCTTGTCGAAACACGAAAGGAACTACACTACAACAGAGAAAGAATGCCTTGCAATTATTCATGCTATAAAGGCATTTAGACCGTATATCTACGGCACTCACTTTACTGTTATTACTGATCATGTTTCCCTAAAATGGTTGTATTCAATCACTAATCCTGAAGGACGTTTAGCTAGGTGGGCTCTAAAACTACAATCGTATAGTTTTGATATAGTATATAAACCAGGTAAAGATCATCAAAATGCAGATGGGCTTAGCAGGTTACCCAGAATTTGTCTAGCTACCCCCATAGATGATGATTTGTACAATCTATTGGGTAATAAAGATAAATGGCCGCAGCAGCAGCCTGAACTCAAACAATGGCTTGAGAAAAACGCTCAAAATATCATTGTAAGAGATAATGCCTTGTATAAAAAGATTAAGGGAACATATATTCCATATATTAGGCCTTCTTCACGACTATCTGCATGCCAACAATTCCATGATGTAATCTGTGGACATTCAGCCTTCCAAAAAACATACGATACTATGAAAGTCTCCTGCTATTGGGAATCAATGATACCAGATTTGGAAGACTTTATAAATAATTGCGATGTTTGCAAGAGGGAACAAAGTAAAATAAAAGCTACAGCCTATAAGTTTATTTTACCTAAACATGCATTTCACACGGTAAGTATAGATGTAATAGGTCCTCTCTGTGAGGCCTCCTCGGTAAGAGGGAACAAATTTATTGTTGTAGCTATCGACCATCTAACTAAGTGGGTTGAAGCAAAAGCAATACCAAATCAGACTTCCTTTCACATATCTAAATTTATATACGAGGATATTATTTGTAGGCATGGAAGCCCTCAGGTGATACTTACTGATAACGCTGCCAATTTTGTTAACCTGGTTCTCCCGAAATTAGCTAGACTAATGGCCATAAAGCATTCTACTGCAGCTCCATATCATCCTGAAACTAACGGAATGGTTGAGAGAGTAAACGGTACACTAGTACGTATATTAAGGAAGCTGGCTTTCGATAAAACTAGCTCTTGGGATGAATATCTACATTCTGCTATTTTAGCATATAGATATTCAGTACATAGTATTACCAAAAAATCCCCTTTTGTTATGCTTTATGGGAGACATCCGGGACTCCCCATATCATTCGCTCCTTTGATAGTTAGACAAGAAGAGATGAGTCCTGACATGTACTTGCTTAAGCTAACAAAAAAACTAATAGCTATCCAAGTTGACGCCTTTAATGCATTGACAGACTCGAAAACAAGGAGGTATCGACAAGACATTTCTCGACTTCCTCGTCTAGCTGTCTTCAAAGTAGGTGATATCGTTCATCTGTACCCTTCCTATAATCAATCTAGAAAAAATAAACTAGCATTGAAATGGGATGGACCATATGAAGTCATACATAAACACTTGTATGATAGCTATTCAATTAAACATAAACGAACAAGCGTTATATATAACCGAGTCCATGCCAAGTTTCTCAAATCAGCAATGTGATTCAATGAATACAATTTGTAACTAGTCAAATTCCATCTCATAGGTTCTCGGTAAGTAAGCCATAAAAATTCACTATATCAAATCATAGGGAGGGAAATGTGAAATATCGCTTTGTCAGTCCCATGGTTAATTATTTTGATTTGTTATGAGAATTTCTAGTTCCACCCAAAAGAATATTATCTTCTCATTTTGATACTTATACTTTTCAGAGTATAAAAGAGTTTACAGAATATAATAGTTCGAGGCTTTTTAACTGAATTAATCCCTGATATCTCGAACATTTAATAAAGCCACTAAGTTTTCTTAATAGTATTTTACATAGATTTTACATTAGTATTGTCTATTCTATTTGTCTTATATAGCTTGTAACCTATTACGTGCTATTCCTCATAACCCAAGTCTATCTTAGTCACATAAACTAAGACCTTTTGACTTATAGTGTAGTCAACCCAGCAATAGCTGTTCTTGACTCCAAACCCTGAGTACCAGATTTCACAGGCAGATACAGGATATCATTTTAAATCTCAAGAGTTTTTACATTATGTATTTGAAGAAAGTCATAAAATAAATAGTAGTTTAAATATTGATCTTAATTTTTTTGCTGAGCATCATGGAAAAAGTATAGTTGACGGGCATTTTGGAAATCTTTCACAGTGGAAAAATAGTCTTGAAGCATTAGGTAAAATAGAAGATATTGATCAATTAATTTCAAAATTTGAGATTTTTGTTTGTGAAAATAATAGATTTAATAACTCAACTGTCAATAATGGGAAAACAAATATAATTTTTAAAAAGTATGAAAGAAACAAAGATACAAAAAAAATAATAAAAATAAAAGGTATTAAAAAGTATTTACATTTTATTAAACGTGGTAAAAAACTATACTGTTATCCAGTATCTGATAGATCAAAAAAAAGCGACATAATTTCAATTAAAGTTATAGAGTCTATAGAGGATAGAAAAATTAAAAGGTCAACCCCAGCTTATCTTACAAAAATAACTGAGAATTTAAAAGTTTCAATATTTAGTAAGCAAGTAAGTAGCTTATTAGATGATAGAAATCAATTATTAAATGTTGATATTACTTAAATTATTGATAGCTAAGTTAATAAATAGTCAAAGAGCAAGTAGTTGTAATAATAAGTAAAAACTATTAATACACTGCTTGTATTACATAGGGATGGTTAATTATAGTTTTGGGGCTAACCACTCCCTCCCATGCAGCTATTTATTAACTTAGCGATATATTAATAATGTAATTATAACATTAAAATAATTTATTCATTTGATAGCAAATCTGTAGTGTTGAATATAAAACAATTAATAATAAATATTTCTTAATAAAGCTATATAAAAGCATATATTTATTTACATATTACAACTTTGACTAATATCACTATACAGGCTATATTAGTAAAATCTTTACTAATCCAGGAATTTATATTAAATTTAATAAAAATTCCGCTAATTGACAATATAAATTATAACAAAATAATTTAAAACTGTGTCGGGTACTTTTGGCTTTTAATAAAGAATTTATTTTTATAGAATTTTAAGCAAAGTTTTTAAAATATAAATATTTAAAAATTGGATAAAAAAATGAAACCAATTCGGACACCCCCATATTAAACTCTGATTTTTAAGTTGTATTTTGGCTATTAAAATAACTTGATTTAAAATATTTATACTAAACTTAAAATAAAACGTGCTTATTAAATAAAAGTAATTTTGCATTTTGTATGTTTTATAAACTGAATTTCTATTACTTATAATTTAAACACCTAGGTCAATCTGAGTATATAATATCAGGTGTTAAATACCTAGGTTGATCTCAAATACTTTGAAATAATTAATTTTTTATTTAGTTTAAAAATATATGTGGGTTTTTTTTTGACTTCACTTTTTCCACTCAAATAGCACTTAAGAAACGGAAAAAGTGATGAAACCAAAATACTCCTATATAATGTTTTATTCTATCGCTTGACCATAATTTTTCTTAAATTTATGTCGGATAGAAAATGAGCAAATAATGAAGGAGGTAAGGGACCCTAATATAGACTACAAATTCAAATTCAAATTCAAATTAAACTGGAAAGTTTTATCTTTAGTTTTAACCAAGTTTTTCAACTTACAGCTATATGATAGATTGATAAAACCAACTATTAAAAAATAACTAAAATAGCATAGATTCGATTCAATATTAATAATTTTATATTTATTCCTTATTGTTTATTAAACTATGAGGGATAGAAATTTGTCTATAAAGTTTAAGTGTAAATATGTTTCAATGTTTGAAATTAGAAATAAATGATAACAAGGAGAGATGTTAAAATAAAAACTTTTATTAATAAGAATACAACTTCTAAATTAAGCTAGTGATCAGATACCTAAAAACAAAAATATGAATATTTGTTCACTGTTACATTAGAGATATAAATAAAATAAATCAGAGGTAGAATGTTGATCATAAGTTGACGGAGCCGAAAGCAATAAATTGCTAATGACCCAACTAGAAAGTCATGTACTTAGTTCCTATCTTAAAAAACAAACCAGAAAACCTAGTCTGAGCCAAGTATGAAATATAGCACTACACTTAATAATTGCAACTATAAAGATTGCTCTTAGTTCATAGAATGGATAAACTAGGGTGTCATCATTGTACTTTGATTTCTAAAATAATTGGTCGATTACTTACATTATAAAGAAAAGCTAACGAAGCTCAATAGATTTTTTTCGTGTTTTATATACCTTGTAAAGTTCAAATGAATTTTTAAACCAATCAGAAAATTTTGTTTCTTTGAAAAATGGAATCAGTCTGTAAAAATAAGAACTTGTCCAAAAATATATGGGATAGATCCTTCTGAATAATGCTACAAATATAATAACAAAATGTTACTATCGACCTACACTATTGGAAGGACTAATTATTTAATTTAAATGTTTATTAGTATTCTTTATATTGAAATCTTGGTCATTACATAATTTATAATTTTGAAACATATTTGTTAATCCAGCTATATTTTCAAAATGATTCTAGTAATATTTTATTTAGAATCATGCTAAAGTATAATTACACTACTTCAATTTATTAAAATAAGTTATAAAAAAGAAATCAAAAAAAAGATATTTTAGCTAAGTTTAACTTAAAAATTTTCAGAAACTATACTTAATATTAGCAATATTGTACAGTATACGTTATTAGTTGATAGTTAATGAAATTTTAAGTTTATTTCGGCAAAATAAATGTTCTGAAATTTTAAAAATCAAAACAAAATTTTGTTTTATTTGACATAAACCATTATAAATTGATAACAATACATCAGGACTACTTTAAAAAAGCATTGAATAGGATAATATTACGAACACAACTATAAATTTATCTATAAATCTATCTATAAATTATATATTAATAATATATGAACTGCTATACAATACTATACAATAATATAGTTTAAAAATATCAAATTAAATAATAGCCAATAAAACATTGGAATTCTAAGCTTTAATTGACTAAAAAAATAAAGTAGAAGCGCAACAAATAAGCTAAAGCTTTCTATAATGTTAAAATTAAGGCCTAATTATGCTCTCTCTCTGTTTTAATACCTTCGGTTTTTCGGTCAACGATCATAGCAAAACAACTAAATTATGGTATGTAGCTTAATAACCTAGTATAAAAATGGATTTTAAGATGGATGTAAAAAAACAAGTTAATAAAGTGAAAAGAAATGGATTAAAAGAAGAGAAAAATATAAGATCAAATGTTAATCTTAACCCATTAGGCTGATAGTAGTGTAACCATTAGAACTCGTAAGTTCATCTCCAACCCTCTTCTTCAACGTAAGCAAATGGTAAGCTAAATCTATATATAAGAAAGAATGGTTTTTAAGTAAAATTAAGGTTGTTGATGTTATCCATCCAAATCGTGCTAATGTAGCCAAGGGCGAATTAAATGAAAAACTTGGTAAAGTATTCAAGACTGATGCCCAAAACGTATTCACTTTTGGATTCAAAACTGTCTTCGGTGGGGGTCGTTCTACTGGATTCGCCCTTGTTTATGACTCTTTAGAATCAGCTAAGAAATTCGAACCTAAATTCCGTTTAGCTCGTGTAATTATATTTTACAATTTAAAATTGTTAGTTTGAAACTGAATATTTTTATAGAAAAACATCGCTGAAAATCCAAAGACTGGTCGTAAACAACGTAAAGAACGTAAGAACCGTGATAAGAAGTTCCGTGGAACTAAGAAAAATTAAAGTTGTTCCTCAAAATTTATTTGATGTAATAAAAGCAACCTGTTGCCCAATACTAATATAAAATTAAATTATTAAAAGAGTTAGTTAGGTAACTAAACATGTTTGAATTTTTTTTAATATAGTTTCTAGCGTCAATTATAGTATAAGATTAAATATAGTGGAAAATAGTAACTAAGATTTATTATGGATTTATTTTTGAAACAATGAAATATGAATATTGAAGAAGTGGATTTATCAAAACCAATACAAGGATTCGAGAGCTTTATTAGTATAGAGATCATTAGTAAATATAACGGTTTAAATGAGGATATCAGTCATTCGATAATATGTTTAATGAATATTAGAACTAATATTAACTTAAAATGGCATCCATGTTCTTATTAATTATAGAAAAACGAGTTTCAATATTTATATGAGCTGCTATGAAATTATAAAATCAAATAAAGGACTTTATAGAAAAACAATGTTGTAGTTTTAAACTTTATTTGTTTGTTTTTATTTATCTTTTTTATATCCATCGTAATTTAAGTCTAAACTTAAAGTTTATATTAGATCCTTAATTTAACATGTATTTAAAATTATTAAAAAAATTATCTAACATAATACGGGGATGTATTTTTGTATTTAAGAATTTTACTAACAATTTTTCCACCCAAATAGCGCTTAAAAAATGGAAAAATGATGAAGCCAAAAAAACATTCCCATATGTTATATAAAAGATTGTTGATAGACCAAAGTAATAACAGTTTGGTTTTTGGATGCTATTAAAGATTAAATTATTAGTAGGAAAAAGCAAAATAGACCATTAATAAATGGAACATTTAATTTATTCAACAAAATAAATGAGTTACATATTAAAATAAAAGTTGATAAGCAAAAAATATATCAAAGTATAATCCTTTAACATTTAATTCAATTATGTTTAAAAAATCACATCCTCATCTTTGTCGTCATCAAGTAAATTAGCTGGTGTATCTTCAATAAGTCCACTATCGACAAGCTGAGATTCTTTATTGTCTCCTTCTTTCTTAGTTTCGTCCTTGACTTCTTTAACTTCTTCTTCGTTCTCTTCTTTAACTTCTTTATTTTCTTCTTTTGTGTCTTCATGGTTTTCTCCGTTCTCTTTATTTTCTTCAGCAGATTGAGATATAGGAATCGACTCCACTGTAGCTTTAGCAACATTATTTGAATTGGCTTTTGCTAGTGCTTGACTAGCTTTTAATACTCTAAGTTCTTCAGCTTCAATATCCTTGTCTCTCTTCTTTTTACCTTGAACTTTCTTTAATCTAAAAATGGTTATATTTTATATAAAATTTAATCAATGTTTTGATACCTAAAAAATTCTTCACGATCTTGTTCATCCAACTCAGATATAATATAACTAATTGTGTTTTCAATACGTGGAATAATGACATGTTCAATCGCATTTACTCTACGATTAGTTAATTTGATTACTTCATCTAAAATTACGAAAGCAGTCTGTATAAAACAATTAGTCATGTATTTTAGTTTGATAGTCAAATCTACCTGAAGAGAGGCAAGTTCAACTAAAGTTTCTACTGCTTTTACATAAGTGTCCTTACACCTTTGAATCTTTTGTCCACCTCTTCCAAGACCAGCAAGTTCAAAAACTGAATAAATTATTGGCGTTAATATATATTACTTAAAAAACAAAGAATTAAGGTATTAGTTATAGCTCACCATCATTGCCTTCATGGTAAGCTTCAAAAGTTGGAAGCATTACACCAGAAACATTCTCTTGGTTGGTACGTACTCGAAACTGAGCACTTTTAACATTTTCTCTAACCTGATAGCTAAAAACGGATTATAAAGGATTTTTTTACTCCTTCATTATAGATCTTACCTTATATCCCCAGCCGCATATACTACTTCCGCTAAAGAAAAAGAAGCATTTTGCATTAATCTACCCATCTGTTTCTTTGCCTTTTTTTTAAAAAAATCATTAATTAATTGTCTATTTCATTCAAGATCTATAATTCAATTACCGTTTCAATCTTAGTAACAATATCACGAAATCTTTTAGTCAAAGCTTCACTTTTTCTCTTTAAAAGACTATGCCCCGTTTGAGCCCCTTTCAATTTGAGCTTCATTGTGGTCAATGCCCTAATAAGAAATTACTTTTGGAAATGGTTTATTTCTAAGTTATGGAGCTTACATTCGAGTTGGGAATATAGCTAATCGATTACTCGTTGCCATTTTGATCGTTCCTTAATATTTAAAAAAAAGTGTTTGGAGCCACAGTATTTAGCTTGACGTAATATGGTAGGTTGGAAGTTGGTTTTTAGTTATCCAATGAAATACTAAAAATGAAATCATAATTGAGTTTTAACAAATGAATTGAAATTTGTAATGGTTAAATCCAATAAAATGAGTGAAATTTTATTAATTTTTGGGACTAGCTATTTTACTAGCGCTTTTTATTGCTAGTTGCTTCATATTTATATATTAATATTATTTCATGTATTAAGTATAGATGAAGAATTCAAGTATTTCACTTATTAGTTAAAATTAACTTTAATTGATCATATTAAATAATCAATATCTATTATACTTAATTTTATTAATCATATAATTTTAGTAATAGTTTAAGCATTAAAAATACTAAAAATTAAAACATTCAAAAATAATAAATTAAGATAAAATGTTTTATTTAACTTGTAGAAAAAAGTAGCTACAAGTAATATAAATATATAAAAAAGCAAGTTTTTTTTACAAGCTCTAATTTCAATCGAGCCCATTTTTACCAATAATTGCATACCGCCAAATAGTCAGAATAAGTTATAAAATATACACATAAGCTAAGACACTGTGGGTGCGGGTGCGTCAAAAGCCATAGCACCATTAAGTGAATCATTACTAGGAATACGGGAAAGAGAATGTTGTAGGATGGAATTTAATACATTCATTTTGTCTGGCGGACATCCCTCCCTTTTCTGCTTGTATCGAGTTTGACTCCCTGGCCTTGATAATGACCGACGAGGTTTAGAAGTTCGTATAAAGTCACCTGAATAACGCCTAAGCTCTTCACAATAAAACTCGGGTATTTCTACAGTACCAGCCGAAAAACTGACACGTCTTGATGAATAAGGTGAGTTATCTGATGCAGTATCTTGTCGGCGATGTGGCCTTTGTTTCTTAACTTCAGACCAACGGAATCTATTAGCTTCTAAATTGTCTAAAAATACAACGCAAGGGGGTAGAAGGCGGGCTAAAATTTCAAAAAAGGGTCGAACAATGAATTCATCAAAGTCTAAAGCAATTTGAGGTTGACTTGAAACATTACGATCCATATTACATGATATTGGTAAGCTATTCCTTTTCTCTAAATCACCTTGATGAAAAAATTCTTGTACAACCATATCGGACCAGGATTTACATAAGGACCAGGGTCGAACTGCATTACTTATATCTGCTGCATGTAATAAAAGTTCACAAAGCTTACGCCTAAATTCTTCTATATTTAACTCGTTATTGGACTCTGGCTTACAATTTGTATCTATAGTAGAACGAGCAGGGGATGAAGGCCATTCATCAAGGATATGAGACAAATCTTCTAAAAGCGTAAAATGATGTGCCATATCGGTTGACAATATATTTTCTACAATCATATCTTCTAAATTGTTAACTGATAATGGACATTTTGAATTCCCCTTTCTTAATAATTGATGTTTAGCTAACAAATTCCCAGTAAGGCAACATGAATGGTTTTCTAAAACGGATATGTCTTCAAAGGCCAACGCAAGTTCGGTACGAGCATTAATTTGATAAAGATTGTTAAGCCCAGGCTATAAAAGATTAATATATACCTAAAACTATATAATGTATAAGCTTACATGACCAATATCATGACAGAGTCCAGCTATAATTAAAGCTAGAACACTAGGTTGATCTAAATAATTTTTGATATTTAAGTTGACCAAGAAATAGTATAACATTGCACAGACATCTACTGCATGTAAGAAAGAGTGATAAGGGTTACAAAAATAACCCTTTTCAACATCTGCAATAAATGCTAATATTTCTTCTTTCGTTGATCCAATATAATTTATAAGCTCTAGTTTTTCGAATATTGCTAAAACAGTGCCACACAAATCCCCCGTATTTAAATTCCAAGCATTGAAATTGAGATCCAATTGGATTGCTTCTTCATCTCCAGAGATGATTGTATTAAATGTATCCCAAGCAGCATCAAGTTGATCCGAAGTTAAATCTATAGTGGACATGTTTAATTGTTATTTTAAATGAAATAAGTATAAAACTTTAGTTGAAATCAATTTAATGGAAATAGATGTGATATATGCAATAGAACATCTAATAATGTAAGAATGGTAATTGAATGCTTCTATTAATCAAAATGAAGACTAAAAGAATGAAATGAAATAAATTTCAAATGGTTAAATAGGGATTGACAA
The DNA here is from genome assembly GCA_030770535.1 of Batkoa obscura. Classification (NCBI taxonomy): domain Eukaryota; kingdom Fungi; phylum Entomophthoromycota; class Entomophthoromycetes; order Entomophthorales; family Batkoaceae; genus Batkoa; species Batkoa obscura. Next base: position 602,918 of record JASVEC010000029.1, read on the forward strand.
AGACGTTTAAAAGGAAATATAATTTCAAAAAAATAAATTCCAAGTTGACAATAATTGGTATTTTATATGAAGTTAAATGTTCAATTGATTTTAAAATCAAATCAGTTGATATTACTAAAATTAGAGTGTGCTAAAAGATAAAATTCAATTGATTGGTAGTTAATTAGAATTGGGTGTCAGTTACAACCAATAAGACTTTAAAAGAAAGTTAGATTTGAAACCTGAGCAAAAACTGGATCAATTTTTAGCCAACTTTAAGAATAAACACTTCCTTTCCTTATCATTGAAATTCATAAATGAATTCAAAATTACTTGTGACTATTAGTTTATGATACGAATTCGGAACAATTAATGTCATCAAAGTAGCTGAAAACTAGGGGTTAATTATTTCAAACAATGAAAGCCTTAAAAAGTAGAATGATCTACCAATCAAATGGATTTTAATCGAATTTTAAAGAAATTTGGCTTATAAAGTTAAATGAAAGTTGATTTTTAAACTTCGGAAATAAAGTTTAGTTACTTGTGCTTTTAACTCCACATTTTATTTTACTTTGAATTAATATACAAATAATACAAATAATACAAATGCAATAGAATATTTTATTATGATTTGTAATAAAGAGTAATGATTTTAATTAATAGATTAGATTTATGATATAACTAGCTAATAACATTCCTATTTTATAAAAGAAGCCACACCTAATTAATTTGTATAATGGATTCTTTTTGAATTTCAAACTTCAATTTCCATTTTTGACAAATCACGTTGATTTCTCCTAGAATTGTTTAAGCGATTGTTTTTATTATAAAGATTAGTCTTTCTTATACTCTATGATAAAATGATATTTCTAATGAACTAGTTTTAAAGTCAAATAAACTCAATAAATTTAAATTATCATTATGATTCAGAATAATTAGTAATAAAATAGATTATGAGAAAGAAGTAAGGATTATTAACTTCAAATATAAACTCAAAATTAAAGCCTCTTTATTACTTTTTAAAATTAAAATGAACAAAACAGCTTTAAAGTCTAAAACTCATTAATTATTGGATAAATTTATTTACCGTAATGCATCATTCCCATTGTGCTTAAAAAAACAAAAATTGAGGTAGATTGATAGATTAAATAGAAAACTTCCTTGTGTTTTAGATGTATACCGTTTTATAATTACAACTATTATCTTTTATGACACGGAATATATATTATTAAGAGCTATTGTGCTTCGACTATATTAAGTAAAAAAAACATTAAGATAGTTAAAGTTAATTTTTATCATTTAACAATTTCATTTATAATACTATTAATAAATTGATTGATTCATTAAAATTTATTAAATCCTATAACTTTTAAACTTTCTATCCCTGAAATATTTACTTTGAATATTATTAAAATATGAGTTAGTTAAAAATACATATTTATTAAATTGTTTTTAATTGAAAATATAATTTGAATAAAATCTATATTAATTTATAATAGTTCAAAAAGTCAATAAATATCAGTAAGTAATATGCTATGAATTAAATTTTATTATAATAAAAGCAGTTATAAAGCATATTATCATACACTTCATTTAAATATAACCCTCATTTTAAGCTTTAAGATTCTATATATCAATTTATTCTATACAAATACCAAAAAACATACTATTATAAATTATATTACTTTTAAAAGCAATGACTCCTTGATCACTCTCGCATATTATAGTTTTGAGTAGTAAATACTCTGATGTTAAAGTTATTGAGTGGGATACTTTTATAATAGCTATAAAATTTTATTATCCGTGAATACATATCTAAAAGGTAAAAAAATGATATTAAGGTTAGTGATTAAAGTGTTTGAAAATAGAATGAATGGGAAAGAGTATGAGTAAGCAGTTAAGTAAGATAATATGTTTAGATAAAAATAAAGTGTTGAGTTAGGGGTGGTAGCTGTAACTATATTAACAGGCTTTAAAGCCAATAAAAAGTTCGGATCAAGCTAATCTTTTATTATGCTTTATAAAATAATTTGATATACATCTCATAATAATAAAAGGGGTCACAGTTAGATGAAGTATGAAAAAAAAGTGAAAACATAAAGAGCCTTAATAAAGCGGAGTTAGAATAAGAATTGGGTAGGATAGGAATGTAAAATTAATATTTTAATTCTTTTTTGATTGTATTTAATATATTTTTAATTTAAAGGATCTATTATTAAATAGAAATTAATCTAAAGATTAATTAATTGGAAAAAGACAATTATTAGTGTGTATATGGGGATGTATTTTTTTGTTCAAGAATTTTACTAACAATCTTTCTGCTCAAATAGCGCTTAAAAAATGGAAAAAATAATGAAACCAAAAAAACATCTTCATATAGATTTTATAATCAAAAATGGAATAATAGGAATTTATAAATGCTTATAAGAATGAAGTTATAATAAAATACAGTTATAATAAAATACAGTTATAATAAAATACAGTTATAATAAAATACAGTTATAATAAAATAAAGTTATAATATTTGATATCTAATATGCTCTCAAATAATTAATTTAATCGATGGTGAAGCAAAAAAGATACCCCTAAATATTTAAAGTTATCTTTTATTTATTAATATTTATTTTAAAAGTCTTCTATTATAATTATTATTTTAAAACATAAACTATACTAAAATATAGTTATAACTTAATTAAGTATCATCAGTACCCAAATGATTAAAAGTGAGTATATGTAATAATATAGATTCACTAAAATAAATTTTAGTTTATAGAGTTATAGTTGAATAAAATAATTAAATTGGCTATAATATTCATAGAAAATAAACTACTTCACTCAAGTTAAAAACTTGATATTAAATTTATCTAATTACTTATTTATTATAATACATTTTTTAAAATATCAAACATTTTAAGTAATCCTATTTGGACTTTAATTTTAATTTTAATTCTTAATTTTATTTAAATCTATAATTATTCATTTAATAAATTACATTCTTTTAATCCACGTATGTATTGTATTAGTTGTTTTGCATGATTTAAACTTTCATTTTCTTGTAACTAAAATAAATAATCATTAATATAAACAAATATTAACTTCAATTAATATACTTACCATTGAATATAAATCTCCATGTTTATGATTTCTTTTTTTAATTATTGGTTTGTCTAATTTTATCTTTAAAAATAAAATTATTAATTCAATTTCTTGTCTTAATAAAAAAACAAGTAAATAATAACTTACTTTATTTTTATTCTCTTTTTTATTACTCTTGATTTTTATTTCGTTTCTTAAAATACTTTGTTCTTCTGGTGCTTCGTCTGAACTTATAACTTCATTATCTTGCCTTTGCTTTTTAGTTTCGGATTCTTTAACTAATGATATCCCATCTTCATTATTAGCTTTTAAATCTAATTCGAGATTTAGTTCATCTACATTATTTCCTACTTTTTCTTTAATGTCTTCAATTTCTGATTCCGTTCCAGAATTATTATAATCTACCAATCCAAGACTTGATTTTATTGTTTCAGTTGAAGTCTATTGCTATTATTATTAATATAATGAGATTAATTTTAAAATTTACTTTTCCCTGCCTTAGACTTTGAGCTTCTAATTTCTAAATATAAAGGAAAACTCGTTAATTAAATGAATATTCTACATCAAACATCTCTATTTACTTTCTCAACATTCTTATCTGATGGCCAATTCTTTTTTCTATCTTGGATCCAAGTTTCTAATTCTTCTGCATTGCTTACTTTAATCTTTGGTAAATATTTCCTATTTCAATCATATTAATTCCATACTCCTATTCATTTCAATTTTTTTTTGACTTACTGTATCACTACTTCCTCCTCAGTCATACCCTGAGTTTTGTCCTTTCTTTTATTCCATCCTCTTTTACCTCCACCTCGATTACTATTCCCTCTATAACCTCCTCTACTATTACCACCGCCCCTTCTATTATCTGACTACTATCAATTAATTGACATTCGAAATAAATTAATTCATATACTATTACTTGATTATCCATTGAAAAACTAGAGTCTAGTTTTTAAATTTTTTTTAAGTTGGTGAAATTTAGTGAAAATTTTTTTAAATAAACTTTATTGGAAGATAAAGGAATAATGAGATCAGGTGGCCGAGTTGGTCTAAGGCGCCGTGTTAAGGCCGCGGTCTCTTCGGAGGCGTGGGTTCGAATCCCATCCTGATCATCAGTAATATTTTTCAATATTGGCTTTTTCCATTTTTAATGCCAATCAAACTAAGATATTGTTTAATAGACTCTTTAGCAAAAACAATTATATAAATTTAATAGTATTCTTTAATTAATGCTGAAAAATATAATGTTCTTTTTGTTTGATAAATACTTAGTGCTTTTTCAGCGTCGCTTTAGCGTATCTTAAATTCTATAGCTAAATCTAAAGTATCTATTTTAAAAATAAATTTAAACTGTTTTTTATCAAAATAAAATAAAATCCAATTAATACAACAATGTAATTTATTACCAAAATCACTTTAATTTATATCTTCATCATAGTCCTCATCCTCAACTCTAACTTTCTTAGCTTGGGTTGCACTTTCTTCCTTTACTTCTTTAATTTCATCTTCATTTACCTCCATTTTTCTTTTACCTAAATTAGCCTCTTCCTCCGACTTCACCTGCTCCCCATTACTATTAACTTGATTTTCCTTTCCATTCTTCTTATCATTGATAACCTCAATTAACCCCTTATTGTTATTCAACTCAGAGCTATTTCCTTCACTTTCCACTTCATTGTTATTACCCTCCTCGTCATCTAACAATAAAGAAAATATTTCCTTAGGCTTAAGATCCGCTTTATAATCCCCACCCGCAATAACCACACGATGAATAGCATCCTTTTGTTTCGCTCTCATTAAGATACGCTCTTCGATGGTATTTTGAGTTACTAATCGATATACAGTTACTTGTTTAGTTTGTCCCAATCGATGGGCACGATCCATAGCTTGTTGATCTACCGTTGGATTCCAATCGGAATCATAAAATATAACTGTATCTGCAGCTGTTAAATTGATACCTAAACCACCTGCTCTAGTAGATAATAAAAAGATAAATAAATCGGGTCGTGATTGCCAATCCGCTACTAAATCTCGACGTTCAGAGATTTTGGAAGAACCATCTAAACGTAAATAGGAATGTTGACGATAGGTTAAAAATTCTTCCATTAAATCAATCATTTTAGTCATTTGAAAGTATAATAAAACTCGATGGCCTTCGGCTTTAAGTTTGGTAAGTAATTTATCTAAAGCCATTAGTTTACCTGAATTCATTATTAATTTAGCTGGATCTGGAATCCAAATATCCGAATAACCCACCGTATCGTTTTCTGGAAATGAAGAGGGCATTGTAATGGTTTTATTATTAAATATAGATTTAATAGGCAAACCTAATAATGAATTTCTTGTAGTTGATTTTAAGTTAAATTGCTTTTGCTTTCGATATTGATCTAAATCAGAGCAATTAAGGTTGGGTGATGGTGCTACTACAATTGGTTTAGCACAACTCGTTAATTTTAAACTTTGAGCATCTAAAAAGTAATTGTCTTTTAAGCTAGAATATTCTTTAAAGCTATTTAAATCTTTTAATAAGGAACTTGGTGTCATTAATTCAACAGTGTTGTCTTCTGGGTCAAGACAATAACGTAAATATTCATTACACAAAATATTTTGATTTTTTATACTTAATTCGTATAAAGTAATCAAATCTAAACTTTGGACTCTTTCCAATTCAGTTGAAGAAAGATTACTTAATGATAAAAAGGAGAAACCAGTATTCATTTCCATTAATGATTCACTAATATTAGCTGCTTTCCAAATATTAAATGTATTATTAAGCAACTTATTCAAAGTACCATAATTGCTTGATAGACTAGGTAAACCAATGATACCCCCGTCTTGATAAAAAAGACGAGGAATAGAAATTGAAATATGACTTACTGGATTATAAGCAATAGAATTAAAATCACCCACTGGTGGTGGTACTGGATAATTACAAAAAGAGAATGGGGATTTCACCTCGGCACGTTCAAAGAGTTCTGGATGATTACATACCTTTCTAAATTGAATTACTAAATTCATTAAAGATTCAACACTATCATTTTCTAAAGAACTTCTAGATTTTTCTAATAATTCAGCTAAGGATATCTTTTCTCTTAAACTAGCATAAAGTTGTCGTTGACGTGGGGTTAGCTGACACTTAACTTCCAATTCAATCTTTTCACCCAATTCATTTTGTACATTTTTTTTAACACGACGTAACATAAAAGGTTTAAGAATTAAATGTAATCTTCGAAGTTGATGTTGATCTAAAGCTCCATTTTTTTCTGCATGTTTTTCAATATCTTTAGAAAACCACTCACTAAATTCTTCATGTGAATCAAATAAACTGGGCATAATAAAATGTAATAAAGCCCATAATTCTTGCATCGAATTTTGAATTGGGGTACCAGTAAGAAGTAATCTGTTACGACAGTGGAAGTTAAGTAACACTTTCCATCGTGCACTAGCTGAACTTTTAATAGCTTGAGCTTCATCTAAGATCATATACTGCCATTTAATTCTTTGAAAATATTGTGGTTCATTTACAATTAATTGATAACTTGTAATGACTACATGAAATTCAGCATTTCTTGTATAAAGTTTAGAATTCCATTTTTGTCGTAATATTTTTCGATCTTTAGCACTTCCCCAATAAGGAACTAATTTGAATGTTGGTGCAAATCTTGTAAGTTCTTGTTCCCAATTATGAAGCGTGGATGCAGGTGCAACAATCAAAAAGGGCCCCCAAATATTATGTGTTTCGGCAAGATGGGCTAAAAGTGCAATTGATTGAACAGTTTTACCTAACCCCATCTCATCAGCTAAAATACCATTGATACCTTGTTCATATAAATTAGCTAACCAATTTAATCCTTTCAATTGGTATGACTTCAACTCACATGTAAGCATCCTTGGTTGAAGAATATTGGAATCTTGTTGCATTGTTGAGGGATCTTGAAAGTTCATTTGATCATCATCTGGCATACCATCCATTCCTTCTTCCCCATCAAGACGACGTTCCTCTTGTTCCTCTTGCTCACCTTCAAGTTGACGTTTTTTAACTTCAGAATCAAACTTCTTAGTACGATCTCTTTGTAACTTCAAAGCATGCTGTGCGCTAAGCTTAGCCTTTTCTTCAATGTCTTTATCATCGGCATCAAAGTCCATTTCTTTAAAATCAACGGCATCACCCTCTTCATCATCATCATCTTTATCTTTATTTTCAAGGCGCTTACTAACAAAATGGCCATAAAGCTCGGTTTGCGTGATAAGAAAATTAAGCTTCTTTTCTTGTCTCTTAGCTTCTCTGGCCTCTTCCTCTTGTCTCTGTTTCTCAAGTAGTTCTCTTTCTGCCCTCTTTCTTGCTTCTCTTTCATCCTTTTCATTACGTCTCCAAAAAGTAAGCATTTCCCTAGTCGCTCTGCGTGCCTTGTTAGGAATCTCTCGAGTGTGCTTTAAGCGACGATATGTAGCCTTTTTCACCTCTCTTTGACATAAGACACCTAAATTTCTGTACATATTATATTTGGATAAGGTTGAGATACTTGCTTGACGGTGTACAAGTGGAATTGTTTCACAAATCTCAGCCCAAATAGTCTTTGCTTTATTATTAAGGGTAGAGGGTACAGGTGATGGTATATTCAATCTTGGTACAGAGTTGCTCTCTAAAGTAAGCTTGATATCTACTTCAGGCTGGTATCCAGAAATGGTTTGATCCGACTAAATTTAAAATGTTAATTGGTGAAAAAAGAAAATAGGGTAATTAGCTACCTTATAGCGATGCATTTCGTTGGAGTGCATTTGATTTTGAGCCACAGAAAGTGTTTGTGATGCGTAGTTTCCCCTAGATGATGAAGTAACTTCCTGAGCTTTACTACCATTTTTTGAAGCTTTAGTATTTAAGTCATACAAAGGTACCTTATATTCTGGATTGTTAGAAAAGAATAGATTGTGGCGGGTACGTGCAGCTTTCTAAAATAGATTAGTTTAATTGTCAATCAATAAAAGCTGTATTACTATCTGTTTATTTTTGTACTCTTTTTGCAACTTAAGGTGACGTTTACGGGTACTGATCATAAAGGATACGATAGCTTGGTTGACTAATGGGTCGATGGATTCAGGAGCAAATGCCAAAGGACTTCTTTCTTGGTCACTGATAGAGGTAGCTGAAGAAGGAGGTGAGCTTCCTTGGTGAGCATTATTCTGACGGTTCCCATTGGATCTGTATTGAGTTCGTTCAGTTTGTCTTTGTGGCACTTCACCTTCGTCTGAAGAAGTGAGCATGTCTTCGTTATGCGTATACGAGATAGGTGGTTGACGTTGGCGACTGGATGCCATAGTTGTAAAAATAAAGGGTAATGGATCGAAGTTGGGGAAATAAGTCAGCTTAACAGGCTTGTTTTTATTGGCTGTTTTTGCTGTTGTGCTGTTTTTGAATGGTTACATAAATTATCAAGTTGTTTGAGGCTATAAGCGATGGTACTAAGTAAGAGCCAATGATATTGACTGACAAAGTAAGGAGAGTTGATTTTTAGCTTAAAGTAGGTGGAGAATGATTTTAGCGATAAATTGAATTTGTTTAGTTCATTATATTTTGAAGTAGAACATATATTGTATTGTTATGTTATATATCATTAGTTTTTTATAGTGTTAGTTTATATTATAAAATAGAATATTATTATAAAAAATGGTCAAAAATTAAAGCAGTCATTTTATTATAATATGCTTAACTAAGACTAATTGAATAAATCAAATTAGGTCAAATTGAATTTAGTGTTTTGTACAAAATTGAGAAAGATATTTAAACAGAACAATTTCCTTCATTAAGCTATTTAAACTATTTAAACAATATAGTAAAAACTACAGATAGTATTATTCAAATTTTAAAATATATTATAATACCTTTAGTTTAAATTTTAAGCCGCTATTTTCATTTTAAAATAAAATATATAGAGCCACACTCATATAAAATCTTATTTAATATAATAATCATTTGGGGATATTTTTTTGAGTTCATTATTTTTTCCATTTTTTAAGCGCTATTTGAGCAGAAAGATTGTTAGTAAAATTCTTGAACAAAAAAATATATCAACATTTGTAAATGATTTCCATTTAAGTTTATTTCATCTTTCAAATAAATTTTACTTTATCTCTGATATCTTCGTTATCAATAGTTTTAATAGGGTTCTCAAGTGTATGTTTAAAACAACTCTTTTAATAAGTAAAAAACCTTTGTTTTTCACTTTTACAAGTTTCCTGTATGGTATGTCACCTTATTTTATTACCCTTTATAACTATATTAATTTTCTAAAATAAATTAATAAAAGTATAAATTTTACGTTTAGTTTTTAAAAGTTAAACATAACGATTAATACAAAGATACAAGGTTTTTGGGTAATATGGCCTATTTCTATTATTGTTGATGATGATATGTATAAATCTTTTTAACTAATCAAGACCTAGTTTATTTTATAGACTTTATAAAAACTTTAATATTTTGTACTTTAACCCACAGTTTAATATAGCTGTATAATATTGTAAATAGCAATGAATATTTATATCCGATTAAAGCTAATAAAAGTTTCTATTTTTTACAAGGGTGCTCTATGATAAAAAATATATAATAAAGTTAAAATAAAATATTGTTATAGTTTGACTTTTTAGAATGAATTATATTAAGCTATTTTGATATTTTAAGTAAGAGACTATTCTTATTAAATAAAATCATTACGATTTCTATCAATATTTCATAGCTAAATTAAATTCTTAGTCATTTTTTGAAATTAATTCATTAAATTATTATCCTAAAAACTAAGCTTAACTTTTAGGATGATGTCAAAGTTGCAAAAAGTACTCTTCATTTGTAAAACAATTCTCAGCCAAAGAACCTTTAGTTATAAATTTGCAAATGAATGTTTAGAATAATCAATTATAATACTAAAAAAAGAAAGGATTAAACTAGATTATTACTTCTCTTAAAATGAGCAATAATAACAATAATAATAAAAAAGATAAAGGTAGGTGACATATTTGATACGATGTTGTATGAAGTTAATAAGTTATTTTAAGGTAACAAAAATCCTAACGATAAATTAAACTCTGGAAGAGAACCTAACAAAAACAACAATCCCAATTTCACAAAACCAGACGATAGATTTATATTTGATTTAAAACCTCACCCTGGTGGTTCCCAAGGAAATCCACATCAAACAGTTGATGATAATCCATTAACAGTATCTTCAAATTTAATTGAAACAATGGTTCAACTAGGTTACATTGACGACCCTAAAACTTATCGTAAAGATGTAGATAATTTATCCATACGCTCAGTCCCTAGTAAGCCATCAAAGAAATTGAACTTGTTTAACTTTAAAAGGAAAAAGGATAAGCATGAAGGTTATATCAATCTAGTTACTTAATTATAGTTTTTAACGTTTTATTTTTAGAAGAAAAAATTGTTGAAAAGAATGATAGGTTTAATGGTGTAGAAATTTCAAATTATAACGTAATTATTTTCTATTTATTTTAAACTATATAGCTTACATTATTAGAGTTATGATGGAATGTTTGGTATTGATCGTAATAATTAATAAGCATATATTATATATATATTAACTTGAGATATAGTTTCATTAAATTTACAAGACATGGAAGGGATAGTAGATAAATCAGCTTCAAAGGCTTCATCTTTTGTTGACAATGGTTCAGAGAATTCGAAAAGCGATATATGTAATCCATCCTCAATTTCAAGCTTGCCAACAAATGGCTGGAAACCTCCGGAATCTTGGAATTTCAAAAGAAAACCATCAATTTCAGTTGCAGAAGATGAAGAATTGGAACGACAACTATTGCTGAATCCAGAGCAAGCAGTAATATTACAAATATATATATATAAAGTGTATAATAATATTTATATAGTATTGTATAAGAATTTTTAGGAAAAATGAAACATTTGTTACGCTTACTTGTAAATTGAATGATCGTACTGAAGATATTTGTCAATTTTTGGCCAAAAAATTTAAAATACAAGATCCTTCCGCTTACGAACTATTTATTCATAAATTTGGAAAAGGTAAATAGGTATACCAAAATAATAGATTAATCTAATTTAAATAGGTGAACGTATGCTTTATCCTTTGGAAAAACCTGTGAAGATATTATCTAAGTTATTAATTGATGCGGGGTATTTTGTTGATGAGATTACAGATATGGTCCGTGAAGACAACAGTTATTTGTGTAGATTTATTTATCGAGAGGTGATTTTGAATTCAACAACATCGGTATGGCTTAAGAGTTATTTATAAAAACATTACTAATATTATCGAATAGTTATCGGAATCAAATTCAATAAAAAACGAAAATGAAGAAATAATAATTAGGAAACAAAACCTTGAAACAGTACCCGTTTATTTATACAAAAATGCAGAACGTATTAAGTCTATGGAACTTTCTTTAAATCTGCTTTTAGATTTCCCGCTGGATTTTGCACAATTATGTATATCTTTAACAAAATTAAGATTAAGTCAAAATGAATACGAAAAGATTCCTGATAGTTTACATAATATTAAAGGGTTGAAGTCTTTGGATCTATCAAATAATAAAATAACAAAATTAGATTCTGGGCAATTACATCTACTTCCGGATTTAGATAGATTGATTTTCTGTAATAATCAAATCTCGATAATACCAGATGACTATTCAATGTTAAATAAACTAACAGTGCTTGATTTATCAAATAATTGTTTAGAATCATTCCCGCTGCCAATCTGCCATTTATATATGCTTAAATACCTCAATTTGTCTTTCAACAATATAAAAAGCATTCCTTCTTTATTTGGAGAGCTTTCTTTCTTACAAAGCCTTTTACTAATAAACAATGAGCTTTCTGGGAAACTTCCGGAATGTTTCGGAAGCTTGTCTGGTTTAATTAATCTTGATATAAGAAAGAATAAAATAACCGATATAAGTGTTTTATCGGAACTTACCCAATTAGAAAGTTTAAAATGTGACCAGAATTCCATTGAAACATTTGTTTATAGAAGTAATGATTTGATGTCACTATCGATCAAAGAAAATCCACTTTCAAAATTCCATTGTTTATCATTTGCTCAAATAGTTATATTGAATTTAAGTCATTGTAATCTGAAAGATTTGCCCTCAAATTTCTTTAATGGTATGGATACTTTGACAGAAGTTAATCTTAGTAACAATAAGATCTCAAAGATTCCAAAAGATGATCTTCTTAAGTTAGTTAGATTAGAAGTATTTTTATGTACAAATAATCGTTTGGAGTTTTTACCTGATGAACTATTTGCATTACCAAGATTACTTCAAATAGATGTACATAATAACAATATAAGGAAGCTTCCTCCGGGAATTTGGTTTTCGCCTTCGCTATATTATTTCAATGCTAGTACAAATATGTTAGCAGAGTTTCCAGCTAGACCTCAAACCGTATCGAATGTTTCTGGAAGCAACCAAGGCTCTAACAAATCTAGGCTTTCTTTATTAACCTTGACTCAAAAATTGAGACATCTTATTTTAGCAGATAATAGGCTGACTGATTATGTTTTTTCTCCTATATCTCTTCTTCAACATCTTCAAATTTTAAATCTTAGTTGCAATGATATATCTGAAGTCCCACCAGGAGGTCTGTATCATCTAACTAGTTTAACTGAGCTTTATCTTTCTGGTAATACTATAACTAGTTTTCCAGCTGAAGAAATAGAACGTTTGAGACATTTGAAAATTTTTTATTTAAATTCAAATAAACTCTCAAGTTTACCAGCAGAGCTCCGTAAGTTGGGCAAACTTGTAGTACTTGATGTAGGTAATAATCAACTTAAGTATAACATTTCAAATTGGAATTATGATTGGAATTGGAACTATAATAAGGACCTTAAATATTTAAATCTATCTGGAAACAAAAGATTAAAAATAACAAATGCAAGTCTCATTACTAGCGGCAACAAAAACAGTCCATTAGTTGATTTTAATGAGTTGACAAATTTAAAGGTTCTTGGGTTAATTGATATTGATGTTATGGCTACAAAACTAGATCAATCTCAAAATAGGCGGATTAGGACTTATGAATCTGTAATAAATCAAGTTGGTATTGGAATTGCAGATCGTTTAGATAGGGGGGAAATACTTTGTTCATGGGATTTGATTGTGCCTAATTTCATGGAGAAAGAAGATGAATCTCTTTTCGGAATATTTGATATTCTGCCAAATTATAATGGAGAGTCAAGGAAGCTTGGAAAATATCTATCTGATTGGCTAACTTTTCACCTAACTTCCGAACTCCGTAAAGTAGAAAAGAGCTCAGTAAAAGATCCTGTATTGCGTGCTTTAAGGTGTACATTTTTAGTACTACAAAGAGAGATCGTTTCGACCTTTGGGGAGGAAATGAAAGAATGTGCATCAGCTTTGATTGTCTATAGGAAAGGAGAGACAATCTATTATGCTCATATAGGGGATGTTGTCATGGTGCTTTCTAGGAAGGGAGAAAAGGGTCGTGTGCTTACTACTCCACATATGCCTGCTCAAAAAGATTGTAGAGATGAAATTAAAAGAGTCAGAAACACTGGAGGCTATATAAGTAGTGAGTATAGAGTTAATGGAGAGACTAGATTATCTCGTTGCCTTGGATTATTCCACCAACTTCCAACAATAAATGCAAGCCCTTCTTTGGGCTCCTTACAACTTACAGGCCAAGATGAGTATCTAATTTTGGCAAATAGAGGTATATGGGATGTTATATCCTATCAAACTGGTGTTGAAATTGCACGTACTGAATTAGAAGATCCTATGATAGCAGCTCAAAAACTTCGTGATCTTGCTATATCTTATGGCTCTGAGGGTTCTATAATGGCTATGGTGGTCTCTATGGGGGATCTATTTAATAATAGTCTTCAAATACAGAGACGTAAAACAAAATCACGCCCTAAATACAACTCTGATATCTATAGAAGGACGGTATCTGGATCAGAATCAGGTGATTTTAGATATCTTACTCAATTTGGAAATTGGAAAAAGATGAGGAACCTTGATAATACACCAAAAGCAAAATCAAGCCAAGCGCAGGCCCCAACTGGCATGATCGTAATTTGTTTTACAAGTATTAAAAACTCAAAATATCTTTGGGAAAATCATCAAGATGCTATGCAGAAGGCAAGTATTACTCATATCAATGTTTTAAGAAGAGTTTTAGAAGAAGTTAATGGATATGAAGTTAAAGATGAAGGAGATAGTTTTATGGCATCTTTTTCCACTGTTGCTTCTGCTGTTCTCTGGAGTTGTCTTGTTCAACTTCGACTTTTAGACGCAGTTTGGCCTGAAGAAATCCTTGCACTTCCAGACGGTAAAGAGATTTATGATTCCGAGTTGGAAAACCAGGTATTATATCGTGGGTTATCTATAAGGATGGGGATGCATTATGGAGCTCCTGAATGTGAAAGGGATCCCTTTACTGGAAGAATGGATTATTTCGGACCAATGGTTAATAAATCTGCTCGAGTTTCTGGAGAAGCTAGTTGGGGTGAAATTTGTGTATCCTCAGATATTCTTTCTGAGTTAAGATTAATTGAAGGGTTGCTTGATAACTATGATGGTGCTAGCGAATTTTCAATAGTATCGCAAGAGCTCTCAACTAGTCCAAATAGAGATAAGGCTAAGGGTTTTCAAACAACAGATGTTATCAATCTAAAACAACTTGAACCAAGAGTAGTTGAGCTTGGAGAAAGGAAACTAAAGGGGATGGAACAGCCAGAGCCTTTATATCTCGTAAGTCATTTAATTTAGAAAAAAAAAAAAATTAATCTATTTAGATTTTTCCAAAAATGCTATTAGGAAGAACAAATCCAGATCGTTATACTCAATCTTTGTTGCCTTTACCTTCTTTGAATATTATACCACCAGGGGAAATATATGGACAAGTATGTTTTATTTTTGTGTTTATTTATTAGTTAATTTAATTCTATCAGGAGCCTACGCTAATAGAGTTAGTAAGAACCTTAGGTCAGCTTTGTATTAGAATAGAAACAGCAGTACATTTTATTACTGCTCAGGATTCGATAGAATTCAGTAAGAGAGAGCAAGATAAGCTTGAATTTTTACTTTCCCAAGTTACAAATACGATTTCAGATACAATCACATCTCAAGAATTATTTAAAACTATTGATTCACTATGTACTAGAATTGAGGTAATTAAAAAAATAGTGCTAAATTAAACTTTATTAAATTTACTATTAGAACTGCTGTACTACCTTAGCTGTACATGATGATGATTCTTCGATTAGTGAAGTAATGGATGCGATTCAAGCTTATTTAGCATTAACAAGCTCAACAGTATCAAAGGGCAACAATTCAACAGATACAAAAAGCATGATAGAGGGCTTACTTTCCAGTTCAATATTTGACAGTTTAGATGCAACTTTTTAAGTATTGATTTGAATTGCTAGGTGTTGAAACCAAGTAAGATAGATAAATATAAAGATTGATTGTAGATCAACTTATTAAGTCATGTTCAATTATTTATTAATTAATAGCTTCCTCAATTACTAAACTAATTCTTTGTTTCATATTAACTATTTAACTAATATAATACGATTGTCTTTTTAGAATATATGCTTTGTTTTTATAAATTTAAAGTTTAATTTATTTATGGCACTTGTTTTTACTATAAAATGACTCTATGTGGGGATGTTTTTTTAGTTTCATCACTTTTTCCATCTTTTAAGCACTATTTGAGCGGAAAAATTGTTAGTAAAATTCTTAAGCATAAAAATACATCCTCATATAATTACTTTAAAAAATGCATTTTATTATTGTAAATAAAATGTTCGATTTGTGATCTTTAGTTTTAAAGTGTCTTTTATAAGTTGTTTGAATATGGAAGAACAAGAAAATAACTCAACTAATCAAGAGTATGAAGTAAGATTAAATAAACAAAAAGCATTTTTTTAAAATAAACAAATATAGTTTGTTTGTAAAAAAAAAGACGGAAAACGTCCTGTCATTAGTCGCAATGGTTCCTTTATTGCTTTTTTATCTATAAAAAAGTAAATTTATGCAACATATAAATAATTTTAATAATAATCTTATTAAAGAGATGCTTGTATGAAAGAAAACAGTGGAATGAATTATCGAGAAATGCAAAAAAGAGTCTCGCAAATGTGGGCACAATTACCTCCTGAAGAAAGAAAAGTAAGCCTACTTAAATTCTATTTAGAAGATATAATTAATTTAATAGAAATACAAAATAACTTATAAAGATAGTGTTAATGATTATAAATTCAAAAATAGTTTGGCTAAAGATTTAGTTACAAAATCAGACAATAAAACAGAATCAAAAAGGAAAGCAAAAAAATCAAAGCAAAAAAGTGAATGTAAATTACGAAGTGGATCGAACGAAGATGTAACTTACAATTATTAATCGTCATTTGTTAAACTTATATAACTAGTATGATATCGAAGAAGATTTTTCAAAAGGGGACGTTCGAATTGGTGACAGATTAAGTTATTTAAAAATAGTATTTATAATTTATAAAAACAAAACTAAAAAAGTTTACTAGAGAAAATTATTAGAATCCTACCTTGATTATTAACAATAAGCAGGAATATTAATATAATTTACAAAATAAATGCATTTTAAATTATAAATGGCTATTTTACAACAATCTAATTTTAAATTTCGAAATACACTCTGCTAACTTGTTTATATATTACTTAATCTATTCTTCTATGGGTTTTTGAAATTTAGCCTGTAACCATACTCTATACATTTTTAGTTGGCGATGTCGATTTACAATCAATCTACGGTCCACTTCATTTTTTAACACATTGAACTTTTTCCCGAAAATATCCACTAATTGTTCTATTTAACTTTATAAACTACTTTACACATAAAAATATTAAATAAAGCTTTACCTTGTGTAAAAAAATAAACCTGAGTTCCATCTCCTCTCACGTAAAAATTTTCTTCTAAATATCTTTTCTTTTTAAATCTTAATTGTGCCATGTCATACTGGCCATAATCTCTAAATAATACAATGCCCCCTGGCTTCAATAATTCATACAAATTTTTAATCACTTGATCCCATTTAGCAGGCTTAATAGCAGAAAATGAAAATATTAAAGTGACAATATCTACGGACCCAGGTGTTACCTCTGAAGGTAACTCTGAACTTGTCATATCCCATACAAACGCTTTTTGGCGGTTTTCATCAAATTTTTTATTTGACTAATTCTTTTAATATTTAATTGATTATAAAATTAAGGATTCCTTACTTTAACTAAATCAACAGCTACTTTAGAAAAATCACAAGCCAAAACTCTTAAGTTAGAGCTAGGGTTTGATTCAAGCAATGGATAAGCAGTGGCCCCTGTACCACAGCCTATTTCCATTACAGTAAAAATATTTTTTAATTCTAAAATGGGATGGGTTGAAGCTGTATCTTCTGCTTTTGGGAATAATTCTGGGAATTCCATTTGTAACCAGTTTCTATTCTTAAAAAATTTGTTTTCATTCATCGAATAAAATTGGTCCCAATAATTGGAAGCTTCTTCGTCGTATTTTTCTACAGTATTAAGATAGTTTTTAATACTACAGTTACCTACCTATTTAAATTTACCTTTTAGTCCTTCTTCAACTTTAGTTTCCGATTGGGTTTTAATGATTTCTTTAGCTCTAGTTATGTCTTCTTCATCAAGTTCAACATCATCCCTATAATCCTTTTAGTACCCTAAGCTATTCACTACGTAATACAACTTACCAGGCATTATGTTCAAAAACTCTATCTGGATCATTTAAAGTACGAGTACGAAACCTTTTAGTTTCTTGATTAATTTCTATTTAAATTCTATCAGTTTAATATTCTAGACTGAAAAAACAAAAAAATTTTATACTGTTAGGTTCGATTTTACTTACCATTATTATCTGACATAATAAAACTGAGTAATGGCTTTTATATTTTAGAAACTTAAAAGTACATAAAAGAACAATGTAATTTTTTCCTATCATTTACACGTTACTAAATTAAGTAATTTATAACAGATTAAAATAGTCATATTTTGAATAAAATTCGGAAAACTAATTTTATTATCTTATGTGTTGTATAGATGTTGTTTCCATTATATTGCCCCTTATTGTAAAACATATGGGCTTTAGATGCACGAGTATAGTGGAATAATATCTGGATGATGTTATGTAATCTCAGTTTGATTATTATAAATCATTCCCATTTAAATAGTTTTATTTTATTGTATTTTTTTAATCTTTTTTTACTTCGAAAAGGTTGTTAGGTAATATATTCAAAAAACATTCTAAATATTATTAAATTTGCTATATATAGTATAAATAATAATCTTAGTAAAAGCTATCATGTATATATGAACGACTCTCAGTTTTTAGCTAATGAGCATTTCATATTAAATCAACTTTATAAAAATATTTTTTTAAATAAAAATTATAGTAGAAAATTCGATAAAAATATAATCATTATTGATCTAGATAACACTGATTGATTATACTTATAATAAATTAAAGTTATCTATTATAGTTGAACTAGCCTAAACGTAAAATCAACTAAACTTTAAAGTTCTTAAATTTGTTAATAAAAATTAATGAACTTTAGAATAGGCTTGTAGCATATGGGGCGTATTTTGAATTTTACTAATAACTTTTCCGCTCAAATAGCGCTTAAAAAATGGAAAAGTAATGAAACCAAAAAACGTTCTCATATGCTTTAGTTTAAATATCGATTAATATTAGCATTTATAATATTGTTAATAAAGCAATTTATCGAAGCGTTATATAAGCAAGCCAAAAATTTTGAACTAATTTTTATATTTTTATGTTTACTTTATTATGATTATAAGTGTTTGAAAATCATCACATAGAGAACATCTAACTGATATATACATAGGTTACTAATATTCTTTATATGAGGATGTTTTTTTTGGTTTCATTATTTTTTCTATCTTTAAGTGTTATTTGGGTGGAAAAATTGTTAGTAAAATTCTTAAACAAAAAAATACATCCTCATATACCATTACTTACTTTCAACCAGGATATGATAGTATTCAAGTGTTTCTATATTAAAGTATAAACTAGAGTTGATTTTAAATAGTACGTAGGGCGTTGCCTTTTGAAGGCTTGAAAAAGACATATGAGCTAAAAACCAGAGTAGCATTTTAATTAAATGTCATAATAAAGACAATAGTTAACTTTTAATATAGATATTTACAATAGTTTATTTGTAGATTCAATAAATATTACATCAGCGTAAGAGAGGATTAAGGCAAAGTTAAAAAAGAGATAGAAATAAGCATAATAGAGTGTATTACACAATCTATATCATAGTATAATTCTATTGTAAGTAAATCATTGGATTTAAAACATTTTGCAAGCTCCAGAGTAATGGCATTATCTATATTTAAAAAGAGGACCCAAGCATCATCGACTAACCTCCAGTAGCATGTTAACTTTATCTCTGAATGTTTAGGACTCAGTTCAATCTCTAAGCCTCCTTTAACTCCTTTTATGGAGAAAGTAAAGTTTTCATTCATTCCATTTCCACCTATCAAACATTGTATTTGATATTTTTTCGTAAAACTAAACATTGATCTTTTAAATGTTGCGATAGGGCTTTTACTAGAATTTGTTAATATGATGGACTTGTTGTTACCAAAATAAATAAAATTGCTTATTTTATTTTCGGTTTCATAGATCGAATAGCTTAGCGTAGCGTCTTGCGATTTTATATATAATTTTTTAGTATTACCTAGCTTTTTTAAGCCTTCCGTTAAATAGGTTTGAGTCAGTATCATAGTATATAGTGTTATGTTTTTAATAAATTATTGTTTTTTATTTTTAAATGATTACAACTGTAGTCTATATATACCCTTGTCATATCTATATAACAAGCCAATACAATTACCCTTTATTAAGTAACAATAATGGAAATAGTAAATTTAAGAACAAAATCATTTCTTTTTGATTTATCAAGAATTAATTAAGCATGCCAAGAAGCTTGATGACACACATTTGAGCTGCTAATTCTTTAGAGAAATTTGTTTAAGTTGCATAGCCTATTTTACTGAGGCTGTAATTTTATATAGATTTTTTCTCGGTCTGTTAAAAATACCCGCACCAAAAAATCGAATCATTTCTTTCGATATTTTTCTTTTTCAAAAATACTTGGCTGTTAGTGGGAAAACATTATCTGGGATAGAAGGAAAGAAAATCATATACCGTTAGGGTTGTAATGTATAATTTGATTCTATATATCTATATAATTAAGAATAGGATATTTATAGCTATGTAAACTCTAGAAATAATAAATTTATTCTTTGAAGTGATTTTTAAAATCAAAGAGTTATATTGATATATCTACAATAACAGTGATGTGAATTATTTAAATGCTCGAGTAAAAAACTTTATAGATTATTCCAATAATAGCATCTATTAATATATTATCATTTGATAAATGTCTGATTTAAATGGGACGAAAAATACACAAGCCAATTGATTGATTTTAAGTTTTAATTAGAATGAGATTTCTTATCAAAACACTGCTCAATTTTGCAATTTAAAATTTGGAAAAGCTTTAGTAACAACACCTCTTAACCAAATAAACATGCCTTAATGTTTTATTGCAAGAACTAATAAATATAAAATATATAGCACTATTGTATAGCTTATTGTATAACAATAAATCCAGGTTGTATGGTTTTTTTAATAGCAGTTCTTAATAAGGATTTAGACGGTAAAATAAATATAAATATAAAATCAAAATTGTGTTTTTATTTCAATTAAAATAATCATGTGAACTTAGTTTTAGAAAAAGCATAAGGACAACTCTTTTTGTTTTTAGGTCAGATTAGCCAAATTTTAAATATGAAGTTTCTAAATTTTTGTTACTTAAAAAACAAAGAATATCTTCAACATAAACCGTACATATGCTTCTAAAATAGTTTAATAGTAGTAGTTTATTTTTTGCTCTTTATAGTTTAGTTAATATTAAACAAGATCGTTAGTTCAATTAATGTAGTAAATTTAAGTCTTAAAATATGGGGATATATTTTTTTGTTTAGGAATTTTACTAACAATCTTTCTGCTCAAATAGCGCTTAAAAAATGGAAAAAGTAATGAAACCAAAAAATACATCCCCATGTATATTTTTTTTCTGAAAATTATTTAAATGTTGATAAAATATAAAATGCTAAACAAAATTTTAAGACTTAAAACTTATTATTATTAAGTATTCTCAGAGATAACTTTCTTTTTTTGGGCAAATCTTAACTATAAAGACTGCAGAATTAAAGTAAAACTAATTCTTCATTTAAAATTTCGATATTTATAGCTAAAATAAATTCCAAACAAAAAAACAAATTTGGGCTGAAAAAATGAATTTACTTTAAACTCTGTTTTTATTGGACTTTTTTTTAAAGATAACTAAGCGGTATCTTATTATTATTATTATTATTATTATTATTATTATTATTATTATTATTATTATTATTATTATTAAGAAGCTAAAATTTAGATTTGAACTAAAAGTATTTTATCTGTTTCATTATTGTTAAATAAAATGTTTTAAAATATTAGCTAAAATATTTACTAAAAGTTGAATCTTTATTAATTTTTTTATAAAATTGGCTTTTTGCTATAGCCAATAATTTGCTTGCCGTCATTTTTGTCCAAAAGTTATTTCTGGGGATATCCAATAATAATGGTTAATATTTTTAATGTTGATCAAATTATATACAAGGAGCTAAATATGTATCATTTAAACAATTTTCACGATAGTGTACAACTTATTAATTTGCAAATGTTACAAATCAATATTGTAATAAAACTGATCTCTAAAATAAACTAGCTCATTTATCTACAATTGTGAAGTTTTATATACTAATTACATAGCTACTTTCCAGATATGGCAGCGTATCATAGTTTCATCATCACTTTGAACTTGATAAACAGCTACTGAGTTTGCACTTACTTGTTTGAATTAAAATAAAAACCAATTTTATCAAGGATATTGTATAACTTCATACAGCTCATTCCATTTATTCATTGTCCTTTTTTTTAGCAATAAAGCTCTTGAAATTAGGAGTATTAACATTTAGTTTGTTACCTACTTATTGATTATTATTTTTTCAAAATAATTGTAATTTAGTTTACCTTGTAATGTAAAAGAATTTCTTAACTTTGATGGAAAAATACTAGTGCTTTTTGTCGTATTTTTTAACAACCTATTTGCAGCTGGGGATAAACCATGCTTATTTTCTTGTCTAGCATATGGACTTGATTCTATTTTACGTTGGTGTAAAGCCTTCCTTGCACTTTGAGTAAGTTTTATGCTTAACGCTTCTCTTCTATTTGGTTCTTGTAATGCAAATTCCCTTTTTGGAGTCCTAGTTGGTGTATCATTTATTGCCATCGGAGTGGATTCAATAAACCCCCATGTCATTGGGTTATTATCTCCAAGAGTATCAGGGTTTGGGGCTGGTGTTGCTTCAACCAATTCGTAATTCTTATTTGAAGCATTAAAGCCTCCCATTTGTGATAAATTCATACTTGGGGTCGAAGGCGTTGTGCCAAGCTTTATGAAGGTTAAAACTTTATTTGAGGTAAAATAATAACTTACATTCATTCCTTTAGGCAGCCTTGTGTTACTATGTACAATTTCCTTTGATTGAGATCTAAGATATAAATCTGTATCTGGAGCTTTGTATGGTTGTCCTTCTGGCACAAACATTAAACCGTTCTTTGCTTTAAACCTCCACGTTTTTATTTTTCGATACTCTCTTTTATTTAGTTCATTATCCTCTCTAAAATCTTCTAATTCATTTCTAGGTACTATAACTTGTTTTTGTTCAGTTGGAATATGGATCAAACTCTGTTCATCTTGTTCACTACTGTTTGTAATCAATTTCTTTTCTAGGGCGCTAGAAATCAAATTATCTTCATCTTTATATAACCAGTGGTATTTTTTCCTTTTTAATTCCAAATCCTTTTTAATTATTTCTGAAAAGGAAGCATTATCTTCTGATGTAAACTTTGTAAAAAATTGATCCAACCCGAGTTCTAAGCCTGGTGCAGCTTGAGAGTTTAGAAGCTCATTTCTTCGCTGAATTTCTAAGTTTTCTAACCTTGGCGTAGCACTAAAATCAATTATTTCATCATTTCTCCCTTTTAAATATTTTAAATCTGGGAAAAAATCTCTTTCAATTATATGGTCGATCGCAGATGTATATGTTTCTTCTTCTAGGACAGTTACTTCATTCGAGTGTGATTGTATTTCTTCTTGTTTTTTAACTTTTATTAAGCTTCCAACTGCTGGTGTATTTTCATTTGAGTTTTCCATTTCTTATATTTGAATAAATAAAGTTATGCCATGCCAAATTTTGGTTGTGGAGTTCAGAATTTAAAATTTAGACTAATATTTGCAACATAAAGCAGACGTGCTCACTTTGCAATAGTTTCATTTCCACCAAAATAGGCTACAGCTTATTTTATGACATAAAATATGCATTGAAAATAGTAATTATTGGTGCAATTCGCTAACAAATTTTAAGAGTTGTAATAAAAACGCATGCGTGACTTAAAGCTGATTCATTGTCTAACAAAAAGTATATAAAGCCCAAATTTAATTATTTAGTCTACATTTTACAAAAATGAAATTCTATCTTTTAATTTTAGCTTTATTGTTCCAATTCTCAGTACAACAAGGTGAAGATGAAGGTGCAATTGGAGTTGTACAAATTGATGCATCAATAGATCAACCATTGGGATCACCTGTAAGCAATAGCACCAAAACAGCTAGCGATGCTACTCTAGTAACTCAAGTTATTTCTACTAAACCAGTTACTTCTAAAACACCAAGCTCACCTGCTGCGACTCAAATTATAATTCAGTATGAGACAACTAAATCAGGAAAAACTGATAGTACTTCCACAAGCAGTCCAACAAACACCCAAAAGACCCAGTTTACTAAACCTGGCTCGAGCGGTTCGAGTTTATTAAAGCCAAGCTTTGAGTTGCCCTTAGCATTCATCTTGGTTCTTGATTCGTATTTTAATTAGTTTATTCTAATGCCTCTTAATTCATTCTGCCATTAAATTTTAATTATAATATTTGCATTATACGCTGCTTTAATAAACTATTTTAATCATTAAATTTTATTGAATATAGTCTTTAATATAAAATGATTTTTTATTAACGTTATTAAATTGAGATATTAATTTAAACTTGGCTTTTTTATAAGCGAAAGCTTAATAACATTTTTAGCCCATAAGTATAGATGCCAAGGGTTTTGTAAAAGTATTATGAAAGGGTTTTTTGAGGACCTAATTAATAGTTTAATCCAATACTAATCAAAATAGATTAAATAATAAATCAAAGAGTATTAATTGCGTGTATCATTTATGAGTGAATTTTTAAGCGTCTAAGTGAAGTTGTATATGTATTATAAATAATAAGGCTATGGCCTTGGTATAAAACCAATGAGCATTGCTTTGTTCATTTTAATATATTTCATTAATAAGCCAAGTAGTTCTATAACCTCCTTTATTGTAAAAGAACTTGAAAATAACAGTAAAATTAAAGTGATTGGCCAAATGCAGAAATTAATTTATAACTCAACAAAACATTGAAAACAAGCCAGTTTTTCATAGAAAGAGATAAAGAATAACAAATTAAAAACAAAGTTAAATAATATACAAATAAATTTTAATTGTTTTTATACTATTCATCATTTTACGAGAACATTATCAACATAGTATTAATTCATAAGAGTTTGAAGTAACCTCCTATTCTTTATTTCTTTGAATTTTTGTTAAAATGAACTTTTTTACTAGAAAAGAAATGAACACACCTGCTAAGCCAACTACCAGAACTACTACTGCCACTAACGCAGCAACAGCAGCACCGACAAGTAAAAGTAGCAAAGATTGGCCAGAACTGGATAGCATAATTATCAATAGCAAATCAAAAAAAGGATATAAACTAGGAGGATTCCTAGGTGAAGTAAATAATGATTATCAACCGAAAATGAGCAATTTTTATTAATTTTCATCTTTGTTTTTAGGGTGGTTTTGCAAAGTGTTATGAAGTGGTTGAACTAAATACTCACGAAAGATACTGCTGTAAAGCTATTTATAAAAAAGCAATAAAAAATTCCAATGAGAGAGCAAAAGTAAACTAACACTATTTTTAAAAATAACTTGTTTTAATCAAAATTAAAAAGATTCGCTCTGAAATCAAGATTAATGGTAATTTGATCCATCCACATATCGTCAAGTTGCAAAGTTGCTTTGAGGATGACAATTACGTTTATATCATCTTGGAAATTTGCGATAAAAAGAGTATGATGGAGTTATTGAAGAGGAGAAAAAGATTGACAGAAGAAGAAACTAAATATTATATGTTACAAATAATAGATGGCATGGAACATTGCTTATCTGAACGTGTCATTCATCGTGATCTTAAACTTGGTAACATCTTCATCACCAAAGATATGAATTTGAAAATTGGGGATTTTGGTCTTGCTGCTCAACTTACAGCTACAGAAGATAGAAAAAAGTAAATTGATATTCAACCGTTAAAATTTAACTAACAAGTTAGAACTATTTGTGGCACACCAAATTATATTGCACCTGAAGTATTGTTCGATAAAAGTGGGCATAGTTTCTCAGCAGATATGTGGTCTATTGGAGTTATTATGTAAATTATTACATTTCTATTTTTAAGGAAATATATTTATAAATGGTATTTAGTTATACTTTAATCATTGGAGTACCACCATTTCAAACTTCAACATCAAAGAAATTATACAGGTAATGGATATAATTTTATAATCTAAGCAAATTAATTAATTCAATTTAATAGCAAAATCAAGGCAGCAGATTTCAGCTTTCCAGATAATAAGCCAATTTCAGAAGAAGCGAAAGATATAATCAGAAGTATTTTAAATACGAATCCAGGTATAGATTTAGAAGTATTGGTAGTATTCATAATTGACGATTTTATGTAGCTGAAAGACCTACTTTCAAAGAGCTTAGAGCTCATCCATTCTTCACAAAAGGGTTTATTCCAAAAAAATTACCATTATCTTGTTTGGATTACCCACCTAAAATTAATGAACTTATGAAAGAACAGGATAGTCTTAAGGATGCTGAATTTGCAGGTAAAAGCACTAATAAAATCATTATTGTAAACATTGACAAATTTAACTAGAGATTGTAAATGAAGTTAAACAAGAAACAGTTTCATTTAAAACAATTGTGAATGAAACAAAGTAATATTTAATTTAAGTTAAAAACCAAATGTCAAATTAATTTTAATTTAGTAAACAAAGTAATCGTCCAGTTGGTACAGTTAATGGTATGATTTGGAATAAACCAAATTCAACTGAAAAAATTCAAGAAATTAACAAAATGGAAACTAATGGTGTATTAGTAGCTAAAGAAGTAGTAGTAACTAAACAAAAAGGTATTTTATATTCTACTTTTTTTAATCTTATTTACTTACGATTCAATAGTAGAAAATAACGATGATACCAGTAAACAAAAATTATCTAGTGAAACTTTAATTTTTGAAGAAATTATTGCTACATTTGATAAGTTAAATTATTTAGCCAAAAACAAATTCCGTTTAGATGAGGTTAATGCTACCTATGGTAATACTATTAAATAATAAAATAGTATATTTTTAATATTATTATAATAGAAAACATTACTTTAGAGGATCCTAATTTTATCAATAAATGGGTAGACCATGGTGATCAATATGGCCTTGGGTTTGAATTGGCAGATGCCACTCGTGGTATCTTTTTTAAAGATTCAACAACTATGATAATGGCACCAGATCATAAGTAATTCTATAATAATGGTATAACAATAACTAAAATATTAATTATTTCAATTAGAACAATTGAATATTTGTTTTATCCGGCATCAACTAATTCAGTAAAAATCCAATGTGAAGTTCATTCCGTAGATAATGTACCAAGCAATTTATATAAAAAGTATAAAATATTCTTAAAATATTCCAAATATATGGAAGAAAAATTATCAAGTGCTATTCAACAAGATAAGCCCTTGGCCTTTAATTATGAAAAGCAAGTCCCAGGCTCAAACAAAGCTAGTCTGCCATACATTACTAAGTTTTTAAGAACACGTAGGTCTACTTTATTTAGGTTAACTAATAAAGTCGTACAGGTAAATTTTGTATTACTAATCATTATTACTATTAATTGATTTAAATTATTATCTTAATTATAGATGAATTTTAAAGAAGACCATGTGAAATTAATCTTAAGTCAAAAAGGATATGTTCTTAGCATTATTAATCAAAATGGGATACTTAAGACATACAAGTTGATGGACATATTAACCAAATACTATGAAATTAAAGATCTCCCCAGGGAAGCTCAAGCAGTAGCAACCAATCAAGATTTTAGCTCAACACCAAACAATGAAAGGCCAGAGTTAGATTATATTAAGATCTATGATCATTTGGATTATATTAAAGGTGTCCTGTATCATGTTGTATCTAGAAAACAAGGAAAAACTAGCAATAACAATGAACCATCAAAGAAAAATTAAGATTATAAAATAGATAAAATAATTTTAATATTGTATATATAATATATAATATATAATATGTATTGAATTTTTGCTACAAATTAAATCGTTTTCCAATTTTTGAAATAAAAGTATTGTCTATTATTTTTAAATTTTATTGATTTTTCAAGTTTATTACGTTATTTAAAATTACCTATTTAAGAATAACTATAATTATTGTTGCTTACGCATCGTAAATTTGAGGGTGTAGGAAATTAAATGAGTCACAATGATAGATAAGATAAAAAAATAGTATATAAACAAAAACAACAAAATAAAACAACTCATTTTTAAATTTTAAGGAAATGGAGATACTAAACGAACTTAAAGACCGATTATTAATAGCGATCCCAAAGAAAGGAAGGTTACATGAAAAATGTTTAACTTTATTAGATAATATCGATATTCAATTCCATCGAAAGCCACGTCATGATATTGCTTTAGCTAAAAATTTACCAGTTGCTATCTTATTTTTGCCTGCTGCAGACATTGCTAAATACGTAGCTAAAGGAAATGTATCTTTAGGTATAACTGGGCAAGATATTATAGCTGAATCTGAAGTTGAGGAAAAAATCAACGTAGAATTGAAACTAGGCTTTGGTAGGTGTAAGTTACAATTACAAGTACCAATTAAAGAGAAGGAGATTGTAGAGCCAGCTCATGTAGCTGGCAAAAGGATTGTGACCAGTTTTCCAAATTTGTCCAAAGCCTATTTCAATTCCTTAAATAGCCAAGTTGATACAAAAGTTGAGTTTGTTAGCGGTAGTGTTGAAGTAGCTTGTACATTAGGATTAGCCGAAGGTATAGTAGATTTAGTAGAATCTGGAGAAACTATGAAAGCAGCTGGGCTCCATGCTATTGGAACTATAATGGAAAGTGAAGCAGTATTGCTTTCAAACCCAAAGTCTCCATTCCAGCCATTGATTAGAAAACTTAAAGATAGAATTGAAGGTTCCCTCTTGGCCAAAAAATATGTGGTATGTACTTATAATATATTAAGAACTAACCTTGAAAAGGCAAAGAAAATCACTCCTGGAAGGTTAGCACCTTCTGTTTCCCCACTTGAAGATTTAGAATGGGTTGCTGTTTCTTCAATGGTTTTAAAACAAAACGTGGCTGAAGTCATGGATATGTTAAAAGAAGTAGGGGCATCTGATATTATGGTTAGTATGATTGCTAACTGTAGAGCTTAATATAAATAAAAATATACGAATTTTAATTTTTGAGTTTTTGATGAATAACTTTAATTCTAAGTTGAAAAAATTTGATTTAATTGGTTGAAATTATAAGCACAAAACTCTAAGGAGCTTCCATTATAATTTTAGTTTTTTAAGTTTATTTATTTATTCCAAATGAGTTATTATAATCCGAATAATCCTCAACAGCCAGAAACCTATTATTATGATGCAGATACAACCGTAGATCCGTATTATCAATACTATTATAGCCAAGGAGGAGAAAATACTTCCGCTTATGTTGAACCAACTGTAACGGCTATACCTTTAGGATATGACCAAGGTTCCTACCAACCACCAGAAAATAAAAAAGAAAGTAAACAAAGAAAAAAGAAGACTTTGCGTACGGCTGCCGGTAAGGTTTGGGAAGACAGAACTTTATTGGAATGGGATCCAAGTAAGCTTTTATTAAATTTAATAGCAATCGATATTAATAATTTAGGTGATTTCCGATTATTTGTAGGAGATTTAGGCAATGAAGTTAATGATGAAATGTTAAAAAAAGCGTTTGAAAAATATCCTTCATTTGTAAAAGCTAAAGTTATTAAGGATAAGAGAAATGATAAAACAAAAGGATATGGGTTTGTTAGTTTCAAAGATTCGGATGATTTTATTAAAGCCTCAAAAGAAATGAATGGTAGTTTTTATTTTTTATAATTTAAATCTTATTTTAAAATAATTTAGGTAAATACATAGGAACAAGACCCATTAAACTCAGGAAGAGTACATGGAAAGAAAGAGCACTTCAAACGAACGATAAAAAGAAATCTAATAGGCCTTATTGAAGTATTATCAATAAATATTTTTTCTTTTCAAAAATTGTCGTTATTAGTACTGTTAATTGCTATATGGTTTAATTCTAATACATATTTTCCCTCTTTATATTTTTGTGCTTTTTCGTAGGCATATTCCTAATTACTTTAGTAAAAACAATTTAGTAAAAACATTGTATTACATATTTCCAGCCCAAATTATTATTACAGTTTTTGCATCTTATATCAGACAGTACATGTAATCCAGTCAACAACACCCTTTCTTGCTTCGGCCCTAAGTTGATGTTATACCTATTTATGATTAGTGCTAAATCTATTTATGCTAAATCTATTTACACATTATTAAATAAAAATCCTTTCCCGGTTCTACCTTGGAAATTCTATTTAAGCAAGAGTCAAGTATTATACAATATTAGTTCTAGTCAAATAGTTACTTTAGAAATCAACTCTTGATGTTTGCCTATTCCTGTTTGACATTGATTACAACAATAAATATAATTATCATCTACTAAAGTTACAATTAATGAACTATTCATTTTAATGAAAATATAATAAAGATTAATTTTTTTTTATCATTTTTATTTAGCAATAGGAATATTTAGCCCCCTTTTGTTTTACATCAACGTTATTATTTAAGGCTATCTTTTAAATCACTTTATTTCAATCATTCAACATAGTTAAAAACGTTATTTTAGTAATTTCTATATTTTAGATACAATACTTTGGTTTCTAGTCCTATTAGTTTGACTAAAATTGAATTTTAATTAAAGCTAATATTTGGGAATGTATTTTTGTTTAAGAATTTTACTAACAATTTTTCCACTTAAATAGCGCTTAAAAGATGAAAAAAGTAATGAAACCAAAAAACATCCCCGTTTATCAAATACCCTACAAAATATTACTTATATTTAAACATACTATATTTGTGAAATAAAGATGAGCATTTTTTAATTTAAACATTAATAACTAAACTAGACATAATATAACGTATTTGAGGTATATAAATATTAATCGTAATTATATCGATCTTATTATAATTATAAAAACGAGTAGCCTTCTATCAAATATAATACAACTATTTTAAAACAAAAAGATAATAAATTATTAGAATAAATAGGCGGTTTATTACTATAGAAAATTAAAAGATAAGTTCATTACCAATGATAAATTGAATAAGTATCTCCCCAACAAAGAAAGGATCATTTGAAGGAGGAGACAACTGATTTAGCTCATTCACTATCAAAAACTCATTAAACGAAATTAATTTTTCTATTAACAATATAATATTAATATCATTTTCATTACTTTTAAAATAATCTAAAAGTGGTTGGAACTTATAAATAATTGTTTGATCATGAAACGTAGTTAGTTTTAAACTTTCTCTTTGTACAATACTACAAGCTATTATTTGAATTATAAATTTTAAAACGCTATCACCTCCAAAAGCACCGCATCCCCATTTTCCTATATTAAGCATTAGTATATTAATAACATAGTATAATGAAATTTACCACTTATAATACCATCGCTATTGTTGAGATTACAATATAAAGATGGATGAAATGAAATAATGGCCTTATTTAATTCTCTTAATATGAAATTTGCTTCGAATTGCTTAAAATAGTCTTTTTCTGAAAAATGATAAGCATCCATACATATTATTTCAGTTTCAAGACGATTATATTCATCACTTAACAAATAATTACTAATGATTTTATAGTAAATATTATCTTTATACCTTTTGCTTAAGTCTTTATAGTTACCATCATACTCTAGCTCATAACTATATCCTTTATAGTTATTGTATCTTTCTACTCCTTTAACGCTTAATGCCTCATTATCTTTTAACCTCTCAGTAAATAAACATCCCACTAACAATTCTGGATACATTAGAAATAATATTTCTTCTTGTACAGATCCCTATAACAAAATGATAATAAAATTAAATACTGATAGAACATTATAATGCAATATTAAAGTACTTTTCTTAATACACCGCCACCAATATAGCAATTAGCAAAATTAACTTTAGCTAAATTTTGATTGTTATCTTCGATTAGTTCATCATGAACTAACTCAATTTTTGGTAACTTTAAATCAAAAAAGTCACTTTTCAATTTATTTTTTTCACCTTCAATAAATTTTTGGGTTATTTTCATTTCTTTTAACAGTACTTTACGATGAAACGTAATATATTTTGATTCTAGATCCAATTCTATTTAAACTACCTTAATACTAATATTAGTATGAAATGTTAAAGCTACCTTCTCCGCTTCGTCTAAAATAATTAAACAAAAATCGAAACTTTACTTTTCGAAGTTCATTACTAGATAAACCATCGGAGTGAATAGACAATAGCCATGTAAAATTAATTTTTGGAAAATAATTATATTCTGAATTAGTATAAACTATATTTCTATGTGGGAATAAACAAAAAAAGGCACATGATAATAAAGATACCACCTATTAATGAAAAATTCATACAAATAATTGACGAAATAAAAGAAACCCACTTGTAAACTTGATAAAGTCATTGATGTATCCATTTGAGTTAACAACAGAGGAATAGGCAGTGGAAAAAGCTCATTGATTAATAAAGCGAACTTTGCGATTAATGGTATAATTATTAAGTCTTCTTCATTTTCTTCCAGGTAATTCAATAAACCTTTAATATGCTCAATCCTTCGACTATTTTTATATAACTTAGAGTTTAGAAGTGGGTATGGGTCGCTTTCCTTATTATCTAACATCGTAAATGCTTCCTATTATTTGTTTATTAGTTTTGGGAAATGTTATATAAATTAATTTACTATTATATCGTTAATTATAATTTTGTCTCCTTTCATACTTATTTTGGTTAGTGCGGCATTAATACGTGGCCATTTTTGGTTTCCTTAAAAAAATCAACTTTTTTGAATTATTATATATTTAGTTTACCTTTAGAATCCCTATTATGGAAAGAACAAGGCAATTTAACAAATTTGTTGTTCCAACAATCTGAAGAAATGGGTAAAAATAACTGGTTCTTATTATTTTTGATTTGCTTTATTAATTTATATTTCATTTTCGATTCATTTTCTTCACCATCATCGTCTCCTTCTCTTTGTTTCTTTTCATCTTTTATTTCCTCTTTATTTTCTCGCTTTATCCTAGGAAAATTGATTTTTGTCTGTATACCTTCACCCATTTTCTTTTCTCTAAAAATAAACCTTGGTTCTACGTCACTTGAAAAAGTTCCATTTATTTTCTTCCATATAATAATTGTGCAAAAACAGTGCAAAAACAAAACGTAAAAAACATTAAAGCCTTGAGCAGCTCTTCTTTTTATTTAGTGCTACATTACTTTTATAAAAACATTAGAAATAAGATGTTTCCAGATACTATTCACATGGATATTAAAAATTTATTAGTAAAAGAGTTAGAAAACTTTGAGTTTCCAAATGATTATTTAGAATTAAATAATGCAACAACTAATGGTAAAATGACCTCGGTTTCAACAAGTACGGAAGAACTTAGGGATTCTATTCAAACCATCCCAATAAAAGAGGGACAGGAAAAAAAAGGAAGTGAAGAAAAAGAAAGCGAGGAAAAACAAAATGAAAAGGACGAAAAAGAAGGAAAGGAGGAAGAAAGCGAAGAAGTAAAAGAAAATTCAAAAGATGAAGAAGTAATAATAATAGAAGAAAGTAATGGAGAAGAAGTTAAAGATTTGGATGCATACTTGGGAGAAGAAATAAAAGATGTAAAATCGATTTCAACAGATGCAACAAATATTAACTTTCAATTAAAAGATAAAAGTTATACTGAATTAGAATTAGAATATTTATCTTTAGAAAATAAAGATAAAAACTTAAAAGCTAAACAATTGGCGGGGCTAATTGAAGAACTCATCCTAGGTAATTGCAACTTTCATCTTTAATTAATTATTAATCATTTGTTTTAGGGT
This sequence comes from Batkoa obscura, assembly GCA_030770535.1. Taxonomy (NCBI): domain Eukaryota; kingdom Fungi; phylum Entomophthoromycota; class Entomophthoromycetes; order Entomophthorales; family Batkoaceae; genus Batkoa; species Batkoa obscura. The sequence goes on from JASVEC010000029.1 coordinate 636,559, forward strand.
ATAATATTGAAAGATATAAATATATCGTACAAGTTAATTTATTTCAAAATAAAGGGCATGGAACAATGTAAGTTATTTTTAAATCAAACCGTTTTATTTTAATGTTGTTTAGTATGGATAGTGCCATGTTTTGGGATACTGAAAAAGATAAAATGATTCAAGAAACATATAAAAAAGTAGATCCTTTAATATGTATATTTTTATTTAGTTATTTACTTGTTTTAGGAGGATTTTATTTGTACTGTTGTTATATTTGCTCTTTACTATAATTGAATAAATCATTTTGAATTTATTGGTATTGTTCTTATTTATTATTTTAACTAAAAACCAAATGGTTATAGCGCACAAAAAGGATATAAGATAAATTAGCAAGTGAAAGGTTTAATATAGGAGAACAAAGTATTTAAACTAAACTATAGAAATCAGAATGGAGAAACATAATTAAAAGCAATTTTGATTAAACTGTTTTATTGCTTGCTTTATTTCTTGCGATAGTTTAATATTATCATTAATACATTTATTATTAATTTATACGGAAACATAACAACCAAGAGATAAAAACTGTAAGCGAATTTTTAAGTTATTATTTAGGCAATTTTAGATCACTACTAGATAAATTACCAGGGAATTAAATTGGCAAGCAATGTATAGCAGTCAAGTTAAAAAGACAGATTACATACACTTACGCTTATAATAGCAGCTAATAGCTCATCAAGATCAATCAAATGATCAAATGTGGTCTCTTCAATGATAGAGGCATTTTCTGCATTAGTATCTTATGTAAATAGGGTAGAGCGTCCAGATATCATCGAAATACCATTTAAAACTGAGTCTTCTTATATATGCCTCATGATCTCTTGCCCAGATCCTATACTGTGGGAGTCGTTTAGCTTGAATTTAATAAGTAATGGTGCATTCTCAATATCAAAAGTCCCTACAATAGTGCGCCGGTCTTTGTGATTGAATTCATTGTGATTACTTTGCTAAAAAAACAAGGCGAACATTTAATAGACCAATTCCATTATATCTTGATAGCTCAATTGTAAGGGTATCTAATAAACTTACACCTTGAGCATTTAACATATAACTCATTATATCTAATGACATTTATATTTTGGGATATTTGACCTGTCATTTGGGTGGGTTATTGATTCCTTCTATCTTTGGTCTATTCATCTGTTTTTTCATAAAATCATTTACAGAGAAAGAAAACCTCTCAAAAACATACTAATGCAAAAAATAAAAAAACAAACAATGTACAGCGCAGAATGTTTACTGTTCAAAAAGACTAATTTTTACATTTTTTTAAACCTATATGTAGTTTAAACAGTTGGCAAACAATAAGAAACAGTATTTATAAAACTCACCTAATAAAACCAAGTTAAATATTTTGAGCAACAAACTCATATTAACTTTTGTAAAGTTTTTGTTTTCAGGATTTATTTCGAATTTTTTATAATAAATGCTTGAAAACATCTATAAAAAAAGTGTCTATAATTAGTAAATTATTAAAATTCAGTGAAGTCATTCTTTTTATTAACAAAATTTTTATTTTATAGATTTGTTATAGTAATATCTATGTCATATAGCTGCTCAACTTTTTATAGAAAATGAGCTTGTTTTTCTATTATTTAAACATCTAAATGTCTAAAAGTATCATAGTATAATTTTTTTGAATAAAGTTGCCCTTGGTGACGTTTTATTATAATCTTTACTTTGTTTTAGAAAATAATAAATTAAAATAACTTTCAAAATAATATCTATTTTACGAACAGCCCCTTACAATCAGATCTTTACAAACTGCTCTTATACAGTGTTTATTTCTTGATTAAAATAGCTATATAACATTGCTATTTAGAATTCTTGGGTTATGTATGTTTTTGAAAGAATAGCAAGTTCTAGAACCTTGAAATTAAAAAAGTGGGGAATTGGGTAATCAAAATTCTCCTCAATTCCTCAACAATTATAAATTTCCTTAAGCTAATATTATATGAGTTAAATTTCATATAATTTTAATCACACTTCTATTATATTATAAAAATTAAATAGCCTAAACTTTTTCTTATATACTTTGTGTGGCTATTTATTATATTATAGAAATAAAAGGGTTTCTTTTGAACCTAACCTTTTACTTACTATATGGGAATGTATTTTTTTGTTTAAAAATTTTACTAACAATTTTTCTACTCAAATAACGCTTAAAACATGGAAAAAGCAATGAACCCAAAAAAAGCACCCCCATATTGAAAAGTCTAAGTTAAAATCAATGCATTAAAATAATGAAATTCAACAGCGACACAATAGGCTAACTACTAAAATTGTAAATTAGAAATGGCAGGGAAAGATGCTTAAACTGTCGGAATCAAAAAATAATATAAACTCGGTGATTTGAGAAAAAAATAAGAAAAAAGGAAAAATAATACATTTGTAAATAAACTTACATAATAAAAATGGCAGACCATAAATTAGAAATAAAAAATGAAGATATGATAGACAATAACGAAACTATGATAGAAAGTGGCGATAATGAACTTCAAGACAACGATAATAAAGAGATGGCTCAAGTTTTAAATAAACTTAGTATATTAGATAAGCTTTTACCTGTCCTTATTGCGTTAGCCATCACCTTAGGGCTTTTACTTGGTAACTTCGTACCCAATGTAAAGGTTGTAGCTGAATTAGTACAAGTCGATGGGGTTTCTTTACCAGTGTGTATAGGTTTAATCTGGATGATGTTTCCAGTGCTTGCTAAAGTGAACTATGAGTTGATACCTTCTTTATTAACATCCAAGATACTATGGAAGCAATTGATTATGTCTTTAGTTATTAATTGGTTACTTGGTCCTACTCTGATGACTCTTTTAGCTTGGCTAACGCTACCTGACTTACCAGAGTATAGAACAGGTATCATTTTGGTTGGTATTGCTAGATGTATTGCTATGGTATTGATTTGGAATACTTTGGCTGGTGGTCATTCAGAATATTGTGCTATTCTAGTAGCTATCAACTCCGTTTTACAAATTGCTTTATATGGTCCATTAGCTATACTTATCATTAAGGTTATACCAGAATCATTAAACCTTGAGGCAAGTGAAATCAACATTGAATTATGGACCGTGGTTAAAGGGGTTTTAATTTACCTTGGTATACCTTTGTTATTGGGAATAGTAACCCGATATACCTTACTTTACTTTAAAGGTAAAAAATGGTATAATGAAAAATTTCTTCCAAAGTTTGGGCCTGCTTCCTTATTAGGTTTGCTATTTACTATCGTCATTTTATTTGCTATACAAGGTAAAGAAATTATTCAAAATCCTAGTAACGTAGCTAGATTAGCAGTGCCTTTGATCCTCTATTTCTTTTTGATCTTTTTCAGCACCTTTTTTATCTCATATTTATTTAATATACCTTATGAAATGGCTGTTACTCAGTCTTTTACTGCTTCTGGTAATAACTTTGAACTTGCCATCGCCGTCTGTATTGGTACCTTTGGTGTCAGTTCACCACAAGCTTTAGGAGCTGTAATTGGACCTTTGATTGAAGTACCAGTTCTACTAATATTAGTTTATGTTTCGTTATTCTTTAAGAAGTTCTATCAAAGGAAAATAGCAGCAAAATTAAATTAAATAATTTTAATAGGAGCTCAAAGTTCTATTTATTAAAGTTTCAATGAAATAAAGATTGAATTATATTAACATATGTTATATTGATTATAAAGTATTTAAAAACTTTTATCATTATTAATATTCCTACTTTTTAAAAAATTGAAATAATTCTTCAAGGGGATGCTCTATTCCATTTTGTAAACTAGTTGAAAAATTTTGTTGTATTTGACTAACTAAATCTATTTGTTTTTTAGCATTCTTAATTGGATTATTACCATCATCATAATCTAAGATATCATTTAACATCTTTATAACTTTATCTTTTTTTAACATTTTCTTTAACTCTTCCGAATTAAGTTTATTTTCCATTTCTTCTACCGGTATAAAGTCTTCTTCATCCAAACCTCCCCTTATCTTTTGTATAGTACTCTCTGATAACTTTAGTTTCGCTTTAGTTCTATCCTCATTTAGTTTCCTTTTTTTGACTAAATTATTACATAGTTAGCTCAATTTAATAGATATTTGGGATTTATTACCTTCAATTACTTTTATACATGGGGTTTCTTTATGAGCTTTGAAGCATACAACAGAACAATAATTTATTAAACAGGTTGGGCATTTATATTTTTTATCGCTTGTTTTACATATTATACATTTTTCAGTTGAAATGGTAGTGTCGTTGTTAGACATTTGTAGAATTAAATAAAAATAGAAAGACAATCAAATTATCAAACTGTAAATTTCAAAGTGAAATTGTTTACCAAAAATGAGTTTAAAATCGAACTTTTGGAAAATTAATTTACGTTTTTATAAATTTCAATATTTTAAATTAAGAAAGAGGGATGGATGAGCATTGGAAAGAGATAAATGAAGAACATAAAAAAATATTGAATTATATAAAAAATGATTGGTATGAAGAAACTGAAGTAAACTTAATTACATATTTTAAACTTTAATATAATTTTTTATAGAACTCATTAAATGATGAAATATCAATAGACTTTACCAATTTACCAATAAACTTAGATCATAACGAAACAAGAGATACAATTTTGTAATTTATTTGTTCTTATTTCATTCTAAAATTTAAATTGTGCTTTAAAGTGATGAAAGTGAAGTATTTAACCCGGATAAGGTATGTTTCTTATTTATTTATTTGATATAAACTAAAAAAATAAAAGAGCAATGGGAGCATAAACACAAATGCTTACAGTGATTTTGGTCATATGGGTGATTTAGCTTCAATATATAGTGAATCTGTTTTTTATGAAAGGACCCAAGTTCATCTAGTAAGTTAATATTTATTTTTAAGTTTATTTATTTATTATGTAGTCTCCTACAATGAAAAATCGAGCTCCACAAGTCAATAAAAGTAAACCCTTAAATAAAAATAATGATGAAATGATGGAAGAAGGTATCCCCAACTTTAAACAAATATTTTCAAGCCCATTGAATAGTAATCAAATAGAAGGCTTAAACTATAATACGGATATTCCATATCAAAGTAATAAATTACAACAAGAAATACCCATTTCTCCTTCAATTCAACGGGTTAATGATTATATTAGTAGCAATCAAAATAGAGATACGGAGTTTCAAATCTTTAGGTCTTCTTCTCCGATCAATTATGATGAAATAAACAACGAAAACAAAAATGTAAATAATGAATTAGGGCTATTCTCATCATTAAAGGAAACGTTAGGTCATAATCAAAATGAGAATATTAATACAAAATTTCAGAATCAAAGGAATCAAGATATTGACTTTGTTAGACGAACGGATAATAATTATGCTTCCGATTTTGAATTAAATGACATTGAACAAAAAATGAAAAATACAAATTATGATGAAAGTAATGATAATAATAGGAGCCAACATAACTCAGATTTATTTTCAAGTGAAGGATATGTAGAAGTAATTAATATAAATAAAGGAAATAAACAGGATCAACCTCAACCTCAATTGACAAGTGATGCCTATGAAGAAGTCATTAAAATTAATAATAAAGGAACAAATAATCAAGATGATACGTTTGAAGCTATTGATTATGATTTAAAAGATCAAATATTAAACCACCCCAACTTAAATGAGCTTGCTGAGCTATGGAATAACAATAATATTCCAACTAAAAAATCAAATGAGTTAAATCAATTAATTTTATATGGTAAGTATAATTTAGAATATAATAGCAATAAATATTTAATAAATATTTCTATAATGTTTGAATAGCATATGAAAGGGATTTATGCAGAAAAAAGGACACATTGTTATTGTATTTTACATGTTGGAAACAATTATATCAAACGTATTCTAGGAAATCAAATTTTATATCAGTATTATTTATTATTTATTATTTAAATCATAAACTTATTAACTTTAATTAGTTGAAATTGGCAAATAAAACTAAAAGAAAATATTTTGGAACATGGAAACAAATATGTCTCAATAGAAAACCTAATAGATTAAAGAAAAAGTGAGAGTTTATAGCTTAATTTGTTTTAATATTAAAAGTTGAATAGGGAAGAAGAAGAAAACAAAGCGAGAAAAGAAAAAGAACTAAAAGAACTAAAACTATTAGAAAATATATTTTCTATTGAACCCAATACTAGCTTTAATGAAGAAAGAAGCATTACAGAACAAGATAAGATTGATACTGTTATAACTGGAGAATCAGTAATAATACATGATTGGGGTAATTTTTGATCATATTTAGATAATAATAAATGTTTAAATATAATATATAATAGATGAATCTTTTAGTAAAAATAACGATCTTAATAATCAGCGAAACATTGCTGGAGATAAAAAAACAAATATATTCAATTCAACAGAAATACAACATGACAACAATAACAATAACAATAACAATAACAATAACATTGCTAAACAGGATAATGATTATGTTGGACCAGACTATATACTGCAAAGTGAAAATAATGTTCAATATAATGATTTAAATGATAACTCAAGCCCAATACAATATTGTGAAGCAATACTTTATTCTTATCTTAGTCGCAAAAATAAATTTCTTGTTATAAGAATGGTTATTTTATGGAGAAGGAGGCTAGAAGAACAGTTTGAAGTAAATTTAACTTATTATAAAAGTACAAAGCATTAATCTTTTTAAAGAATGCAAAAAGAGCCAACTATTTTATAGTTAATAGAAATCTTTTTAAATGGTATCAATATCTTAAACAAATTCAATATGCTCAACATGGAATTCAGCGTACCCGTTTATCTATATTATATAGTAATATTCATATTAATTATTAACTATCAAAGTTAAAATTAATTCTATTTAGATAAAATTGGCAAAGGGTTACAAAACTGTATTAAAATTAAAAGAATGGAACCAATTGCTAAAGAAATGATTGAACGCCGAATAAAAAGTAAATTTAAAAATAATGTTTTAATTACAATTAATAGCTTTTATTAGGTTCTTATTTTGACTTATTAAAAAGCAGTTTTATTGAAATCCAACAATGTAAACAAAAGTGCTCGTAATTCATTTTTTCACTTTTATTATTGTAATAATATCAATTGTTTAAATTAGGCTTTTCAATGAAAATAAGGAATTAAAGGAGGTTGAAACAAAATATAGATTAATGAAAAGAATGTTTGAGTTATGGAAGGAGCATTTAGAGTCCAATAAATTACAAAGAAGGTTACAAAGATTAACTATGGATGAGTCTAATTCAAACAGATTTATTCCTTTTAATTGGGCAAGTTCTTTTTTAGTTAGAAATGATAATAATATAAATTTAAAACCTTATAATTGGAATAATGTAAACCCAACTAAACAATTGGGAGTTCAAAAACAAAAATTCAATAATTATTATAAAAACCCTTTAATAAATAATGATCAAAATAATGTAGAATGTAGTGAATGGTATATTTTAGCAATAAAAATAGCAGATGAATATCGAATAAGAAGGTAATAAATAAACTATAGGTAATGATATAATAGCCAATGATATTTTTTAGTATAATAGCTCGAACTTTACAACATTGGAGTAGATTACACCGACAATATTTAATATTTAATGTGATAATAAAAAATCCTAATATGGCATTACCATTTTTGAAAAGAATAAATAGCAATGATAGTGCTGAAAGTGCCATTAAAGCCATGATCGTAATTTCAAATCCAACAATAAAAACAAGCCGAGAAAACCTGTTCAATTATAGTATGGAGAAACCAAACAAGATTAAAAAAAAAAATTTTAATAAATTAATTAGTAGATATAAAGAAAATAAACAAGTAATTAATTCCAATTTAATTTAATTTTTAAATTAAATGATTGATTTTATAGAACAAAATTTTGGCGGAAGAATTTGCTTTAAAGGCATTTAAAAAAATGATATTTTTACGTTGGAAAGATCAAGTATTAAATAGAAGAGGTAAATTAGAATTTAGTTTACAAATATTAATATTTAATTTTGATATAATATTAGTTGATAAGTTATTTGATTTAACAATAAAGCCTCAGTTACAATATGAATTAAATCATAGTTATAACAATATTGATGATGAATCTATGAAAAAGAAACATTTATTAAAAAAAATGATTTTATTTTGGCGTAAACGATTAATTCAATATAAGTCTTTAGAAAAGCAATCTTTAGCTCAAAGAGAACATTATCTCTTTAAAGCTCATTTTCATATTTGGTTAGCTCAATTAAACCAAATTAATGTTAATAAAAAGGTTAAAATGGTAAATGGATACTATTTGCTTAATAATACAATTATTAATATTATAATTTTGGTAGCTAAAAGCAGAGAATATTGGAAACCAAATCGCTATTCAAAGGACCTTTGTATTATGGTATAATTATACAAAGAAAAAGAAAGAGGGATAAGTTGAAAATAAGTTATTAATTTAATAAAAGTGATTGAGATCTAGAACATCTGTTGTTTTGTAATTTTTTGTTAAATTAATATAAAATCATTACCTATTTTCATATAAAAAATGGACTGTTTTAAATTCGTATTAAATTTAGTTCACAAATTCCAATTTCAGCAAATAAAGTAAGCTTCAGCAATAAAAGCCCAAAAACTCAAATTTTCTATTTTATACTTTTTTAAAAATAAAATGGATAATAAGTCATTACAAAGCAAAGGAAATGAATTGACTAAGATGGATCAACTATATAAACTAAGGATTGAAACCCTTGAAGAATATAAGAGATTATTACTTACTTTTAATCATGTAATTAACTCAAATAATTTTACAAATTTATAAATTTAAAATTAATTCGACTTAGATCAATGACCGATTAGTAGCCGTCAATCGAGACGAACTACCCGGTATAACAGCCACATTAAGAAATATGGAACGACGTTTAGGATTGGTGATGACTAGTTTTAAATCCGCAGTTTATGGAGTACACCGAAACTTTGAAAGAGATTTACAACGTAAAGCTTTGGATATTGATCGTGGACTTGGGGATTTTAAAACTAATCGTCCAGAATTATAAGTTGAAGTTTCTACTTTTTTATTGTTTATAAAGATTAAATGTGTAAATTATGGAGCTTTTTTTGTCATAGGTTAAGCAAGATTTTTTTATTAAATTATACTTAACTAATATTCATACTGTTCATAGTAAAAAATAAAGACTAACATTTAATGTGAATTTATAATTAAGGTTTTTATTATACAAAAGGAAAAAAAATTGAAAGTTTTAAGTTATCTCTATTTTTGAAGCTCAATTTCAAAGAGTGATTTTTATTATTTGTTATAAATGATGGTAATAAATGACCATCGATGATTTTATGTCTTTGTTTCTATTACCTGTATCTATTTTATAATCTTAACTCGATATTTTTCATGTATTTGACTCATCACTAGCGATCTAATTTTATATAAATTGACATTTAATAAATTGAAAGCAAAAAAAACAAAACTTTCAATTTGCAAACAAGCGCAATATTTGCAATCTTAAACCAATAGATTATTACCAACGCGAGGGTTCCAAAATTAATACTAAAGAACAAAGTAGCAATAAGGTTTGATTATTTTTTAAGATGGCATCAGCAATATTTGTATTAGATTTAAAAGGAAAGATATTAATATCTAGGAATTATCGAGGGGATATACCATTGAGTGCGGTAGAAAAGTTTATGCCATTGTTATTAGCAAGTGAAGAAGAAGATAATGTATCACCTGTTTTAAGTTGTGACGGCATCCACTACCTTTATATTCGTCATAATAACTTATATCTATTAGCTATCACTAAAAAGAACTCGAATGCTTGTACTATTCTTTTGTTTTTACATCGTTTGACAAAGGTGAGTTGTATTGATTATTGGTTATAATTTATTTAGTTTTATTTTTAAAAAAGGTATTCACCGAATATTTTAAATCCCTCGAAGAAGAGTCCATCCGAGATAATTTTGTGATTATTTATGAGCTATTGGATGAGATGATGGATTTTGGTTACCCACAAACTACTGAAACTAAAATTCTTAAAGAGTATGTTTTTTATTCTTTTTATATTACATAATAACTTATGTTTATTTTTAGATATATTACTCAAGAAAGTCATAAACTTGAAAGTGAAGTTAAAGTACCTAAAGCAGCTACCAATGCAGTATCTTGGAGAGCTGAAAATATAAAATATCGTAAAAATGAATGCTTCCTTGATGTCGTTGAACAAGTTAATTTATTGGTAATAGATAATGGCATAAGATACTAATAGTAATAATAATAATAACAAAATTGATTTAGGTAAATATAAATGGTAATGTATTACAAAGTGAAGTACTTGGAGCACTTAAAGTACGCTGTTATTTATCTGGTATGCCAGAATTAAAACTTGGTTTAAACGATAAAGTGATGTTTGGACTTACTGGAAGAAGTAAAAATTAATTTTTAAGATTTTTAAGATTTTATTAAATTTTAATTATAGATAATAGTAAATCTGTTGAAATGGAAGATGTTAAATTTCATCAATGTGTCCGTTTATCTAAGTTTGAATCAGACCGTACAATCTCGTTTATTCCTCCAGATGGTGAGTTTGAGCTTATGAGTTATCGTTTAAATGCTCAGGTAAATTAATATATCTACATTGATAACATGGATCTTAATTTAATTTAGGTTAAACCTTTAATTTGGTGTGAAACTGTTATAGAAACATACACTTCATCTAAAATTGAGTATCTTGTTAAGGTAATTTATAAAATATTAAAAAGCGGATGATTTATATTAATTATTAAAGGCAAAAGCACAATTTAAAAAAAGGTCGACTGCCAATAATGTCGAAATACATGTACCTGTACCAAATGATGCTGATACTCCTAAATTTAAAGTAATAATTTACTCTCATTATATAATTTAGTTTAAAATTGACAAATTGTAGACTACCATTGGTTCTGTTTCTTATGCACCAGAAAAATCTGCATTTGTTTGGAAGATTAAACAATTCCAAGGTGGACGTGATTTTGTATTAAGAGCTTCATTTGGGTTACCTAGTGTTAAAACAGGTATTTTTAATAATGATACATAATTAGGACAATTAAATTATTGTTTAATTAGAAGAGATTGATAAAAAGAGAGCGATTTCGGTTAAATTTGAAATTCCGTATTTTACAACTTCCGGAATTCAAGTACGTTACCTTAAAGTAGTTGAAAAATCAGGATATCAAGCTATGCCATGGGTACGTTATATTACCCAAAATGGAGGTAAGATTTAATTACATTGTTATAGAAAGGATTAATATTAAACATTAAATTAGATTACCATTTAAGAGCCCCAGATATTAGTGCACCACCAGCAAGAAATTAAGAAAAGAAATATTATTGTTATTATTTTTAGTTAAAATTAAACTATTAAACAAATAATATTTGTTGGTTTTATTGTTTATTGTATTCGTTGTAGCGATTAATATATTAGTATACCTCAATATACAAATAAAAAGATATAAGATTTGTGAAATATTCTTAATATTATCTAAATTTAGTGAACAATTATTATATGAAGAATAGTTGAAAAAGTAGATAAATGGTCGAGTTGTGTTAAATATAAGCTATGCTAATGAAGTCAAATTGTTGTCTAGTATATTCCAATATTCAATATACATTCTTTATGTTATGATTATTAAATTATTCCAAAATTAATTTCTAATAACAAAAATTAATTGACAATACAAAAAATTTAATATAAAAAAATTAAAATTAATATAGTAAATTAGCTTGTTTCAAATTTAACTTTAAGTCAGAAACAAAGTTTAAGATGAACCAATTAAAATATAATCAAAATATAATGATTTTAATTTAGTTTTATTTAAAGCAACTCCAAATTTCCCCTGAAATTTAAAATTATATAAAATCAACAATAAATTATTATTTACCTATATTATTTTTTTGTTTATTTTAAATGAAATTTTTATTATTATTAAACCTAATTTATTGTTTTGTTTCTACTTTCTTTATTTCAATAAACGCTCATGCGTTCCCTAATGATTTACTCTCAAATACGAATAATAATGGTCTCCCTGATAATTTAAATAACCCAGTAGTAAGCTCTACTTCCACTGATATTATCACAAGTCCCATAGCCAGTAGTAGTATTTCAACTCCAGCTTTAGCCCCTACCCCAAACCCAACTCCCAACCCTACCTTAATCCCTACCTCAACCCCTCCAACTTCAGATATACTATCTACTCCAACTGCAATACCAGGAAGTAAAACAACAAGTAATAAACCTTTAGTTCCAAATACTCAAAGCAAAAGTTCAAAGCTAACTACCTCCACTTTGGATTTAACTTCTTTTGTTACTACTTCCCCTACAATTGTAGTTACTTCAACTAAATACTCAACAAAATCACCAACATCTCAAACATATAATAATTCTTCAAATGCTACTAGTTTTAGTTATTGTATGAATTATTGGTTTGTTTTGGGGTTGATTTATTTATTAAATTTTTAATATTTTTTGATATTTTTTTGCAGAATTTATGAATGAGATTTTATTTTTTATTTTATATTTTTTTTAAAATCTAATGTCAAGGTTTATCAATTTCAATAGTATACGACAATACGCTAGTATTAATAAAGAAAAACTAAAAGATGTACCCGATTTTAAAACTGTATAAATTATCTATCTTAAATTGGATACATTACTTACCTTTTTATTTTTAAAGTTTTTAACTCGTAGCAAAGTGATTCAATTTTATAGATCTAGTTTAAGGACAATATCAAGTAATACTTTATCTTATATAAAATAATTGATAACTTAGCTCCATTTTTATAGAAGTAAAAAACGAGCATGATAGGATTTATTTGAAGCAATGGTTAAGAAGTGATATTGAAAGATATCGTTCAGTTACTGACTTGGTAGATTTCTATTTCTATTTCTATTAAATAATACTAATTTGAATAAATAGAAAAGAATCGATGAATTATTATCTCAAGGACATGCTCAATTAAGAACATTAAATAAGTCTTTATCGCTTTCTGGTAACACATAAACAATAAAGAAAAAAATTATTTACAAGTAGTAATAGGGATAATACTAATTTTATTAAGGTCTTAATGGCTATTATGAATTGCTTTTATTTAAATAAGTTGTTGTTATTTGTTAAGTATAATAAACTACTAAAAAAGTAGGGATAGAAGAATATATATATTTAATAAATAAATTTCATTCTATTATTATTTAAATACGGATTTTAGAAAATTTAATTAGAATCGGGAAAATTACTAAAATTAAAATTCTATTAAGGGTTTGATGTTGAACTATACCCTCAAATTATATTTTTATGTTTGTAAATAATACAATACTTATCATATAAATATTATCTATCTATACTGTATTATCTATATTAAATATAAAATAACACAACATTAACTAAAAATCATAAATATACACATACAACTCCGATATAAATAGGGGTTTGATTTGTACTTTGATTATTTCCAAGTTAGGAAGCGAAGGATAAAATAAATTTACTTAAAATTAAGCGAAAACTGAAGGTGCATAATTATTCCAGCTACAAATTTAGAATCATTTCCATTATAAAAGTAAGCCCTTCATTTTATTTTATTTTTTTATTGAGATTTTATAAATAAAAAACATTAAAATTCAATGAAGTTTTCACATACCGTTCAATTCAATGCTGTACCAGAATGGAGGAATTATTATATTGCGTAAATTTTATTTTTTCGAGTTCAATATTTTTTATATTAATATATAACCATTCATTTAGTTATTCTAACTTAAAAAAATTAATCTATCAAATTGAAAAAGATTTGTTTTCACGTTCAAGTCCCACTGGAGAATGTAATGAATTAGATGAAACATGTACCTTATTAGGAGCGAATACCATAGCGAATAAAAGTTTTATGCCCGCTTTAGATGAAGAGTTAAAAAAGATTATTAATTTTTATACAAAAAAAGAAACAGATCTTTATACTAGTGTTGAGAAATTATGTCATAAAGCTTTTATATTAGAAAGTCGATGTAATGATATTGATTCTTCTCATCTTATTGAAGAAGTTATAGGTACTCAGCAAAGTAATTCCCCTGATCTAATTGATATTGAATCAGAAGGTGCTATTCTACAATCGAGTGTATTAACTGGTTCTCCTAGTAATTCGGATTTAAAACCAAGTCCATTAAATCGAAGTAATAACAAGAATCTTAAACATCGTTCCATTTCGTTTTATGAAACACCAAAGAAAGATGCCAATATTCTTAACTCAATAGAAAGAAGATTATCAACTGGAGGTAATGATAAAATGAACATGGATATTTCATTTGAAGAAGAAGCCATTGTATTAACTAAAAAGGTGATTGAACATTTTGTATTATTAACGGAACTTAAAAATTATGTGGTGTTAAATTATACAGGATTTAGTAAAATATTGAAAAAATATGATAAGGTAACTGGGGTATCAATTACCAAACGTTATTTGAATGAAACTGTATTAGCTTCTTATCCTTATTTAGAATCCACTAAAAATAAATTGGATGATCAAATTGTTCGTATACAAACAATTTATGCTACTTTACGTAATATTGATCAACAGCATGCTTTTGAAGAATTAAAATCTCATTTACGTGAGCATTTGGTTTGGGAACGTAATACCGTTTGGAGAGATATGGTATCTTTAGAACGTAAAGCACATTCCGTTGGTTTAAAACAATTATCCTTTCCAAAATCAATACCACAAACTACTTCCACTCAAATCAAAGCAAGTAGTTTATTTAACTTCACTTTCACCGATGGCATGCAAAATTTACTATTATTTTTAATATTTTTTGTGTTTTTTATAATATTAATCAATTACTCCCCATTTTCAGAACGTGAACCAGCTAATTGTTTTGCTTTATTGATTTTTGCTTCCCTTTTATGGGCTTCAGAAATTATACCTTTATTTGTTACTGCTTTATTAATCCCGTTTTTAATTGTAGTTTTGAAAATTTTAAAAGAAGATGATGGAAATCGACGACTTACTGCTCCTGAAGCTACCCATGAAATCTTTGCTTCCATGTTTTCACCGGTGATTATGCTATTATTAGGTGGTTTTTCATTAGCTTCAGCATTATCGAAACATCATATAGCTAAAAAAATGGCCTCAGCAGTTTTATCTTATGCTGGTTCTGAACCTTCTAAAGTGTTATTGGCTAATATGATGGTAGCTACTTTTGCTAGTATGTGGATTTCTAATGTAGCTGCTCCAGTCTTATGTTTTTCATTAATTCAACCATTATTAAGAACATTGCCAAGTAAAAGTCCTTATGCTAGAAGCTTAATTATGGGAATTGCATTAGCTTCTAATATTGGTGGTATGGCATCCCCTATATCATCACCTCAAAATATAATTGCTATTAGTAATATGGATCCAGCTCCTACTTGGTTACAATGGTTTGCTATTTCTATACCTATTTGTTTAGTTGGAAATATATTGGTTTGGTCAGCTTTGTTATTGATTTATAAGCCTAGTAATTATAATTTAACTTTAAATCAAATTCGATATACACCTGAAAAATTTAATAATACTCAATTATTTGTTTGTTTTGTGACTTTATTTACAATTATATTATGGTGTTTAGCTCATCAATTAGAATCTATTATTGGTGATATGGGAGTAATTGCTATAATACCTTTAGTATTATTTTTTGGTACAGGGATTTTATCCAAAGATGATTTTAATAATTTTTTATGGACAGTTATTATATTAGCTATGGGTGGTATTGCTTTAGGTAAAGGAGTTAAATCTTCTGGATTATTACATATTATATCTATTAATGTTAAACAATTAATATTAAATTTTAATTTATTCCAAATTATGGCTATTATGTGTTTCTTTGTACTTTGTATAACTACTTTTATTTCACATACTGTGGGGGCAGTCATTATCTTTCCAATTATTGCTCAAATTGGGACTACCCTTCCAGATCCTCATCCTAGGTTACTTGTTATGGTAAAATATTATATTAATTTATTTTAGTTTTAGGAATTTCAATAATTAATATATATATTGTTTAGAGTTCAGCTTTAATGTGTTCTTCAGCAATGGGTTTACCAGTTTCTGGGTTTCCTAATATGAATGCTATTATGATGGAAGATGAAACAGGCACTCGATATTTAAGTGTTAAAGATTTTTTAAAAGCTGGTATCCCATCTTCTATTTTACTTTATGGGGTTATTATTTCATTAGGTTATGGTATTTTATTAGCTTTAGGATTTTAATATATATATATTAAAAATATATAATATAAATTACATAAATTATATATATCAAAAAGTTTAATTTTAATATTTGATTTCTAAATATTTTTTAATCAATAAATAATATGAGGAAAGTGTGTTTTTTTAGGAAAAGAAAGAATATAGTTTATATATTATTATCATTAATATAGAGAATAATAATATTTACAATAAATAAAAATAGAAAATAAATTAGGTATCTACAGTTTAAACACACACTTGAACAATCAACATTAATCAAGAAGGAAATTGAGAAGGCGAAGAAAAGGAAGGGTGATCTAGTAATAAAGATCTTAATGAAGGTCTTCTTTTTGAATTATTTTTCATTGTAGAAGCTGACGAAAAAGATCTAGTTAAAGATCTTGGCGAAGAATTTAAAGAATAATTAAATTCCCCATTTAAATTTTTATCCATAAAAATATTATCAATTTCTTCCATTCCTGGAATTTCAGTAGAAATATTAATTCGATAATCAATACCTTCAAGTTTAGGTAATTTGGGTGCTTCAGAATAGGATAATTGAGAGGTTTCTTGATTCAATTGGGATTTCATTGAAGTTGCGGTAATGTTATTGTTATTACTACTTTCATGTGTACGAAATACATTAGAGATCCATTTAGATAATATAACATTTGAGGGTTTAGGCGAAGAAGATGCAATTTGACTTAATCTATCTTTGGCGTTTAATGGTTTTTGTTTATCTCTACTAGCAGTAGTATTTGTTATTCCTTCACTTGATTTTTTTAATGATTTTAAATTTGCTAATGATAAAGTTGTCCTTAATGAAAATGCTTTCTTTTTATTAGTAATTTCTGAATTTATAGAATTATTAGTTATATTAGTTATATTGGTTATGTTGGTTACACTACCATCACTTGAACCTGAATGAATTGGACTCATTGCTTCTGATAAGGATTGTGGGGGTTGTCGATAAGCTTTTGATGTAGCAAAATGTACTTTTGATATAGCACCTGCAATTAAAGATGAATTGTTGTTAATGGAATTGAAATTCTCTTCTGGATTAAGGGAAGTAGAAGAATGATTATTATTATTATTATTGTTATTATTATTATTATTATTATTATTATTATTATTATAAAAATAAGGTGAATTTGAATTGAATGATTTTATGCTTTGATTATCTTTAAAATTATTCCAACTATTGTTTTCTAATGGCAAATCTAAACTAGAACGAGGTTTAAAATCATTGGTTATTACTTCCGATAAAAATGAGTGTTGTTGTTGATAATCATAATGATAAGAATTAGGTCGAATTATTCGCTGTTTATAAGTTAGTTTATATAAATTCGGATAATTATGCGGATTAATATTTAGTTGTATTGAATTATTATCTTGATTATTATTACTATTATTATTATTAAAATATAAATCATCTAATTGTTGTTTCACTTGATGTAAACTAATAAATACTTGAGTTAAATAAAATTTTGTTTTCGCTACTTCTTGATGTAGTAAAGAGATAGCTATATATTTATTAAATATAAAAAAATATAAAAATTAGTATTATTATAATAAATAAAGTTAAATAATATAATATTACATGATATTAATTGAGTTTGATAATTATTGACATCTTTTTTTAATTTATTTGTTACTTTACTATAATTTTGGGCCATCATATCCACTTTTTTAATATTTGATATTACTAATGCCTAATTGTTTGTTACTCTTTTAATAAAATAAATAATAATAATAAATTAATAACTTACTTGTTCATGTATTATATTTCTCACATTAGAATATATCCTTTGTTGAATAATGGCTAATTGTATGGATAATATGGCATCTGGTACTTCATCTAAAAATATATAATATATATCAATAATTTAAATTATAGTTTACATGTTCAACTTACCATTTAAAGAATTTAATATATATCTATAACTATTTACATTATTATTTGTTTTATTTGGTATTATCTAATAAATCATATAATAATAAAATAAATCAAAATCAATTAAATTACCTTTTTTAAATTATTTAATTTAATTAGTAAACCATCCTTTTCTTCACTATTGTTATTACTCCATTCATTTACTAAAATTATACCCTATTATTTTAAAATTTTATTAGTGGAATTTTCTTTTTTAAAATAAAACTTAATTTGCATTTACTTTTTCCATTTTATTATGATCTTCCGCTTGTTCTTCTATTATAGTATTAAAATTAGGTAATCGAAAATTGGACGAAGTGACAAGGAATGTATTCATATTGTAATATTTTCTTAGATTCTACTAACAACTTATAAAAATAATTAAATTTAAAAAAAACAAAGAAATAAAAAAAAGACTATTAATTTCATTAATTTAATTTGAGTTTATTTAACTTTTTAGTGACTTGGGTTTGACTTATTTTTTAAAATGTTGTCATATCACGCCTGAATTAGAATTGGAATACCTTTTATTGGTTGATCTCAAGTCAATTAATGTCATTAATAGAAAATTACTGTTTATAGTGGATTTTTTTAGTAACTGATAATTTATATCCGATGTTTTATAATTGTATATTTATTGTATGTTGGATTTTCGAGTTTAAAAGGAAAATACTGAATAATAGTATAATATTATTATTATTATTATCATTAAAATAAAACTTCTTTTTTAAACTTTTTATAGTTATTATGACTTTTTGTTTTGTGTTAATTGTTACATTAAAATAAATTTCTGTTATTTAAAAATTTAAATAATAAATTCTTATTACATAATAGGCAATTGAATTAATAGAAAAAAAGCATAAGTCAATGCCACGTTATTGGATGGAGCTATAGTGTAAAACTAAAATTTAAAATTTTTAAATACTAATTGATTTAAACTTGAGTAAAGTATCTAATCCAAAGACAATGATAAGCAATAGTGAAAAGAAATTAAAATATTTTGACGCGTTTCCAAAGATCAAAGAAGAATATCAATTTAAAACTAAAACTGGTGGCTTGTTTACCTTTATTGTTGTTATTATATTGTTTTATTTAACTATATTTGAAATCAATAACTTTATTCATTTAAAACAAAGTTATGAATTTATTGTAGATCGAGATTTAGGTCATAATGATTTACAAATTAATGTTGATATTACGATTGGGATGCCATGTAATTGTAAGCCCATTTAAAAAATATATATTTTATTGAATATTAAATTGGGGTTTAGATTTAAATGTGGATGTTCATGACGCTTCAGGGAATTCAATTCATATGCAAAATCAAATTCAAACATATCCAGTATCGTTATTATTATTATCTAACTATTTTTATAATATTAATTATAACTATTATAGGTTCATTTTAATTTAGGAAAAGCAAAGATATTACAGTAAGAAATTTAAAATCATGTTGTTACTAGAACAATAAATATTAAATTAAATAATAGAGATAATCAACAACTTGAACAATATATTGGTTATTTAGTTGAACAAGGACAATATTATCAAGATCAAGAATTTGAAAAAAGTGGAGTTGAAAGTAAGAAATTAAAGTTTGTTTTAGTTTATTAATTATTAATATTAATTTGTTTTAATTTAGCACAAATTATTGATTCTTGTAGGGTTAGTGGTTCATTTCAAGTTAAAAAGGTAAACTTTTATTATTATTTTATATTCGTTTAATGTTATTTATTTATATTATTGTTATTATTATTATAGGTTCAAGGTAACTTTCATATAACTCCACAAGGTCATGGCCATGGTGGTATGCATGTTCCACATAATGGTAAATTATTATTATTATTATTATTATTATGTTCTATTATTTATTATTCTATTATTCTATTATTCTATTATTCTATTATTCTATTATTCTATTATTTATTATTTATTTTAGCATTTAATTTTACTCATCGAATTGATAAATTTTCCTTTGGTAAACATTATCCACTATTAGTTAATCCATTAGATAATGTTTATTCAATTTCAAAAAATAGTAATATTGATTTATTTCTATTTTATTTTATTTTATTTTATTTTATTTAGCTATGGATATATTTCAGTATTATATTTCAGTAGTAAGTTTATTTATTAATATAAGTTATTAGTAATATTTTATTTATTTATTAGGTTCCTACTATTTATATTGGTAATTAATTATATTATATTATATTATATTCATATATATTATATTATATTCATATATATTAGTATATATTATTAATTCATATTTTAGATAATTATGATCAAGCTTTAATAACTAATCAATATGCTGTACTTGATCATCGTTCCGATATTCAATCTATTAGTTCATCAACACAAGGTAATAATAATAACATTATAATATTATAATATTATAATATTTAATAATTTATTTAATTAAATATAATATTATTTAGGATTATTTTTTCAATATAATATTGAGCCCATTTTAGTTAAAATTACTGAAAAAAGAGAATCAATAATTAAATTTTTAATACGATTGAGTGGTATTATTGGTGGAATTTTTGTATGTGTTGGATTTTTACATCAATGTTTTGAATTTTTACTTTCTTTTTTAAAAAAATAAACTTTCTTCATTTCTTATTAAGTTTTTAAATTCAATTCAATTCAATTCAATATTGTTTTTATTAGTTATTATTATATAAATTGATAATGGGAAGAAAACATCAATTAAAAAATAAAGTTAAATATTATGAAAAACAAATTCAAATTCAAAAACAATATGAATATGAATTTAATAATAAAATACAAAACAAAGATAAACAAGAGTATACAGTTAATGAAAGTTTACAATTATTAAGAAATAAAAGTAAAAATAAAAAGAAACTAAATAATATACATTCATGGGAAGAAATTATTAATAATAATTTTAATAATATTAATATTAATATTAATAATAGTTATTATTATAATAATAATTTTGATACTTTTAATAATAATAATAGTATAAATTATCAATCATTAATTGCTGGACCATCAGCTCCTAACTCATGGTTAAGTAATTCATATTCAATCTCTAATAATCAACTATTTAATATCAATAATAATAATAATAATAATAGTTTATATAATGAAATAATTAATTTAATAAATAATAATATTTATTATACAATTATAATAATAAAAAATTATCAAAAATTAACGTTAAAAATACAACAACAATTACTACCAATAATTTTATCAAAATTAAATAATCCCAATAATTTATTATTAAATTTACATCATAATAATTATTATTTATTAGATTTTACCTTATGTAATATTAATTCAAATACATTAATTCAATTTTTAGGTAAAAAAATAGACAATAATCAACAAACTAATAAAATATTAGAGGATTGGGAAGATTATGAAGAATATGAAAATATAAATTATATGAAATATTTATATTGTATTAAATTAAACTATTGTTTAAAAATAGATATTAAATTAATACAACATTTAAGTATACATTATAATCAATTAACTCATTTAGAATTTAAAAATACATTAAATAATTTACCTATTCATTTGATAAATAATTTAATTAATTTATTATCAGATAAATTTATTAAATTAAAATATTTAAATTTAATTAATAATCAATGGAATAATATAAATAATAATAATTTAATAATATTAAATAAATTAAATAATAATATTAATTCATTTCCAAGTTTAATTTTATTATTATTATTTGATAATAATAATCAAGAAACAATAATTAATAATCGAAAAAAGATAAAAATAATATATCAAATATAATTATTATCTTAATTCTATTAATAATATCAATATTTAATAAACAAATTCTGGATTGGACTTTTTAACAACTTCAGCAATATAATTCAAGAAATAATTGACTTTAGTATAAACACCAGGATAAATATTACTACCACATTTAATACCATAAGAAACAATACCCGTAATAATAGGTACATTAAAATTATCTAATAAAATTGGACCACCTGAATCTCCTTCACATGCATCTTTACCTTTTAAATCACCAGCACAAAATTGACTATCTTTATTTATATTTATTTTTTTATTATTAAATATTTCATTACATTGCTGATTATTAATTAAAGGTAAACTAACTTGCATTAATTTATTTGCAGGTTCACCTTCTTCTGAAGTTAAACCCCAACCTATAACTTTTAATTGAATATTATTATAATTATTTAAAACATCCCTAATATCATATAATACACCCGCTTTTTGTTCAAATGGCTTATTAATTTTCCATAAAGATATATCATTTTTGGCTCTTTTTTTATCAAATTTAGGATGAACATGTACTTCGATTATATCATAAATTATAGCTCCTTCATTTTCAGGTAAAACTTGTTGATTATATCGATTTAATACTGCTTTCCATTCCGTTATTTGATTTTGTTCAGGTGCACAATGAGCTGCTGTTAATACCATATTACCATGAATTAAAGTACCTGCACATGAATGAGAACCATTTTCAGTTAAAGAAACCAAAAAGGAAGAATATTCTTTAGAATCTTTAACTTCTTCTCCACCAACTATTCGGAAGTTACGCTTTTTTCCACTTGAATTAAAAGTAGTTGAATCATTATTGTTAGTTGGTATTGAAATTACTTCACTAACCAGAGTGAAGCTTATTAATGTTAAAATGGTTTTAAATTGCATTATTAATTATTTGTTTGGAAATAAAAGTCAAAGTAAATGAAATAAATATGTTATTTATATTAATTATTTTTTATTATAAATCAAAATAAAGTTATTTAATAATTATAGTAATAGTAAAATTTAGAATTCAAAATTTCTACATCAATTAATTAATTTAATTTATTTTTTATTACATAAAACTAAACTGAAGTTACTCAATTTAGTAGTTAATTTATTAATATTCTAATTTAAACATATATTTATTGAGTTTATAATAAATTTAACATTTATCAAAGTTTCTTTTAAATCTTTATTGTTTTTTATAATTATAAATGATTAATTTCTTAATATTGTTATACATTTGATATTTTTATTAGGATTTCTACTTTTAATTAAGATTTATACAGAATTGTTTTATAACAATAATATTTCGAGATTATCAAAGTTATTATTATTTAAATTTATCTATCTGTTAAAAAACTTAGAAATGTAATTTTTTAAATTGACAAAGAATTATTAAAGAATTGACAAATTAAAAAAATTAAAAGACAAAGTTTTTGAAAAATAACAATGAGTTGCTTGAAATTAAAAATTTGTTAGATAAAAAAATAAACAAATAAGAATATGAAGAGGATTTCATATAAATATTAACTTTAAAATCTAATTCAATTGAAAAGAAACATTCGACATTAAACTTAATTAGTGTTTACTATTAATTTTTTAAATAAAATTTATATAGAAACTTATAAAAAGTATTAGTACTTTCAATTTAATCAAATTTAATAAAAATTTATATTATTTATTTATTCTTACGAATAAATAGTTTTATTTTCCTACAAATCCCCAAAACAATAAATCTTAAGAATTTGAAAATCCAATTTTCAGAATTGGTGGTAAATTTTTTTAAAATGTTATCAAGTAAACCAATCATTTAAGAATTATAGAAAATTTGTTTTTAATATTCAACCCACAATTTTAATAAACTTCATTCTTCAAAAACATATAAAAACCTCACATCTTTCATTTAAATTTTTTTTTATTGAGATAATTTTAAAGATCATTTAATCTAAAAGTTTTTACTTTTAATTAAGTTTCAAACTGAAGATGTATTAATGGTGATGCCTTATAATTATGTCATGGAACAATGTATTAAGAGTAATTTTTAATTTTGAGGATTAGAAAATTTATTTTTTATTGAATCAATATTAAAGGTTTAATTGTTGAGTTCGTTTGAAAGATAGATTTTATTTAACTTAGATTTACTTGAGTCTTTTCGAAGATTCGTAATGAAAAGTGATATTATTTTGATTTCTTGCTGAATTCCTTTTATTCTAATATTATTCTTTTTACAGATCGATATATTCTATATCCTTTCGGATGTACTATGTGCATGTGATAGTTGGGAAAAACCATATCGATTACATTTAATAATTTTTATAATTACTTTTAATAAACAATTCATTTTAAAATAATCTCTTCAATTTACCTTTTTTATTGATATTTCTCTTTTTTCAATTTCTTTCGTTAAATCATTTCATTCAAACTTTATTTTTATTAAATACAAGTTAATTACTCTGTACATAAGGATTAAATAACAAGCTATAAAGGTATCTAAAAATAATTGAGTTTGAAAAGAATTTCAATGTCGTTTAATTAGTTAACGGTATATATAGTGCATATCAATAATAGAGATATACCTTTGTTGAATGATCCTAATAGAGTAATTGAATAAATATTTATGAAATAATTCATTAGTTGATTTCAATTTCAAAATGAAGTCTACTTGTTTCTAAGTAAGTTTAACCTCATCAATTATAATGTTTTGATAAAACAATAAAATGATAATAATAATAATAATTTTTGTATTTATACTTATTAAATTTAAATGTATATTATAGGAATTGATTTATAATATATTACTTATTAATTCATTTATTAAACTTATGGATTATAACATGAAAGGAAAAGAAAAAAATTTAAATACTGTTAATGCTAATACAAAACCAAAATTAACTCTTAAAGATTAAGACATAATTAGTACTCTGCTCTGGTAAGTCAATTTTATATTAAAATAATGGCTATAAAAGAACATATATTATTCAAAATAAATACTATTATTAAGTAGGAAATGCTGCTTATCAAATACATATTCGATTAAACTCGGTTATAAAGATTTAAATAAGAGACTATAAGATATATGTAAGATGAGTTAATTAACAATAGTATTATGATAACATTCAACTATTCTATAGTATTTAAAGTGTGTGTTGTTAGTAAAGAAACACCTTCTACAACAGAAAAAACATAAATAATATTCCTAAAGGTATTAAATAATGACCTGATTTTAAAAAATAAGAAACAAGTTAATAATAAACTACTTCATTATAAATCGTTCTATTTTTTACTTTATAAATTAATAAATAAATGTTTATAATCTTTACTATTACATTAATTCATAAGCCTATATTATATAATTCCGGAGAATTAATGGCTTATATAATATGAATCAATTATTTACTATTTTATTTTTCAATTTTTCTTTTAATTTAAAAAAAAAATAGTTGCTTTCTATTAAGTAGGTAATTATAAATACTTCAATAATACAATTATTTACCTAACATTATGGAATTTAAAGTATTTAATATCAAATTAGTAGCTTTTATTAAGTATCATAAAAGAAGTATATGTATTCTTTATACTAAGGAAATTTGTATATAATTTTCTATGAAGTTTTATTTATAGACAATGGTTGTTATCTATAGATAGAAACGGATTATTATCAAAGTATCGGAGTTGATTGTTATAATAAAAATTGTGTTAATTTATTTTTAACTTTTATATTAAAAATAATAAATTCCACATAAATGATTTAAAATTCGATAAAATTCGATAAAATTCGATAAAATTCAATTATTATTTAATATAAAAATAATGTATTTATGTATTTAATATAAAAAACTCACCTTTTTAAATGTAAAATTATATATAACTATTGTTAAAAGAATACTACTAATAAAAAATATATAATATTTTATAGTCTATGTATTAAAAGTAACAGATTAATAACAATAACAATGACATCAATAGATATTTAAACCATTTAATTCTATTGGTGACATCATTTTAATTATAGGGTTTAGAATAACTTTTACAGTTGAAAGATAAAACTCTAATTTTATAAATTAACTTCAATATACCTTTTGCATTAATAAATTATTAGAACAATAAAAGTAAAATATCAGAATGGAAACTAAGATGGGGAAAGAAGTAGCGGAAATTAATGAATTAACCCATGAGTTTACACCTAAACAATATGAGTTACCAATACCAGGAACAGAAGGCAAATTATTTGATCAAAAAAATATTTTAAAAAATATTCATTTTTATATTAAAACGGGGCTTGTTATAATTATGTTTATATTTTCAGCTATTGTTATTAATTCATTACAAATCATATGTTTACCATTAGCTTTATTTAATCGAAAAAAATTTGATAATATAATTCATTTTACTCAACAATTATTTGGTATATCTATGGTTGCTTTTCATCAACTTTTTGCACCTACTAGTTTTATTTTATATAA
This sequence comes from Batkoa obscura, assembly GCA_030770535.1. Lineage (NCBI taxonomy): Eukaryota > Fungi > Entomophthoromycota > Entomophthoromycetes > Entomophthorales > Batkoaceae > Batkoa > Batkoa obscura. The sequence goes on from JASVEC010000029.1 coordinate 663,019, forward strand.
AGATAGTTCCATTGAAGAATCTTTATATTCTCAAACTCCTTTAGATCCTGCATCAATTGATTCACCTGAAGATTATAAAACGAAATTAAATTTACCAGAGAGATTATTACTCATTTGCAACCATCAAGTAATTATTATTTTAAACTTAAAAATTATTATATTATATTATATTATATTATATTATATTATATTATATTAATTAAATGATTTTTTTTAGCTTTATTCTGATTGGATTTATATATGGTATAAAATTGAATATTTGATTTAAATGAAGATAATTTATATTATTTAGGTGTTTTTCTTATTTTGCTAGAAGACATGGAGATTTAAAAATTATATTAAAAAAAAGTTTAGCCAAGATACCAGTATTTGGATGGTAAGAATAAATAAAATAAAATATAAATAAAATAAAATATTTAATATAAATTATTATTTTAGGGTAAATTATAATAAATTCAATTAAATAATACAGTAGAATATTAATAAGAATTATTATAAATAGGGTATGTGGTTTTTTGATTTTATATTTTTAGAACGTAATTGGACAAAAGATGAATTTAGTTTTATGAAACATATGAAGAAATTAAATCAATCTATTAAACCAATGTGGCTATTAATCTTTCCAGAAGGTACTACATTAACTGGAGATACAAGATATAAATCTAAAATATTTGCTGAAAAAAATGGTTATGTAATTATTATTATTATATCTTATTATTATATATTATTATCTATTATATATTATATTTAACTAATATATTATTTAATATTTAGGAAACTTATAAGCATGTATTATTACCTAGAAGTCTTGGATTATTTAAATGTATTGAATCTTTAAAAGAAAGTGTAGAATATATTTATGATATAACTATTGGTATACCTGGAGTAAAAGCAGGTGAATCTCCACAATATATTTATACATTAGCTTTAATGTATGTAATTGGATTAAATCCTCAACAAATTCATATACATATACGTCGATTTAAATTAAATGAAATACCTATTGATGAAGATGAATTTGGTAATTGGCTACGACTTAGATGGAAAGAGAAAGATGAATATTTAGATCATTTTTATAAACACGGTTGTTTTCATGCTGATGTACAACATCAACCTTCAATTATTAATGTTTCTTTAAGACATTTTTTTGAAATTTTTCAAATTCCAATACTCTTTTTAACTTGGGTTATTATTATAATTTTATTTTATTATATTATTATACCCATTTATAATCAAATTTTTTAATTTTAAAATTATATTGAAATTTATATAAAATAAATAATAAATTTTATTTAATTTTTTTAAATTAATTTAAATTTCATTTATATTTTATAATTTTATAAAATTATATTATCTTATTTTATTATAATTACTTTTTTGAATGAATCTTTAATACTTAATATATAATATTTTTAATAATTAATATTTTTAATTTTAATTTTTGTTTTAAAAGTCTAATTTTTTTGTACATTTATTTTATACAAAAGAGTGATTTATTTATCTTATAATTAGATTTTCATTTAGATAGATTAGTTCTTTTTAACCAATTTAAGTAAGGCTTCAGTAGAAAGAGATTTTGGACGTTCAAGTGGTAAACCTAAAGCACGATCCCAAATAAGTTGAGATAATACACCAAGGGCACGTGATACACCAAATAATACGGTATAATAATCTTGTTCAACAAGTCCATAATGTTGTAATAAGACACCAGAATGGGCATCAACATTTGGCCATGGGTTCTTAGTTTTACCATGTTCAGTTAAAATACCTGGTACTAAGTTATAAAGTTTGCTAACTAATTGGAACATTGGGTCTTCTGGTAAATGTTTAAGAGCAAATTCACGTTGACAGGTATATCTTGGATCAGTTTTACGTAAAACAGCATGACCATAACCTGGTACAACTTGACCAGATTTAAGAGTAGACCAAATATAATCCTTAATAGTTTCATCACTGGCATCATTACCAACTTGAGCTTGCATTTTTTGAGTCCAACGGAGAACTTCTTGGTTAGCAAGACCGTGGAGTGGACCAGCTAAACCATTAAGACCAGAAGCGAAAGAAAGGTAAGGATCAGAAAGAGCGGAACCAACTAAATGAGTAGTATGAGCAGATACATTACCACCTTCATGATCACTATGAATGGTTAAGTATAAACGCATAAGTTCAACGAAATCTTTGTTTTGAGAGAAACCTAAAAGTTTAGCTAAATTGTGACCATAATCAGCATCAAGGTCAATTTCAGCTAATTTACCATTCTTATAAACATTTTGGTAAATACGACCAGCAACATTTGGAAGTTTAGCAATAAGATCCATGGAATCTTCATAAGCAAAATCCCAATATTTAGATTTATGGATACCTTGTTGATAAGCTTTGGCAAATTTACTATCATGTTGGAGAGCAGTAACAGCAAGGGAGAACTGAGACATTGGGTGTAAAGTTTTTGGTAAAGAATCAATAAGCTCTTCAACAAATTTTGGAATTTCAGAACGAGCAGCCCATTCTTTAGAAAGAGCGCGAGTTTGAGAAGCAGTTGGTACTTCACCAGTTAACAATAACCAGAAAAGAGATTCTGGTAATGGTTCAGAACCACCTTCAGCAGCTGGAAGTTTTTGTTGGCATTCTGGGATGGTATAACCACGGAATCTAATACCTTCTTCAGCATCTAATACTGAACCTTCCCAGATCATACCTTTGATGCCACGCATACCACCATAAGCCTATATTTAATTAACATTTATTTAAATAAATTATATAATTTAACTTACCATATCTACAGTGACTTCACCTAAGGATTTGGATCCATACTCAGCTTTAACATGCTTTACTTCAGCTTGTTTTTCAGGGATAATCTCAGCGAGTCTATCTTTTAAGCCCTAATGTATGGTTAGTTATTATAAATATAAGTTAAATATAAGTTAAATATAAACTTACTGAAGCAGAGGCAGAAGAATAAAAACGAGATGGGATAGCAGAGCGGGTAGCGCAATTCTAAATATAAAGATAAGTTAAGCACGATAATTGTGAATGAAATATTACCTTAAATAAAGAAACTAAACGAGTCATTTAATTTTATATTAAAAAAAACGTTTCGTTTTTGATATTTCATCTTTTATATTTTTTTCATAATCTAATGAATTTTAAATTAACCAATCATACTCGGAGTATGGAATTTGCATTTGGTTATCTGATTCGCCTACTATCACCGTTCATTCCACTATATTCTTTTTTGGATGGTTAATTATTTAGCTTTTTAAATGCATAGCTAATATTTCATTAAATCAAACTTTCAATATCAGTCATGAGCCTTTAAATCCTATTAAGCATAATAAAGCACTTAAGTCTAGTTTTATAACAATAAACTAAAGGCAGTCGTCTCCGACTTATCTTTGAACATTGATAATATTTAAGTCACGTTATTTTTTCGGTTTAAAACTAGGAAAAATGGGTGATTTGAATGTAATAGCCAATAACATTACTTTCTTTTCTAGTTTGGGGAAAGAAAATTTTAATAGTTTATCCAATAAATTATGGATGCCTCTATCTGATGTCATAAAAAGTAGATTTTCTTGAGTTCACGTCTTAAAAAATCCTTTAAAAATTGCAATTTCAATTTCTTAAATTAATTTTTCAATCAAAATTAAACTAAAGGATCTGCCCAAAGTAATAAATGCGAAAATGATGGTAATTTTAAGTCCAATTGAAGTTAGAAAAAACAGGATTTCTTTTGGAATTAAATTAAGGTTATTATGGAGTTTTACTGTTAGAATGAAATCATGAATAGTATAAAATAAAGCGTCAATAGTTAACAAAGTTCTTTCTTTAAAATTGTATTAAGATAAAGATGTCTGAGGTAATAATTATTGACAATATAAAATTTGATTAATGAATATAACTAGTATTAGAAATCCAATAAAAATTTGTGTCAAAAAGAAGCTTGTCAATTACAAACTTGTTTACAAAATAAACAATATCAAGAAGCTAAGTGTCAAGAATATATTACTGCTTTAAAAGAGTGTTGCAAAAAAATTTTAGATGAAGGAAAAACTTCCACTTGTTGTCCAAAAAAATTGTAATAGTAGCTATGAAGATTGTAACCTTTTATTAAAGTATTCAACCCACTGTTTAACTTTACCCTTGTGAACCTATGTATTATTACTAAGATTGAGTATATGATAAAATTATTATGTTAATAAAATATGTAGCTTTAATAAGTCTGTTTAAATATATTCTAGAAATAGTAGAAATTAAAGATAAAGACACTCAAATAACTATAATTAATATTTATTGATTTCTTTTAAAAGAGATCTTTTGAGATAAGTTTGATTTTTGTTAACAATATTGACCACTTTAATTTTAAGCTCCTCGCTTAGCTTAAATAAGGTATTTTTTAGAATGGATAAAAGTAAATTGGAAAGCTTGATATTCTTATTGATTTGTAATGATTCATTAGCTATTAAGTTTAATAAGCCTAAACTAGCCTTTGAATTTAATTTATAATTTAGCTTCATTAATATGAATTGAAATAATGATAACATTATATCATCGGTAATACTAACCTTATCACTCCCGCAATGAGTAATCTCTCTTTATTTGTGTTAGTACAAAATTTTAAATATAAATAATATTACTCAATAAGCTTTTCAAAATGAGATTCGTTATATGCGAATGTCATTGCTTTACTTATGATATCAAATGTTTGTTCATCTAAAAAAAAATTAGATGAAATTTAGGCAAACAGTCGAAATTATATTACTTAATTTCTTATTAAGGATCATAGGAAGAATGATACCATTAATTGAACATAGTGGTCGTTGATTAAAGAGCTGATTTAAGCAATGAATTAAATCTCTAGGATACATCACTTGTTTAAAAAACTTTTAAAAGTTTAGTTTAGATTAAGTAAATCTTTAAATCGAGATTACTTTTGGTAATAAAATTGTAGCAATTAAACTTTCAAACTCAAGGTTAGAAAGTTCAGCCTTATCTAAGAATAATTGACATGCCTCCAAAACAATCTCTTCATCCATAGATTCCCATTTAAGTTCTATTAAATAGTTCTATAAAAATATAACTTGATGTACGTTTATAATAAATTATCCTACTTTAAATTCGGGGCAGTTTAAAAACTTTGAAAATAAAACTTTAAAATTTTTCATTTTCATTTCATCGTTTGTATTAGTTAGTAGCTTCAATTTCTCTAAGGCTTTTTTTTTAAGATAGTCATTTTATATTTATAAATAAAAAATAATTACTAAGTTCACATTCATTTTTAGATTTTGAATTGTCAACTTCAGTCACATCTGCCTTTTTAAATTTTTTAGGTTGTTGAATATTTGCAGCGTATAAAAAGTTAAAGATATTAATTGTCAATATTGGTTTAGACTTTAAAAGGATATAATCAATGGGGATTGCGTTTGAATATGTGTATTTTTTGCTCGTACTATTTGAACTCGTTTCATTTAAATTAATAAACCAAAAAAGATAAGTTAAAAAAAAGGTTTAAATCACGAAATAACTCAAAGAGCCAATAATTCCCATAATAATTTAAGATCCAAAATTTTGTATTTTTCTGAATTTTAAATATGGGTAGCCGATTAAGGAGAATTCTTTCACTTCCCAGAAATAACAGTGACAGGTTGAAGGTAGGTCATAGTATTATAAAAGCATCCAATATAAAATCCAAAAGTATTAACAAAGAGATGAAACAATGGACTTATAAAAAAGAGATGACATAAAATAGATGGAAAATTACTAGTCAGAAATCTAATTGATTAAATAGCAAAATGCAAATCTTCGTCAAAACCCTTACTGGAAAGACCATTACCCTTGAGGTAGAGTCTTCCGACACTATTGATAATGTCAAAGCTAAAATCCAAGATAAAGAAGGCATTCCTCCAGATCAGCAACGTTTAATTTTCGCTGGTAAACAACTTGAAGATGGACGTACTCTTTCTGACTATAACATTCAAAAAGGTAACAATAATACTAGTTAAAACCTAATGACAAATTTATTTGTAATATTTAGAATCTACTCTCCATCTTGTTCTTCGTTTACGTGGTGGTATCATTGAACCATCTTTAAGAGCTTTAGCTAACAGCTATAACGTTGAAAAGAAGATTTGCCGTAAATGTTACGCTCGTCTTCCACCACGTGCCACCAACTGCCGTAAGAAGAAATGTGGTCACTCCAACCAACTTCGTCCAAAGAAACCTGTAAGATATTATTATGTTAAAATTAACCATTGTACTAACATATATTTTTTAGCTTAAGAAATAAATAAATTAATAGGATTCACGATATTTAAAATAAATATGTTTGAATTGGAATTGTCGAATTTAATTAAAAAAAGTTAATAGTGAACGTAATTGTTGAAATTATTTAACCGTTTAATATTGTTAAGCAGATTTTTATTAAGTAAATTAGAATAACAAACTACCAATATCAATAAATATTACGAAGTTCGAAGAATTGAAGCTTTTAACAATTGTTTACAGAAGCAAATAAATTAATGTGACGAGTATATAGGCCAAAAGTACAATTATAGGTTAATAGTCTGAATATTCATAATCTATATATTTGAAGCATTATTTATAATATTTTAGGAGACTTTTTATTTATTTAAATCTAATATACGAGAGCTTGTTACATTATGTTATATTGCTCCAAATATCATTTATAGTATATTCGTTTTCATAGTTTACAGTTAAAGAATGTCAAGCCATATTCATTTGATTAATAAACAAAGTAGAAACAAATGAACATCAAATAAAGGTTCATTTAAATTTCATTTTAGTATAATCGTTTATTAAATTATAAGTAAAACTTTTATTTCTTAAATACCAAATATTCAATGATGTCTTTGCCATAATACTTTGTTCGTTTTTTAAGGAATTTAAAATTTAATAAATATTAGATAAATATTTGAAATACAAAAGCATACCCATATGAGGAGTATTAATATTTTATTCATTTCAAAACTTGATTTTTCATAACAATTCAGTCAATTATTGAATAAATTTATTGGGTTATATAATATATAAACTTCAAATCTACTATTTATTAAACCATGAAATAAATATTGATTAAGATATATAGGTTGAATCTTTATGTTCCAATGTTATACATTTTTTAAATTTGAAAATTGAAAATTTTAATAATTTTAAATAATCATTTTCATGTTAAAGATCAAAGCTCAATAGTCAAATTTTAATTTAATTTTAATTTAATAAAAGTATGAAATGTTTAGAACTAGTTTATAATAGTAATCATAGTCAAGATCTAAATAATATGTGAATGCTTTTACCAATATTTATTTAATATGAGGATGTATTTTTGTTTAAGAATCTTACTAACAAATTTTCCACTCAAATAGAATAGCGCTTAAAAGATGGAAAAAGTGATGAAACCAAAAAAACACCCCCATATAATTTAACAAACAACAGATTTGAAGTATATTGGACTATGGGAATTAATTATTTAATATCAATCAAGTTATCATATAAAAATTAAATAATACAAGTTTGAAGGGATTATAGAACAGCTATCGCTTTTTTACTATTTTAAAACTAGTCAAATTAAATTAAACTTAAGCTAATAGGGGTTTATTTTTTGTTTAAACTTTAAACTATTCACATCAAAATTTTAAGTTGAGATGGAGTATACTATAGTGGAATATGATCCTAATTTACCGTTTAAACGAGGCCGAGTGAAGCTAAAAAATCAAAAAGGTAGGATGGAGGTGATATATAACAAAATTCAACTAATCGAAGATTATTTATTAAAATTGAAGTTAATTAATGACGTTAATGGAAATCAATTGAGAAAGGATAATCATAAAAACAGCCACAATAAGATTTACAACTATTTAATATGGGTTACAGGAGTATTAAAGGATAGGAATGCACTTAATGACAATAATAGCAATAAAATAGATACTATTATTTCCAAGTTTATCAAAGATTGGAATGAAGCTACATGTCAATATTTTTCCGATTCCGGTGTTATATTAAAAAAAGAATGTGAACTAAATACCCTTGGCTTCAATGGAAGTTTTATTGAGTCGGAAATTATGTATTACTTTAAAAAGACAGACCCGTTTATGTTTTGGAGTGATACTTATTATTTAACCTCTGTATTCAAAAATGAAGGAAATAATAATTTAAAGCTAGCGTTTTTATTGATTTTTTTAAGGTTTGGCGGTAAAAAGAATCAACAAGGAAGTCAATGGGCTTATCAAAGGCTTAAAAAGGAAGTGTCCAGCCTATATTTAATACAAACCTTTGAGAATTTATTAACATTGATTTTGTTGGCTTTTTATGAACTTTCATACAATAGTATTTTTAAATTTAAAGCTAGATTATCAGCAGCTATCAATTACGCACAAACTTTAGAATTGTATAGATTAAGTTCAGGTGAGGTGTCATTTGGAGTCAAAAACAACACCCAACTTTCACTCTACAAAAAAATATGGTATAATTTACTATTAGTATCTTTTACTCTTGGGACTTGTTTAGATGAAAAGGCAATAGGTTATTCATTTGATGATATTCAGTTTAACACTTTAATTTAGAAAAATAATACTTCCCCTTTCAAAGTTTATTTTCCAGTTTCTAAGTTTGAATCTGTAACTGTAATTCAACAAGTTCAAGCTAATCCTAAAAGGATTTATACAATATATAAGCAATTATTTCATCTGGTTGATATTACACGAGCTAAAATGAGAAATATGCCACTAAATTATCTTAGATTCATTTTGGGTACTACTAAAGAAAAACGAATACCCTATCTTTCTGAATATGCTTTAAACCGAATCAAGCAATTTCATCCTACCCTTAGCTTAACTTTAATTCATACTAAAATTGAAAAAATAGCTTTCTAGTTAAATAAATATCACCTTACCGAAAATTGGTTAACTTTTGGACCGACTATGGCCCTTTCATTGTATCTTTGTATGATTACACCTCCGATTAGCTTTAACATTATTTTGATTCCTATCCTAAACTTTTTGGAAATGGGTCCCATAGCTAACATATGTTATGATCAGATTCTTGTTCATTCATTTTAAAATAAATAATCGTAATAGTGTAAACTTCTCTATATGCTTATTTAATTTATATTGTTATGTAAACATGTTTAAATAATCTTGATCAGGCGAAAGTAACAGCTTCAAATGAAGACTATAATCAATAACTAAAGTAGCCCTTTAATAATTAATTAGCATATGATCCAAGAATACTAGTTTACAAATTTTTGGTTTTTATATTGAAATAATTCAATCCTATTATCTGTATCGATATTTTTCGAGTAGTAAACATAAAATTTAAATTATTATTTTGATTTACTATTGGCATTTGAAATCGATCACAACATTATTTAACATTTTATTTAAATACAACTATTAAAAATAAATAGGTTAAATATTCAACATTGGTTCGATTTACGCAAATCGGAGTAAGTTACAGCTGGTAAAATCGCAAAATTAGGATTCGACGTTAGCCAATCAATTCAGGTCTAATTCTTAGATTATCGATCTAATCCTGATAAGATTAAACGGGTGATTGGAGGAAACATTTAAAGTATTGACATCAAATAATTGCTAATTCAATTCTTCAAGTTACTTGTGGGTTTATTTGACCATAAAGTAATTGACTATATATTGCATTTGTACAATAAATTAATTATAATTTTATTAGAATGATTAGAACATTATCAAAGAAATTTTGTTTAAAAGTAAGCATATATATTATATATAGTTATACTCGTCATTAACTAACAACAATTGATTTAATTATTATATTTAATAGTCTCAAAGTAAGTAGTTTTCATTTTTTTAAAATGATTAACTAATAGTAATATATAGAGTCTTTAATTAGAGCTTCTGGATTTCATAACTGCTCAACGTCATATAAGATTTTTGGCTCACAGCCATTAAATGCAAAGTCAGCAGAAGTAAATTTTATTAAATATACAACAAATCCAAAATAATAAACTTATTCTTTTAGTCTTTACTAAAAGATTATCCAATTATTGATCATCAATATGATGCTGTAGTAGTTGGTGCTGGTGGTGCTGGTTTACGTGCTGCTTTTGGTTTAGCTGAAGCTGGTTTTAAAACCGCATGTATCACTAAACTCTTCCCTACTCGCTCACATACTGTAGCTGCCCAAGTAATCTAAATTATCACTATTACTATCAAACTTACTTACTATTTAAAGGGTGGTATTAACGCTGCTTTAGGAAATATGGGAAAAGATGACTGGAGATGGCATATGTATGATACTGTTAAAGGCTCTGATTGGTTAGGTAACTCCTATTGTTTATCAAGATTTCATATATCAAAACAAATTAGGTGACCAAGACGCTATTCATTATATGTGTCGTGAAGCACCTAACACTGTCATCGAACTTGAACATTATGGTGTACCTTTCTCTCGTACTGAAGAAGGCAAAGTCTATCAACGTGCTTTTGGTGGTCAAAGTTTAGATTATGGAAAAGGTAGAGCTATGACAAAACTATTGCATTTAACTAATCATAAAATAATTAGGTGGACAAGCTCATCGTTGCTGTGCTGTAGCTGATAGAACTGGTCATGCTATTTTACATACATTATATGGACAATCTTTACGTTACGATACCACTTACTTTATTGAATACTTTGCTTTAGATTTAATCATGGAAGATGGTGAATGTAAAGGTGTTATTGCTTTAAATATGGAAGATGGTACTCTTCATCGTTTCCAATCTCATCAAACTGTACTTGCTACTGGTGGTTACGGTCGTGCTTACTTTTCTTGTACTTCTGCTCACACCTGTACTGGTGACGGTAATGCTATGGTTGCACGTGCTGGCCTTCCACTTCAAGATCTTGAATTTGTTCAATTCCACCCTACCGGTATTTATGGATCTGGATGTTTAATCACTGAAGGTATTAGTTTGTTTCGTATATTTGGTAATAATTTTAATTATAAATTTAGGTTCTCGTGGTGAAGGAGGTTATCTTCTCAACAGTGAAGGAGAACGATTCATGACACGTTATGCTCCAACCGCTAAGGATCTTGCTTCTCGTGACGTTGTATCACGTTCAATGACAATGGAAATCCGTGATGGTCGTGGTGTTGGACCTGAAGGTGATCATATTTACCTCCAACTTTCCCATTTACCTGCTGAAATCCTTCGTGAACGTCTCCCTGGTATTTCAGAAACCGCTGCTATTTTCGCTGGTGTTGATGTCACTAAAGAACCAATTCCAGTCATCCCAACTGTTCATTATAATATGGGTGGTATCCCTACCCTTTACACTGGTGAAGTAATTGATCATAAGGTAAAATTGATATATAATATTCTAGAATAGTAACTAAATTATGTGTATTAGAACGGTAAAGATACTATTGTCCCTGGTTTATATGCCGCTGGTGAAGCTGGATGTGTATCAGTCCACGGTGCTAATCGTCTTGGTGCTAACTCTTTACTTGATATTGTTGTCTTTGGACGTGCCTGTGCCCTTCACATCGCCGAAAACAATAAGCCAGGTAAACCACATAAGCCACTTTCACCTACTGCTGGTGCTGAAACTATATCTGAGCTTCATAAGCTTCGTATGGCTGATGGTAAACACAGCACTGCTGATATCCGTCTTAAAATGCAAAAGACTATGCAAAGGGATGCTGCCGTTTTCCGTACTCAAGAATCTCTTGATGAAGGTTCAGTTAACATAATGAAGGTCAATGAGTTATTTAAGGATGTTAAAGTAACAGATCGTACAATGATTTGGAATACCGATTTAGTTGAGACATGGGAACTTAAGAATTTACTTACAAATGCTTGCCAAACTATGATTTCAGCTGCCGCTCGTAAAGAATCAAGAGGTGCTCATGCCCGTGAAGATTTCCAGGTATGTTATGCACAATTATAATAATAATCTTTATACTAACTTTTATAGAAACGTGACGATGTTGAATGGATGAAACATACCATTTCTCGTCAAGATCCAGAGACTGGTAAAGTAGAATTAGAATACCGTGGAGTCCAAGCAAATACTTTAGATGAAAATGAGTGTAAATCTGTACCTCCATTTGAGCGTAAATACTAATTTTATATTTTAAAACTTGATTAAAATAAACGTTGAATAAAAAATAATTTTAAAAAATGACATTTACAACTGAAAATCATTAATTTATTATAATACAAAATATTCAAATAATAATGTTTAATAAATTTGTTAAATTCAATTTGTTTTTGTCACCACATTTATCGTGAATTTACATTTTAAAAAAATAAAAAAAAGAGCTACTTTTATTTCAAAAAAAACCAAAATGATGAAACAAATATCAAGATTTGAGCCAAACCATGACGATTTAGTGCATTCATTAAGTTATGATTTCTATGGGACTAAATTAGCGTCTTGTTCAACAGATCAAAAGATTAAAGTTTACTCTTTTAACTCAACAAAGTTATCTTGGATGCTATCTGAAAGCTGGAAAGTAATAGTTTTATTTATTGTTAAAATTAAATCATTAATATTTAGGCACATGAAGCAACCATATTAAAAGTATGCTGGGCTCATCCTGAGTTTGGCACCATTATAGCTTCTTGTTCAGCAGATAGAACTGTTAGAATATTTGAGGAGACTCTAGTGGAACATAATTATAATAACTTATCTGGAACAACAAATAACAAGAGATGGGTAGAAAGAGCTAAGTTAATAGAGTCAAGGGGCCCAGTAATGGATATTCAGTTTGCGCCATCTCACTTAGGATTAAAATTGGTAATAAACATTTAATATTATTGTCAATTGCTTATAAATAGGCAACTGTTTCCTGTGATGGTTATGTTAGGATCTATGAAGCTATGGATGTCATCAACTTAAATAACTGGAGTTGTATGGAAGAGATACCCATCGAAAATATACCAACCAATAAAGAAGGATTTCAAGAAGGGCTTTGTTTATCTTGGTGTCACTCAAAGTTTTGTTCCCCACAAATAGCAGTTGGTTGTGGTCCAGATAACTGTGTTAAACTGCTTAGAAGTGACCAGTCAACGAATGGTAAGTTTCAATTTAAAGAAAAATTATTTGATCATGAAGGGCCAGTTCATTCTGTAAGTTGGGCACCCAACTTTGGTAGGTCGTTTGAGTTGATAGCTACTGGTAGTAAAGATACAAAAGTACGACTTTTTAAACTTTTTGATCCAACTTATTATGCTTCTAACTCAGAAAGTACACTTAATTATGAGATTGATATTATTGCAAGTTTTAATGAACATAGTATGGAAGTATGGAAAGTAGAGTTTAATATTTTAGGCACTATTTTAGCATCTTCAGGCGATGACGGTAAGGTGTTGTTATATAAAGGTATTGATAAAATAAAATATGAATAGTTTAGTTTTATTAAATTCATTTCTAGCTAGTCATGGAGTAGATTGGAAATGTATGAGTATTATTTCTTCAGATACAAACCAACAACCACCAAATCTAATGTCAAATATTAACCATAATAATGGTTTTGATATTACACAAGAATAAATTAGCTTACAAATGAAATAAAAGTAAAATTATAAAATATCTTTATTATATTATTTATTATATAATATTGGTAATTTTGTTTATTGTTAAATATTAATAAAATCAAAAATGAGCTAAATATTATTAAATCAATTCAGATTATAATAATATAACAATATAATAATATATTTTAATTTATTGATCTAATTGTTGACCAAGTTTAGAAACAATACCAACTACTTCATTACCAATTTCATTAGTGATAGCATCAAGTGGAAGATCATTAGCATCATAACCAAATGGATTCTCAATCTCTTGACCTATAGCATCAATACCATATAGGGTAAATGCTACAATGGAAATAATTGGTACAGCATAGTATTTAAGCTCAGTAAGTGTAAAAGGCAAAAAGAGCAAATAGAGAGTTACAGCTTGCTTCAAATGAATAAGGTAAGCAAGTGGAATAGGAGTACGCATAATACGTTCTAAGCCAGATAAAGAGTCAACTAAACTAGTTAAATACCCATTCATGGCATTGTTAGTTTGAGGATCAATTAAATTATTTTGGCGTTTAGAAAATACATATTTGTTAATATAAAAGATAATATCAATTGGTAAATTAACTGATACAGCATCAAAATCAACCTTAAGGGAAGTAGTGTCAGAATTAAAAGAGCCATAACCAGATTGATGAAATTTACGCTGTGTTAATACATTACTCCCTTTAGTTCCAAAATCATTAACACTAGTAAGGTTTGGTAAGCTAGTAGGCTCATGAGTTGGCCCTGCATAAGTCATATCAACCGGTTGGAATTTTTCAGAGCGAATATCAACTGGAAGTAAGTGATCTAACTCTTGATGACGAGATTCAAGCTCATCTCTCAAATAATGCTTAGTTGCTAACGCAAATGCTATAGTATACTTCATAACATCCATCTTTTCCCATATATCATTATTGTTTTGTGTAGGAACCATATAAATTGCTCTAACCAAGTTTCTTATGCTAGATTTAATAACAGTCCATAAACGACGCCCTTCATAGTACCTATCATAAGCAGTATTTGTACGAAATACTAATAGTAAACCAACAACAACAGAAAGGGAAGGAACTAAAAATTATAGTTGAGTTAAATTTCAATAAATGATCAAATTTAGTTAATTACCTATGCTATTTGGGAGGTTAACATGATAAACATTTTGATTAATATAAATAATTAAAATTGTATAGAGAGTGGTAAAAATAACTGGAGTAATAACTGAAGGTATAACTGAACCAGTAAATCTAAAGAAATCTGGATAAGATATGATTTTTCTCTCTAATGTCGGAGATACGTAAGAATTATCAAGTGAAATTGCCATTTTATTATACAAATAGTGTTAGATGCTAGCAATTAAATGGTTAACAATGTTCATAAAATCTAAATATCCACTGTTTAAACCATCTATACCAAATTGAAATGGAAAGCAATATGATTGGCTAATTAAAAAGCATGATGCGTTCGACTCACAATAATTATTTGATGGCACTGGACTTGTTTTATATAATAGTAATATCAAATATTTTTTACATTAATTCACTTTTAAAGGTCCATTTTACTACTGAAATATGTGGTATAATTTAAATTATTTGAATCCCTCTACCATAAAAATTGTTGGTCAAAAAAACCTTATCAATGAAAATACATTTGCGGTAATTAAAAGTGATTAAAAAAAATTATGTAGCATTTCTTATCATAAAATATATTAAAAATAGCTAATTAAGTTTAAAGCAGTAATATAATGATATTTTTATATCACTAAATAGGTAGATATTAGTAAGCTTACTTTGGCTAAGCTTACTTTGAATATTACATACAATCTTTTCTTTGTTTAATACTTTTTGTAATTTCATTTGAATATTTAACGATACCAACCAAAAAATTCCAAAATAGGAAATTTCAGAATTGGAACAATAAAATTATAATTTATTGCCAATATAAATGTAACTTTAATAAAACTGATATCTTTTTTATTAGTCTTTTAATTAATATGAACGCTTTTGCTTTGTACTTACTCACTCTGGTCAGTGTAGTTTTATCACGTCCAAATCTTCGTATCGTTGGTGGCTCAGATGTTAGCAAACCATTTAAATACCCATTTATGGTCTCTATATTAAAGAATGATGTTCATATCTGTGGTGGAACTTTATATCATGGTAACATGGTAATAACCGCAGCCCATTGCTCGCCAAAAAGTGGCCAAGTACATCTCCACAGTGCAGAGACCCATCGTCATAACCTTGAGCTTTTTTATAAAGAAGAAGGTGGTATGAAATATCAAGTTGAATCTGTTTACACTAACTCAAAATTTGATCTTACTACTGGTGCACATGATATAGCAGTTTGGGAGTTAGATGCACCATTTAATAAAGAAGCTGGTATTGAACTTGATGATGGAAGTATAGGTAATCAAACAGAATTTCCTCTCAAGTTTATTGGTTGGGGGATAACTGATACTAAAGAAGTTGCAACCATATTACAAGAGGTTGTTTTACCAATTATTGACTTTGATAAGTGTAATAAAAAATATGACAATACTTTAATAAAACAAGCTCAATTTTGCACAATGGATAATGAACAAAAGAAAGATGCTTGTCAAGGTGACTCTGGAGGCCCAGCTTTTGTAAAGCGAGGTGATAAGTTCATATTAGTAGGTGTTACTTCTTTTGGTGAAACATGTGGCCATAGTGAGTTTCCAGGTGTCCAAACTCGTGTTTCTTCTTATAAAGGATTTATTGATAGCATTGTTGACATGATTAATAAAAACGAAACTAGAGTTTAAGTTCTGTATCAAATGGACCCCTTTACTAAATTACTATATTTCATGTTATTTGTAATTAAAATATGAATCAGAAAATCAAATTATTTGCAAATTATAAAACTGTTCAAAATATTAATATGATTAAAAATAAGTTAATACATTTGATAATCTAGTATCTTAATTTTGTTAGACTTTATTAAAGACATTAAAAACTCAACTCTAAACAAAGTCTGTTATTATTTTATTCAATCTATAACATTAAATCAAACCCTTTTATCCCAAGAGAATAATATCAGTTAATTTATTCATTTAACTCCTTTAATGATTTGATTAGCATATCATGTTCTGGTTCAGTTTCATATGAATCGGATGTTCTTGAAATGAGACTTTTTAAAAGCATTTTTGATTGAAATTTCCAGTCTTTACATACAATTTCTCCAGGGGAATTTGGGTTATCTAGGGGACCAAAATTAGAGTAGGCATCAACTAAATCGATTGCAGTTGTTGAGCATAAAGAAAATGCATCATGCGAAGTTAAAAGATCTGGATGATTAAGGATACAGCGATAAGCTTTTATATGACTATCCAATGCCTTTGAAGGATCCTGCTTTGGACCAAGAGTATAAAATTTAGCTTTAAGTAACCATATTTCATTATTGCCAGCAACTTTAGACGTAATATCATCAAGAAGTGTTTCCAACTGATTAGCATGTCTAAAGGATCCATTACCTGAACCATCTTCAATATCAGTTTGTACAGAATTGATTACGATTGATAATACTTCTCTATCAATGCATTGATCTTTAACGGTCTCCCATCTTAAATCTAGAATACGTTTTATGGCTCTCATAGCTAAATTGAAATGGCCCAAATCAACGGCAGTGTATTGTAAATTTGTCCACATTTTCCAATTACCAGGGCTATATTTAAGTGCTTGTTGAAGAGATATTAAAGCTTCAGGTTTCTTTCCTTTTCTTATATATATAGTTGCTAAATTATTCCATGCTTCACCGTTGTCAGGGTCAATTGAAGTTACCTTTTGGAAACATTTTTGTGCATTATCCCAATCATCGATATGCATAGAAGCACAGCCACAAATAAACCATGAGTTCTCAAACAGAGGATTTATTTTTAAAGCGTTTAAATAACAATCTCTACTTTTATCAAATTCGTTTTTACCATAATAATGAGCTCCTAAAGCACGCATAGCACGAGAAAATCGATTGTTTGAAGCTTCCCAAGATTTATACCACCATTCTGGCTCATTTAATACATCACCTTTAAGGCATAACATTTTGGCGGAATTCGGGTTGATTTCTAATTGATGATCAACTACTTTGATGGCTTTTTCTGGCTGTTCTAACAATTTATAACATTCAATTATCTGTTCATACATTTCTAGTTTTTCGTAAATTTCTAATGCTGATTTAATTACACCCAAAGACATAAATTTTTCAGCTAATTCTTTTTCCAATTCCCATTTTGAAGGAATTAAAATTGAATAAAAGCTCAACATTCTCTCAGTTACATGCCCATCTCGATCATTAAATTGATCAACTAAAGCTTGTAATTGAAAAACAGATCTTTCAATTGTACGTGACTTGAAACCTTCTAATCTAGATCTTAAAATGAGCCCCATAGTATGCACCATCCAGTTAACTGGGTTTTCTAAAACTCTAGTAACATAAGGAAACATTTCTTCACGAGTAAGCCCAGCAACAGGATTTGAGTTCTTTACGTTAATGCATAATGCTAATAAAATACACTGATCAATGATTTTAAGTGTGCTTTGGTTAGTAACATCAACCTCATCTTCATCTCCTTTTGACGCGACTTCTGAGAATTTTACTTTCTCTAAAAGAGTGTCATCATTCAAATCTAAAGTTTCTGGAACGATTTGAGAGCCATCATGGTTGGATTTAGTATCGACTTCATGCTCGTCATTTTCATCTGGTCTACTTTTAGCCCAGAGAACTAATTGTGTAATATCATTTTGTTGAAACTTTGTTCTTTTTCCTAGAGCACCTGTTAATTTCCATTTTAACCCAGTGCATTCTTGAGCTTTAGTGTACTGTTCTACTGCATTTTTTTCGTTATAAAAGTGATGATGATACAATCCCAGTTCAACGTAATAGCGTGCTCTTAATTCTTGAACTTGCTGAGTACTCAAGCAATTTTCTGAGTCGCTAACATCTTCTAAGCCAAAGCTTGGTAAAGCAGTTAATGCCTTATTCATTTGAACTTCTAACTTTTCTAAAGTACTTCCAGTTGGATTATCTAAAATTCTTTCTCTAATCCAATGACAACGAGATGACCACCAGTATAAAGTTACAAGATCGTTATCGTCATCATCATTAACTAAGGTATCAAACAATATCAAAGCCAACCACAATAATATTGGCTTTGGAGTCAAATGATAAGCTTCTTCACCATCAACTGATATCTTGCTTAGAATTGCATTGTTTAATAAAGGTGAACCACCGCTGGTTAGTTCGAGAGGTAGCAATGTCATTATATCTAACTTTGAATCAGGTCCAGTCCACCCGATTTGAATGAATAAGCTTAATAAAGAAATACCTAAAGATTGTATAAGGAACTTATTAACCTTGCTTCCTTTTAAAAAGTTTGAAACATTTGATTGAAGTTTATTTTCATACTTTGAAGCCAGTTCTTCAATATTTGATTGTTCAAATTCGCTATCTTCTATGAAATACTTTCCTGAATATAATAACTCTTTGCTTTGGTCTGATAAAATAACATCTTCGTAATCACCATCTAATATCAAGTTCGTTGCATGAAGAGCTTTACGTGCTGGATATAAGTTTATATCTACTTCTCCTGATTCAATTCTTTTCAAATGTTCTTTTAAGTCTGACTTAGAGTTAGCACTTCCAGCTAATATTATTAACCACTCAAGATCGTTTATTGATAGCCCATCTTTTATTATCTTTGATCTTTTATTAATTCTTTGATCTTTCTCTGTTGTAGTATTACTTTCCATATTTATAAATTCGATATATTATATTCCAATTATACTATGCTAAAGTTTAAAAGTATTATTTCAATCAATTTGGTTTTGTACTTTTTTCAAAGTGGTTCAAGCCTCAAGAAGCTTCTGGAATTAAGGGATGCATTTGAATATCAAATTTCATTCCTTCAACCTATCATTTCCTCAGGATATAGTCTACAATAATGTTTGATAGGAGGCCTAAACTCACCTGTCACCTGATTACTAATACACCCATTTATTTGTTACTTTGGCTATAAATTGGGTTGCAGTAAGGGATTATATTTTGCAAAATTTAAACCAAACCCTTGACTTGTTTATGAATAACTCAAACTGTTTTTGATAGAAGTTTTATCCTTTTGGGTAAATCTAATTTCTAAACATTGTAAAATTTGATAAAATTGTAAAATTGTCCCATAATTTATACTTTCGAAAACGTGGATTTCCAATACAATTTTGAATAGCATTTTTTAATATTCAAAATGACATTATTTTCAAGCAGCAGGGGAATGTTAAAATCCCTTGAAAGAAATCTCAACCATGTAATATTCAAAGGAAACAACCAATTTATAAATTTTAGACGCTTTGTGGCCAGTAAGCACAGTTATTCTTCTGCTATTGAAACTGAAATGCCATCCATTACCTCGTTATCTAAAAAAGGGTTCAATTTAAAAGATCATAGAAAATACCAAAATATGTTATTAGCAAACACTAAATTTTACTGCTTGGATCAACCACTTTTAGGAATTAAAAAAGATGGCTCGATTACAGATTGGGCTTTAATGCCATCTTTGACCAAAGAAGAATTTGATGTAAACTTAGCATTTAACGCTAAAGAAACCAACGATGTATTTGATGGTAAATTTTTATATGTAAATAATCTTTTAATTTATTTAAAATTTTAAGAATTGGAGAAGGCTCATAAATATGAAGCAGCCTTTGAGCGTTTTCACGAATCTATCCCAGAAGATGGCCCATTAGAAGTTCAATACATAAATGGAAATGAGAATAGTATAGCACTCAGTATTCAAAAAGAGAATAGGGATAATGATGACGAAATGGCATTAAAGGATACGCAAGTAGATATAATGTTAGATAATATATTAGACTCTATGAATAACCCTATACGCAGTAAAAGAAGGCGTGTTGGTTACTATACTACTAGTGTATTGAGAAAACGTCGACTTAAGATGAATAAGCATAAATATAAGAAGCTCCGCAAACGTACCCGTGCCCTTCGTAAACGTCTTAATAAATAAACTTAGAACTACTCTATTTTAAAAAAGGGCCAAGTTCATATTATAGAGTAAGTTTTGTTTTATAGTTGTATTTTCTATATACTTATCGTATTATTAATCTGTTTATTTGACAAACATATAGCTATATAAAAGCCTTATTTTTTATTTCATTGATGGAAAAAGTTTTGTCTATAATCAAAAGTATCATTAATTATAGATAACTATTTATTTGTAAAATGTTTTTTCTTCTCTAATGCATACATATCTTTTAAAAAAACAATCTTGTGTTTTCTTATTTTTGTATATTATTGATTTATTTTAGCAATCTATATATAGAAATTTATAAGCAACTATGACATGAGTAAATTAATTTATACTATTAATTATATCATATATAGTAGATCCGCCTTATATCATCTTGTGAAGCCTATTATTTTTATGTAATGTACTTAATAAATCGAGTTTTAAATGTAGGAACCTTACCATGAGCATCTTGGGGAACCTATAGACAGGATAAATTATAAAAAGGTATAAATACATAAATTAGATTTTGTATTTATAAAACGTTAAATAGTGAGGTTGTTGTGAAATTATTTTTTAAGTTTGCGCCGATGCAATAATCTAGTTTTCGATTTAACCAATATTGTAATTAGATATCTTTAATAAAGTAGTATAATTTTTTCTTTTTTTGACATTAAATCATCATACTATTTTTTTTTAATACTTTGAATTTGTCATATTGAAAGGTTTGATATTGATGATCGAACTATTATTATCTCATACTTTAATAGTCCACCTTTAAACCAAACTATCTACATTTCTTTTATAAAAGTTCTTTTATACCTATTTGTTCAAAACACTTAATAGTTTATAGTTATTAATCTCATTAATAGTATGTGCCTTCATTTGGATAACTCAATATTAAATTATAATAATACAAGTCTTTCAATTTGTTTAATCATTATTAGAGCGCAATATTATACCAATGCTATGCTACAATGGTCTATTATTTTCTATTAATTGAAATGAAGCCTCAAGTCACTTTGATTTTTTTTTAAATCTTGAAGTTAGACCCCTAAGTGGTTTACTGTTGGAGGTAAGTAAAAGTATAGAAAACTGAATGATAAGTGAAATGGACGTTAGCGGAAGGGAGGAAAGAGTTAAGGAAAAACTGAGAGATTGATCAATTTAATTTTACCTGTTTTGAATTTGAGTAAGTTTAATTTCATAGAGGCAGATTCTATTGTATATAATGCTACCCAAGAGTGAAAAAGAGCGGAAGCAATAGAACTATCATCAGTCTTTGATATTTTATTACTTCTATTTAGTTTATGGTGTGAATTATCTTATTCATGGACTCAATTATAACGCACAAATATAAAGTATTATAATTTACAGTTTATCAAAATGTAGTCAAAAATAAAATTGTAAAGCACTATTTTATAGTTTATTATACAAATGAACTAAGAATTGATATTTTATTAAAATTAATATGTAATATTATATCACATTTCAAATAACTAACAGAAATTCATTAAGAGCATTATTTTTAATTTATATACAAATTTTTTAAATTTCAAAAGTCAGTTAAACTATAATTTAAATAAATTACATGTTTTATGTATATAAAAATAATGAGAATACATAAAAGTTTATAATAAAACTGTTGGTTCAGGTAGTATTAAATCTAAATAAAAGAGAATTAAAGTACAATTTATTTTTAAGTATAACTTACTAATTAAACTATCATAACTTTTTATTTGAATAATAATATAAAAATCCAAATACACTTAAAAAAATTAAGTTTGTTTTAAAAAATAGTTTTCACCTTATGAACCACATATATATTTAATGATAGAATGTTTTTTATAAATATACCATACTAAAATATTTTAGGTTTATGAAGTTTATAAGCAGTTTTACATAGGTTTTTAATATATTTAATAGTAAATTAAGGCATCCAAAGGTAGAAATTTTAATTAAACATTTGGAATTTATTGTTTTAAATATTATGAGTACAAATTATAACTATTTTTAAAAACTTATTTTTCCACATGCTCTATGTTTAACACTTTAATTAATTATTTTATTATTATTATATAACATTACCTAATTTATATTTTTCTTACGATTTATTCACAAATATTATTTTTACATTAGGATTTTTTTTTAAAAGTCGTTTGATTTGGAGTTTGTATTATTTTTTAATATAAAGATATAGATTCAATTTATTCAACTTAATGAATAATTATTAATAGTTATAAAGTAACATAGTAATTTTCAAAAATTATGAAGCAATTTAAATGTTCATGATTTGTATTCCTGTTTTTATGATAATCTACTAATATATTACTGTTATTTATTGAGTTTGTGAATCTACGATTTATAGTATTATCTATAATTTATAAGGATATAAGAACATTTTTTCTAAAAAAGTTTCAATAATTCTTAATGGACCTTTAATTTTATTAATAAAGTAAATGAACTATTGTTATATGAAATGTGAAAAGTGATGTTATTTTTATTCATTAATTTGGAAAATTACACGCTATTAATATTAATTAATATATTAACAAAATTCAAGATTAACCTGAAAGAACATTTAAAGTGGCTTGAGTTGTTCTAGCATACTAGCCATTTACTATTTCGCAATACTTTGAATAACTTTTAAAAAGAGGTAGATAATAAAAAATTGATGAATCTTTATAATACAAAAAGAAAACGCTTAATATACCTACGGCTCATTAGTGGTATATAATTCTTGATGTGATTTTGTTAAAGAATAACTTTATGAGTGACACGTTCTGTACCTCACTAAATAGCAGTTTTAGATGGTTAAAAGAGGAAAATTCAGATGAATATTAGCTTTTTATAGATTTATAAGGGATATATAATTATATTTCATAAATTAAATATTGTAACTTAATAAATGTATAACCATTTTACAATTTCGTCTTGAATAATAGATAATCTTGAGTAGATTCTATCATTAATGTTAAGAAACTTTAAAAAATCCTAAACTATACTAAGTTATATTAATATATATTTTTATTTAATAAATATTTAACATTCTGGTACTTCTGCTAAAGAAGGATAAGCTATATAAGCTGGGGAATTTTTGTATGGCCTATTACTTTTAGAGAATGTCACGTCATAAGGATCTCTTTTATAATTGTCTTTAGTACTTTGTTCAACAATAGTAAATGATCTATTTTTTAGTTCACTTGAGGTACTTGAAACTTCAATATCATCAGAGTTATTAATACTTTTGTCTAGATTGTTTTGGATAAAATCTAATTCAATTTGTGGTGGTGGTAACGGTAATGACCTATTAGTAAACTTGGCTAAATTTGATGCCTCTTTGAGCTTTCTGAGCCATCCTAATAATTCCATTTTCCCATTTAATCTAATAAAATTTGTTTGATAAGAATCTGCAATTTCTAATACCCATTTGTAGTTTGGAATTGAATCAGAAACACATATGATGGTTGCAGGTGTCAACTTTATTTTTTCATTAGTTATTGTGGTAGGATGTAAGTCCTCAAATAGATAAAGATATTCTTGATTTAAAACCAAATATTGTTTTTTCCATTTTGGTTTTGATTTAAATCCCGAGCTTTGACCTTTATATACCTCTGCCCATCCTTCTATTAGTGCAGACTGTCCTTTTGTAACTGATTTTATTGAGACATCGTCAATTGAAGGCATAGATGGCCTATGAGTACGCTTAAATGATCCTATTTTGCTATTCATCATATCTTTGAGGCTTTTGGCTGCAAGAGATGCTCTATTAGTTTTACTAGTTTTTGGAGGCGATAATGGATTACTATTAGTCATAGATATAGAGCGTGCTGTTGGGAGGGATTCTACCCTTGGCTTAAGTTCACATGCACTTCTTTGTCTAGCCATAGACTCAATACCCAAAAGTTTAGAAGCTTTTACACTAGAACGAACTGCAGTTTTACTATTATATCGTGAGGACAAATCTTGATCATTTACTATACCAGTATTCATTGTTGCTATTGAAGCAGATCTTTGTCTTTGGGAAAGTTCACTATTCACATGGCCTGTATACATAGAAGAACGAATAAATGACGATGTGATAGGCTCATCGCTTTTGCTTATTTCTGAATAATCACCAGAATGAGATAAAGAACGCTCTCTAAGTGAAATGGGAATAAAATCACTTTCTTTGCAAATAGAAGGTGGTGGCTGTATTGATTCATAAATATCGAAAAAGAACTCTGAAGCAGTAGGACTTATAGGTTGATTACTGACCATGGATTCATTTGAAGATAAAGAGAAATCAGACGATGTTATTGAGAATGAGCTAGTTAAAGAAGTTCTATGCTCTGAAGTGGATGAAGATAAAGTAATTTTAGAACTAAGGGTAGGGCGATGACCAAAATCCCTTATTAGATTTCTAATCATGATTTGTTGAGCAGTATGCCTTAATGCCACTAAAGGCTCCCAACCATCATAACTTTGATCTGAGTTTACTATAGTATTGCAGGGTGCTATGAAATTTAAAACTGAGTCGGTTTGACTTGTATATGTACTATAGTTGGATAAATTACAGTCGTCCCTCGTTTTGTGAGGTTGTTGAGCTATGTACAAAGAGTAAACACTTGATCCAGGTTCGTTAGCTTGTAAGCTATCTAGTCCAAATGAATCAACTGAATAAATTGATTTTGACATTAATTAAAAGTATGTGTTATATTGTGTATAATATCGTTTAATTTAAAAGAGATGAAATATCGAATAAATTAATCGTGTTGTTAGAGAATTGAGGTTGATAGGGATTTGGAAAATATGCCTAATAAATTTTGAAAAAAGATTCAATTAAATAAAAGAAGAGTAAATTCTTAAAGTATTATATTTATATGCAGTTCCAAATATTTACTTAGGTTTTTAACCCATTGTTTTTATTTAGTATTATTTTTTCCTATAAATCTTAAAACGAGAATTAACCATTTTAGGGAATTGTAATGCTCCTTTTCTCTGTTTAGAAAGAACTAATTCCTTAGACTACATAGGGTAATTAATCAACAATTAATTAACCAATCAATTATTTATTTTGGCTTCATTTTGCACTTATTTCAGTCCAAAACTTTTGTGTAGCTATACCGCCCCACTTAAATAACTTTAAAAAAAGCAGGCTGAATGTTAAATTTAGAGTTTTTAACTTCTAACTACAGTTAAATAGTATTAATCGTATGTGTAAATACATTACAATTACTACATGTATTTTACTATTTTGTAATATTAATCCAGGTTGTCTTTATCTTAAAGAGTATATACTATGGAATAACGATTATCATTTAACTAAAAACGGATCAATTAATAGCTCAAAACTAGTAAAGCAACTAAATATATTGAATTGAGTTTAGTATAAATTTTAAGTAACTATATTTTTATATAACTTATTATATAATGTAGCTTTGATGTTTTTTAATGTAATAAATTAAAATTCATAATTTGTTTAGGCAAAAAGGCACTCTCGTTCCATTCTCAGTTGAAATTGAAATAAATAAAGTAAAAATGCTTTAAATATAACTTAGAAATAAACGACTATTTCATTTAATAAATTATAACATCAAAAGAGGAATATGTTATATAACTTCTAGATTATTATATATCAATAATACCAAGAAAAAATAAAAATAAAAGTAAAAATAAAAAAAATAAAAATAAAAATAAAAATAAAAATAAAAGTAAAAATAAAAAAAATAAAAATAAAAATAAAAATAAAAATAAAAATAAAAATAAAAATAAAAATAAAAATAAAAATCCATACAATTGGAGATAGTTATTTATTTATATGTAAATATACGACTATATAGCTTTATTATGCCTAAATTTTGAGCTTATATAGTTTATTAATATAAATATATAACAAGGCTTACAAATGTTATAGTGTGCATAATTACGCCTCAATTTTCACAGTTCAGCATTTTTATCAAACTTAATATTAAAAAAGTCAGTTTGCATATAAGAATCCAGGTTGAGCATTTAATTAAGTAGAAATAATACATTAAAATACTATTTTATAAATAAAATTAATATAATATATTTTTAAAATTAAACATTTAATTTCATATATACATAGAATAACCTAAATAGTATTTTTAATGAAATTATGAAATCATAGCTAGGTAGGCAGTTTAAAAGTAGGGATAAGGTTATTTAGGAGACTTTATTTTCGCTGAAACTAGAAATAATATTACCCCAGTAAAGTTTAAGTTTTAAATATTCAATAAAAGGTACATACCTATACTATATCCCTTAAACTATTTCTTATTTTTTAAAATGAAAATATTTATTAAAAAATTCAAGAATATGGTTAAATGTGATTTGTCTTACGTCATTGAAGGTATCATATCATAAGCTAAATAGAGCTTTGTGGTTACGATTTTATTAACCATATTTCTACGCTTATTTTACAGCACTTTCAAACTATATAGTACAAATCACATTTAGACTATTTTAATAATATATTCTAAATAATACTATACTTATCTTGTGTATTTAGAGATAATTTTAGCTTATAGCTAATAAGTTTTAGAAAAAATACTTGATTCATACAAGTGTTATATTAGAAAATAGCTCATTTTTCTCAAATACAGTAACTTAATCAAAAATAGTTTATTTTGTTAATTTAATAACTATCATGAATTATTTTTGCAATAATAAGAAAATTAGCCTATAATCCTTAAACTAAAGCTATATCTATATAGTTAGTAAAGATAATTAACAGATATTAATATATATGAACTTTAAACCATATTCGTTATTTTAATGATTGCGAATATTTATAAATCACAATTAGCCTCATTAACTATATATACTATTACTTGTATATTTTTATATCATTTTTATATCGTTTTTATTAATTAAAAGTTAAGGCTTCATGTAAAATATGATATGGCTACCAAATATGCTAATAATAAACAAATGGATTGTTTTATTTTTCTAGCAAAATAGCCTAATTTATTTCTGCCATTACAATAAGCTTTCGTCTTGACCACAAATCTTTAGATCAGTCACTTTATGTATACAAAATCATCCTCAGACTATCAAATCGCTTATTGTAACGCTTCCGTCACCCTTACATATAAATGAGACTGCTTTGTATAAGGTTGGATTTCAAGCAATGAAGTATAATCTTCTCAAACCCAAAAGCAATAGCATCGAATTAGAATTTCTTCATTTACATGATACCTCATTCTCCCTATCCTCTTCACCTTTAACCACTTAGCCCCTAAATCAGTTTAGTTTGCTTTATAAATTTAAATTAATATCTGGAGATGTATTTTTTGTTTAAGAATTTTAGTAATGGCTTTTCCATTTTTTAAGCGCTATTTGAACGGAAAGATTCTAAGTAAAATTCACTAGATCTTAAGATATGAGAATGTTTTTTTTGGTTTCATTATTTTTTCTATCTTTTAAGCACTATTTAAGTGGAAAAATTGTTAGTAAAATTCTTAAACATAAAAATACATCCCCATATGTTAGAAGCCTTATATTTTTGAAAGATAAAAAAAAATTAAAAAATAAAACTTTACATGTTAATGGTAGACATTATATATTTAATAAATTAATAAGTTACTACTTATTATCAAAATATAAAAAGTATAACTATTAACAAATACAACAATATATAATTAATAAACCATACTATTAAACTTAAAAGTCTCTTGCTAAGAAAAGTTTAGTTAATAATTTTTGATCAAATTGCAAACAGTTTAAAATGTGCAATTATATAATTTAGTTAATAATCGTATTAAAAGTTCAGATTAAAGTTATTTTTTAAATTTAAATGGATCAAGAATTTTTATCACAAGAAATTGAAGACATTAAAAAAATAGGCAAATATGGGTATAAAGTGGATAGTTTTAAGCAAATAAGTGAAAATAAAGTAGAAATAGAAATATTAGAGAATATTAAATTAACTATCATATTATCTGATAGAGGCTTTTTAGTAAATATTTTGTTTATAGATTTAATTTATTTATAACTAATTTAGATTCAAAATTCTCAACCTATGCAAAATTATATTGTAAATATATATGAATCCATGGACTCTTTATTAAGTGAAGTGTCGTCTCTATATAGGAAAAAGTTTACTGAATTATTATTCGATCAATTAACATTTAAAAGATAGTATATTATAATTTTTTAAAAAATTAAATAAAAGTATAAAATTATATAAATATACGTTGGATTTAATCATTAATTTAAATCGTTTATTTTATTAATTTTTATTTAATTTTGTGCTACTTCTTAGCCTTTCTTTTATGAACCCTCTTTGAGGTAACTTTGTTCTTTTTTTAGTAGCTGTATTTTCTTCTAAATTATTTCTTCTCTTGTTATTTTCTACATTTAAAGACAATACTTGTTCTGGTTGAATATACCGATGTGTGTCAGTTCCAATTAATTCAACGTAATAATTTAAGCCTGGTAATATTCCTTTCTTAGCATCTGATCCTAATGTATCATTCCAAAATATTACTTCTTTGACTTTTACTACATGTTCACTAAAACCTTCCTTTGGGAATATAGCATTGGCCATTTCACCTCCTCTAAGATGGTATTTTGCAGTTGTTTCTTTTAGCTCCTCCTCTCTTCGTGAAATAATTTCCAATTCTTCAAAATAGCTTAATACATTTTTCGTTTTTTTTATGCCCAAGTTATCTTTACTATCATGATCCCACCGCCCAGCAGCAAATTTAGTTTGCCACTTACGCCACATAAAATTTGGTGGAGGGCAGTTGGTTTTATAATAGCACAAAGAAGCTCTTATCCCGGAATGCTCTATAAAAGAAGGATCTTGTTTTAAAAAGGATTGAAAAGTAGCTCCAAAAGGATCAAATTTATAGACACCCCGTTTGTCAACTACTTGGTAACTTGTGGTATCAAGTCTACGGACTACTAGATATTTTTCTTTATCTTTGATAGGAATCATAGTATTACGATCAATCTCTTTGATAGGAACTATTATTGCTGGCCAAAAACATGAAGCATCTTTATCCCAAGGGTCTATAAACACTAAATCCTTTTCATTATACTCTTCATTTATTTCATATAATTCTTTTGGTACATCTGAGAGATTAATTTCTTTTTTAATAGAAAGGCTGGATTCGGGAGTTGAATGGGTTGGTGAAGGAGTTGGTGGGAGTACTTTTGATACTTTTTTGGATACTGGAGCTACTAGTGTTGGTTTATTATTGTTAGTCAATTTTAAGTCAAAATTTATCGCTTTTAAATCAGGGAGTATTTTTTTAGGGTATTTGCGATGAGGCCATGGTAGCCCAAATATCTCATAATGACGATTGCAACGTAAACAGCATGTCGTTGGCTCATCAACTGGGTGAATTAATTCATCTAATCCCTCCATAAAAGTGCCTTCTATCCCATTTAAAAATATTTTAGGTTTATTATTAATTGTAATAATTTCTGTTTCACAAGGGTTATAACACCAAGTACAAGATGAGTCATCATCACTACTTTCAGTTACTGGAGATAGTTTTGCTTTATTAATTTAGAAATTTTATTAGTTAACTATATTTACACATAAATGATGGTTACCTTTATTTGCTTTGTTGCTACTTTGTTCAAAATATGGTATATTTGACAACGTCTTTGGAAGCAAATTTACATCTTTTTAATAGTATCATTATTTTATAATGATATATATTGTTTACCTATTGATATTTCTTCATTATTAAACACCTTAAGTCTTCTCATGGTATATCCTTTTCTTTTTATTGGTGAATCCTTATTTTCTTTTAATATTTTATTACTAAAAATAATATTTTAAATAATTACTTTATTAATAATTAATATTATACCTTTTGCAAGTTAAACATAAACATTCTTTGTTATTTTCGCCAAAATAATTATCACCATATGATACTGTTATTTCTTCGCCAAATTGAATGTTCCTTATAACTTTAAATGTAATTATATGTGGTGCTAAAAAGTGGAATTTTGCATTTGGGTTACAATCATGGTTCACAAATCTAGCAGGTCCAAGTAATAAACAGTTTTTATTTGTACGACTTGATATCATGACTGAAAAATCTAGACCTTTTGATTTGAGTTTATCTAATAGTTCCTCATCGATAGGAGAAAACAATCCCATTAAATGTGTTATAATACTTTCGGTTTTAAATTTTTTTGTAGCTAACACTCTGGCTTGCCCATAATTTTTATTGATATTATCATTAGCTTTGTATTGTTCATATTGGTGAGTATCTGTTATTTCAAAGCCTGCTTCTGGATGATATATAGATAAATAGCGTGCTATATGTCTAGAAATCGTCAATATTATAGTAATAAATGAGAAAATACTTACTCTTTAGTTGATTTTGTCGAAATATAAGGATTATTTAGAACTAATTTTTTCTGTGATAATAGGCTAAATAAGTTAGTAATTTTAAAATATAATATGCAATTAAATTACTTTATGATTAAATTAGTTGCATCTAATAATTTACCCTTTAGTACTACTAGAGTAAAAATTAAGCTATGTATATTTAAAATGAAGTTGATGTGTGGCTTTTTAACTAATAAATGGTTTGGATGAAATTTCCTCGTTTTAAACCAAAGATTAAGTTGATCTAACAATAATACAGTAAGTACATCATCAAATCTACCTAGCTGAGTATATTCTTCATCTGATTCGCTTTTGCTGTGGGATTTATTTTTTATTGACATTATGATTTGACTATACAATGTAAAATAATTAAATAGTTTGATACAAGTAGTCTTTTAACAATCTTTGTTCTACTTCTATAATATCATTCTTTTTGATGTTATTTAATTTTTAATAGGTTTATAACTTTATTCCAGAATCTTCCAATCAGAATCATTTTCAACATTTTGTGAATATAGCCATTTAAGTTTAAGTGAACAATTTTTTGAAAATTTTTCGGCAATCATTCGTTTGGTTGATTTTCCTTAAAGCATAGGCCATAAGCAATACGAGTTTGTGTCTAAAATTTTATTCTAAAATGAACAGCTAATTAGCATAAATATGAACTTAAATAACTTTAAATTGGTGAATACTTTGTGGATCAGCCTTAAGTGGTAATTAAGAGTAAATTCAAATGTAGAATTATGGCCAAATAAAGGTATAATGAAATACTTTCGTCATAATTTAAAGTGAACTATAAAATTGATTTTTTTTCTTAATATAAGATCGATTATATACTTTCAGTAAAAGTAGTATAGTAATTTAATAATTTTATTATTTATCATATCGATATGGATGATACTAAAGAAGAAATTAAAATACACAAGTTGATAAGAACTACATTTTCCAAATTTACACGTTGTGATCATTGTGATAAATTTTTATGGGGTTTAGTGAAACAAGGTTTGACGTGCCAAAAATGTGGCTTTGTATGTCATCCAACCTGTCTTAAAGAAGTAGAAAAGCTTCCATGTAAAGAAGTGGAAATAGACTCGAATAAAATAGAAGAAATACTAACTCCTGTTTCTTCTCCAAGGTTAAATAAAGAAGAGAATATAATAAAAGAGAATTTGATCCATCAGTTTGTTAATGGAAACCCTAAAGGAGGGGTTGCTCCGGCCTTACCAGATAAAGTTGTAGTTACCGCTGAGATTAATGACAGCATGGAGTCTGAGATTTCTAAAAACGACTCTTTAAACGGAACTATAAATAGCGATGATATTTCTTTGGATGACAATTTAGGAACAAGTGATACAAAATCTCCTTCTAACACAGGATACAATAAAAATATATCACAAAGCCTAAGACGCTATGCTAGTAGTGATTTCAGTAGTTCTTCTTTAACGAAAGACAATGACGTTAAACCAACTCTGGATACTATTTTCAAAGATGTTATTCAACAGGCAGCTAATCATAAAAAACAGCTTCGAAATGTCAGAGAGCAGCCAAAATTGGGATTATTAACTACAACTCCCCAGAATTTTACTAAATTTATAACACGCATAACTCCAATGCGTTTAGGCTATGAACAACTATTATCTTTAATCACTTGGGAATATCCTTATAAAACTTGGATTTTTTTATCAGCTTATTGCCTATTCTGTTATAGGCCTTTATGGATTTTATTATTGCCACATCTGGGGTTTTGGTATTATTTAGGTAACAGTTATATAAAAGCTTACAGAAAAGAAGAAAACAAAATACTGTTGGAGGAAGTAAATCAAGGGGATAAAGATAAAGCATCTCCTACCATGATTTATGCACAAAATATGCAGTTCGTACAAAATTTAATGGGTACATATACAGAGTTATATTCTTATTTTACCGATAATTGGGAGGTAATCGAACAAAAGTTGAATAGTCCAAATGCTGTTTTATTTACTGGAATAGGACTACCATTATCTTTTTTAATTGTTTATCTTATACCTTTAAATTATATTTTTATGATGGCTGGATGTGTTGTATTACTATCCAATAATCCGTTGATGTTGGCAATATTTGTTACACTATCACCATTATTAGTAGATGAACTTTCAACCCATTTAGGTAGAGCATCGAAAGTATTTTCAGCCTCTGGTTTAGGATCTCCAGATATCAAAACAGGAATAAGACCAAGAATAAAAGAAGTATTTGAAAATCAAAGGTAGTTTTTAATATGTTTGTTATTACGTATGAATATAGTTTGGTATTAATTTCTATTAATCTAGATGGTGGGCTATTTTAGGATGGAAAGATCAATTACTTGCAACAGAGCGCCCTTTATGGAGTAATTTTAAAGGAGATGAAGAGTATTCGGCAATTTATAATCAAAGTGCTGACCAAGATTTTCAATGGGCTACTGAAGGTTGGCAAATAGATACTGCGTGGTGTAAACCAATACAACCTGATAAAGATGGATGGATATATTATAATAATTTATGGGAAGGGCCAAGTAATTCTCCTCGGATTGATTCTTTTACACGAAGAAGATTATGGTGCAGAAAAATGATGCCTTTAACTAAAGAAAAAGTCCCAACCCCTGCAGAAATCGCATCAACTATTCCAGCCAAAAAGAAAACTTTCAGAAGGCTCTCAAATCTACTCCATTAGTTATAGTATTATACATATTAGATTTGATTTTTACTATTTATTTTAATCAAATTAAACTTTATCAAGTGTATACTATCAATTTTATTACTTTATTTTATTATAATTTTAATGGTTATCGTTTACATAAAATTGATAATTAATAAGGATATTTTATATATACTTTTTTTTATTTATTAAAAATGCTTGAATATATTAAAACTATAGATGTTTTAATGTTTTTTTTGTGGTTACATTCTTATTGCTCATTTTTGAAACCCATGATTGAAGCTTCTTTTTTCATTTCCCTTACAATATTTCTAGTCAATTTACTTTCATACTTAAATCCATCTACATTTTGTCTAAGTGATGGATCCTATTTAACAATAATTAATCAATACTCTATTTTATATAGATAATTAAAACCTACAATCCCTTCAAAAATTTTAGACATCATTTCATTTGAAGCAGAAGCAAGCTCTGATAAATCCTTTGTCGCTTCAATTGCTCTATGGTTAATAATGTCTACCATGGAATATAGTTTTTCTCTTTCTAAATCTTTAGTGACGGCTGCACTTGTTAAAGTGGAACTTTCGGGCTTTTTGTAACTATCTCTAAGGGCATATGCATTTTGGAATGAACGCTCGCCTTCAAGTAGGATAGTTTCTATCTCCTTTTGTTCTTTTTCCATGTAGTCTAAATAATTAATGATGGTATTCTGACTATTTTCTAACTGTTCAAGTGTTTTATAAATTCTATTTATCTAAATAAAATAGTTTGTATTTTAAGTAATATATTTAAATGATATAATTACCTTTCCACCATCAAGTTTAACTTTATTATCAATTTCAAATAACTCTGCACTTTTTGTATTATAATGGGATTGAAGCTGTTGTAATCTTTTTAATTGTTCAGTCATAAATTCTCCAACAGTTTGATTTGGATTCAAATCATATTCTTTAACTACATGTTCATTTTTTTTATCATTTGAAGCATTGGCTTGTACACTAAAACAAACAAATAAATAATCGAATATTATACTAATTTTAAATTGTTACTTTGTTGAAGATCCAAGTGCATTGACTGTCGAGCTACTTACAGGTACTCCTGAAGTAGAAGTGGGCTCGCTTACTTTTGCTCCAAGTACATTCGTAGTACTATTTAAACTATTAGTTAGTTACTTTATGATAAATATTGATAGTACCTTATTGTGGGTTGAGTTGATATAGGTGTTTGAGCCGAAAATTGATTTTCAGAGACGGAAGACCTAGTTGTTATATTTGTTAAGATGTTCAAGTTAACTGGTATAATTACCTTTTTTCCCCAAATAAATTACTTGTTAGTGCTTGAGTTGTCACTGATCCAGCCGAAGTCCTTAAAGCTTATTAGATCAAGTAACAATATTATAGTTAAATTTACCTAGCATTGAGTGATGAAGAGGTTGGCGCTTGAGTAGAAGGTGCAGTAGCTTGACTTCCAAATATATTATTTGTGGTTTTTGGTTGGCTATTTGTCTGAGAGTCAAATAAGTTCGATGCTTGTTTATCTGTAGTGTTTGTGTTATTTGTAGCTTGACTTCCTAATAAAGTTGTTGAGGCTGTGGTTGAAGGAAATTGAAAACTCGAAGTTTTATTATCTGCTGCATTTGTAGAATTAATTTGGCTCCCTTGTACACTCGTTGTGGGCATAGATTGACCGTTAGCTTTACTTTGTGAAGGGCTGTTTTGGGCTCCAAATAAATTCAAAGCTGGGGTACTAGCAGCTGATTGACCTCCAAATAAATTTAGAGAGGGGGCAGTACTGGTTGCTGATTGCTTTGCAAATACGTTTGTAGAAGGAGCAGTAGTAGTAGTTGATTGGTCTCCAAATAAATTAGAAGAAGGAGCAGTGCTAGCAGCTGGCTGCTTTGCGAACAAATTAGAAGAAGGAGAAGCGCTACCAGTTGCTTGATTACTAAATAAATTTGCTGAAGGAGTAGTGCTAGTAACTGGCTGCTTTGCGAACAAATTAGAAGAAGGAGAAGCGCTACCAGTTGCTTGATTACCAAATAAATTTGCTGAAGGAGTAGTAGTGGTTGAGTGATTTTTGGTTACATTTAATGTGTTGCTAGGTTGTTTTTCTGCCTCATTTGGTTCTGATTTACCTTGAGTATTGAACAAGCCTGTATTAGAAGCACTATTATTCCCAAAAGGAAATGAATTAACAGAGTTACTTTGATTACCTAAGAGTCCAGGTGAGCTGGTTGAAGAGGTATTTTGTGTCCCAAACATGTTTTTTACATTTGAATTATTTGCAGTTTGATTTTCGAATACATTCTTTCCAAATATATTGCTTGGCTGGTTAGAAAACGAATTTGACCCAGAGCTCTTAGAGCCCCATTGATCGCCGAATGAGACTTCCTTGGAAGGAGTAGATGCCTCTTGCTTGGATGATAAATCTGGTATAGTTGTAGTAGATTGAGCACCAAAAGCTAGAGTAGGCTTTGCCTGGCTACCGAAGGTATTTGTTGTAGAAGTACTGACATTAGATAGAGAACCGAACAAGTTATTTTTTGATATATCATTACTTTTACTTGCATTCGATTGGTCTCCAGATGCGCTTAAGAAACTACTTTTTTCACCAAATGGGCTTTTTGCTGACATAGATCCAAAGCTAAATTGAGTATTTTTTGAAGCTTCATTTGTAGAATTAGATGTATGTTTTTCAGATAAATTTGACGATGAAGGGTTAAGTGACTGAAAAGCAAAACCATTAGTTGTAGATTTACTTCCAAACATAGGTGTAGTAGATTGAGCTTGAGTGTCTAAAGGCTTGGCCAAGTTTGTTAAATTAGTGTTAAATCCAAACAATGATTTGTTCTCTACTCTAGAAGTTGGCTGATTTTCAGAATCTTTTTTAGCATCTGATTTTAAGTCAAAGGGATTACTAAAAAATGTTAATAAATTCATAATTAAAATATAAGGATCATTACTTATTAGATTGTCCAGTCATGTTTTCGTACTTGATAAAATTAACTATATTCAATTACACTTTATAAAGTTTAGGCGTCTATAAATTTTTTTTTCAATAGTCAAATTTGAATCCACTTTAATATTATCAAAGATAAAAATGTGTAACAATTTTGCATTGACTCAGTAAAATAATTGCAAAAAATCAGTGTAATTAACGCAGTAGAATGCTGCAAAATTATTTCACTAAATTAAAAATAAATCAGCAATAGTATATTGGGTGTTTTTTGGTTTCATCACTTCTTCCATTTTTTAGCGCTATTAAGAAGAAAAATTATTAGTGAAATTCTTAAACAAAAAAATATATTCTCATTTCTAGTATTTAGAAAATTTAAAATAGATAAAAGTATGTCTTTTTTAGATATCTTATTTAAGAAATATATTTCGCATTTAAAACGAGGATTAAATTGTAATTTACTATTGTAAATATGCTATTATATATATTTTACATTTTATTCTTAATAACAAGCTTGCTTAAATCTTAACTTAGTTTTATGTTCTACCATTTCTTATGTTAACAAATTTTATCATCTCCAATAAATTAAAGTGAGCTTTTTGCTAATTGGTTTATGCGATTCAGTTATACTTGAATCAATACATTATAAATTAAATAAAGGAGAGGAGTTAACACTTTTTTAATTATTGAAAATACTTTAAAATGGATTTATTAAAAAGTGCCTTTGGCTTAAAGAGAACTAAAACAACGTCAAGTAGAATGTCTTTGGCAGAAGAAAGTAAAGTGGGATACAGCCGCGAAACTATAATGGCTAATTCTCAGCCAGATTTACGCTATTTGGTAAATAAATCAAATTTTGATCCAAGTA
This sequence comes from Batkoa obscura, assembly GCA_030770535.1. Taxonomy (NCBI): domain Eukaryota; kingdom Fungi; phylum Entomophthoromycota; class Entomophthoromycetes; order Entomophthorales; family Batkoaceae; genus Batkoa; species Batkoa obscura. The sequence goes on from JASVEC010000029.1 coordinate 700,443, forward strand.
TAATATTTCCACAAGCAACAATCAATAAATTACCCACTCCGGATGAATGTGTTCATAAAGCATTATTGCTCCATGAAGAGGGCAAACTTGAGGAAGCAACGGAATTATTAAAGATAGCTGCTTCACAAAATCATCCTCTTGGCCTATTTTTATTAGGCATATCACTTAGACATGGTTGGGTAATTGTTTTTTTGTACATACATTAGTTGGAAATACTTTAAGTTATATGTATATACTTCAAAATAAATTTAATAATTTATTATTTCATAGGGATGTGAAGTCGATACTTTATTAGCATTTCAATGTTTACAACATTCCGCCGAATCCGCGATAATTGATTTAAATACAATAAAAAATTCAGATTGTTCAGTTGCAAAGCATGAATTAACTATAGCTATACATGAGCTAGGTATATGTTTTAGCCATGGTTGGGGAGTATCTAGGAATAAAGAAACTGCTGCTTATTATTTTGAAATAGCTGCCAAGTTAGGGGATCCAGATTCGCAAAACGAATTAGGGCATTGCTATTTAAATGGTATTGGAGTAAAAAAGGATAAAAACAAAGCAGCATATTATTTTAGATTGGCACATGATCAAGGAGTTGGTTTGGTTGGAAATTCATGGATATTTAAAGATAAATATAACAATACTAATATTAATAATTAATCTATTTTTATACATCAAATTTAATAATGTAAAGGAAGCACTTATGTTAAACAAAGAAAGACAGAAAATGTAGAAGAAAAGGAGGGAAAGTGGCTATTTTTTATTTTTTATTATTTTCTAATAAAGGTTCACTATAAGTTTCATATGCTATTAGTTTATAAGCTATTCCATCTATTTCATAGGTATATGTCTTTTTTAAAAACCCTTCACTTTTATAAAGAAAAAACCCTTTCTGTTTTATTTCGATTCCTCCTTCATTGATTCGAATACCTGAGTTATGATCCTTTTTTAACCTCTTAAAATCATCTTCGTCATCTGGGTGAAGTATTGAATTGTTTATGCCATAACGGGGGTATCTACGTAGCAGTTCATAATAAAGTAAAAAAGGGGCAACTACTTTTGAAGGTGTCCAACACTTGCCATCTGTCCACCTTATTATACCATCTTTGCTTTTAATATGGACAAAAACATGCCCAGGTTCAATGTTTTGCTTTTGACTTTCTGTTAAACGGTCTCTTATAATCTTTAGTTGACCATGATGGCATTTTTCTAAAAAAAATAAATAAAAGTAATAAAAATCATTAAAAGTCCCACCTATGATTTCTTTAGCATCGTTTTCATCTTTTATAATACCTATTTTTTATTAATTTTGATTAAAGTAACTAAATTGTTTTACCATAGTACGTATAAGAACAGTTGCTATAGTTCTGATACATTTTAAAAAAATTAAAATTAAAATAAAATCAATATTGTATTTATAGTATGTAGAAGCAATATATGATTACTGTATAAATTAATATTAAAACCAATACTAATACTAATACTAATTTTTTGATAGATTGATGATAGAAGTTTTAATACAATAAAATTAAAATGATTATAACTATAATGTATGTATTTTTCACCTTTATTAGCAATAAACCCAAGCTTAATCAATATATTTTAATTGAGTGTTTGTTATTTCTAATAACTATTATTGATATTTTAATCTAAAGTTTATTCATTAAAGTTTATTTAATTTTAATTTTATTGAAATAATTAGATGATTCAATCACTATATATTTATTTTATAATAACGTTTTTGATTTTTAATATTAGCTAATACACTATAAAAATTGTAGTATATAGGGATGTATTTTTTTGTTCAAGAATTACTAATAATTTTTTCGCTCAAATAGCGCTTAAAAAATGTAGTGATAAAACCAAAAAAACATCCTCATATCCTATATCCTACCTTAAATATAGAAGCTTTTTATAAGCAATCTTTGGTGCTTTGGTTAAACAAGTAAGTTATTGGTTGCAACAGCACTTATTTTTATGACAAAAAGCAAAAATTACTTTGAAGTAAAAAAAATTCAGTATTGTAATTCTGTACCTTTGCCATCAATTCTCATCAAAAAACTGATTATTCGTGAAAAATCCTATATATAGGGATGTATTTTTTTGTTTAAGAATTTTACTAACAGTTATTCTACGCAAATAGCGCTTGAAAAATGGAAAAAGTGATGAAATAAAAAAAAACATCCCTATATACTTATAAAACTGTCGTAAATTTCACAAGTACATAATAATAAATCGCTTATTCTGATAAACAATATTTTATTAAAGACAATGAAACATCTTTATGTTTTAAAACCATAATTACATTAAACATCTATTTTATTATCTAGATATTTGTATCTCAAAATAGTTGGAGAACATTTAATTTGATGCTTATCTGGCGGACGAATTTAGATAATAAATATTCTACCACTACTGATTTAAAGGACAATAAGTTAAATTAAGCTGAGGACAGTTTTAAGGTATCTATATTACATATTAATTAATTAAATATATTTGATATCATAATATCGTACAAAGAGGTTTTGAAATGTCAAATGAAACAAAGATATATATAAATATAAAATTTAATTAAATTAATGAACAAACGCTAATTGCTACACAGTATATTACGATTGAGCAAATAAACTTAATGCTAATGCAATAAAGTATGGAGCACTGCTCTTACTTAAAGCTAAAGCGGAAGAGGAACTCGTTTTCTTTTGTGTGGAGCTTGATTCTGTTTCATATTCCGAAGTTGTAGTTTCACTGGTTGAAGTTTCGCTAGTTGAAGTTTCGCTAGTTGAAGTTTCGCTAGCTTTTGTTGAACTTTCTACTTTACTTGAGCTCTCACTTGAGCTAATTACTTTATAAGTGTTACTAGATGGTTCCTGAGAAACAGTTGGAGATGTCTTAGGTGGCTCTTGAGAAACAGTTGGAGATGTCTTAGGTGGCTCTTGAGAAACAGTTGGAGATGTCTTAGGTGGTTCTTGAGAAACAGTTGGAGGTGTCTTAGGTGGTTCTTGAGAAACAGTTGGAGATGTCTTAGGTGGTTCTTGAGAAACAGTTGGAGATGTCTTAGGTGGTTCTTGTGAGACAGTTGGAGAACTATAAGTTTGGGTATTAGGTGGAATAGCAGTGTAAACTGGTGACATAGTTGTGTACACTATTTCTTTTGTAGTTGATTTCTTTTTGCAGCGTGCTTTAGATGATGAACTAATTACATATTCTGAATAAGCTGAACCTGCTAAAGCGCAAAGCACCAAAACTTTGAGTGAGAAGTCTCTAATATACATATTACTTAGATAAAAGAAAAAGAAAACAAACTATATTTATTTATCACTACTAGTTTAAAGAACATTTATTTAATGGTATCTATTAATAGAAAATTTATGTATATTACTTCAATTATTGCTAATTATTTTTAGAAGCGTCTTAAACCACCAAATTAAATCAATTGGTGAGTTTTGTAATTAATTATTCATTTTAAAGGATACTGGTAAATATATTCATAGTAGTATGGCCATACTCCATCCAATTGGATCAAGGGATTATATTCTTATAATAGTTAAAACTAAAATAATGAATTTGACAAAATAATATAAATAGGTGTATTAAAAGCATTAATTCTATTTTGCGAAATAACATTAAGCAAAATAGCTAAAGAAATGTAACTACATAGATAGGTATTAAATAATATAATAAGGTATGCCTTTCATTAACAAATGTAATTAAGACTTTGACTTTTTTATATTATCGTTGATCAAATAATTAACATAAATCCGTAACTTAAGGACTATAATTACATTATGTAGTAAAATTTCTTGAACAGATAAGTTGATTTTTCAAATACTGTGAAAACTAATGATGATATTAAGCTACGATGTATAATATAGCTTTAAATACATAGTTAAAATATACAATAATAGTATAATATAATGGTTTGTAATAGTATATAGCTAGAGTTATGAATCAATTTCATTAAGAATAAATAATCAAACAATTTTCATTTAAATAGTATTTATAGAAAAAGCTCTATTATACTAATATTACACTCTTATATTAGGAAATGGCCTTAATATGTTTAATTAACTCAAAAGCAGTTTTAAATAAAGTTTTTAACCCAAAATACTGCTTTTAAAATGTGAATTTAACCTATATTAATGCCTTAATATTTGACTAGATTAATATGTTATACTTTTATCATACAGATAGCTTATATTTATAAAATACTATAATTATGTAATATACAATTCAAAAGTGCTTTGACGTATTGACACTTGTGTTTTAAGTTAGCACAATATGGAACTTTTATTTGAAATAAAATTAAATAATGTGAACGAACTTATTAACTAATATTATAGAAAATGGATGGTAGGAGATTAAGAATATAACAACTTTATGGGAGTAAATTAAGGTAAACTTTAAAATCTAATAACTTGGTGGCTGAACAGTTCGCGATGAAGGATATCCTAAAGTTCTTGAAGAATTGCCTTCTTCATATGTAATTATTGAGCTATATGACATTTCTTGTTGGATTTGCCCAGAAGAGATAGGTTGTGGTACTTGCTCAGAATCTTTAGCTAATTCATAGCTTGGAGGAGGAGATACTAGATCATTGGTATCAAATGCATTGCTTGGGCCAATACCCCAAGCATTTCGGTTGGCCTCTTTGAAAGTGAATTTATGTTGACCAAAATTAGCTTTAACTATACAAGTACCGGTTGAACCTATAACCGGATAAAGATCAAAACAATTTTCATCTAGTAAAGAAGCAGTGAACTTAATTGACATTTCCCTTTCTCCGTTTTTGGTAAATATTAGTGTTTGATTCCTAGGAAAATAACCACATCCAATAACATCCCCCCTGTCTGTATTTAAGATCTGGATTGTAATGATCAAGTGAACCATTTACATAAAGTTGTCCATCTAAAGAGCAATATCCCACGGAATTTAAGCCATAACCTAAAACACATTGTTATAATCTTTCAAATAAATAAATAAATAAAACTAACCTGGCATTACAGAATTAGAAAGCCTTGTTGAACCGAATCCACAACATAAATTGACATTATTTTCAAGAGCAAAAATCTCAACTTCAAAATAAAAGGAGATAAGACTCGAAGGTAGTGGCTCCGATGTTTTTACTGAGCAGTTTACAAACCCAGGGAATGCAAGCTCAACCGATTTACGAACAACAATTAACGCATCAGAATCTGCAACAAATTTACAATATGGTTCAAGTCGGATCCTGTTTCTTCTCCTTTCTCTCCTTGTCCTATTGGTCTCAGATAAAACAATTTCTTGCGCAGCCCTTCCTTTCGAAGCTTTATTGCGATAATAAGTTACAATAAAGAAGGTAGCAATTAAAATAAGTATAACTGTAAAAGTAAGACTTATTCCGATTATGACTGCTTTAGCTACAAATTGGTTGTCTGTGCTATTGTCTGTATTTGATGAAGTACTCATTTCAACTTTATGTAGCACTAACAGAAGCAAAAGGTATCTAAAAAGTAAGCTTTTAAAATTTGGATTAACAATATGTGTAATGTGATAAACATACATATAGATGAAAAATTACTTTGAATGAGTTTATTATCTTAAAAAAAAATATGTGAAGGTATCTAATAATAAATTATATTGTATTAAAACATACATAGAAACAAAAAATTCAGAATAATTGATAATTTAATGCGACATACTACTTCCAACTTAGAACATTAATTGGCTTAAGATAATTCCATATGACCAGATTAATATAATATAAAGGAATAAGATTACTGCCACATTTCAAGCTGACAAATCAAAATAATATTTAATATTTAAAACCAATTAAATTCGCTTATCGAAAAAGAGTAAAAAGTATAACCAATTAGTGTAACTTATTCGAAGTTGTTATTTTTTTATTTAAAAAAAAGAGGGTCGAAACATAAAGCCTTGTTTTTAAATAATTTCAAGCTTATATTATGTTTGACCATTGTTATTGTAATATACTGTCTTCTAAAACCATTTAAAGACTATATAGATCCCATAAAAACCTTATATAGCTTTCTTTTTATTTATATATAAAAGAAAATAGAATGTAATATTAATATCACAAGCTAAGTTAAGTTATTGAATCTTGCATTGTTCTGCTTTATCACTTTAACTGAACTATTTTTAGAACTATTTTTGGAACAATCAATTTTAGAAATTAGAGAAAACTAAAATGTTTAATTATTGGATTTTATAAATTTGATAGCAATAGTAAAATGTATTATAAAAAGGTAATTAAGTACTTTTTAAAAAACTTGAATATTACATTAGATATATAGTTGCTCATTATAAAATTATAGTACAATCGCTATAATAATAGTAAACTAAAAGTTGACTAATGGAGATATTATGTCATACTAAATGTGTTTCATAATGATTAAACAACCACTACATTTAATTTATAAAACTCTGTTATCGTATTAAAAATAACTTATCAAGAATGTATTCATTATATTTTAATAAACATAGGCAAATATTCGTTTAGACTCGGAAATGAAAGCTTTTATTCAAATATCTGAGAACTTAAGTTGAAAGCAGGAATTAACTTTTTTTATACTTATTAGAAAATACTTTATATACGTGTCAATAAACATTTGATCATTAAAAGAGGTTTTTTATAACTTAATAAGTGTAAAAAAGAATTTTCAAAAGCATAACTTTTATTTTATTGGAAATCAAAGCCTTGTTCATTATATACACATTATTTTACACAATAATATAAAATAATAAATGCGGATGTTTTTTGTTTAGCATTATCGTTAATAATATTTTTAGTTTTATGTTGTATAAAAAGTGGACAAAATATTGAAAAGAAAAAACATTGAATATATAATTTTTTAAATCTAAAAAAAAGTATATTCAATTGAGTGTTTATTTAAAATCTTTACAGCTTAAACTGAAATAAATCTATACTAATTATTTTCAATTGATTATTGTATATCAACTAAAAGATTTTATCATATAATTATTTCGAGACTTATTCAAATATAATGATTTTATAAATAGTACCCATGGTTTTTTTGTAATAAAACTTTATATTAAGGTTATAGTTTTTACATGATAATTTCATATTAAATTGTTATATTTGAAAAGTGAATGCTTCAATTAAGTGATGGTCAAAGATTATTCCCTTAACTTGATGATTCATATACAAATAATATATATTATAATAATAAATATCGGAGATTTGCAATGTGTCTAATTATAAATTAAACTACTATTAAAAGAAAAGATAATGATTATACTTAATTAATCAATACTTTTAGGATATTGTTCAATTCTAGAAGAGCTTTTTTTATCAAGTTATTTTTTAAAATAATAAAAAATAAAAATACTGTTTTAAAGTAAGTTAAATTTGTTTCAGTTTTCAACTGAAAGTCTCATAATGAATGCCCTAACCTGGAAACTTTGCTTAACTACTATATCATATGAAGTTTATAACAATATTTGTTTTTTGAACGTTCCCCAACAAAAAAGTATTTAAAGCTAACAATAAGAATAGTTAATTAAAGTTCCCATATGATTAACATAAAATCTTAACGGAAATTTGAGGAGTAATATTGATGTATAACTAAACATGAAATTTTAAATTGCTCTAACAGAAATATTAAAAAGTATAAATGGGCCATATATTCTAGCTTATCAGTTTATTAATATCCCGAATTTAATATATATACACTTTAAAATGAAATTTACTTGTGCTTTATTGAGTCTTGCCTTAGCTGTATCTGCCCAAGATGTTGGATCAAGTGTGTCATCTATTGCTTCTGACGCATCTTCCGGAGTTTCTTCTGTCGTAAGTGCATCTAAGAGCGCTGCTGTTTCCTCAGCATCTTCAGCCTTAAGTGAAGCAAAGAAAATGGATCCCGCTTCCTCTGGTTCTAGTGCTTCCTCTTCAGTTGCTAAGGCTGGTGGAGTTTCAGATGCTAAAACCGCTCTCCCTGCAGCTTTTGCTTTAGTAGCAATTGCTGGGGCTTCTCTCTATAACTAGATACATTTAATAAATAGTTACATAATTAAATTTTATTTTTAAATATTAATTAAAGTTTTACTTATAAAAAAAATATTCATAGTATCAAAACTTTTATGGCTAAATAATAGTAAGAAAAGTGCTTCCTATTATTATAATGTTTAAAGTGTTTATTTTATACAATCATCAGCTTTTGACATTTACTTAAATTTCCTATTATAAATAATGAGGTTATTAAAACTATTATTATTTATAACGATTGATTAAGGGTAAAAAAACATTACTCTAAATCTAATACACGCATATATTTTCTCATACTTATTTCTTTAATTATTTGTTAACTACTATATACTGTTATTTCTATTGTTACTAATATCATATATTTTCTTCAATTTTTTAGATATTTAATACACAATAAAATATAATCAAATAGATTAAAAAATCCAATATTATTAAACATAATGGTATTTAAGGGATACTTTTTTGTTTAAAATAAGTTTATTCTGAAAACAAAGTAAACATATGTAATAACGATTTTGAATTTGATTGGCTAAATTATTGTGCTACATCATCATTAAAGGTTTTTAAGGGGTAAGTTAGAAAACGGGTTTATTTACTATATAATTAATAAAATAAGAGAAATCATGGTTATTGATATGAGAAACAAAAGATTGCAAGCAAGAAAAAGGTATACTATTGAAGAAAAGCTTTCTATATTGAAAGAATATCAGGAGTGTTCTACTTTTTCTAAACAGGAAGTATTGGTAAAGTACAATTTAAGATATGATTTAGTTTACCGATGGAATAAGAACAAGAACAAGTTGATCAAATATAATCAAAACAATACCACATGCACAAAGTCAGGAAGCCCTATATACCACGAGTTGGATAACAGCTTAATTAATTATTGCATGTCAAAGCGCTTTAAACTCGAATCAGTTCCTATTTCAGAATTACTCAAATATGCAGAGAAATGTAATAAATATTTTAATGAATTTAACTTGAATCAAAAACGAAATTATTTAAACAGATTTTTAAAAAGAACGATGATCAAAGCTATTAACAATAAAGAGGAAAAGGCTCAATCTAAATTTGATTTATTTTTTAAAAATATTATATCGAAAACAGAAAAAAGTGATATTATTTATATGGAATACCTCCCTATATGGTTTGAACTTCCTCAATTAACTAAAATGGATGTTATAGATAAAGATTTCAATATTAACATATTAAATGAAATAAAGTCTTTTCGTTTTGGTGCTATTTTTTGCATTTCTGGAGACGGTAGTTTACTTCCACCTTATTTAATATTCCCTTTTAGCAATGAAAAGTATACCAAGTTTAAAGTAGAAGTGGCACATGACTACATCGAACATTCTAATTTAGGACAATGCGGGTATCAAGAAAATGCTTTAGTAGATCCTCAAAACTTTTATAATTGGATCCAAACTATTTACAGACCATACGTCTACCCTAAAAAGAAGTCACAACTACTTGTTGTTAATGAAGACCTTGAAAACATCTCAACATTCTGTAAAGCTCAAATTGATAAATATCAAACAAAGTTAATAACCTTACGCAGTAAGTTATCTAAACAATATAATCCAATTCATAAAATAGCAAAAACATTAAAACAAAATATTACTGAAAAATGGAACAACGCAATAAAAAAGGAAATCCAATCAAAGGTTTATTCTTATCTAAAACTAAAAAGCCCAACTTTAAATTTAGGGAATGTCTCTCCTCCTTCGTTAAGTGATAATGACAATGATTTTGATAACGACGTTACTATCTCTTACTTCAGAAATATCTTCATCAGATTCCCTGGAAACAGCAGATTTATTACATTCATTTAAGGCAACTTCCAATTTCGATGAGGAAGAGAATATTAAGAAAACTGAAGATGATGATATATCAGAAGAATATAATCAAACTATTGATATTCAGTTATCTCCTATTGATAAGATGATTCCCTATTATATTGTTTATGATTGGGTTATTACTTCATTTTTATCTTCTGCTAATTTTGTATCTAAAAAATAAAAATTAGTTTAACTTTTTATTTTTACAAAAATAATTTCATTGTTTATTCCTCAACTATGTATCTAATTCTTTTTGGTTTTATTACATTTGATATAGTTTATGTCAAGTAAAGAAACATGATAAAATTTTTTGCTCAACAATAACTACACAGCTCATTTTATTTATTATATTATAACTTACATTCCATCCTTATCAATAACAAAACTAAACCTCAATTTAGATTACGGATAGCCTATACAGCTGTCTATATCAACTTTTGTTATTTCTATTTAAGTTAATTTCATATTATATTGGATGGTTTGCAAAAGTCGATTAAAACCTGTTTAGCCACTTATTTGTTATCGAACTTAAATTCATGGGATTAAAAACATAAAATAGTTAGTATATAAATAAGTATTACTAACTGATATGCTTGCTAAAATATAGGAGTTGTTTACTTATCTAGTATATTTTATTTTAAACAAGAGTATTAAAGGAATCAGTTATAGCTAATTGTGCTCGAGTAATGTTAGATAAATATACTACCATTAAAAGATCCTAAAAGATAATAAGATTAAATTGTTATGATTATTAAATAACATTAATTACTTGAACATGGGAAGAGAACATTTTATCAAAGTGCTCTATATCAATTTTAGGTACCATAGCAATCGTATCCATCAAATAGCGTCCAATGGCTGCATTAGAAGGAGTATTGCCATCCTATTATTAATTTAAGATGAGTATTAATCTAATCTACAATAGTATAACTTACAATGACTGATTGTACATATGTTATAACTCTTTCAAGCATAGATTGTAATTGTCGAATAGAACGAACAAGGTTATCAGTATCCGATAATAATGGGTGCTTTCCATTATCTTTTGCTAACGAAAGCATGTCAACTAATATAATTAAATAAGTTATCTAATATTATATTAATTAAACTTGAATTACGTGCTGATCTTTCAGTTTTTTGTAAAAGTATTTCACAAGGTAATGGTTGAAAAATACAGCTTTCTACTTTTTCGACTATACCAACTGGCTTGCTAATAAATGTTTTGGTACCTAAGTTGTCTCCTTTGAGAGAAGTATCCATTACTAAATGTATTGCACCAAATGGCTCAGCTTCTGAATTATAAAAATCTTGAATAAGAGCAGAGTATGTATTCAAATTAGATCCAGTTGCATACCTAAATAAAATTAAAACATTTTATTATATTTGTATGTATTTGATTTACCATCCAACTATAACTTCATTTTTGTTTACTTTTTGATGAAGTTCATACATTGCTCTGTGGTGTTCCATATCTACTGCCACCTTTACTTAACTTTAGTTTTACGATTTTAATTTAATGTTTAATAGTTACTTGTTCTTCAGATTCTGAATGAGGTACTGGGAAGCATGAACGTACTTCTATAGTAGTAGCATCATCGCTTCTAACACCAAGTAAAGTTCCAATAACATTATCTTGACCTTCTTGACGGCGCAAATAATTATCAAGGATAGAAAACAATACTACGGGATGTACTTTTACATTTAATGTTGGTGGTAATGTGATGTTGCTTCTTCCATTAATGTTAGCACTTAATCCAGAATATAGACCTCCAAGATCCAAATTGAGGATCTGATTTTTATTGAATGACATTTTAATTAAAAATATTATTAATATTTAAAAATAAATAAAGTTAAATTTTGGAATATTATGGGATCAAGTTACTTGATTTGCTTATCCCTTTAAATGGATTGCTAATTTTACTAAAATTCTAGAATATTTAAAGTTTGCGTTCAAATGAATTTATGCAAATTTATAAACAGTGGATTTGCTTTTCCATTAAAGAATTAGGTTGCAGGTTGCGATCGTCTTGTTTTTTTTGAGCAAAAGAAGTGAACAAATTATTAAAAGCAAAAAT